>OY735211.1:12188721-12893721 GCA_963457665.1 Thysanoteuthis rhombus | reverse complement strand
TGACACAGTGACCTACGTGAAAACTGGTGACGAATTCACTCCCACTCCCAAAGAGCTAATCAGGTCGATTTGTTTTCCAAAAGTTTACTAACTAAGGAGTTGAAATGAGACATGTAGTTTTGAAATAATACATATTGTATGGAATTTTTTTCGTGTGTGTGTGTGTGTGCGTTTTGCTTGTCTCTTTTTTTTTTTGTACCTATTTAAAATTTACCCTTTTTTTTTATTTTTCCAATTATTAATCTCTTCTTTTCCTCGCTTCCCGACTGCTATTCTTTCTTGACAGTACTCTGTTTTATCTTTTCATCACATCTCTATCATGGGCGTTGCGGCGCCAATATTTTCCTTATTTGCCTAGTTCATAACGTTGTCTTATTTTTCGCCAGCCACAGTTTTGCATATGATCTCTGGGGATCCAGGCTGTGAGTCGTGGTGTCCGGTGGGTGTCAAATATTTTGCAACGTGAACAGTCTACAGCCATTAGGGTTTTCCAATAGTTTCTATGATATTTCAGACTCCCGTTTTTCTCTTATATAATATACTACCTTGTGATCTCTCCATGTGACAGATAGAAGCCAGGATTTCGAACAATGATTTATAAGTAGGATGGCACTTCCGAATAGAAAAAAAAATAACACTGAGCAATCTTCCTACACGCCTTTACTTGGCCTGATGATGTTCTAAAATGAGCTTTATTACCATATGTTGTGGAAAGTTGACAATAAGGAAAAAAACTTGAAACTAATTAGTACATTTCAAATTCTTTATTATATGTGACCGTTTACGTGTCGCCCAGGATCAAAATATTACATGTGTTATTAGAAACAATGGAGAAACTTTTTTTCTTCTTTTTTATTGTCATAGAATAAATTACAAGAGGATGAGATTAAATTTGCTAAGTCAATTAAGTTTTTTGGTGGCACCCACTTTATGTATGTGATGTATAGATATATAGATGCCCACACAGATACGAAATGGCAATCATCAAAAATTTAATTAACGGAACGAATTCAATTTTCCTTTTCTATAACTTATCCTGAGAAAGATTTGGCAATATAAAATAAACTCTCGTAAAAGATGATTCTCCTAGTTATATTGTCGACAACCAAATAAAATTAGCCCTTACCAAACATTTTGCAGTGATATTCAATATCGTCCAAGGTTATATAAAAATTATTCATGTCTGTTTTTGTATTCAGTTGATAAGTGAGGAATCTAAATAATTCTTGGCAAAGCTTTTAATTGCTGTGTGTATTGAGTCTATATATACATATATGGACATACACAAAAATAAGAGTTCTGAGGGAATTTATGAATCACCATCACTCAGATACATAGAAGATAGAAGTTAGATTAGGTAGCTGAACAATTCTGATGGACACAAAGTAAGGGATCGATTTAGGATGAACTCACATTGCCGATTGAACCCCTCTAAAAACCTACTCAAGAGGGATTTTTTTTTAATTTAAAAAAAAACATTTTCCACGAGAGGAGTACGTGTGGAAAGTTTCATGCCTCTACAATGAACAGTGTGTTCTATGACAACAGCTGATAAGTAGATTGTACAGAGGGATAGGCAGGTACTATGTCTAGATTCATAGAAGACTGTGCAAGGCTTCTACAAAAAATAGTATCTACAGCTCTACTAACTATTTGTGTGACAGCTACCTGCCCCCTGCTACCTGTGTCCCCTCCAGGCTAAGTTCAGATACATAGAATATTGGGCAATGATCTCTAAAAAAAAGGCTGAAATTACAAAAAAAAATAAACTTTTGGATCAATTTTGGAAAAACTTGCATTGCAAATTTACCTCACTCCCAAAAAAAAACATTTTTCCCTCGTCCCTGAGAGGAGTAAGTGTGCAAAATTTCAAGTTTCTACAGTGAACAGTTTGGTCTGTGCCAAGGGCTGATACATAGATAGATGAATATTACCGAATATAAGAATTCCCTAAATACCAAAACATGGTTGTAACTTGTAATCTTTGTGCTAGTTGTGATTATGATAATTACTTTGTAACTGTTTATAACGTTAACGTTATAAGTTCACAATCTTGCTGACCTCACAGGCCATATGTACTGTCGTGAGTTCAATCCTCACTGGGTGGCTCATACTTACAATTTTGTGCTGTGCTAATCTAAGCTTAGTAACTATCAAGTGTGGTCTGCCCGTAGCTCAAAAATGTATCCAAATAAATTGATGGTAACTGTCTCTTCTCTTTATGCCATCTCGGGTAGCAGGGGAAAGCTGTACTGATATGGGCACTTTCAAGGTGTGAATTGGCGTGAAGCAAACGTCTGGGAAGAATGAATGATATCTTCATGGGTTACTGGTTCGATTCCGGGTATGAGTGAAAATTTTTCCAGTGCAATCAGCAGCTAACTGAGTACACTATAAGCTGTGTGATTAGTGGAAGTATACTTTTGGTGGATTTGAATCCTGCCGAGGGGGTGGCCATAAAAAAGCTATTAGGTATTAAGTCTTGGTCTCAACCAGACTTGTGACTTGCAAGGATCACTAGATTGACGCACGCAACGGAAAGAGACCTTACCTTATGATTTGCCGCTTCGTCTCTACCTCTAAATACGGCATTTGTTATTTTTTGTAATGTTTTGTTATCATGAGGACACCAGAGCTAGTTGGTACATTTTCCACTGACGTGGTTGTAACTTCTTGTGAAATTATTTCATTAAAATGCAAATGCGACCAAAAGTTACTTTGAAGAAGAAACTTTCTTTGGATGGGTGGTTTAAATCTGGAAAATTTTCAAGTTTATTGTATCATCATTTAAACATTCTGCGAAAAGGTTACAGACCAGCAGGGATAGTTGGTACGATCTAATTGAGCAAGTTAGCTCTCTTACTTGTAGGTACAGAAGTGATTAATATATTATTGTAATTGTGTAAAATCAAAACCAATCAGAAGGATTTATTTGAGAAGATTTCAAGAATATAATGACAACCTGGTAATACCAGTGGGATCATACGTGAGTGGACCTTATTGATGTATTGTGATAAAGTGGAATACAGAGAAAGAACAGTGGGAAAAAAAAGGAATAACGACACCAATGACTTGTTTGAAGATAGTTTGATAATTTCGCAGCTTTTTTGTATTTCCTCTGCCTCAATGGCAAACAATTACAGTGTACCGAGTAGCCTAGCTTACAATGTGCCAACTAGCCCCAAGCGCAAGAGTTTTCTTTCACATTATATTTCAAGAAAAAATCTCGTAAGGAAAATAATGTCCTTCAAACAATGTCCTTCCACCTCCTGTCAATGTCTAGTTCTTTCGGGCGAATTTTCCATAACTCAGTGAGAGGCTTCTTCTGCTATTGCTTCAATTTCAAATCGAATTATATTTCTTAGTTCTTCGGGAGGCTTGTTAGTGTATACAAGCTCCTTCAGATATTACCGGTCGGGCGAACGAGGCGGGCATTGAATTTCTGAATTTTTGAATTTCTGGAAATCATAGCAAGACTCTGCGAGGACGCAGAAGGGCCTCATTTGAAGGACATAATTTTCCAAGCTTGATTCCCAAAATGAATTAAAACTTTATATTTTTATTTTGTAATTCAAACTTTGAAATTAACGCACTTTTTCAAGATTATGGAACGTTTTAACTCCTATGCAACTTATGACCCCACCTTGTATATACCTGGGGGTTGGGAGGGGTGCATAATTTGGTGCTGGCAACAGAATCAAAAACAGACACGTGAACAAAAAAACATATAATTGTATGAGTCTACCAACAATAGACTTGCGATCCGTCAAACAGCATTCAGAATTCTGTGTGCAGATAAGCAGTTACGTAGATAATAATAGCGTAGGCTTCGCCTCAAGGTAAATATTGTGATGACATGCATATATTTATGCATGAACATATATGTGAAATATAGAATGAAACAGTCGCTGACATATAGATGCACACACACACTCACAGATGGAGAGAGAGGAGAGGGAAGGGTTTCTATTTAACGAACGAAAACCTGTTTCATTTTTTTTCTTTTTTATTATCAATTCAAATTTCTAGTTAATTATTTTCCTTTTTTTTTCTTCGTATACTCCCATTTTCAAGTTTGCTTTTTTTTTTACATATATATCATTTTAGGAATATATATATATATATATATATATATACATATATATATATATATATATATATATATATATATATATATATATATATATATGTATATATGTGTATATATATATGTTTATAGTCTAGAAATACAGCTATAATGCAATTCGTGTATTTTTATTCAATGTTTATATTTTATGCAGAATTTGATATCATGGTACGATGTGTGATTTTTTTTGGTTGGGATTTGCCATGTAACCGTTTTTGGGATTTATAAATAAAACAATTGATATAGCTCCCCAGCACTGTTGATCATACATCACCAATCTCCTTCAGCTCTGATATGGTTATTATTTATTTTCATAATGTATTTTATATCGATGTTATCTTATACTGCATATATTTTTGAAACATAATAACAGACGTGACTCGTTGTCTGTCGTTTTTAATGGAATAAACTCAAAAGAAAGATCGTTGCCGTTTTATACATTATCTGTATATTTATATATTCCCCATATACTATATATGAAAAGGAATAAATACACACGCACAAAGAAAAATAACTCGTGTAATGATCCCAAACACAGACACACATAGCATCATACAAAAAGAATAATCATACTTGCTTCAGAGACAACATATCTTCAGCGCTGAAAAAGCAGAGTATCTGATAAACATCTTATAAGTGACGAAGAATACCAAGATTCTCAACACCAAAATATATGATACTATACACACCAACTTCAATCCATCTTGATCGAATCAAATAACGAATCATCGTGAATCTGACTCTTCATGTACTAAAACCTAATAAAACTGTAGGATGTGCAAAGCTACAATAACAAGAGTAACAATATGATAAAGACTGAATAAAGAACCGAATCATGAATTTTTGTGAATCCAGTTCTTCAAATGCTCTAACCTCAAACAATAGCAAAATACCCAGATTTACAATACGAAATAATTCAATATCAGGAATGAATGAATGAATGGCTTGGCTTTGTGGGTGGAGATTTTGGGAGGGTTTCTTCGGATTATTGGATCTTTAGACGGCGGTGTCGTGTACACGAAATTACCCTCTAGCCTTCGTGATGAAATTCTAAAGTGGAGCGCGATGGGTGCACCGCCGACACACCCTTTGAACCAGGGGTTTGCACCCTTTGATCCACCGAGGTGATTCGAATAGGAGTAAAGCCCCAATATCGTGGATTTGACTGGAGTTTCCTTCTCCTGGTAGATGCCTGGTGTAGCTATGAGAGGCTGCTCTTTGCAAGTGCATCCCGACAGTGCGGCTGACCTCATGACTTAAAACACAGGACATGAACACTCCGCAGTTGGTAGATGCCCGAGCTGCTTATAGGATTCTAACATCCCTTTGAATGAGTATCACGATTGTGCAGCTGTCTGTGCGACCTTTAGCACAGGTCCAAGACACTCTGACGTAAGCAGATGACGGAGCTGGCTGTAGAGGTCTGCTATCCCTTCAGTATAACCCAACATTGTAGCAGCCTCGGCTGATTGGAGTCCAGGTCCGAGTCACGTCATTCTCACCTTTTAGAAACTATCTTGTTTGCACAAAATCATGGATTGTCGAAAGTTAAGAGTTTTCTTTGTTTCTATAGCCAGCTATAAATGTGACCCATGGGTAAACATCGAGAAGCTATTAGATGATTTTACAATCGTACAGGCTAGACGAGAAACTCACGATGACTTGTTTCATCACACTCTTAAAAACAAGATTCATCCTACAAGAGATCTGACTCATCGAAGCTAAAAGCTTCTAGTATGTGTACCTAAACTGTGCTGTAACCTAATATAACTTTGCAATTACAGCTGGATCAACGATGGGAAAAAACTTTATTGCTTCAAGGGATAAAAAGAGACAGTTTATGCAGGATTAACTCAAATGGAAAGTGACAGCCTTTTGTATTCAGAATCACTCGGACGGTTTTATCCTCTCATCTGACCTTTGCACCACAAGCGGTTTCTATCGTTACAGACCGTATTAAGCTTCTTAACTCGATTTATTTGTGGGCTGTGGGCTTAACTCGATTTATTTGTGCGCTGTAAGAATATTGTTTTGTTTTTGTTTTTGTCGTTTATTTTTACCAGGGCAAGGCCTTTCAGTCGCGTATCACATCAAAGGGTCTCTTAGAATGAAGTTATTTATGCCACAGAATTGGGACAAGTAAAAAGGTGTTAAGATAGCTTAATGATGTTGAAATTGTTATACATGACATGTTTAAAATGAGGACTGAAATGACTCGCTGTCACAATCGACAATTCCATCGAAGAATAAATATGGTCAGAATAAATTATATTTATGACACCATTGTTTTTCCCAGTGGAAAACATCTGAAATAGAGTAAAAGAAAAAAACATCTAGAAACATTTAGATTCTGTAGAATAGAAACTGGAGAACATCTAAAATGGAGTTTTTAAAAACATTCAGAAACATCTAGATTTTACAGAATTTATTTATATTTTCAAGAATCAAAATTGAGATCGGGTGACTTTTTCTTTCTATTTTAAAGGATCAAAATCGACCATGAATTTTTCTTTCACTTTGAGGTATCAAAACAGAGGGGGGAATCTTCCTTCCTCTTTTAGGGGTCAAAATGTAGGGAGATTTTTTTTTTCTTCACTTTTATGGATCAAAATGTATCTTGAATTTTTCTAATTTTAGGAGTCGAAATGGTATATTTTTTATTTCAGGAGTCGAAATGCAGTGGGAACATTTTTTCCTGCGTCAGGGGTCGAAATGGAGGTAAAATGTGTTTTCACTTTTAGGGGTCAAAATAGAGTATCTAATTCGAAGGCAAATTATTTTTCCATTTTCTGGGATGAGAATGAAAGGGAATTTATTTTCGTACTATTAGGGTCAAGATGAAGGGAATTTCTTTTTCACTTCGGAGGAAAATTAAGCGAGAATTTTTCCCGACTACTTGGGGTCAAAATGAACTTCAGTGAACCTTTGTGGAAGGTTGGGTGATAAAGAAATATTTACATTTTGGGGCGGATCAAGGATATTTCCTCGGTCATCCCCCATGCATGATAGCTATCTACACACAGCGCAATATATTTAAAGATTCTGAATGAATTTCTCTGGAATTTTGTGAAAGGATGGATAACGGTGTGAGAAAGAAGTGTTCACATCTAGAGACGGATCCAAGAAATTTTCCATCATATAATATCTAGAATTATCTCGATTTTAATGCCATTTGTCTAGAAAAATGTCTAGTTAATGATTTGATAAGTCCTATATCATGGACAAATTTAATGATCTTTTTTAAGAAAAAAGTGTTTTCATTGAAGTTGAAATGTTTTCTTAACTTATCAATCATTTAAGCTTCAGTCAGAGTGGAATTTGACCCTAAAGCAACCAGTCTTGATTACGTTCTGTTTTCTCCTTTTTAAAGTATTACTTAACCAACAATTAGACATTTGTGAGGTTTATTTTTTCCGTTTCTGTCATGTCCGATAAACAAAGAGGAAGAAAAACCTGTTTGGAAATTTAAATATTTCGGTGCTTAAATATTGCTCAACAATTACAGAGTTATTCAAGCTCATAAAAGTATTTATTTTTTTTTACTGAAGACAAATACGTTTATTCAAAATATAAGTATCAAGCGTTCTAATCTTTTACAATAGTAAAATACCCGGATGTACATTATCAGGTGAGGCAATATTATGAGTAAATGAATGAAAGAATGAGCGATTTAATAGCTTGGCTTCGCGAACGAAGATTTTGGAGGGTTTTCCGATTATGGCATCCAGCAATTCCCAGAGGAAAGAAAACACTCGAGACAAAAGTTCATTCAAGACTTAAGTTTTTTTGTATTCATTTTTACCACTCTGCACCTGATGCTCGTAAAATATGCGAAAGCAAAAGAAAGGGAAAATATGAGACTTACCGTTACCTTCATCTTATTTTTTATCATAACTCAATATGTCAGTCTTCGGCTGCGCGTAAAGGGTGTTATTTGGAAATAAAGAATAAGCTTCTAGTAAGATTCGAAATCACGTCCCTCTTGCCTGATGGAAGTCTGGTTCTCGCTTAACTGCTTCGATCCCTCAGTCACAGGAGCTAATTTTTCTATTAAGTTTACATATCTAATCTTTACGCCAACCCTTTACTTTGAAAATCGGCGCCATGTTTGATATTTGTAGCTTAGTACAAATAGCATTTTTTTTATTATTAGATTAAGTATTGTAAACCAAATAGTTATTCATTTTGACCACTATTCACTTCCATCTTAATTTGAATTGAGTTGAAAAAGATTTAAGATGAAATTAACAGTAAGTCTCTATTTTTCGTTTCAATTGGACTTTCGGGCATTTTACCAGTATCAGACTATCAACCAAGGATAAAAATCCTGAATCCTGGTTTAAGATTTCTCTTTTCTTTAGGGGATGCTGAAGAACGTATGGTGACGAGTGGCACCTGAAATAAATCTTTTTGTACAAGTTTGTACTGACTGATCTATACCTGCAAGTTCTAATGATTGAAGACTGAATTCCACGAACGATTAATGTTCCGCTTAAAGAGCAAGTTCAAACTTCAAGAACAAGGAAATCCCGTTAGTCCCGAAAAGAAGGGTACAAAACCAATGCATTCTCCTAATAATCACCTATGGAACTGAAACATGGAACTGGAACATGAAACCCAATCAAAAGATTGGCTCTCAAACTGGGAATAATGAAACGTGTGCAAGAGTCATGTTCAACATCACGTGGAGAGATCACAAGACAGCACAGTATATTGGAGAAAGAATAGGAGATGTAGAATCCAGGGGAGATCAATGAATAAGTTATATTTTCTGCCTTTTGTTGGACAGTGATCACTAAAGAAAAGTCTAAATTTCAAAAAATATATGCATGAATGCAAACTAGCGATCATCTTAGCATAAACTTGCTTCGAAAATTGAACCCTCAGTAAAAAATAAACTATTGGGGAATGCTTTTTTTTCCCTGACAAAATAAGTAAATCTTGAAAACTTAAAAACTGAAGAAACTTATGTTGACAGTTTTGGTCACAGCTGTGGTTGGTGGTTTCTAAATAAATTCTTCCGTAATTCCAGAAAAGATAGACGAGGCATTTTTTACTCATTTATTCCTCCAAGTCGCCTTGGGGGACATAGTCCGAAGAGGAAGATACATCAATAAGTCGCTAATTGTCTAATGATGGAAAAAGCATTCATTTTATGCCACAAATATTTTTCAAACAAAATTTCCTTCCATGAAAATGTTATTCAATGAGGTAATATCAATTATACATTTCACAGTGCAAATTTCAGATAAAAGATAATCGAATAACTACCTGTCAAGCTTTTGAGCCACCATCGAATTCGGGTACATTTGGGGGGGGTGATCAGTGGAATGTATTTGCTGAGAATAACTAAAGACTGAATAGATTTCAATTTAAAACCCAAGGAATGGTTGGAATGAGACTGTGAAATTTCCCATCAAAATTCAGCCGAGAACGTGGCAAGCCTTGGCCTTATCAATCCAACCTCGGAAGAGGAAGAAGACGAACAACAAAGCTATTGCACCAGAAAAATACCATGTAAAAATTCGAGAATGGTTTGCTGGGTACTTTGACAATTTCTTCTTTTTTTTCTTTTTTTTTTTTTTTTGCCACATGATGTTTTCGTTGGTAAATCAAAATGGCCACCGGAAGCTTTAGGGAACAGTTGTTTTTAGTGAAAAATTGTGTCAAATATTATCTTTTTATATGTACCAAGAAAATTCACAACAGTGAAAAACTGTCACCAAATCTTTCAGCAAAGGTTTTTTCAATTGTTCCGGCTGGCTGACTGACTATTTATGTATGTATGTACGTACGTATGTATGTATGATTAATTATTGGTGTTGATTCTGTTTAATCCGACAATATGGGATATGAATGACAGTATTGGAAGACATGTTGAAATAAATGAGATATTTTCTTCCAACGTTTCGTCCATTTTGTTCTGGACTTTCTCAAGGCAAATGAAGGGAGAAAAGGGGAAGGGTCGTTTTTAAATAACATTTGAATTGTGGGTGGATGTGTCTTTGTTAAAACGGTTGGGTGTTATTTTACCTGCGTCAGGTGTTAATAGGGATGTAAGAGGATAGGAATGGGTTTGTGGAATTGTTGATATGATGACATCGTTTGTAGGTGGGAAAGGGTCACTTCTTTGAGTCTCGCTTTCAGAAATACAATGTACATAATTATTATGCATATAGGCCACACCAATACAACTGGAGGATAAAACTCTCAACATTTTCTCTTTATTATGTCTATAAAAAAAACTTTTTTTGTTGTTTTTTAACCTCTCCCCAAACAAGTTTTTTAGGTAGGGATCCAATTAGGTATGTAAGAGTATGATAGATTGGTCCCTCACTTTGTGACCTGCAGCTAAACATTTATTGATGTTTTTGTTTTTTTTTTCAATTCAGACTTCCAAAACGTTTTTAAAAAATATAAGAGAAGTGACTTATCCATTGATCACCCCTCCTTCCAATTTTTCCATGCTGCCAAAAGACATGTGACGGTTTTTATTGACTGACTTACCAGACCTATTTGACTTTTTCTTTCTTTTTTCTTTCTTTTTTGTCATATTTTTTTTCTTTTTGCTTCATATTTTTTATTATTATTATTTTAAATCAAAATGGCCACTGGAGACTTTTCTTTTCAAGGGGGGAATTGCTTCAAGAATTATTTTCTTATGTTAATCAAGATAATTCATTGCTGTGAAATTCTTCTCTTTATTTATTTTTTTTTTTTTTTTTTTTTTTCATTTCAGATCCGAATAATGAATCTTTTATAATCAACGATCCGGATGACCAATTAAACTGTACGCCTCGGGCAGTGGAGCAATTCCCGGATAATTTCATGTCACCTGAGTTCGCGAGACGCGGTGGTGTGACATTCAACATATTAATTTCTATGTATATGTTTCTGGGTTTGGCGATTGTGTGTGACGACTATTTTGTGTCATCCCTCGTACAACTTCGCGATGGTAAGCATAAAAAATGGTTCAAAATGTTCTTGAGATTTCCTCAAGTAAACCACTTCCCCATAACTACGTTAACCGGCGAGATTCTTTTAGAAGCCTGTGTTCTCATTGTTAACGTTAACAGCTTCAATGAAATATTCATTGAATATCTAATATCTATCAGGAGCAAGAGTGTTTATATGCCAGTGTGTACGCACACATATACGCACACACGCACATGCATGAACATATAAGGAGATTTATCAATAAGTCAGCAGCCTAAAGATGAAGAAGGCATCTATTTTAAATCATTATCTATTTTTTCAACATAATCTCCTTCTTTGTCAATGTTCCTAATTCAGTGGTGATCATATAACTTGAACATTATGTAAAAATTCAGATTAAAATCAAGCTAATATCTTTCTCAGGCTATGGAGTTACTGATGCACCCTCAGTGATAGATAGATAGACGCTCAGCAATTAATACATATGCATAGAATTTGCGAGGCTACGGACTTATTGATACTCATATATATCTATATATATATATATATATATATATATATTACATGGGAATTGAGGTTCTACTGCCGCAGGGACTTCTGTTTCCCTACACAAAATGACTCAAATAGATTTATACATTCATACCAAGAGGTATATTATAGATTTATCTTTAGTCATTAGCATAAAGTCGTGAAAAAATTGATTTCTATACATGATAAAAGAAAGTTTTATCCATTTTTTTTAATCATCAGTTAAAATGAACTTCTATAGGTTTAATTAATGTAAATTCAGGAATTAAGTAATTTAGCAGCGAGACACAATTTATCTCCTCTTCTATTGAAGACGGATCGGGTACGAGTCGATGTCGCCGAGTCGATGTCAGGACAACTCAACGTCAAGCCAAGTTGACGACAGGCCAAACAGCTAAAACTATTTGAAAAATACTTGTTTTGAGAACTGAAAAATATATTTTTGTATTTCTATCAGATTTTGTTTCGACAGATATTTTTATTCATAAAAATATATGTACATATCTTATATGAAAGTTTGAGAAATTTATACTTATAAGCCATTCTTCGTAGATATCCCCGAAGAGTCCTTTCTTCAATGTTCAAAACTATATTGTTATTTAAAATTGAATTATTCTTAATTTCCATATTGAACAACCAACCAACGGTGGAACGTGTGTACAAACAGTGTGTAGTGATAAAAAGTTAACACAGTTATTTTATCGGCTTCCCAAATGGCTTCCCCAATGATTACTCCGACAGGAGAAATTTTTAAGCCAGAGAAATAAACAGAATTTTTTGCATAATGGCTTTTTATTTGTGTTTGAAAAGACTGATGGCACGAAATAAATATTTATAATTTTGGAGATGTGACTGCATATATCATGCTAGACTACATAGAAAACAAGTTGATGTTGTCGAAGAACTCAATAGTCACCCCGACAATCAACGTTCAGCAAGTGTGCGGGCAGCACAAGCGACAACTTAATAAAAATTATGTACAGCAACTACAATAGAAAATCCAGGTGTCATTATCAACGAAGCTTATAATTACAAATGAATTCAATTTCCCTGACGAAGTAATGCCTACTCATCCTTCTTTTATAGAGTTTCCTTCTTTTATTATCATTTAATGAATGTGTAATAAAGCTCTGAAAGAAATATGCCTTAATTATGTTGAATATTTTACTTTATCTTCCAAAAATATCCATAGGTCGATCTTAATTCAAGAAATGAATTAGTGTAATAATTAATAAGCAACGATAGGAAAGGATTTTTTGAGCGCAGATGAAATAAATGAATCAAACTTATCAATCCTCTTTGTAATTAGATTGTATAGAACTGAAGTTATGAAAATTCAATACAGCACAATGACTATCTATCTATCTATCTATCTAGCTGTATATATATATATATATATATATATATATATATATATATGGTTTATGTATTCATATATAGATATATAGATGTGTAGATATTCACATATAGATATATAGATATTCACATGAAACTAATAGTCGTGAAATAAATCTAATGTAACTTGTAATTTCGTATTATATACATATATATATATATATATATATATATATATATATATATATATATATATATATATATGATGTGTACTTTAGAGAGTGAGACAGACTCGGGAGTGAAGTTTTTGGTGGTAAGGTTTATTATATATATATATATATATATATATATATATATATATATATATATATATATATATATATATATATATATATATATATATGTATGTATGTATGTATAATAATATCTATATATCTATATGTGAATATCTACATATCTATATATCTATGTATGAATACATAAACCATATATATATATATATATATATATATATATATATACATACATATATGGTTTATGTATTAATACATAAACCATATATATATATATATATATAGATAGATAGATATATAGATATATCGATATATATATAGAGAGAGAGATATATCGATATGTAGATATCCACATGAAACTAATAGTCGTGGAATAAATCTAATGTAACTTGTACTTTCGTATTATATATATATATATATATATATATATATATATATATATATATATATATATATATTCCAGTAATTTTATATTTCTGACATATTGAGAGCTCTATCAACTATGTTAAACATTGAGCACAATGATTAAACATCAACAACGGATAAAATTTGATTTCAATTTCTTTGTTCTTGTATTTTTACAAATTGAAATTACACTATGAACAATACAAATGTATATATATATATATATATATATATATATATATATATATATATATATATATATATATATATATATACATATATATATATATATATATATATATATATATATATATATATATATATATATATATATATATATATATATGGTAGTTATAGAGAGGAGAAAAGGGCCTGAGAATTATATATTCACGCATATATGTGCATACCTACGTAATTTTTGTGGTATACTCATCACACATTTCCCTCAATATATGTATAAATACACACACACACACGCACGCACACATGCACACACATACGTGAATTCAGATTGGTAGTTGCAAGTGCAGACAATCCGAATCTAACCGGCTTACATCAAACGAAAAATAAAGCTACTGTGAATAAGTAAGATAAGTATTTCACCAACCAGTAATTAGAGGAAGAATGTAGATGCTGAACTTGTCTTTTCTATACGAACGACCTCCATTGTCATACATATTGGTCATTCAATACGCTTTGTTGTTCACACGGTCCCGTGATCTGCTTACTAAGCCAAATATGTGGGCCACGTGAAAACTTAGAAGTTTGATATTAATATCATGTTTTTCGTTACATTCCAGAATTAAGTATTTGTTCTTGTCGGAGAGACATACAATATGGATAGGTCCACTTCTGCCAATTTAGCAATTCTTGCGCTAAATTTAACGTTCTCTTCGTTTGGGCTGCAAAAGAATTCAAAATTCAGCGCTATTTTTATCCCCTTTCTTTGCGCTATTTTTCAGCAGTTGTTAGCTTTATCCTAGCTATTTTAGACAAATCTAGCAATTTCAGTAACTGAAGTATAAAATACATTTAAAATGGCCATGACGAGGCTAACGGTGTTTTCTAATGTGTTTTGGTGTTTTTTGACGCATTCACGAGATCGACTTGAGGCAAAAAAAAATGTTGGCGGCAACACCGAATATGTTTGATTCTAAGTTCTCTAATACAGTTGAAATTTCCAGCCATAATTAAAGAGCTATTTATAAAAACTATTTGCTAGCGTAGTGAATTCGACCCTCACAACATGGTTTTATACCAAACTAAACTAAATTTAGTAAAAATCTTTTTAGAGCGTATGCAGTGCATTAATAATTTACCAGTCAGTTTCGTAGACCATTGTCAGAGAGTTCTAGCCTCACTGTGTGCCTCGCTGTGGTAGTTGTGTGATTTCAGGTTAACAATTATCATTATCATACACTGTTTTATTCGAATAAACACCCATTAATGAAATAATTGATAAACAACAATAAGAAAAAATTAGGCGATGATAGAATGGATGAATTGCTCTTTTCAATGCTCTTTGTAAATAGATTTTATCATACGTAGTGCTGAGGATATGAAAATTCAAAACTGCACTTTCTGATGGCCTAGTGTGTGTGTGTGTGTGTGTGTGTGTGTGTATGTATGTGTGTGTGTGTGTGTGTGTGTGTGTGTGCACGTGGAAGTGGTTAGCAGAGGAATTATACATTATCATACAATATAGTACACAGGCCCCGGGCAGTGTTACCAATTTAGAAGTTTTTGGGGTTTTTTTTCTCGAGTTTGAGATTCCAATGTTGCCAATTTAGATGTTTTGTTTTGTTTTTCTTGTCTTGGAGTCCATTGTTGCAATTTTAGTTGTTTCTTTTTTTCTTCTTCTTCTTTTGAATTTGGGAGTCACTTCAGTTGAAACAAAAACATCTGAATTGGAAACACTCACTTTCATTATTTAATTTTGAGAATCAAGATTTACCCATGGCTTCAATAGAAGAGAAAGATAAATGATTCCTGCCTCAAAATTACTTCATTCCTGAACTTACACGATTAAAACTGATTGAAATTTATTTTAAGCGATTATATATATATATATATATATATATATATATATATATATATATATATATATATATATTTCTCAAAGTTATAATTTTCGTCTTTTATAACTTTAGATTAGAATCAAAGTCCTTGGCGATTTGGAATTCACCTGCAAACGATCACTCCATTGCATTCGCTCGACAAGCTCATCTGTCTATTTAAAAAAATGAACCCACTGTCATGGTGTTTAGCAAACTTCTGCCCATAGACCCTAAAACAGAACTGGTTCGTGCCCACAAAAGATAACTCTGCTTCATACGAGGTCTACTTGAATAGTATCCAGCCATTTTAAATATCTCGAGAACCAGTCTTGATATAACTCACCAATCACTCTTAGGTGTCCATAGTGGGCATGCATGAAAACCCATCCTCTTATTGACGTTTGTTTCTAACAAACTGTAGACAGTATTTACAGCGTGACATGATAGATATAGATGGTAGTAGTTGTGCGTATTGATGATACAACCAAAGTATAGAATGATTATCTGCAAATATCTATTTTATTTATCTGTTGTATAGCCAGAAGACAGTTACTACTAAAAAAAACAGATATCTATCCCTGCGTGTAAAATATTGTTTTATTGGTTTGCTGTAATATGTGTTAGTATTGGTCTGTCATCTATTATATTTGTCTGAGTTACAAGAAAACATACTGAAGCGAATCTAAGAAAAATATACAATAATAAGAACAAGAGAATTCCATTAGCTTTAAAAAAAAAAAAAAGAAGGGGGGCTACAACTAATGCATCCTCCCCATTGTCACCTACGTAGCAGAAACATGGAACCTGACCAAAAGACTGGCTTTTCAAACTGAGAACCATTCAGCATCGTAAAATCCATTAGAATGCACAAACGGCAAAAAGCCAATCATGATGTTAGAATGGCAGGCAGCAGCTAGTTATCACAACATGGATCCCCAGTGATCAGATGCGGAACCGAGGACGTCAGAATATAAGACGGCGAACAGGTTCATAAAATATTGGCTCTGTGACACCCATGATAGCGAGGTGTGGCGAATCCTGTAAGTCAAACAATGGATGCTAATAGACTGGTAATGATGTTGATGATGATGATTGAAAAAGTATGGAATTATTATGTGCATAAATTGACCAGAAGTTGAAATAATATTCACACAAGTTTATCAAACGGACATATATGGTTTATAGTTGCAGCATTTTGATCCATCTTTATTGACGAAAGATTTATATTTATATCTATATATATTATATATATATTATTATTATATAGTATTACATATATCATATATATTTATATTCATATGTTTATATTTCATGTGTATTATATGTATCTATATTTATATATCTTCATATTCATATATCTATGTATCATATATATTATATACATTATATATATTTATACTTATATCTCTATTTTATTTTGCAGTTCTCAATATCAGTCCTGACATATCTGGCGCAACGTTTATGGCCATTGGCAGTTCAATGCCAGAACTGTTCACGAGCATCATCGGTAAGACTTTGATTTTAACCCTTTTTTTTTTTTAATTCACATTTGCTCAAAAAATACTCATTGTCGTTATAACCGCACGTGTGCATGTGCAGTAAATTCCCCGATTTGGTGAAGTGATGCAAGAACTTTTCTTTTACGACAAATAGTCTTTCGTCAAAAAAATTGAAACCGTCAACCAAACCTGTCAAAATAGGTTTCTTCAGTTTTTCAGTTGATCTGGCTGGCTGGCTGGCTGGAAACTTAAAACTCAGCATTGCACTGCCTTGTGTGCTCACTAATGTTTATGGTGAACCGTACAATGGTCAGTTGTCGAGTAATCGTAGTGCATGTTTATGTATGTATCACACGTACAAACTGCACCAATGGAGCTAGAGGGATGAAACTTAAAACATTTGCTTCTTATTATGAAAAAAAGATAAAAAACATTGTTTTGTTTTTTGTTTGTTTCTTTCTTTCTTTCATTCATTCTTTTAATTCCACCCGAAAGTAGGTTTTTTGTAGTCGGGGGGGAGGTCAGTTTACAAAGTGCTTTTTTGTTCGATTCGTCCTTAGTTTATTCCCAATATACAAGACTGGTCACCTATGCATTGATCACTATTTTTCGATTTTTTTTATTGGCTTGCTGCCAAAAGACGTCGGTCACATGACGATTTCTATTGAGTGACTAACCAGACCTGTCGTTGTAACTTTTTAATAATCTATTTCTCTATTCATATCTTCGCTGACTTGATTGTTTTCTCTCAACTCCGTTGATAGGAATAAGTAGATGAGCCAAGACTGATACTATTTTATTCAAGGGGAAATAATTCCTCCCAAGTTATCCGACACTTATGATTGTGTATATATTCGAATATGCTGACAGATATACTGTTGTCAACAGAGACGATTACTAAAACAATGGCTTGCATCAATCCCATCTTTACGCTGGCTGCACACCTATTGACTAATTAGACCTGTCTTGTTGAATAAATATTAGCTACTGGAAATGTTTATATCCTATTCTTACTTGTTAATTTATTCAGGTGTGCTTATCGCCCAAAGCGATGTTGGCGTTGGAACTATTGCAGGTTCAGCCATTTTCAACCTTCTTTTCATCATGGGCTGCTGCGCTTTTGCTTCCTCTGTCGTAAGTTATTTCTTTCACTCCCCTTTTGATTTGATCGTTATTTCATTTGATCTCTTGGCTGTACACGTTATTTCCGGGGCAAGACATGATTCCGTTTGTAATGTGGAGCACTCAGTGAGTATCGAACTCGCCAGTAATGATGTGCTTGAACATTCCATATATATTTTTTTTCTAATTGTGTTCATTACAAAGTTTGAGTTACAATATAAAACTTGAAGTGTGAATTTATCTTTTAGGGATCAAGTATGGAAAATAATGTCCTTCAAATAGTGTCCTTCTGTCGCCTCGCTGATTCAGAAATTCGATGGCTTTCCCGTTTGCTCGATATGACGGCCCCAGATTTTTCCCTTTGGTGATATCTGGAGAAGTGTGTGTACACTAATAAGCCAGCAAATATCCAAGAGCTAAAAAAAACATTAGTCGACTGGAAATCAAAGCAATAACAGAAGGGACTTTACGTTGTGTTATGGAAAATTCATTCGAAGGAGGCAGAAGGGCATTGTCGTGATTCTTACCATTGGTTCCATTTATGGCACCACAAAGAATATATATATATATATATATATATATATATATATATATATATATATATATATATATATATATATATATATATGATATTCTAATCTTTGAGAATAAAAGGCTGTCCTTATTACTATAAGATAGGGAAAATTGTCTCAGGCACATCAGAATTTCTATATCTATAGCTAAGTGTTAATCATAACAATGATTAACAAATAATCTATTTTATATGAGAGTCAAAAGTCAAAAGTCATCAATATATACATATTCTTCTTTGTGCCATTACATACTGCAAGTTTTCCTGTTCTCAGCTTGTGATATGCGAAGTAGACTTGGAGGCGACAAGCACATGAAGTGGTGTCACTCACTTCAACTTGTCTTATTTATCACCGCTACACACAACAGACCGTTTTAATCACTGTTTCTAGGTTTGGGTTATTCATGTGTTTTGACTGATAATCATATTTATCTATCTATTCGGACTTCACCCGTGCAAACCGTTCATTGTGGAACTTGGAATTTTGCGCACGCACTCCCTTAAATGATTATTTTGTTATTTTGAATACCCCCTAATAAGGTTTTATTTGTGGTTTCAATTTACAATGATAGTTTGTAAATGCTAAATTGATCCCTTGGTTGTTGTTAGGCAGCAATTCACAATTTGTTTGTTCTTTAATCTGTACTTTTAGTGATAACAACCCCAAATGGGAAGAAAAGTAACTCTTTCATTGACCATCCTATTTCAAATCTTTTAATTGATCACCTTATCTAGTGACTATTTAGATTATTAGGATGAACCAAATTCTTTCGAGTAAAATTCAATTCTAAGATCATTCTTCAACTTCGTTGCTCAACTCAAAACAGTTGATCCTTGGTCTTAAAGTTCGATTTAGTAATCGATGAAAAATAGAACTTATTATGAGAGAATCAACAACGTTTCTTCAATTCAAAACTTGTATTCTTTTTTTTCTCTCTCTGCAGAGTTTGGTGATGCCTTGGTGGCCGGTGTTCAGGGATACTTTTTCTTACATAATCGCAATCCTCGCTCTTGTCATTGTCTTACTCGACGAGAGAATATATTGGTATGTTTGGTTTTAAAGTATATGTTAAAAAGCAAACACACACACACACACACACACACACACACACATACACATATATAAGACGTATAATACAGATATATAATTATATAATATACATAAAATGTATACATTATGCACATAATATGGATGTTTATATAATATATATATTAAATATATTATATATATAATAGATACATATATATTATATACATATATAAAATGTATATAATAAATATATATATAACATATATTATATATATGATACATATTTTTATATATGTATATAAAATATATATATATATCATACGTATATAATGTATATATATTATATATATATATACATAAAATACATATATATAAAATATACATATACATATATATAAAATATACATATACATATATAATATGTATATATATATGAAATATATATTATATATAGAATATGAATGTTATATACATATATATATATACACACACACACACACACACACACACACACACACACACACATATATATATATATATATATATATATATATATATATATATATATATATATAGCACAAAACAAATCAGGGATGCAATATAATACAATATAATACAGCCCAATATCCAATGTATGATGGGTTTATTTAGTAAAGCTCGGTACATTCCACATTAAATTGATCCAGAGTAAAGCATAAAATACAATGAAGTAAAGATTTGCTACACAAACACGTTTATGTTTCTCTCCTGATTTGGTTTCTTCAGGCAAATGTATCGGTTTATTTTAGATCCCTATTTCAGAAAATCTTTATTGGGTGTCTATCTTTTTAGGTGGTAGGATATTCCTTTTATTCTATTCATGTATTTTTTGTTTAGTGGTTGGCCATTTCTTGTTGCATTTTTTTGTTTTATTTAATTGGGATGGATGTCTGTTGCCGGTTTTAAATTGTAAACCAGGAATGTATGGTATGGATGTTTTTGTTATCACTATGTGGTTTGTCTACGTAATTTATAACCACTAACAGACATACATCACCACCAAGAATAATAGACACCCCCCCCAAAAAAAATATATCCTGATAGTAATCAAAAATAAACCGAATCATCCGCCCGAAGGAGCCCAAACAGGGCAGAGACATAAACGTGTTTTTGTAGCAAATCCTCACTCAATCATATTTATGTATATATGTATATTGTATATATATATAATATATTATGTGCATATATATATAAAAGAAATATATATATATATATATATATATATATATATATATATATATATATATATATATATATATATATATATATATATATATATATATATATACTAAATATGTATATATCATACATATGTATATATATGTATGTGAAACGTAGTATGAATGATATGAAATAAACCCATCATAAATCGGATATTGTATTGTATCATATTCCATTCCTGATTTGTATTGCGTTGAATGTGTTGGTAGAGAATTGACTCGAAGAAGGTTTTTCCATGTAATTAATATTCTTAAAGATAAATATACATGATAATATATAATTACGTATGATATATAAATATGTATATATATATATATATGTGTGTGTGTGTGTGTGTGTGTATGTATATATATATATATAAATATATATATATATATATATATATATGTATATATATATACATATTTGCATATTTATATATTTATGAATATTAATGTATACATGTGTTTATGTGTGTGTATATAAATATTCACATACATATATATATGTATATATATATATGTGTGTGTGTGTGTGTGTGTGTGTGAATATATATGTGTGTGTATATAAATATTCATACTTATGTACATATATAAACATTTATACATATCATGTTTATATATATGTGTGTGTGTGTATGTGTGTGTGTGTGTGTGTTACACGGTGGAGATATGCCGAGTGGCCTAGACTAATCTCTCCTTTGAAATGCAAGAGACCCCCCCTTCACTTTAGCAGGGCGGGGGTAGGCAACAATTCTTATTTTTACTATGTTTTTCACAATATTTTGATCAACATATACTGTGCACTATACAGAATTTAACCTGTGGAAGACCGGAAAATAAAACTGGAAAAAAAATCCACTAAAGATGAGGATAAGTACAGTTGGAAATTCTATGATGAAGTATTGCCTTTATTTGGGGAATTAATCGAGTAACTATCTTCATTTTTGTGGTTTAGAACCAGACTCCTTCCTCCTCATCTATTATTTTCAAGCTTTCGTCATCATTCCAATTAGAATATTTCACAGATACGGACATCAAAGATTAAAAACTAAAATGAAGTTTTCAGAGCAGCACAAATCTTTCACATTCGATTTTATAAACGATTCTGATTGGAGTTATAACGTAAGTTGATTTTTTAAAATTCTTGGTGTGACTGAAGCATTGTTTCCAAAACAAAAAAGATTAAGATGCTTGTCTGAATCATTCATAGAATAAAATGAGTATAATATAAAGTATTATTGAATATCACTCAAAATTTCAACCTGTGGTAATCGATGTGTTTGGATTAGATGGGGATAACACTTTTTGTCCGGATGAATGTTTTCTCAAGTGAAGCTATTGGTAACGAATTTCAATTGAAATTGAAACAAAACATGGCTTTAAGATCTTCATTCTCGCTTCTCCTTCAGATGAAACAAACATATGTGGAAATTTCGTCTATAGCAATGGTTAACCTGCGCTTGGCTAATTCCAGCACATCCGATGGACAGTGTAATTAGGCCTGCAAATCATTCGTATGTCGTGGAGAATTATTTTCACTTATATTTGAAATGTCATGGCTGGAATAAGTCGTAATCATTTACCTTGCAACACTTAATATGATACTGCTTCAAAAAAACACATACACACTATCGTCAGCAAAAGTTGTTACTAGTAATGAGTGAACACAACTCAGATGAATGCAGCAAGACGAAGATTAACCATTGTTAACCATAGACCAAATTTCCACTTTTAATCGATACATTATCCCTTCTCAAAGCATTATAGGAATAAAGGTTTTTCGGTTTAATATATACGACTTGCGGTATTTTACTTACAAGACACACACATACACACACACATACACAGAGAGACACACAAATGTATATATATTCAAGAATACATTGTTAAAAATACGAGACAAACTCTATCTTACTTTATAGTTATCTTTCCTTGTTTACATACTAACCTTTTATTAACAGGATCGAACTTTTGTGAAGAAAAGTTTAAAATTTGGCAGATTTTAAAGTTCTAGATCCTCCTACCTTCGTCGGTCATTGTCAAGAAAATATAATTAACGTTATTCAAAGTATGATAAATATCATTCTTTATATTTTATTTTGTATTTATATTTCAAGTAGTCTTTTTAACTTGATTTATCAAAGCTAAATCTGTTTAAATGTTTCTTTCTTTCTTTCAAATGTGTACCTAAAATCAATACAGCGTACTTATAGCTATATATATATCAGTTATATACCTGGCTTGAGTAAATGTCGAGTTTGTTCTCTCCTTAGGTACGAGGCCCTAAGTATGCTGATCTTGTATTGTATGTACATTCTTATGCTCGGCTTCAATAAACCATTGGAATCCAAGATGCGAGAGGTTGTGAATGGTGTCCTAAGACATTATCGTGATTCTTCCGATGAAAAGCAGCCCTTGATTGATAGCAGCGAACTTCCGTCTTCTAGTTATCGTACTCGGAACGCCGTTGAAGCCAGTACGGAAGCGTATGATCCCAAAAAAAGCCACGTTGGGAAAACCAGCTATGCGTCTGTTGGACAAGCGTCAACATCACAGATCGAAGAAGACGAACTCAATTCGGACACAGGTAAAAAAAATATAGATGTTAACCATAGCACATCACCAACACAATACTCATCCCAATATTAATTATCGTTAGGGCTTTCAACCGAAACTTTTTAACATTGACCTTTCCAGCTTTCCAGTTTGGCTGGCTGGCATGCTGTGTATCACACGCATAGGCAGCACCAATAGAGCTAGAAGGCTGAAATTTTCAACATTTACTTCGTATTGTCGAAAGTAAGCTTTTTTGAAAATTCCCCCTGAATAGGTTTTCAATGGAGGTTCAGTTAGCAATGCAAGTTTACGCTAAATTGATACCATAGTTTGTGTCCACTTGTTTTTTGTTTTGTTTGGGTTTTTTTGTTGTTTTTTGTTTTTTTTGAAAATTCAAACTTGGTGATCACTGCCCAACAAGGTGAGAGAAATAACTTATTTATTGATCACACCTTTTCCCAATTTTTTTTGAGCACGTTGCCAAAAGACCTTTGTTACTTGATGGTTTCTATTCATTGACCAACCAGACCTGTTATCATAATTTTTACACTAGAATATAATGCTACCCTCCTGATTTGTTGTACTACATTTTGTCGCTTTGTACACGAGTAAATACGGTAAGTCTAGTAAATATTAATGCATTGCCTGCATTGTGGCTGAGATGATTAAGTAATCATCCCCGGTTTAAGGGATCAGGCTTCGGGCCCAAGTATTAAAAAACAGTATTTGGAATGCTGATCTTCAAGATAGGCAAGACATCCCAACTTCGAGATTTGACACAATGCAATCTCCCTATCCTAATTTCTCCCACATGTAGCCTTGTACCATACTAAGCTAGAGTCGGTAAAGTTCTAGCATCATTTTAAATTACACTGGTCGACAACAAATTTTTCTGGCATGTGCTGTGGAGTTTTGGAAGCTGATTTTGAAAATGTGGTCCGTTTTCTTTTGAAACATCTAGTTTTTATTAGATGAGAGCTGTATCTTAGCATATAACCCCTATACAGCAACAAATGGGTCTAAAGATCAACCATTTTAAACTGTCATTCTGTATAGTATCTTTGTGTGCACCATAATATTGTCTTTGTATACATATGCCATCAAGAATGATTCATCTTATCTCATGCATGCGAGAATATTCGGTGCAAATCAGTTAAAAACGACTTCTTTTGAATCATTGACCATTAATGGCGGATATTATTTTGTCTGGGCCAGTTTGTGACTGATTAGCATCTTCAACATAGTAATTTTGATTCTCTGCATTGAATAGTCCTGACTGATCCAAATCTTGTTTTCATTCAACCTTCTCTAATATACAGTAGAAACGAGAACAGAATGTGTCCGTAGCGAAAACCCGGGGCGTGCTTGAGTGAAGAGGACTCGAAGTTTTTAATTTACGTTGAGATTTGGTCTGAAAAAAAAGTTGTATTGCAACCTCGATTAGGAAAAAATGTCCGATTCTGTTGACCAACGTTATCGTTCTTGCTTCCCTCTTTCCGCAGATGAAGTCAACTTCCAAGGCACATTGGCTTATCCAGAGACGGTGACCTGGAAGATCTTCTGGTTTATTATGTTGCCTCTAAAGTTGGCCTTTTATTTAACAATTCCTGACAGTAGGCGACCCAGTTGCCACCGATTCTGTGTTTGTACTTTCATGCTGTCAATATTGTGGATTGGTATTCTCTCCTACGTGATGGTATGGATGGCAACTGTGGCAGGTAAGTGCTACTACTTACTTCAATGAGTCAAGTTTGACTATTATGGAATACTAGTTCGACTATGCTATCAAAAATGACGACAGTATTTAAATGAGTTTGTTATTGCATTGCACTTTTTTAAAATGCCAAAAACATTTCATTTCATTTTCTTGTTAATGTTCAACCAGAACAAACCTCGATTATGCATTACAACCTGATATTTTATAATCATTATAATGAAATTTTTGTGTGTGTTTCTATCTATTTTAGGGGACGCCCTGAATATTCCAGACACTGTGATAGGCTTTACGATTTTGGCAGCAGGAACGGGCATTCCAGATTGCTTTGCAAGTTATTTTGTAGCCAAAGAAGGTAAGTCAAAGTCAACAAGCTCAACAAACTGTTGCTTTCATAGTTGTCCAGGCGCTGTAATAGAGCTCCGTATGAATTTTTGAATTGATTCATGAAGCCTATCGGACATGCTTGTGGGACCCTCAGTGGGTAAAAATATCATGGATAGACATCCCAGATCAGTTGTAAAAGAAATTTTTCATGGTGGGGTATTTTGGCTTTATGCTTAAGTCAGAAATATTTTTTTCTATCAAATAGGGACAAATTATACAATGTTGGGAAAGGAATTTCAAGAGAACCAAGTGCCTCATAGCAAATCATTTCGAGCTATTTACAATCAATTGTCATAAACTTTTATTTTAAAATGAACCAACTATGTGGACTGAGAGCTATAATATAGGGGAGATAATTATGGATGGATCTGCTCCAAATTTAAATCAATCCTTCCATAGCCTATTGCCCACACATCAACAAAATGGAATGACTTCCAAAGATATTCTTACTCACAGGTCATTACTAGGCAGCTCCAGTCGGAAATAAAGGCCTCCTGTGAGATTTGAATTCGAATAATTTTTCCTTGAAAAAACCTGCTTGTCCAAGGCAATCTTACCGGCTGTTTACAGAAATTCAAATCTAACCATATAGTTTATTCACTCTGGACACCTGATACGCTACATTCTTTGTATTTGCTGATACTATTATTGGTAATGTTATTTGAATTTATTATAGTAAGCTTCATCATCAATTTTAAAAAATTGATTTTGAAATTCCCCGTCGATTTGTCATATATAACGAAGAGGGTCACCATCCCAGCAAAACTCTACCAAAATATACGCGGAAACTCAAAAGCAAAAACCAAAATACACCAGAAATATCATGTACAATAATTCTTTTTTTAACTATACCAGCTTACAACATTTGGTAAAACATTATCCTTTTCCTAGGAGAGACATTAGCAATCATAACTTTCCCTGATCAATAAAATCTTTTGAATAAAAGATCAGAACTCATATCATAATGTTGACACAGAAATAAACACCTATTACATAGTATATCACTAAAATATACTAATAACTATTAATTAGCGACCAAAAACAATAACTTGAAAAGCCAACAATTTATTTAAGAAATTTCAAAAAAGGAAAAATAACTTGAAATTACACAAAGACTAAATAAAACGAAATGAAAAAAAAATAGTTTAACAGTTAACAACCGAATATGCAAAAATCAAAACATTAAAACACTTTCATAAAAACAATATATATATATATGTGTGTGTGTGTGTGTGTGTGTGTGTGTGTGTGTGCGTGCGTGCGTGTGTGTTAAGAGTAAAAAATAGAAAAAATAAACCAAAAAAATCAAACGCCCAACTCAAGAAACTATTATTTTTAAACTCAATAACGCCCAAATGGCGTTAGACATACAAAGTAACTACCACCCAAAATCCACCAACAAACATAAACATACTATGCCAGTTTTATATTCTAAAAAATACAAATTCTTCTGGGTCTGGTCAATAATTGGTCTCAGACTGACTGAGTGTAGAATTCCACGACAGTTTTTAAGCTGACTTTTCTTGATGACAACATCGTTCAATCTTACTGTTGTTGCCAATATGTCGTCACTGACTCCAAATTTATTGAATTTAGCAGCATTAATGTGCGATCAATTTCGTTAATCATTGCCTTGACGTACATAAACTTATAGCGGTGTTTAATCAGCCTAAAAGGTGTCAAAGGTCATTTGGATGCAATAATGAGATTAAAATCCTGTGTTTTATCAGCTTTCGCACCTTGAATTCGTCAGGGTACGATGGAAACAGGGCGTCCGACGTGTCAAACTGACGTTTTAATAAAGAGCGAAAAGACAGGCTTTTGATTTCATTATCGCGTTAATTTCGGTGAATATGTTGTTTAACTATACGTTTTATTTTTAAAAAATCTACTCTTTGGAATCTTTGCACGACATTTTGAGTCTTTGTCTGCAGTTTGAACACCGCCATTGGTTCATCTACGTCAAATCAAAGAGATTTTTTTGTATGAGCCCACATTGTTTCTCTACGTTTTCTTTTTCAGGTCATGGCGATATGGCATACGCAAATTCGGTTGGAAGTAACATCTTCGACGTTCTCATTTGTCTTGGAATACCTTGGCTCATCCAGGCAAGCGTCAGAGAGGAGGGCGTTGTGGTCCACAGCCGAGGCCTGACATATTCAATTCTCATTCTCCTCATCGTCATGTTCTTGTTTTACGCCTCGCTGATGATCAACGATTGGTCCATGACCCATGCACACGGCTATTTTTACCTCGGACTTTATGTCGTCATTCTCATCATCGTCTGTTTGTATGAGATGAACTACTTTGGACCCCTAAATCCGCCCCCTTGTCCACGATAAGTTCTTCAATTTGTCTCGACAAAACTGATCTTTTTTTTTTCTAGTATTCGATTAAAGACCGCAAGGTTTTTAATTTAAACTCCACTGTTTAATCGACGAATGAAAAGGATACGCCAGGCGCTACTTTTTACACCTACTATATCAGCCATTTTTACGATTTCTGCCAGGGAACCTCTGACGAAAAAAACGATACATGACGAGAAAAACGTTCAAACTTATATAAGAATTATGTCTATAGTCAAAGGCATTTATCTTATTCATTAGAAGAATGAATGAAACTTGTTAGTCTAGAAAGTATTTGATGTGCATACGACTTTATTTGCTCTGGTGTGCATTCACGTTATTGCTATATTCGACTGACCACTCTAGGAGGGAAGAAAGAAAGGAGAAATCTTCTTCGCATGTGCGTAAAATATTACGTTTTCTGTATCTTCGAAATCAGCTACACAAACAGGCCAACGCTGCTTCCTCGGCCATTCTATTACTACTACTATAACTATCAGACATGTTTTTGTTCGTTTGTCGTTGATTTGTTTTGTTTTGTTTTTCCAAAGAAAAAAATATTCGGATCTAAAAAAAAAAATGAAACAAATTATTATTCATTAGAAAATGTTTAATTCATTCTCCTTATGGATATTTCTTACAATAAACATAATTCTTATATAAGTTTTGAGCGGTTTTTATCGTCACGTTTCACTTTTTCGTCAAAGGTTCGCTGGGAGAGGTGACAATAGTGGCTGATACGGTCTGTATGGAAATGAGTTGTAGGGTTCTCCGTTTGCATACAAAGGTCCTTGAAGACATTTTATTTGCCATGAACAGATTGTAAAAATGAACATAATACATTCGGTTCATGATTGCAGTCGAACATTGCCTCAATGACGGAAGTAAAAGAGACAAATTCTCTCCCTAGAATTTCTATTTTCAAGCGATCCTTCTCATTTTTCATGACGTGCAACTCTAGAAATTTGAGGTTTTATATCCTCAACATGACAAAAAAATTTTTTCATTTAAGATTTTTAAAAAAGCTTTAAAGAAGTTTTGATGAAGAAAAAACTTCAAGCAATAATAATAAGAAATAAGATCGAAAATTACCTCTGAATTTATTTACGGTGATAACTCGTAAACAATTTTTAAACGCCGTCATGAGTTGCAATAAATTGATATTATGGGTCACCGAGACAGAACTTTCACAAAACTGTTTTTGTTCTGTTTTTTTTTTT
Source organism: Thysanoteuthis rhombus (assembly GCA_963457665.1). Classification (NCBI taxonomy): domain Eukaryota; kingdom Metazoa; phylum Mollusca; class Cephalopoda; order Oegopsida; family Thysanoteuthidae; genus Thysanoteuthis; species Thysanoteuthis major. The sequence continues at coordinate 12,864,356 of OY735211.1, read as the reverse complement.
CTTTTAATTCAAACTTCAACATTTTATTAATCACCAAGCCTTTTGTTCAGATGCCTAGAATTTCTTGGTAACGAGGCAAACAGTAAATCCAAAATTATTGTTCCAGAACAATGTTTTGATGATCTCTACGAAATTCTTTTTGTACAGAATAAACATAACTCCAACAAAAAGCGTAGCGAATCTCCATAAAGGAGATGAAATGAGGAAAATGCACGTCATCAAAGAACTTCTGAAATAAAGTTATTTTTCTAATTATCTTGCTCGGGCATTTGTTTGATTATATGCACTTCAAATCTTGACAGACTACTCTCCGAATCACGCAAAAGTTGTGTTGATATCCGATGAATCATTTATTCATTACTTCATTCAAACGAATCAAGGTGTAAGATATGAGGTTCTTATCTATTTATATGAAGTCGTTGGTGCTTAAGATGCAAGTAAATTTGGATCCCATGGTCTGAAGTACATATTATATTTGTGATGTCATGTTGATGAGGAACATAAAAGTCACCATTTTATATCTTTCAAAGAAAGGAAACCACGTGTGGAAAATTAGATTAAACGAGCGTACATACTGACAAGAAGGATGAAACTAATGCAGATATTGATAGACACACACATATCATCATCATCATCATCTTCATCATCATCAGTCGTTTAACATCCGTCGTTGGACATAGACCTTCCCCGGGATTCGCCACACCTCTCTATCGTGGGCGTCGGGGAACCAGTACTTCTTGAATTTGTCTAGCTCGTCTCTCCATTTAATATTCTGCCGGCCTCGGTTGTGCATGTGATCTCTGGCGATCCATGTCGTAAGTTGTGATGTCCAACGGTTGTCTATCATTCTTGCGACATGGCCAGCCCATTGTCATTTGAGATTTTTGGTAGATTCTATGATGTCCCTGACTCCTGTCTTCTCCTGGGCGTATTGTGCTGAGTTGTGGTCTCTCCGTGTGAGGTTGAGCATAATTCTTTCATGTTCACGTTGCATGATTCTTGATTTGCAGGCCAGCTCCTTCGGTTTAGCTCCATAATAAACATTTAATGACGAATAAACATCGATGTAAAAATGGATGCGTACGTTCAGTTATTGTAAGCAAGAATATATTGATAACTGCAAGAAAACTAGTTCTGTTTGTCACAGACAATTTTGAGTTATTACCTCTGACAACGAAGTAGGAGAGGTTTATGTTTTTGGTCACGTCTTTCTGTTTGTTTTTCCTTCTGTCTGTCTATCCAGACGATGTCTTCGAAAATACTAAAAGGATTTCAATTAAATTTGGGGGATAAGGAAAAGGTGGTAAAACTTTGGAGGAGGTCCAGGGTTCATTTTCTGATTGAGAGATATTTTCTTTTTTTTCATATATCTGTATGCGCTTTTGTCTTTTCACACAATATCACTAAAAGTTCTCAACGAATTTCTATTAAGTCAGATGGAAAGGTGGATGATAGGCTATGGAAGAAGTGATTGAATTTTCCATCAGATCCATGCACAATTACTTCCCCTATATAGCAGTTATACGTGCACACCACTTAATATCGAGAAAAGTTCTTGTCTGTCCACACAATATCGCTGATGTTCTAAATTAATTTCTATGAAGTTTTGTGGAAGGGTAGGCGATGAGGTACAGAATAAGTTATCAAATTTTGGGGCTGATCCATGCGCAATTACTTCTCCCTGACAATAGCGTTGGCTGAGATATGTGCTCTCTGACTGTTTTCTCAGAGACTATTTTTATACCACCATTTTTTTTTTAGCTGTGACGTAAATTGACAGTTCTTAGAAAGGGGAGAGATTTCCAGGTAAGACCAGATTTAAATAAGTTAATGGTGTTTGTGAGGGATTAAACGACCCGTAAAAAGAGAGGTTAAAGAGAGATAAGCAGTGTTCGTAACAGACAAAAGAAAGCTGTCATTCCAATAAGAAGAGGGATTATAAGCAGGACAAAGAAAAAGAAATTGATTTTTTTCCCGTCACACTACGTCATATCCCTGCAAATATACTCTTCAATTACAAAATATACAAAAACACGACCAGAAAACACAAGAAAGGAGTTTTCTTCACGAAGGATTATCAATGACTTGAACTCAATTGTAGATTACGATCCAAACTGAAAAGAGAGATAGTAAATAAGTCCAAGAACGAATGTGACAATTACATGACACATGAAAAAGAAAACAATTCTTAACAGAAGTGCAGAGGCGATAAATGAGCAGAAGCATGCGCGCCATTTACACCCTGAAATTCCATACGGTTTTATGTGATTGTTCAATAAGTATCTTATTTTCAATTCTTTCATCTTGTTTACAGAGAGAGAGAGAGAGAGAGAGAGAGAGAGAGAGAGAAAGAGAGAGAGACAAAATCAGTTTTTTTTTATCATTTCTTGATGCTAAATCAAATATTTCTTATTTCTAAAACTCAGTTTAATATATATATAAATATATATATATATATATATACACACACACACACATATATATGTGTGTGTGTGTGTGTGTGTGTGTGTGTGTGTGTGTGTGTGTGTGTGTGTGTGTGTGTGTGTGTGTAGGAAAATAGATGGGTAAATCCCGCAATAACATTTTTTTTCAGATTATTTTTTGAAATAAGAGAGAGGTGGAATCCGATAAATTAAATTGAACGTAAAAAATCCCCCCTCTTTCTCAATATATATATGTATATATATATATATATATATATATATATATATATATATATATATATATATATATACATATATATATATATATATATATATATACATATATATATATATATATATATATATATATATATATATATATATATATATAGAGAGAGAGAGAGAGAGAGAGAGAGAGAGAGAGGGGGTGGATTTTTACGCCCAATTTCATTTATTGGATTCCGCCTCTCTCTTCAAAAAATAATCTGAAAAAAAATAGTCACTTTAAGAAACTATCGAAATGTGCTTTCTGTGGCATTTAGTTCAAGAACAAAGTGTGGTATCTGTTCTCACATTAACGAAACACAACATTAACTTCCTATTTTTCAATTTTAAACGTTATAACGACTGTGTTTGACACTATGTAGGGAAGCTGGTTCGATTGAAAACTGAAGTTTTGTAGTCTCACTCACTCGATTGTAAAAACGGTGCACTAATTTGCAAATATAAGAATTAATAGAATGAAACAGTTTCGTATTTGATCTCTTTCGATCAACGTTGTGAGTTTCGATGTGCTGTGGTCGTCTGGCATTCTTGAAACATAGCCAGCCCATTGCTATTTTTGAGTTTTATATTCGATTCGATGATATCTCTGACTCCTGTTTTTCTCTGATTCACTGTACTGTCTCATGATCTCTCCATGTCATTTTAAGCAGGATAATGTAGAAATTTGAAGCTATCAAAGTTAACAAAACCATCCGAAAAAACAACAGGAGATACGCGACGCCAGTCATCGAGAAAATTCTCGAAAAAGGGTAAAGGTTTCAAAACTATCAACAGAACTCTCGGTAAAAGAAGGCTAATTCCGAACTTGAAAATACATTTTGTGCTGTTGTACTCGGTTCCAAATTTAATAAAGAATCAGATTATGGATCGATGCAAATATTTCATTGTTGTTTCATTTCGGAGGTTTATTTTATTTTTGAGTTATACTTTTGTTTTTGTTTTGTTTTTGTTTTTTGCGATTTTTCAGTGTTGTTTCTTTACTTCTCATTCAGTCCACGATTTTCGCTACCATAACAGAAACTTGCACTTATTATTAAGTATTGTAAATTTTATGGTCCTTACTTGTGTTAAAATTACTAGACATGAAACTAATTAAAGGTCCTGTATTAAAATAGGGTTTTAAATTGATAATAAAGTCCATTATAGAAGGATGGCACTATGTGAAAGATGCAAAGGGTTGAATTGAGCCCACGTGGCGAGAATTGGCGCCAAGATCCGTGACGTCACTAACGTAGAATGAAGAAAGGCAAGATGGCCATCTTGTTTTGGAGAGTAAATACGTTCTGTTAGCAGCCATCTTGGATTGAATAGCAACACGTTCGTCTCCTTAATATTTGGCCAAACCAATGTTAGTACGGACGTCCAGACACATAATAGAAATCAAATCTAAAAAAGAATAAAGGCTAAAAGCTCACATGACGGGAAATGAAAATAAATGCAAATGTTTTTTAGACAAACATAGAAATGTTTAATAACAGACAAAAATAACAATTGACTACATACGTTTTTTTTAACGCTGGAAGAAAACATGAAACATTTAGGACGGTAGATTCAGTCGGTATAATTACAAAGTGGTTATTCATAAGGAGAATGATGAGCATTACTCATTTGTCGGATGTATGAAAGAGAATTAATTAGTCTCTAGGTAGAAAGAATAGAAAAGGGACGTGACGTAAGTAGTTGCTGTTGTGAATGTACCTTGCAATGGAGAGTTTGATATGCTTCGTTTCCACAATGCATGATTACTTCGAAGGCCAAAGCGTAATTATTGGAAAGGGGGGCTTTAGGATTATGCCAGGGTTTCTGAGACGAGGAGACCACACACAGACTGGCGGGCTGGTCCTCGACACCGATGAATAAGTTAATCACGAGATCTAATGTCATGACAAAACCAATCGGGAATATAAGCCAAGCTAATACATCAAGAGAAAGAAATGCATACACTGAAAAGTATATGGACATCACGGGGCTAAAAAAAAAGGCAGAGGTTTATTTGCATCCCCACGACTACAAATGTGACATGAAGTCACGCTCGAAAACATGTAGGCACAGGATGCAATGAGTTTGCAAGGACAAGCTGGATGAATCCTGTAGTGCAAGAGTCCCTGAGTCTCGATGCGTGATTTCGCGGAGTCATCAGGGCAGGCTTGACTTAGCTTGTAGGACGGATCCTGTTGATGCTCTCAGGACGAGCCTGAGCATGCTGGTCAGTGGTTCTGGGATGAGGGACAATCCTGGACATTGATCAACTTCTCAGCTCAAGGGTGTCAAAGAACAACTACAATTTGAGAACTGGTAGACAGGATTTGATCTTTTTTATTGCAGGGGCAAAAAGATATGGGACTAGTATTTTCGTATTTAGATCTATGTATCTAATTGGCTTTGTATTTAGCTTAATAATTTCAAATAATGGAAGGCTGCAAATAATTGATTCAGACGACAACGTGCATTTTCCAGACAGCACAGCAGTGGTGCATTTTAATCTCGTGAATTCTATGGCATTCTGGATTATGTCCCCTGTGTAGGATTTGAATATCTACAGAAATTAGCCTACGTATCATCATTCGGCAATAAACATCAATCACTAACTTTGAAACGTGCTGATAGATAGTGCTGAAAATTATTCTTCGGTGAGGATAGTTTTAGCGCTGGTTAATTGACCGATGATAAAACTAAGTATTTTCTCTTCATTATCTGCATCTCACAAAAATTTATTTTTTCAATGAATTATAATCACGGAATTTTAAGTTGCGATTATATGTTCTTTTTGTTAAGACAATAATTGGGGCTAATTTTCATTTAGAAAAACATTTTTTTTCAATCAAGAACTGAATTTTAATTACATTTTTGAAATCAGGTTTCGATTTTCCAGTGGAAAATTTTGTTCATACAAAATTTTGTTCATCTTAGAGGGAATTATAGATTGAAATTTGATTCCTTCATCTTCGTTAGTCGAAAAGTATAACATAATTTTTCTATCGGCTGAAATACTTTATCTTATTGTGGAGAGGACTTCGTCGTTTCTACTTGAATGTAAAATGGTAATTTTATTCATTCGCAGTCTTGAACTTCGGGCGTTTTATATGCCGTCATTCTACTAGAAAAATGATTTCACCACCGTGAATGTTGATTGGAGTCGTCATATTTATGGGTTGGCAAAGGCTCTTTAAAAGGTTTTCACAACGATCCTCAGTGATTTTCCTGATTTGTCTGAAATGGATAATTGTATTTTATTCATTAGAGCGTTGTCGAGTGATGACGTTCCAATTCCATACGGATATCAAAACTATTTTTGTCAGTCGACTCCTGGTCTTCATGACTTCTGATCATCGTGATGTAAAGACATACGCCCCATGTCCCCCGTGTCTAAATTTCTTTATTCATTTATGAAATGAAAATGCCTCGATGGGCATCTCTTTAAACAGTTTATATTAGAAATAAGTATCCAGCATTAAAATATGCATTAATTCAAATGATAATTATGGATGAAACTTAATTTTAGAAAATTATGAGCTCATCAGTACAGAAAAGACATTTACTATCTACTCTTTATTCATTTATTTATTCTTCGTGTATTTTAAGAATTCTTTCGCCCAAAAATTGATAAACGATAAAATACGAACTAAAGAATGGACACACATGCATGCATATGTGCATGCTTGTGTGTGTATGTATGTTTCTGTCTCTATGTGTGTATGTATGTGTATGCGTGTGTACGAGCGTATGTTTCTTCACACAGAGACACACATTTTTTCAGTCGTGCATTTGTTAATTCTTTGACACTAATTTGTTTTACGCTCAACTTTTTCATATACATTGCATATTCTCTTTGATTCAAAAATAATCATCATCTGTCTTTTAACGTCTGTCGTTGGAAATAAACCTTCCCCGGGATTCGCCACACTTCTCTATCATGGGCGTCACGGAGCCAGTACTTTCTAAATTTGTCCCGCTCGTCTCTCCATCTAATATTCTGCCAGCCTCGGTTGCGCTTATGATCTCAGGGGATCCATGTCGTGAGTCGTGATATCCATCAGTTTTCCGCCATTCTTACAACATGGCCAGCCCACTGCCATCTGAGATTTTCAATGGATTCTATGATGTCCCTGACTCTTGTCTTTTCCCGGGTGCACTGTGCTGTCTTGTTGTCTCTCCATGTGAGGCCCAGTATAATTCTTTCATGTACACGTTGCATGGTTCTCAATTTGCAGATCTGTCTCTTGGTTACGTTCCATGTTTCAGCTCCATAAGTGACTATTGGGAGGATGCATTGGTTATACACCCTTCTTTTTAAGATTAATGGGATCTTCTTATTTTCTAAGGTTGAGCTTGCCCTGGCAAAAGCTTGCTATCCTAGTGTGATTCTTCGCTTGATTTCTTGATGTTGTCAATAACTATTACAATTTCATCGATCAAAAATCTTATCATAATTCATTAAATGTCTGTCCGTATGTGACAGCCTATGGCACAAACCACATAACGTAATCCTGCGAAATTATCTGAGTGTACCGATGGAAAGGTTTTTAGCGATTTAGTCTTCGAAAAGTGATCCCCAAAATGAATCTTTAGAGAGGATGTTGATATAAAATGTAAGTTCATGCTAAAAATGGACATATTTTTCTGCCTGTCGTTTTTTTTTCTTTCCGACTGAATCAAATGACTGCCTACTGACAGCTACTGGAAAATAGCTTATTCGTATAGCGAGTCGGGATCTTCTTATCGTTCATGGAGAGGAGGGAAGAGTGAGATGGAGATCAATAGGTACTCTGGCACGTGCTTTGGTATCGTCAGAGATAAGAGCTGGGGTTTAAGAGGAAGAATGACTTTCTATTAAGCGTACATACACAAACATTTAACATTTTTCCAAGATCGTAAGAAACACAAAAAGTCACGAATATCACCATTTAAATTCAAATTAAATCAAACACTGATTTCCATCTATCTATCAATGTATCTATGCATTTTAATAATTTTCATCTATCTTACTATATATTCCATTTATTACTTTTAATCGGGTGAAGTTAACCTGCAAAAAATCTCCCTCGCGGCAATTCTTTGGCATTGCGGTGTTGGAGTGTTGTTCAATACTCCGTCTAAATCGACTGAAACCCATTTTCTTACTGAATTATCTCCCTTTGATATTCAAGCTGTTAAACGAGATGTTGTAATTATTGTATGTGATTGGTTCGGACGAGAACAAGAACACACAGACGCAAGAACCGGACGTGACGTATGGCTGCTTACGAAGGCCTTTAGAATCGTTCTTAGTGCTCGACCGTTAACTTGATGTCCTATCAAATCTGTAATTCCTGAGCAAACTCGTGCCAGTAGTGACTTGCGAGTTTCACTTGAGATCAAGTGACAGCAAGTCTCCTTAATCTTCCAGGACTCTGCCGTCTGAATGGTCTGGGTCTGTCACCGGATTCCTGGCTCCTCCACTCTTTTTACAAGGTTCCAGAAGACTCACTTTTAACCCCTAAAAAGAAAGAAAATGTTTCCTATCACTTTTTCACCTGGGCAATGGAGAAAAATTTTTTCTTTCACTTTTGATCCTCAGAAAGGAAAGAAATTTCTACTCGATTTTGACTCCTATAGAGGGAAAAAGTGTGATTAGAATATGAGATCAGGTAAAAATTCAACTCCAAAGAAAATGTGTCTTCAGAATATGAGGTTAGGTAAAAAAGGAATTAACTTCCAAAGAAATGTGATCAGAATGAACGTTCTCTTATGATTCACGAACTTATCTCTGGAAGTCAAAATGTTTTATTTTGACGTCACGGTCGGTGGTCATAAAATTAGGGTCTAGTTCAGCATTACAATTATATAGTGAATTGAACCATCCTCCCAAAACATTATGTAACAGTTCAAAATCAACCGGATTTGTTTTAGTCATCAAGTTAGAGCTGTTGGAGTGTGTAGCGCTAGTTGAAAAAAAAACTCTGTCTGCCATATGCTGTTATTGCTGGGTTACGGTAACATACATACATAACAACATGATTACAAACAGAAAAAAATAGTAGTAGTTTTAAATTGCAACTTTACATATAAGTTATCTGATGTTTATCGAAGGATCGAATGACAGCAATTTCCTCTGATCTCCAACACCTTCTTCAGTTCTCATCGAACATTTCTGTAATCTGGATGGTCTCAACTCTTCCTTACATACCCGCCACTAGAGTCTTTGGAACTATTATTATCAAAAATTATATATGAACTTCTAAGGCATTAAAAATATTATATAAGTATTCTAGTACTTCTGAAAAATATCATAATTTATGGCGTTTTTTGTTTGTTTGTTTTTTTAAAATAGCTTCATATTGAATTTATGCTACCAATATTCTTCATTGGATTTTGATTTATCAAAGAACAGTTTGTTAATTTTGAAAAAAAGTTGCACGAACATACAAAAAACAGCAACATATAAACATAAACTCTAAAACATTGACATTTTCATTTATATAACCAAACGGATATCTTTGGAACGAAAACATTCAATGAATTTGGTAGGAAATATTCATACTCGTCGAGCTGGTCTTCAATCGGTTGCTAAGAAGAAAATATTATATCATCCAGTCTGTTCAGTGTTGACGATGGAGATATCATCAATTTGGTTAAAATTATCAAAATTAATTTCTTCTGCTAGTGATTGCGGTTTATCCATAAACTGTTCTTTTATTGTTCAAAATTGAATTTTTAAAAATATTCGTAATGTTAATTCAAAACAAAAATATCTTCATTTTTAATGAAATATTATGAATTATGTGATGCCCTTCAGAAATACAAGAATACTTAGGACTATATTTTCATGCTTTTGAAATTCATAGATATTTTTTAAATGAATAAATAAAAATCGTAAAAATAATTGCATCAATTTTTTTTTTCTAAATAAATCTCGTAAAGGAGATAACTTTCAGTCTTTTATGCATATTAACACGGTTTTTTCTTGTGTATGTTCAGACCCCAATTCATCATATTATCGCCAATTATCATGGGTTCGGTTCTCATCCACGTGTTCCACTAATTCTTTTATTTTCATTCCTTTTTCTTTATTTATTTATTTTTTTTAATTTTTTTTTTTTTTTCGCTTTCCTTCCATTTTAACGAGTCAGCCATCTTGGTCCATTTATGTTCCATCGTGGTGACTTGAGCACTTTCTCTTAACAGCATTTACATAACACACGCATTGTGTGAACGAATCTCACCCTCGTGTTCCACTGGTTCTGCAACAGCTGCATTATTATTTACTGAATTCTTTTCAATTTTAAATTATGCATTCAATTGTATCCATATTGTTTACTTTGTTTCTTGAAAATAGCATTCTGCGAAGTGCTTCATACAATTTTAGTTTTGTTGCATAAAAGTTTCGATAATCATTCTTTCAAGGTTCTGAAACTACGGTCAATTGTAGTTTAGTTAGGCTATGAGGAATTTTCACTTTTTAAAGTCAGTTGTGCGATAAAACGGTTATTCGCTCAGAAAAAGGAATCTTTTTGTACATGAGTGAATTTTCAAGCGAAATTAGTCCCTTGCAAACACAAAACTTACGTGATCAGTCCTGTGACATTGTAAAACTGTAGAGCTTTGGAAAATAAAAAGTCCAAAGCTACTCTTTAATACCACTGGATGTAACATACAATGTCGATCGGGAAAATAGCCAACAATCTAAAATTAGCAAAAATAGCCTCCTTAATTTAGTTCCATAGCCGTCTGTTGGGGAGGGCAAATGGAGCATCTGACCACCCCTGGACCAGGACTTCGTACATCGAGTGACGGGTTTTGAAAATTGGAACCTCGTGGTCAATAAAAGATAATGGTGGTGTACGATTGTTTTATCTCACCCCAACTTGATCTACGCATATCAAAAGATGGTATAGTGACGTGTTTATTTTAGTTAAAATTGATAAGAATAAGTATATAGCTTTGAATACGAAACCTCAAATCTAGCCACGAATGCAATACGTCACTTCCTTTAGCTCCCGTCTATGAAAGCCGTAAATTTCTGTTTTGAATAATTACTCTGATCTTCGAAGTACCCATCATTAGGAACACATTTCCTTTCAGTATCTCTGCCTTGTAAATCGTGTTAATACATCAAATATATCTTTCTTTTCTACCTAGCTACTAGCTTACACTAAACATCCATTCTATCTAAGATCCAATCACTTCCCTTAATTACTTAGCAAGCAGACCTGCTCTGTCAACGATCGTACTATATATGTTTTCTTTTTGGCATTGATTGTAATGTTTGTGTCTTATTTGTCGAACCATTAAATGTACGTTGTTTTCGTTTGTCTAAACGTTTACATTTGTTTACGTTTCAATTATGAATCTCTGTGTCCATATTCAAAAATGATGCGTAGAACTCTTGTTTCTATCAAAGGTAGAATGGCTTATATTTTGGAACTGTCATGGCGGAACAACAACTTCCGCCTCCCCAACACTTCTCATGGCGTCATGCATGTGGCTGACCACTCACCCATGCTGTGAACACCGTCCTTGGAACTACTACATCTTACCTCCACTCAAGACTATCGTTATTATTGTCTTTACTCTCTTTCACTTGTTTAACACCGACAATGGTTTTATTCTCTACTAGTATCAGTGTTGCTGTTAAAATATGTTCCAAATATATCCTTTGCCCATTCCCCCTGAGGGAAATGACAGCGGACACTTATGCTTAGTCCCCTTCAAAGTACTCCCCTTGGGACCTCATACACTTGTTCAACCGCCCCTTCCATTTTTCTAAATAGTTTGCAAAGTCCTCTTCTTGGAAAGGCATCGGTGCCTCGTCATGTTCTCCTTAATCACACCCACAGCCTGAAATTTCTTTAGGGATAGCCAGAAGTCAAAGGAAAACAAATCTGGACTGTAGTGGGATTAAAAGACCTGGGTGATCCGATGTTTTGCCAAAACAATCTTGGACAAGATGTGATGAATGGGGAGGCTCGGTTGTTTGTGAATGTGACGCTCATATAGTACACAAGCTATCTCAATGGTGGCTCTCTGTCGACTGAGTAACCCGATAGGGGTGTTTGTTCATGCACTCTAACCTCCTCCTATCGGTTGCCAAGTTACAGGATCAAAGAGAATATAGACTGGAATATTGAAATGAAAACTAGGGTTGCCAATTTTGATGCAATTTTCAATTTTTCAATTCTGGAAGTTTCTCTGGATTTCGAAAAATTAAAAGAAAAAACATGTCAATTGACAATACTGGACTTTAAAATATGGAAAAAATTAAATCCCAATATTGGCAACGTTGGACTCACTAATTCGGAAAAAAATCATCTTAATTGGGAATCTAGACGAAAATTGTTTGGAATAATGTAAATACATCTCAGAGCTTCAGAATACAGTCAACATAGAACAACTCAGAGGAAATACTGATTTCAAGAGACATTCTTTTCTGAAGTTCTGAGATGAAGTCTCTTTTATCATTAGTCAACCAAAACTGTCAACATGTGTTTCTTCAGTTTTATAACTTGGCCTTTCAGGCTGGTTGGCTATGTATGTACGTATGTACGTATGTATTATGCGTCCAGGCCACAAAAATAGAGATTGACAGCTGATATTTTCAATATCTATTCCTTATTATACCTACAAAAATGTATTTTGTTTTGCTTTTTCCCCCCAGATTTTTTCGGTTAGGGGTCAATGTGTAATGTAATTTTATGCTAAATTGGTCCCTTTGTTTCTGTCTGGCTGTACTTACGCTCGTATTGTTTGTTTTGCATTCATTTGGGGGGGGCGTGAATAATTTTTATTGATCACTGTCCAAAAAAAGGCAAGAGAAGTAACTTATTCATTGATCACACCTTTTTCCAATATTTTTGATTGATCGCCCCGAGACGACGTATATTTTTCAGACTTATGTCTTCATCTTTGTTGCTTTGTAGCTTCCCGCAGGAATATCCCTCGGCCTCCTTCAGCCGTATCATTTCTGCATAAAATCTTCTGACTGGTATCTGTAACTTCGTTCTATAGAGGGCACGAAGCAAAATCCTAAAGACCACAGTAAGTAATATACACTTAAGGAAGGCAAAAACGTAGTCTTATGTAGTCAGATAGATAGAGAGATAGATAGATAGATAAGTTTTTCTGCAACAGTTGAATTATCATCCAGCAATATCTAAATAAATGACAAATTTGGAAAGTTCTAACATTCCCAATATTAGCCAAAGTGATGCTGGAGTGAAATAACATAAAAAGCAGGAACAGAAGTTAAGATACAACAAAGATATCATCGATTTCACAAGACGACACCATGATGGAATCAGCGTTACATAACCAAATTACAATGTGAAACATCGCTAAAAAAAATTAATTAAAATCAAACCGGCTGATGAAAGAAAAAAATACAACGAAATGTATACCAGAACAAATAGATTAAAAGAAATAATTATTTTCCAAATGTGCCATTAAGATAGATAGATAGATAGATAGATAGATAGATAGATAGATAGATAGATAGATAGATAGATAGATATTAACACAATAAGATAAGTTGATAAAAATAGATTGGGACACACACCCCACTCACACACACACACACACACACACACACACACACACACACACACATATATATATATACACACACATATATATATGTATACATATATATATATATATATATATATTTATATATATACATATATATATATATATATATATATATATATACACACATATATATATATATATATATATATATATATATATATATATATATATATATATATATATATATATGTATATATATATATATATATGATGGTGGCTGTCAATTTGCTACCAAGCATGACCACTTTTACATTTTTTTAGTATTTCAACTTAATACAGTTTTTCTCGTATTTTTTAAGTTGAGTAAATTTTTAAACAAACAAACAAACAAACAAACATACATACATACATACATACATACATACATACATACATACATACATACATACATACATAGGTGTCCGGGAACACTTTCTATATGGGGTGCAAAAAACTTGATTCGCCCAAAATTTTCCATGGTTTTGTTCGAATTACACTGATTTGCCAAAAATTCAAATCGTTTTGCCCGAATTTGGGTGTCTGGGTGGAGGGGTACTTTTCCTCTGCCCTTTAGCCCCTGCCACGTTGGCCTGTGTATACATACATATTATGTACATATCTATGATTGTGTTGTGGATGTGAAGGGATCCAACAGTATGTAGATGAAAATGACATCCATCATCATCATCATGAATATATACATACAACAACACATGTATGCATACATATATCAATACATGTATTCATATATTCAAGGGAGGTTACTCTAATGTCTTATTACAGTGATTGTCTCCCCATTTATCGTTTTATTTACATTTTTGTGCGATGCGTAAGCGGCCCCGCATCACTCACTACGCACTGGTCCGCCATCTTGGTTCGTTTGTGCTCCCTTGTGGCGACTTGTGCGACTTCGTTCAACAACAATATTTACACAACACACACGTTGTTGTAAACTCTCAATCCGTCCGGAAATCTATCACTAGCGAAATTTGTTCATTTGGAGCAGGGATCATTATTTCTCTGCTTCAACCTTCCGTGAAAACAACATCGCTGTTTCAAGTGGGGAAAATCAGACGAAAGACAACAAAAAAAAAGTTTCTTCTTCTTTGGAGAGGTGAGAAAAAAATTTGAATTTTTTTACCCTATTTCACAGTGTTTAACACGCATTTTTTTCCCCCCGAAATTTTGTTCTTGAAATCCCTGATACGTTTTATCTCAGAAAATAATTGTTATTCATGTTTGTATTCATAATTTTATAGATAAAATGTATTTTTCTTTCAAAATTATGCTCAATTGAATCGAAGATGCGAATTATTTATGGTAGCGGTTTATACATGGTGAAATACAGAATCTGTTAGTGATGACTATTTTCTTGATAATATATTGTAAGGCCTTTTTTTCTATTTGCAATTATTGGTTTGGATTGAGAAATATCGCTTGGGGAATGTTTTTAAATCATATTATGGCCTCTTTATTTTATTTCGATTTTCTTTCAATTGATTCTTTTTTTTCTATTTTAAATTACGACGTTTTGGGATTTTGTTGTGTTATGTTTTTGTTGGGGTTTTTTTCAGACATTACTTTTTTTCTTACGAACTTTTATCAATGTAAACTATAAAAGCAGCCTTTCTGTGGAAAGGGGTTCTGATTTCATTACCTTCATCGTCGGGACAGTTCAAAGGCAAGATTTAGTTCGCATGAGTGAGAAAGAGAAAGCAAAACATTAGGTATAATACAATATTTATTATAGATTCTTGTTGTGAACTCTCTCTTCTCACAATTAAATAGAGTATCAGATAATTCAATCTCTTGTTTTGATGTAAAGTACTTTCTTTTCATTGAAGACTCGTTCTAAAGTGTGTTTCAATGTTTACTGCTCAACAACTTCGTTCAAAATGGGACAGAACAAGATTTTTTTTTTTTTTTGTTCTATATTCAATTATTACGATGTATCTTGTTTTTCTTCTTTACTGATATTTTCCCCTTTTCGTTTGATTTTAACTTTCGTGTCATATTTTTCTTCGACAGCTCCAAAGGAGTTAACAATAAATCACTACGACATGGATGAATAATAACCTCATATCTCGATGTAAACCGACCGGGTCCCGTTTGCAGAAAACTTGGTGAAAAAGGAGAAGAAAACTCACAAACACTTTTTTCAAACCCGGATATGTAAATAATGACACCAGTTTGAAGGAACAACATTAAACTTGAAGCTAAAAGGAGGACAAAAAAAACTTCTGACATCTGACAAGACAAAGTTGAAAACAAGAGGCTGGAACTTCTTTGAGAGTTCCGGTATTTTTCAGCTTTGACATTATCTAAACATGACAATAATGTTGCCACATGATAGCAAAGAAAAATCTGAATAATGGTTTGTCTGTGTTGAATATTTTTGCTTTCACAAGGCAGTTTTCATCCTTGCACACACACACTGAGTACAATTATATGCATATATGCCCACCCACCTACGTTCACAGAATTAAACACAAAGTGGATTTAAAAAATACATGCATATAGGTTTCATCTAATTATATAACCTTGACATTTTTCTCTCGGGAGTGGATAGAAAAAAAAAAAAAAACAGAATTTGTCCTTATCCAACCACACCTCTTTTTGCTTAAAGGCACAAGAAAGCTATGTATAACGGTATTGGTTTAGCCACTCCTCGGGGGAGTGGAACGAATGGATATGTCACACGCAATCTGTCTTTCATTCGCAAACACAAGGACAGGGTTGACTACAAATCGGAGGAGGAGATCCGCAAGTTGGAGAATTCCTTGATTAAGACACCAAACAAGGACATACTTGACCATGAGCGAAAGAGAAAGATTGAATTGAAATGTATGGAGATGCAAGAGTTAATGGAAGAACAGGGCTATGCAGATGATGCCATCGAGAAGAAAGTAGCTGCGTTCAGAAAAGTCCTGCTTGAAAAGGAAGGCATGTGCGACCGTGTTGTTGAGAAAGACGAATTTGGCCGTCCCATAGCTCGTGAGACTCACCAGCTCGCCGAGGCCAACCAGGAAAAAAATGCCCGTCTCAGAGACGCATTTGGCCTCAGTAAGGACTATGTTGATGGCAGCTCTTTCGATCCTGCCCGGAAGGCAAAGGAGCAAGCCGCAAAAGCCGAGGCCCTTGCTCAGAAAAAATATGCCCTTGTAGAGGAACCAACATTATCGAGTTTGAGTTCTAACTCCTCAGATTCCGAGTCCGAGTCCCCGTCCCCTCCAAAGCAACGCAAGCACCACCATCGCCATCATGAGCGCAGCGGGAAAAACAGCAGCAGCAGCAGCAGCAAGAGTAAAAAGCATCACAGCAGCAGAAGTAGCAGCAAGAAGCACAAGAGTAAAAAATCCCGGGACAGAAGTCGTTCTCCGGCGAATAAAAGTGAACGCAGAAAGAAGAAAAAGCATAAAAAATAATCATAGAACCTGAAATTGTTTAGGTTATTTTTTTCTCTCTCTCTCTGGATCTGGAATAATTTAAAGGGGTCTTTTTTTTTTCCTTTCTTTCTTCTCTTCTTTCAAAATCCTTTATTTATGCGAATCCCTCATGAATAACTTGACAGCAATAAAAGCGTTTTCTAAGTCAGATATGGAAGCTTATACGTACTTATAATTTTTATTCCAAGCAAAGAAACTTGAAAATTGTCTGAAGTTGATTGAAAAGCTTCAATCAGGCAAATGATGAGGTAAAAGACCTGCCTTTATTCAAGTCTGAGTTTTTCCAATATAATTTTTACCCCCCCCACACACACACACATCCCTGTAAACTTGCGGAGCAAAGGGCTACAACCACACCAACCTGGATAATGTTGCTGCATTTTCAGTAGCAAGCAGGATTTTATGTGGTGGAGTTGTTAGTCTCTCACCCAGCCCTCTTTCCTTTATTAATGCTTGGGACTGACCGGATTGCCTTTCCTATTTACCCATAGCTGGGGAAGAAGTGGATTCATACTTTCTCCAAGGGCATTACTGCCATGTGAACAGAAAGCAGTCTCCACTGAAACTCAAAGTCAATTCACCGATTCCGTTTTCAATGAAATGCTGGGCCACTCGCACCGTCTTAGTTTTTATTGTATTCAAAATCTGTTTTAGTTTTTTGTTTGTTTGTTTTGTTTTTTTTTTTCTTGTTTTTGTTTTCTTCTCTTGCAAAAACAATTCTGTCCCTTTCATTTAAGATTTTTTTCTCAATAATTCCTTGTATAAAATTGGCTGGTGTTTCAAATAAAATCTATTTGCAACACTAGGCATTGAAAAAAGAAAAAAAAAAGACCCTTCCAGTTAACGAAAAGAAAGAAAACAATTTTGATCATCCCTCCATTAAAATTCATAGTTTTCATTTAAAGAAAGAAAATCAACAAAATATGTAATGAAAAATATTTTTAATTATTAAATACATTTTCCAAATTCAGAAAAACTAGAACTGAAAATATGAAAGTATAGAACAAGAATCTCACATCTTGTCTCTGAAAATATTTCTCTATATCCATTAATTTATTCAATTTCAAGACTTAATTCATAAAATCTCCGACTCCCCGTTTCCCAGTAACCTTTCTTTTCTTTCTCAATTCGTCGTTTCTTTGTTTCTTCTGCTTTTCCATTGCCTTGTGATCCCCTCTTGAGGAGCAGAGTGCTAAAATATTAGTTGCACTTTTCTACTTCTCTACTCAAATGGACATCAGACGTTACTATTTGCCTGGACATGATCTGACTGAAATAAATTTTCAAAATCTCTCATCATATCTCTGTATGATCAAGTTTAGTTTAATAAAAACAAAGAAATGACCGATGTCATTCTCTCTTCATCTTTTTTTCTTTATTATTATTATTATATTATTACTACCACTACCACCATGTTTTGAATTTCAACGAGACTAATATTGTGAGTGGAGTAAAATGAGTGAAAATTCTAATTAAAAGCTCATATTCTTTTCATATTATTATTTCTTAAGCTCTTTATCATACATGTCTTCCTACTCCAAAAAAAAAAATTATGGTTGAGAAAATGTGAATTTACTATGTACAAACAAATGTCAGTTATTGTTCAGCTGTATTGAAATCTAACTTTATTCAATGAAGTATTGTAAATCATCTTCATTGATCTTTTGTTACTATTTACCTTGGTCTAAATTGATGTTGCATTTCACTGCAACTAAACACAGGCTCATTTCCCTTCAGCAGTGAGTAAATGAACTAACAGAGCAGGTCCAATTGAAGAATTAGTCCCATGCGTGTCAACAATTGCGTATTAAATGAACCATTCTCACTGGGAATACTTATTCTTTATTCCAACCCATACTGTTAATCCATTCATTCTCTGCTGAAGGGAACCCAGCCTGAGTTAGGTTGCAATAAAAAGTGACAACAATTAAGATGAAGGAAATTAAAGCAAAAAATTAATGATGATATTAAAGTCTATTTTGTATCTTGAAGGATTTCATTGATCAGTCTTTCTTTTGTCAAGCATTTTTAAGATAGACAAAAGAATCTTATTGTTTTTCAGGTTTCATTTCAATTGGCTTCGCATCAGATTGTTACACATGGAATGTTGTTGTTTGTTTTGTATTTTATGGATGGGGGTCATCCCAGTGAATAATTCTACAAGTGAAAGATTTTCCAATGTAATTGCAATTCTTTGTAGATTCAATGTAAATAGAAATATAATTCATGATTATTGGAGGTTTTTGAGCCTTTGACAGCAATGGTGTCTACTTCAAGAACTTGAACTTATTCTCAAGTACAATTACAAATAAGGACATAATGCTTCTGTCAGATATCATAGGTACTAGGAATTAAATTCATGCAAATCAGTTGACGGCTTCTTTGATATGAATAGAACTTACTAAATAAGGATATGTTCAGTAAATTTAGTTAATTGCAACATTCACAGGATCATTAAGACTAGACAGATGCAGATGTGATGCCAAGATGAATTGGGGCTTTGCTTCAATTGTTCTGGTACTGTTCTGTGTAGTTGAGTCTAAGGGGGCTCAGAATTGGTCCTGACACCTCAAAACTAGTGCTCTTATA
The DNA here is from genome assembly GCA_963457665.1 of Thysanoteuthis rhombus. Classification (NCBI taxonomy): domain Eukaryota; kingdom Metazoa; phylum Mollusca; class Cephalopoda; order Oegopsida; family Thysanoteuthidae; genus Thysanoteuthis; species Thysanoteuthis major. The sequence goes on along the minus strand of OY735211.1, from coordinate 12,845,071 downwards.
TCTTCATGACGAGAGTTACAAGGCCTAAAGAGGATTTCCCAGAAGATCCTACCCTCACATTCGCATGTGTTGTATCCCCACATTAAACCGACCTTGTGTCGTATCCTGTTCTCATGGGGACTTGGGTAAATAAGACTTTTAAAGACCAGATGAACATAGATGTGTTGTCCCATAAGGTATAGTGCAGCTCTGTGTAGTCAAGTACAAAGAGCTCAGAATTCATCCTAAGACCTCAAGACCAATGCTCTCATGTCCTTGCGATTATAGTTGCGAGGACTAAAGAGAATTTTTGCTGATAGCCCACTTGTTCACATGTGTGGTATCCCGACATTAAACCTACTTCATGTCATACTATGTTGTCATTGGGGATCAGACTGGCTATTTGTGTTGTGAATAAAACCTGATTTTTGTTGAAGGTTATGACTTGCTACATGATTACACAATCTGCAATACTAGCACAACAAGGTGGAGTTGTGGGTGTCTTGTATTTAGTGGGCTGGTCTAATAGACCATACACTTGTGTAGGAAATGTTCTCACTACTTACACTTACTATTGCAATCTCATGCTAGAGTAAGCCATGCATAGAAAATGTTTTTCTTTCTTCACCAACTGCTTTGGAAGATATCAAAACCAGTAATACAAAATGTGAATGCTCATACTGGGTTGCTTCGACCAGAATAAATCAGAGCTGGACGCACTTTGCTACAATATTTTACATCTGTATAAGCAAGGATTACATGCTTCAGAAAAATCGCCATAATTCCCCAGATATTAAAAACCAACACACTTACGCATTTGTAATTAATCATAAAATAATGGGCTTTCAATTGATAAAAACTCAATGTATCTATCTTCATTAACTCCAAAGTTATCAGGCTTCAAAGAGCATGATGATCAGGTCAGGTCAGGTCAGGTCATTTTTGAAAATATGAATTAATCATCCAAACACATTATCAAATGGTGAAAACCCGTATGCTTCTATCTTTAAAACTATTTATATTTTGACAATGTTCTACTCAGATGATAAACTTTACTTTGAGTTCAAGTATCAAGAATTATGACTGGTTTTATTTGTTTTGGTTTTTTGTAATGACCGACTTTTCTCTTCACTATCTTTGCAAATAAATGCTAGGCCGAAATTATCAATCTGTGTTTGTCGTTAGATTGCGTTTGGAGCTGTGGTTTTTCAGAACTGGGGTCAGCTGACCCCTGGAGGTGGGGGTCTGTCAAATAATGCTTCGGGATCCACGGTTAAGTTCCCTCTATTTGAATCTTATGAATCGCATGCATGGCACAGCTAACAGAAAAAATCATCAATTATACAGACCAGTAACGTATATTAGGTTGTCAAATAAATGTAATCCATTTTAAATTAATATGATTTTCAAAGGTCAAAAATTGCTTTTTATTGTAGTTCGTTGATAAGACTGAAAACTAAATGCAAAAATTAGGGTCCTCCAGAATATTTTCTCTGTATAGTTTTCAAAGCTTCAAAACTTCTGCTTCAGGGTATTAGTTTCAACCAATTGATTTTGATAACGATCACCTTAACCATAACTATGATAAACAGCTCCTATAAAAACTGATCTCTTTTCGGTAAACAGAAAACGACCTGATAAAATACCATCTCTATAACTGCACAGTGAATGAAACTTAATTCTGAAATCGATCCTTCTGTATCAGGTATCATTGAGAATCATTGGGCCAAATAAGATGGAGATGGATTGGCTCAGAGTAATAAACATCTAGTGAAATTTTACTTTTCTGGGATGATTTTACTAAAAATTCAATCTAAATTTTTGTAGTTCTTGCTAAAAATAAAAATTAGATTATCTATTTTTGATTCATTATTTGAAAGTTGATCTACACTCTTGATTTTTTTCATTTTACTGTAAGAAAAATGCCTTCCTGCACAATGTGTTAATATGATTATAAAAACGTAAAAAATGCTGAACAAGAATATTTTAATATAAATTAAGTGAAAAATGTAGTCACACAAAATAGCTGTTTATAGTGGTATATGCCAACATGTAACTAAATTTTGTAAAATTAGATAGTTCAATTTTGTCATTACAATAATGTTTTCATCTATTTCATTTTAAATATTCTTGTTCAGCATTTTTCAAGTTTTTACAATTATATTTATAATTTTTTTAAGCATTTTTCTAACTGGTCCTGTTTTCTTTAATATTAATATATATACACACTGCATCCTGTATTACAACTACTATTGTTTAAAAAACAAAAAAGTAGTTCTTGGATGGATTCAAACCACCAATTTCTCGAGTACCAAATGAACAACCTAAATAATTGCGCCACGGAAACTTATATATTGCTGTTAATTTTCTTTTAATATAAATCACTTGTGCTTGACTCTTAAAATCTTTCTCATATCCAACACTAAAACTCTGGTTATACTTTTGCAAATTGGAGAATTTTCATTTTTTTAGAAAAAAAAAAACCATTCACGGGGTCAAATTGAGCGTATAGGGAGGTTTGGTATAATTCACTTCTGTGGTTTAGGCATTCATCGCATTATATCAAATTTGAAGTGGAAATTCCCTAAAAATTTGTGCTGAACCTTTTTCAGAGCAATTTTTGTAAGTCAGTGTAATTAACTAAAAGTTGCTCACTAAAAAGATCTCTGTAAGATTCTATTAAAATTGGTTGAGTTTTACGAAAGTTATTACAAAATGAATGTTGTCGATCTGTGTAAAAACTCAACTTACTCATACAAACAGCAGAGCACTGAATACGCCTGGCCCATAAAAGAATCTAGTGTTTAAATAAAATACTACAATCTGTGAGTAGGATTACAGACAACCTGGAATTCAAATCAGTATAATTTGGTCAAGAAAGGTAGTTTTATTGCTACTGCTAAAAGTATTGACACAGAAAATTCTTTACATCTCATGTGTAAGAGCTTTAAAAACAAAAAATTCATTTTCCGTGGCTTCCTAAGATTTTAACAGTACACAGATGTACATACTACTTGGAAGAATGAGAGAGTTGCCTTAAGCCTGTCTGTCTCCCACCCATGTACAATCTCTCTTATTGTTAGATCAAGAAATGAAATATTTTTAGCAATGTTGGAGAAGCTTAAATTAAAGTGTTACATAATTGATTCTATTCAGTTTTCACACTGACATTTGAAATTCTAATTAATATCTCTACTTCGCATGAATGAATCACCATAGCTTGTGCATATACTAGAACTAATTATCTAAAAAAAATCTTTTATCTAAAATTGTATAAAAAAAATACCGGCTCAAAAATTGGGCATTGTTGGTCCAAAATGACCACAAAAAAACTTTTTTGAAAGAACAAAAACAAAATTATTAGATGCTGTTTAGCAGTGTACTCATTCAAATTCTCAAGGTTGTAGCTCACAAAATGTGACCGAGAGTGGTTGCTGACAGATACACACAGACAAGCAAAGAGAGAAACATCTGTAACCCATTTGGCTGGTTGGTTGGTCGAGTGGGCCATTTGTGGGGGGCTACAATGATTCAGTTGTTCAAATTTTTGGTCAAATGCTAGATTGTAATGACAAATGATAATTGATAATTGAAATCAATAATATGTATCATTATACATACGGTTATTTAAAAAAAAGTTTACTTGGTTCTTGGTAGGGCCAAACATGAAAAAAATGGAGAAGGCCGGAAGATTGTGTTGCATCAATCTTCCGAGTAGTGAGCATGCTCATCTTGAAAATCAGCATTACAAATCTTAGGTTTTTTCCTGGTTTCCCTCACCAAATATTTGATCCAGCGTGCAAGTATGCAACTATCTCAGCCTATGCACACTCATGAACATACTCCCTTGTGTATTGTCCGGTATTATTTATGATCAAACTCTACAATATTTGAAATTATTTCAAGCATTTTGTTGCTAAAAATATGAATATGTTTCCGTTTGAAAATAAGTACACCCCTGGGGGGAAAAGAATTGATTTAAAATCAATATCTGGTGTGACAGCCTTTACTTTCTGTTACTGCTTGTAGTCATGATGACATTGACTTCACAAGATTTGCACAATCAGCCACTGAAGTGCTTTTACACTGTAACAGTCTGCATTCTTTCAAATCTTGTCTTGTTGGTTAGTTGTTATTCTTCTACTTTTAGTCTCAGTACATTCCTCAAGCACTGAATTGGATTTCAATCTGGCTGCGTGATAGGCCAATCACTTTTACCTTTTGCTTCTTCAGAAACACTGCTGTTATTTTAGAAGAGTGTTTTGGATCATCGTCATGCTGAAACATATCTCTTCTTCCCAAGTGTTTGAGTGAAGGCAACATGTTTCCTTTTAGTATTGATGTAACTTTCAGCATCTATAATTCCATCAATGAAATGCAGCTTACCAGTGCTACTAGACCTCATTTACAATACAGCTGGCGCTGGAGAATAAGAACAAAAATTCAATGTTTTGGGACAGTGTACTGTGGTCAGATGAAACAAAAATCAACCTACTTGGGGTCTGATTACAATATACATATATATATATATATATATATATATATATATATATATATATGCAATTAAAAATTGCATAGCTTTGCTCTCACCATTTCTTAATAACATAATTGTTGTGTTTAAAGAAACAAATAGAGCAGATATAGACTGAATAAGCAATTGGAGAATTCAGAGTTGATACAGTTATTTGGGCTTTCACATTACCAGTGACTGTTAAGCTTATTTGTAAGAGTAACGCTACATTGAAGCAGCCTTATTTTCTTTGATTGTTTATTCTATTTCCATTATCTAGGCTAAATGATACACTCTCTATGTAATAACAGGAGATCATTTAAAAAAAGAGTTTCAGTATAATTTAACACAATTCATAATCATTCTGTCGGATCATATATCTATTTTGTAACTGTCACGTTGAAAGAAACAAATGGGGTAGATATGGACCGTGAATAAACAAAACGGGAATTCGGAGTTGAAACAGTTATTTAGGCCTTTGCATTACCAACAGCTGTTTAGCTGTTTAATAGTAAGAGCAATACTACCTTGAAGCAGCTATCCTATCAGTCGCAAGTTCAATTCTTGATGCATTTATGTTATAATCTTACACACTCCTTAAAAATGTTGGTTCGGACAAATGCAAAGTTTAGGAACTTGTGTATCCATTTCCTAGTAAAATATATATGTATATATATATATATATATATATATATAAAGTTCAAATCTGGAAGACAATATAATGCAATATCTGATGTGTGATGGGTTTATTTCATAAAGTGCTCTATATATTCAACATTAAGTTAAGTTAGATTAGAGCTTATTTCATCATACATATATATGTATATATGAATATATAATCTTACATACTCCAAATGTTGGTAAGCCACCTCCTTACGTTTTGGAACTCATTATTGACAAAATTCAAGAAAATTTCTCCCTTTTCCTTAATTCCTGAAAACACCTTTTTTTTGTTCTGATTCATATATTCAATTAATAAATTACAAGATTTATCTTAAAGCTTATTAAGATTATTTCATTCTTTTTCCTTTCTTTAGGTGAACAAAAAAAACTTCTGAAATTTTGACCATCTATGTTAATTTCTTTTTCTATTAGTAGTATTAGATGTGATAGTATCCAAATTTCTTTGATGAAGCATTAACAATTATTATATTCTATTTAATAAAGCCTTGAGGCTTATTCTTTATTTCTGAGCTGTTCTGCTTACCGAAAATCTTACGATGAGAATCTAGGGTATTGTGAAAAAAAGCAACAGAAATTAAAACAAATGAAATACAAGTAAAAAAGTTAATTGGCAGCTCGTTGCCTCACCCTCATACTACAGCCAGAGAGTCATTATCATTAGCCTTTTAGCATCCATCGTTGGACATAGACCTTCCCCAAGATTTGCCAGACCTCTCAATTACTGGCATCATGTAGCCAGTACTTTCTGGATTCGTCTTGTTTGTCATGCCATCTTACTTTCTGTCAGCCACAATTTTGCATATGATCTCTTGGTATCCATGTTATGAGTCATGATGTCTGGCAGTTGTCTGCCATTCTTGCAACATGTCCAGCCCATTGCAGTTTGAATTTTCTAATGGTTTCTATGATATCTTGGACTCCTGTCTTTTCCTTAATATACTGTGTTGTCTTGTGATCTCTCCATGTGAAATTGAGCAAGATTTTTCACATGTGCACGTTGCACGGTTCTCTGTTTGAGGGTCAATCTTTTGGTTAGGTTCCATGTTTCAGCTCCATAGATAACTATTGGGAGGATGCATTGGTTGTATACCTTTCTTTTCTGGACTGATGGGATTTTCTCATTCTTGATAGTCGAGCTTGCTCTGCCAAAAGTTTGCCATCCTAGAGTGATTCTTTGCTTGATTTCTTCTTCTCTTGAGGATTTCATGGAGATTCATCGGCCTAGGTAGATGTAATGATTTACTTCTTTCAGCTCTGTGTTTTAGATTTTGGTTGTTGTGTCTTCAAATTCTGTAACAAATATAGCAGATAATTGAAAGGGAGGTAATTCAAGGGAGGTAATCAAAATCCACTGTAAAAATGTTTTTAGATGCTTTTCATCTTTATTTAGATGCCATTTAGATCTTCTTAATTATGTCTTTTGACTCTATTTTTAAGATGTTTACCTGACAATGAATTTGGCATTTTACTTGATGATCTTTTGGTTCCAGTGGGAAAAGGTAATGATTCTACAGTGAAAATAATTGCTAGTGAGTCCAATTGAGTAGATTCCTCAAATGAAATGCAATATCGTATTGCTTCGAGAAAAAAAACTCCTTTATCAAATCTCAAATTTCTGTATAAAAATTCTACTAAAAAAATTATAAAGTATTATTTTTATGCATAAATCGTAAAAATTATGCAAAGGTTTAATGACGCCTCTTTATATTAACTTCTGATATAAATTAATGACCATCTTGTGGTAAATAATATTTTCGGATTCAGTTTACATAAAAGCAAACAGTACTGTGCAAAAAAAAAATTGTTTTCATAACAAAACTTTTTTTAATCTAACTGCATTCGAAGCACATTTTGATCATCAATCATTATGCATGTAGTTTTTAGCATGTGTCTTCTACGTATTTGCTGTTTTAAACAACATTTCCCGGATCTGTTTAAATTATTTCAACACAGCATAATTAAACATTTTCTGACTGGTCATCCTCTAATGTATGTCAGTCAAAAGAATCTTTCAAAGATTTATTTTTAAAAGAAATTCAAAACTTTTTTTCCTCCTGCCAATTACAGGAACTTGAAAATTTAGCACCACTAAAAAACTTTTCTAATGATATTCTCTCAAAATATCTGCAATTTTGAGAAGGCTTTTTTCTCTCTTATATGTACCGCATTAAAAACTAGTACTGATGACTGTACTTCATTCAATGTTTCTGTGTGTGTATTTCTTAAGAATATCTTAAGAATAATTTGGAAGAATTTGACAGAACTTTACTAATATCCCCAGAGAGTAATTGTCTAGAAGTAATCAACTCTTTGGTCCCATTTTCAATCATTAGAAAGCATCAACCAAAACTGTCAACCTCAGTTTTCAAGTTGGTCTGGCTGACTAAGTAAGTATATAAGTATGTAGAGGAAAATGACAATTGGAAGGTGAAGTGAAAAACTCAAGAGATAGGTGTTACACTTCAAAATCTTTTTATTATTATTCAGTGGGCGCAGTTTGATGCATTTCAACAGGGGCTAGCCATCTTTTAAGAGAAAAATGTTTGCAGCAGTTTTACAAAGAAAAAATATGCTCTTCACATTTTGATGCTGAAGAGGAGAATGTGAAATTTTTTTTCTGTGTTTGGTTGTTTTATGGAAGTAGGAGTGGAGGTGTAATAGAGGGTGACATTTGGTTTGAAATGAGATAAGTCGATGAGAGGAGGGGTTAAGGGATATATGTATCTTGTCTCTGTGGGTGGGTATATATGTATGTTTCATGTACACAAGCCCCACCAATAGAGCTACAGGGTTGAAATTTTGAACATTTACTCCTCATTAGGTCTAGAAAAAATACGTTTTTTAGTGGGGGATTCTATTTGCAATGTAAATTTATGCTAAAATTGGTCCTTTACTTTAGTCTGTGTTCAGCAGCATTCATACTCATTTGTTTGTTTTTTTAATTCAGGCTTTTTCGGCAATCAACAAAAAGCAAAAGAAAGAATTAATTCATTGATCAACCTTTTTTTTTCGATTCTTCACTGGATCCCCCAACATTGGGGGGGGGGGCCAAAAGATGATGGTCCGTTTCTATTGAGTGACTAACCAGACCTGTTGTTTCTTATTTTCATTTTTATTTTCATTTTCTGCTATTAGAGTCTGTAGTCCTGCTGAATAAGTCAGGTCCAAACTTCTTGTTTGCAAGAGAAATATTTTTAGAGGAATGAAACTTGTTAAAAAGTGTTTTTGTCAAGAAAGCTGGAATAATTAACACCACTCATAAGTGTTGATATCATTGTTAAGTAGCGAAAAATTGAAAAGCTCCAAAAGCCAAACATTCGTCTATGGATGTCGTCCACATACCAGAGCTTGTGTTTGACGCCCAAAATGACCTAAAACAACCCACACACACCGCAAGTTGTCTCGAACGCTTTGTGGAGCAGAGCAGAAGTTATGATTTCCTGGTGCCTTAAACTTGAATCTCAGTGCTTCTACTTTTCAGATTTGCCTCTGCTGTTCATTTTGTTTCATTTTTGGTGATTTTTTTCACTTTTAAAAGCTGCAGATTCCCGTACGGGTGAACTGTAAGAAGTAGAAAAAAGACGAAGCATCTGTGGTTACCAATTTAAATATTGATGCCATTCTGAGATAAAATAAAGAATTCTGAATTCCAAAAAAGGATCTGGTATCTAGAGCTTTGGTTAAGAAATTGTGTCCTTGTATTCAAATCTCCTAATACCTGGCTCTCGTGTGCACAAGGATTCTTTTAACCCTGAATGTCACCCATTATTTCTCAAGTTCTCATCCAGAAAGTTGAAACAAATTTTATTTCATAGAGTTTGCCTGAAACTAATTCAGTCATTAAGAAAACAAATTCATAAACAGACACATTCATATTGATTCTTAGAAAATTGGTTATGGCATGTGCGTACATGGAGGCGGGTATATTTGTATTTCCCAGATGATTTTCCATAAATTGCAGGACTTATTTTATCCAATGAAATTGGTGAGATAGTATTTTTTGACTTTTTGAAAAGTCTGAATATTCACAATCATAGTAACTTCTTTCAGGAAAAAAAAAACAAGTTTTCAGATCTTTTCATCCCACTGAGTTATTGATTTTAATTTTTATCTATAATGTATACGTAATGAGGTACAGATGTTTGTCAGCACACAAAATTCTAACTTGAATCAATTGTTTCCTTCTAATTTATTCAACCTAAAAAGAAATCAAACTTAAAAATTGATGCTAAAATGCAAAAACTTTCATTTAGATTTTTAGATTCATATTGTTGCAAACTGGGTTCCGCACCATATATTTTTAGTTCTGTGGCCGATTTTGAGAAAAAAATTGTTGACTGTATCGAACGGGATATAATGTGATATATCAAAATGCATCCATTGTACCAGTCATCAGTTTTTGGATTTTGTGTTTAGTAACTCAATATATATACAAAATATATATATATATATATATATGTATATATATATATGAATTATGAATTGCATTATATTGTATTGTAACTTATTCACAATGATCTCTTGTTGTTACCTGGCTAATATATCACTCAATTTAGAGAACATAAATAGAATAAACAATCAGAAAATAGGGCAGCTGCAAGAATCGATATATATATAACACAATTTATATGTCGTATTAAAAGAGAGGAATGAGTGATATATTGACTCTGTAACAATGGGAGATCATTCGGAATAAGTTTCTATATAATATAACGCAATTTATAATTCATATATATGTATATATATATATATATATATACATATATATAATCTTAAATGTTTGAAAAACTTCTCATTCAGTTTCAGAGATTCCGAGAATGTGCAAAGTTTGAGAAACCCTGGCCTACACAGAAACCACACTTCTCTGCATCAGTTATATTAAAGGAAGGATTGAGTACAAGTAACTTCCAAAATAGAGATGGTTTAATTTTGATTGATTAATAAGTGCAGAGGGGGGCAGGCCCCTCCCTAGTGCTGGCATAAAGGGGCACAAAACTTCATCTGGCCTTTAATACTTAATAATTAATAAATATGCCCTTCCCTAGGATATAGTGTGCCTGACCCCAGGGAATATGGTTGCCTCTGGGTGCTGAGAATCTTTGCTACGCCTCTGAATAGAAGTTCTTGCTATCAATTTACATAAAATGAGTGGACTGACTTATTGACTGCTTTGAAAAAGGAGCTCATTCTTTTCATTCACTTGAAAGTATTTATCTTTCTCTGGCAATATTTTACAATGTAACCTGAATGAGAAGCCTTATGAGATTGTCTCACAAAGTATTCCCAATATTTTTTTTTATTATAACTTTGAACACAACCAAGATGTATAAAAGGAAAATTCTTCACTGAACCCCTATCATAACAGCTATGGTCACCATTAAGCAGAGACACTTCATATTGAATAACCATAGCCCCACAAATGACCTGCCTGATAAACCAGCCAAATGGACTACAGATTCTTCTATCTTTGCTTGTGTGCACGTGTGTGTATGTGTGTATGTCCGCGGGCTCTCCTGGTCACATTTTTTGGGGCTACAGACTTGAAAATGTGTATGAGACCACCACTATGCACCATCTAAAAACACTGTTTTTGCTTTTTTCAAAAAAGTGCTTTTGGAGGTCACTCTGGTCATTTTTGACCAAACAACCAATAATGTCTGAAGTTAAGATAATTTTTCAAGATGATTATAGATAAGAGATCTATTTTTTAATGATGGTTTTAGATAAAAGATTGTCTTTCTCTTTTCTTACATGATTTTTAGATAAATTTTTAGATAATCCCTCTGGTACACTCACAGGCTACAGTGGTTCATTTATGCAAGGTGCAGATATATTATTTCAATTAATTCTATTGAAGATTGCTTTATTTTCCAACAAAAATCACTACATACAGTGACTTTTTTTCTCACATATACCATTAACTAGGCCTTATGATTTCGCGAATAATATGAATTTTGGTGGAAAGAATTCTGTACCAATACTCAACTCAAAATTTTGACTTGAACAGATTTCCATCAAATGCTAAATCTCTTGGCTGAAAATTTTTTCTCATTACATTATTTAGTGAATTATCATTTTGGTAGTTCTTAGTAAACAATAAACTTGTGGTCTCTAATAAAGTGATGTAGTAAGTGTTTTCAGCACTTGGGGGCAAATACAGCACCTGGGGCAAAGACAGCACCTGAGGGCAGTTACACTACATTTTGGAGGTGTATAATAATCAACCAGCAGGCATTTTATGCCTGGGAAAATTTTTTGCCCCTTGACACCTGCACTCAGGGGTGACTATCCCCTTTCGCCCCCCCCCCTGCTATGTCTCTGCTCTGATATATAACTACTCTAACCCCCGAATGATATTCTAGTGATGATTTCTCTCATTTGGATCCTTGAACGGATGAGGACTATGCACATTTACTTTGCAATAACTTAAAAAGTCAATCATCATCATCATCATCATCATCATCATCATCATCATCATCATTTTAGCATCCATTATTGGACATAACCCCCCCCCCCCCGATTTGCCAAACCTTTCAATCAAAGGCGCCAATATTTTCTGAACTTGTCAAGTTCGTTATGTTTAATTCTTATAATTTGCCGGACAGTTTTGCATTTGCTTTCTAGGGATCCACGTAATGTTCATCAGTTGTCAGACAGTCTTGTAACATGACCAGCCCATGGCCATTTGAGTTCGCTAATGGATTCTATGATATCCCTGACTCCTGTTTTTTTCTCTAATGTACAGCACTCTTTGTGATCTCTTCATATGATGTTGAACATGAGCCTCTCATGTGCATGTGGCATGATTTTCAGTTAGGTTAGGTTTCATGTTTCAACTCCATAGGTGACTATCGGGAAGATGCATTGGATATATACCCTTCTTTTTAAGACTTATGGGATTTTCTTGTTCTCAAAAGAGAAGCTTGCTCAACCAAAAGCTTTCCATCCCAGAGTGATTCTTTGTTTGATTCTTTTTCTTTCTAGGATTTCATGGAGATTCATTGTCCTTGGTAGATGTAGTGGTCAACTTTTTTCAATTCTTCATTTTAACAAACTGAATGAAGTTTGAAAGAAAGTCGGTCTTCACATGAATTTCAATTGAACAAAATGTCATGTACAACAAACATTTAAAGAACAAAGACACAATAATCAAAATTCAAAAAGTCAATAATCAAGTATTTTGATTGTTCATACAAAAAGTGTGACCAATCAACCTAAAAACCAGAAAATATTCATTTTTCCAATTGTGTTTATTTTAGAGTGAGCTAGAAGGTTCACCTTTTGTATGACTGAGGTAAATCAATACTGTATTATATTTTTTCAATTTGAAGTTATATTTTTTATACTCTTAAAATCAATATCAGAAAATAATTTTTGAGAAACCAATAGGAGCCAATTAATAATCACAGTTTAAAAAAAAACATTAAAGTGGACTATCCTTAAAAAAGTTGACTTTTATTTTTTCATTATTAAGAACTGATTCGATGAAAGTATATATTTATTAAAGAATTTCTCTCTTCAAAAACACATCATTAAAATCTACTGGACTAAAAATGAATTTTTTTTTTTTGTACCTGAAAAGAAATTCATAAGACAGACACCGTAACAAAGTATCTAAAATTTAATTATAAGTTGGATTCATATAAATTTCAGTGACTTCTGCTTTGATTTTTAACCACTCAACTTTTTACACTTTGCTTTATTTACACACTGTAATCACACTGGTTACATGCCGTTTCGCCTGCATTTGAGCTGAGGGATTTTACGGTGAAAATCACGTTCATATTATTCATTTCTACTCACTATCATTTTTGTTACCTTCATCCTTCAGATCTTACAACTCTCTGATACCATTAAAATATTCCTATTTCTATTTCATAACCAAACAAGAGATGGTAAATAAAAGCACAAGGTATGTAGAATGCAGTCTGTCACTGTTGTATTTTTCAAATTGCGAGTTATATTTCTATTTATTTCCATTCGCCGCACTTGAGCAATAATAATAACCATAACAAAGTTAAGGGGGCGTAATTGGGAATGTACGATGAAAGGGAGGCAACTCAATTTTTGCAGCGGTTTTTTAAAAAATTCCCTCCCTTTGGAATCATCATTATCATCATCAGCCTTGTAAGGTGTCAGGTAGGTGAATGTAAATTGAAAAGGGAAACTTTTATAACAATTCACTTCTAATCTAAAAAAAAAGACTCAGTTGATTTAAAGCAGGGAAATGTGAGTGAAGTTCAACTCACTGATTTCTGATTTATATTAAGCAATGTTCATCTTATCAATTTTGGATGAGTGTACATATTCTGTTATAAACTTTTCACAATCCTTTATTGTCCCTTGAATGCTTGCTTGTTCAAATAATTGTATTTCATGGGTAATAAACAGCTATATATCTTGCTGACAAAAAATTGAACAGACTCTATAGAAAGAGTACAAAGATCCCCAGCATCAAACATCTGCAATAATTGGAAATGCTAAAAAAGATTAATATAGAGACACTATCCTATAGAAGAACCCATGCTGATCTACTGGAAATATACAGGATAACTGCGGGTCTACACTCCATTGATCAAGACCAAAAGTGCAGCATCTGTCCAGATGAAATCATGCTACAGCCATGGAAGAAGCCAAAATCCAAACAGCCACCAGAGTTAGAAAGCACTTTTTCTCCAATATGCAGTTATCTGATACCATAATCTCTTTTCCAAAAGTAAATGTATCTAAATCAACACTCAGAAAAGATCAGACATAGAATATTAGGGCATAAATTTTCGTACTAGATAATAAACCACAATAGGACTACATAAGTTGATTTTACTAACCCAATATTGTCCTGATTGAGATACTACTTGATGTGTTCTTATCTGTGATCAGTTATGCAACTGGCATAGGGTTGAAAAATCAGAATGAATGATAGAAAGCAGGTCTGTTGAATAAGGTTTGGAAAACTTGAGAATTCAAGCCAGTGATTTCCAACCTAAGTTGATTACAATATGATGTAACAACATTCAAATAATTGAGAATTTTTTTTTTATCACCTCAGGCTTATAAGTAATCCCTTTTAATTTTTTGAATTCCATTTCACAATATGCCGAACACATACTATTATTTTCTCATTTCAAAGATTATATTGATTTGCACTGGGAAAAACTATGCAATGTATTTCTAATCACAAGTGTTTTTTTTGAAATGAGAAGTTTACAACCAACACTTGCGCTTCCTCATCTTTGAACTCAATATTTTTACTTTAAAAAAAACAAAAAACAATCCTATTTTTTTTTATTACTTAGAAACAATATAATAAAACCTTCTTTTACAGAAAGAAAGATTCAAAAATATGTTTACACTCACCACCTCTATTAAGGTTCAGAATTGAGCAGGTGCTATTTTTTCATGTCTGCCATTGCTGCCATAGGTTAAAGCAAGATAACTTCAATATTTGACTGGCTCAGCGTTGTGAGTTATCTTCCTTCTAATTTTTTTTACAGGTAAAACTCCAACCTTTGGCAAAAATCAATTATGATCCATCAAAAATTTCTAGTCTTTGAAGAAAGTGTTCACAATGTACAAAGGGAAATAATGATTTGCAGGTTGAAAATTTGTTTTAAATGCACATTTTCTTTTTTGTTTCACAACTTGAGGATAATGTATTTGAATCAAACATTCAAACTTAAAAAATATCTACATTATTTTGTGAGTGTTTTTCTGTCACACATCGCTCACTTGAGCACCTATCTTTATGTTAATAAATTTGCAGTTTTTTATCTAAAGGTTCAATGAATTGAGAAATCTAGCACCAATTGGATAAGAATAAGAATGAAAATAATAGATATATTGCAAGGAAATTTCATTTTATTTTATTCAAACTACACAATTATTCAACATCTATTCATTTATCACCTGTAAGCAAAACAGTTTTTGCTCAGTACCTTTTCCATGAACCTGGCTTTCTGGGTATCTCAGCAAATTTTTCAGGCTTTTCGGTCTCATCATGGTTCCATCCTTTTCTTTTTCCCTCAAAGGATATGAAAATATTTTTCTTGCTTTTAGAGCACATTTCCCATACAATTGATTCAATCATTTCAAAGTCAATGATTTAGTAGTCACCTGAATCAAAAAGTACCTTCTTGATGTCCAAATGCTGAATATCTATATTTGATCTTGATCTTTCAATCAACTCAAATGGACTGGATAGTTTCCAATCGATTGAATCTTTGACCATATAATTCAATGAATTGACGTTATTGTCAGTAAATAACAAACTTCAGTTTAGTTTTCACTTGAGGAAAACAAAACATCTAAAAATTCTCTGGATCATCTCCCAATAATATTTGGACCTTTTTGTCCTACATTTGGTCAAATATGCTTCAACTGATTTTTGGAATAAAAATTTTTGATTTATCTTTAAACAGTACAACTTTGTGATTTTTAAACATTCTTTTTCAACATCTGGATATTTCTGCGTCTTTCAGAGCAGTCTTCAGCTGTAAACTTTGTAAGGGAAAAATACTTCTCAGGGCTTTCACTACAGCCTTTTCTTGACCAGAGCCAAACTGTAGGTTTTCATGAAAATTCAGCTCAATAAATGAAGTGTCTTGGATACTCGCTACAAAATGACTGGAGAAGAAGAGCTTTTTTATGAAGCAAAATAGGTCCAAAAAGTAAAGGAATTTGACTGATTATTCTCAAATTCTCAGAAGAAAACATGTTTATGTAGTATGTGCCGAGATTATACGTTCTGTCAATTCCTAGACAACCAAATTCAGCTTGAGGTTGGTAATAATACCGAAAATTGGTGTATCTGTATAACATATTATTTTTGGCAGGTTATCTTTGCTCTTCATTACCAGCCCAACATATCCATCTCCCAATTTTTCAAAAAACTTATAACATTTCATTGGCCATGTTAGCTGAATGATTCTTTTTCGTTTTTTACTTCTCTACTCAGCATTGTGGGGCAACGATTGGGTGTGAAACTATAAGAGCACGAGGACAATTGAGTGTGGGTACAATTGAGCAAATGAAATTTTCAATCCCACAATAATTGTTGAAAATGAAAAGTTCTTCTTACTTTTTTTTACATTCATACTCTACATCATGGGGAGACTCTTGAGTAAGTAGTAGGGGGTACTTGGCACTTCTTCATTGGATTAAATGGACACACCCCATAAACAACCAGACCTCAAAGCGCATTGAAGTTCAGCTTGCCTGGGTCACCAAGAATTTTAGGGCCAGCCTTAATTGTAACTTTCTGGAACTGCTTGTGATAAAATCCGGATGAACTACAGCACCTTTTTTAGTAGGGTATCACTAATGATTTTCACGGTTATCTCTTATTACTTGGACATAAGTTTAAACCAGAATTCATTAAAAAAAGAATGTAGTTTATATTATTCACCTCTATTGGATCAATCGAATAAAACAATATTTTTTACGTTCTTCATTTTCAACATCATTATTGTGATTGAAATGTCTCCTGCACAATAATCTCACACTGAACATTTTGGATTTGTTTTGTATTTCTTCATTTTAAGCATAAATATCCTTTGTCATAAATCATAAAATTTCCTCAATTCTTTCAATCGTTTTCTGTTTGGTCCAGCAAAAATTATTGTCAGAAGTCTGATTCCCAACGCAGTGGGATGGAACTTTTCTTTTTCAATTCTGGATTTGTAGGGTCTATCAGTGATGAAATTTGACATTGGAAATTGCTCTTCTCAAAGGTTAAATTGTATCTACAGAAATTATATTTGTAAAATTTGGCTAAGGGTCTAGTTTAATGAAACCACTAGCACAAAGCTCTAGTTAATAAATTAAAAACATCTGATTCTTGTTTGTAGACAAAAGTGAGTCTTGCAAATAGTAGGAAGGGTTGTACAAAGCGGTAGAATAGTCCCAATCTCCATGGTTATCATAAAATTTACATTAGTTTCCACATTCAAGTCTTTGCAGGTTTTCTGAATTGTTGCAAAAAAAAAAAAAATGGCAGCTGCCTCTATCAAGTGAAGTTGGACAACCTAGATTGGAATTAGATGAAGAAAGAGAATCAAATTCTCTAATTCTTTCAATAATGCATACACATCATTTTTCAACGCCAGAAAGGATGGTAGCATGCTGTACTTTATCACTACCACTCATTGTAACCGGAAAGTCGACGCTTCTTACTCCGTGAAAACTACAAGACAAATAAGAACCACAAAATTAAGAATAGTAGGTTGCAAATATATCAATTAATAGCATCAAGCTCAGACAACAAATATACAGTTCTATCTGTCTCTTAACCAATATTTCAGTAAGTCAACTAATTATTTACCATGTTATTCTACCAGACAGGAACATAGAAATTTTTTTTCCATTTCCACCGCCAATTCTTAATAGCCTCTCTCTCAGCTTCGTTAGCTCCTCTGGGTCCTAAGTCATGCAACATGGATGTAAAAAAATTAAGGGAGATCACTTCTGAGTCATAATTCATGCAAATTTTTGAAATTTCATGAACAGACATTCATCATAGTTTGTTTTTTTCAACACATTTCAGACGTTGTACTCTACAGCCATCTTCAGGTGATGAGTTCGTGTATTTTTGACCATCAAGACCCCATTTTAATGATACCCTCATTTGACAAATTTAGACATAAACTAGATAAAATCAAAATTTAGATTTAAAAAATTAAAGGATAACTCATAACCCCAAACAAGTCAAATAATGGAGTTACCTCACAATTATCAATGGCAGGGTTGGTAGGTATAAGTAATGCCATATTGTTCTGCAGAACATTCAAAACCAAACAAATGCTGACCCTAAAAATTCTTGTAAATAAATAGTTATTTATTGTTCGATCACTCAATTGAAAAGTAAGTTGATTTCTCATCCTCTTTCTCAGTTTCCATCTCCATTTGAAGGGGAATGAACCCATTTTCTGGCAATGCACATCACAATTTTCAAGTTTAATACTTAATTCTTAATTCTCAAAATAGTAAAAGATAAATTTTGACTTTTAAAGTAGGTAACAGACAAGGAAGGTTGCAAAAAAGCCAACATCATGTTCAAAAAATCTTTTATTGTATTAAAGAAAATTTCTCTATGGAAATTCAGCATCCCACCCCTTGGGAATAATTGAGGAAAAACTTTCATTTCAATAAGCTACATTCATTACATGTAAAGTTATGCAAATAGAAATGTTCACATTTCAAAACTGATTTGTATTTCCACTTTTAATTTCAAAGTTTAAATAACACAGCCAGGTTTTCTTTTCATGTACCATGGACTTTCCTCTTCAATGTAAGAATTTTCCAAAGACTGATTTGTTTAAAATAAGATTCATTAACACTCAGCCAGGCTCTTTGCCACTCACCCTGTCCACACCTACCTAACAAAAAGTCCAGTTATTCACCAAGACAAAAATTCACCAATTCTGTGCAGTGCCTCACATTTGCTTCAAGACTGTTAACAAGCATCCCATTAGTATGTGCTAGTTTCTTGATTTAGCATTTCCTACTTTTCTTTTACTGATTTACTTTTAAATATCCTTTTTAAATGACAGGCAAATGGTACTTGGTACCTAAAATACCTACAAATGATAGAAGGTAGAACAGTTAAAGAAGCTAGACTTGTTCATCGAGTTTCACTCTTTAGAAATTTATTATCAACTTCAAATTGTTTATCTGCTCTTGCTTGAGCCGTGGTAGAGAATTCAAAATTGAAGCCACATTGTTAGTCATTTGTTGTTGTTGTTGTTGTAGTAGTAGTATTTTAGAAACCGTCAACAAAAACTGTTTAATCAGTTTTCAAGTTGGTCTGTCAGACTGGGTGACTGACTATATATGAATAACATATACAGGCCACGTCAAAGGAGCTTGAGTACTGATAATCCAAGCATTTACTAGAACAGATGGCTTATTTGTTATTTAAAATCCCACCCCTTCAAGTTTTTAGTGGATGTGGGGATTGATTTACAATGTAAATTTATCTCAAGTTGTCCCCTTAGTTGATGTCTGGCAGAGTTTTTGCCCCCTCCCTCTTCAGATTTTTATAGTTATCACCATCCAACAAAAGACAAGAAGTAATTTTCTCAAATGATCACTCTCAACATGACATGCTGCCAAAAGACATTGATCATGATAGTGGTCTAATGAGTGAATAACCAGATCAGTTTTTTTCAACTTAGTTCAAGTAGCAACCCCAATAACTTTCTCACCATAAAAATAAATTCAATCACGAGGTATCAACAAGTACAATATGCATTTCAATGAAAATTACTCACCAAATTTTTTTTAAACTCACATGAATATCTCTGAAAAAGCATTTTTAAAATATCTCCACTGAGAGAGAGAGCAATGTGGAAAAAAATTGAAAAACAAAAGTAACACATTTTGTTCTACTGCACTAAGACATTTTATTTAGAGGCCAAGAATTACACATATTCCTCTGAACACAGAATAAGACATTTATTGGTATCAATAGACAGGTTTCAGACATTTTTCTTCTGTTTGCAAAACTGACCATGATAATTGTTTGAAGTGTTAAAAAAAAAAGATAGAGACAAGAATGATATTTTCTATTAAAATCAGTATAAAAAATCAAAGTATACATAAATGAATCAAGTAAAAAATATGGAAAATGTGGATTTGTCCATGAGGAGCTAATGAATGCCCAAGAAATGGATGAAAACAAAAATTATGGACATAAACAAAAAATCAACAGGATTTTTGAACAGAATAAACAGCTCTTATACATAAAATCATGTTTTTATAAATAAGTCTAAGATATGCACAACATATAGAAAATACACATAGCAAAATATTACGGTCAGATTTTCCCCCTTCATATTTCAGTTTCTTAAAAATGAGATTTAGCATTTCCCTTCCAAATAGATTTACAATATAAAAACAAATTTATCAGGTGTTTATATATTATCTGCAAAACTTGCAAAATACATCAAAAGGTAAGCGTGACATAATGATATCAACATTTAAATATACACCCGCTCTGTCTCGTTTATCTTTCGAAGGAATAAATAGTTGGCACTGTTACATTTATTTTAATTCACAACCATATACCTGACAATTTTATTTATGAATTTTTTCCTGTTGTGAACACATTTTTCCAGCTGGATGCAGTAGAGATGATAAACGTGGTGAAAACTATTGATGGTACAGGTTTCTATGACTACAGCAAGCATGAGATCAGTGACGCATCTAAACAAAAAAATAAAAGGGAAGATTGAAAGAAAGATTGGACAAGACAAGAAGAATCACACAGAACATGCAATTGTTAGTAGGATTAAATAAGAGGATTGGATTTTTGTTATATTTAAGAATGCAGGAATTGATTATTTTATATTTATCTGTACCCGTTGAAATTAAAACCCAAAGACAAATCAAGATGAAAAAAGTCAGTGGATATGAAAATTTTATAAATAAGTAAACAGAATTAAGCAAAAGATAACAAAGCAGTTAAATTAAGGCCAGGAATATTCAGATGAAATTCTGAACAAAAAAATTAAATGATTTCAAAGAAAGAAGAGAGAAAGAAGAAAATGAAGAAATTTAACACCTCTCAGTCCAGCTAGAGATAGACTAATGAAATAATTGATTTTGTCCTTTGAATAATTACATCCAGTCTTGAATAGAGACTGGGCTGGTGGATCTACGTAGTAAGACAATCAGTGGATACCCGTAGAAATGTGTATTTGATTATCAATTCAGATGATCACTTTCTAGGTTGGGCTCTCTAACAGTGCAAATAAATACCAAGAGGGATCAACATAAAAATCAGTTTTTAATGACAGGCTCATTTGTCATTATACATTCAAACATATTCCTACAACTGAATACAAGAAAATACACAACTTTATAAGCAAAGCACCTATTGAAAAAAAAAAAAAAAAGGTAATTATGTGAATTTATATTATGATGTATATATTTTAAGATTGCATTTGCATTAAAATATGTGAAAATAGTTTTAACTTAAGTAATTCGACTTGAAAAATGTTACGTTCTGTCATTAGGATTGGGTTTAGCTTGTATTAAACAAAAATTTTTCACAATTCCTCGTATATATGGGAAAAACTCCTAGTGATAAATTGATTTGGAAGGTATCTTGATATTTAATAAAAACTCACTATAGCTAACATTCTATTAATAAGCAGGTCTTTACTGAATAAGCAATATAAATACAGAAATAAATAACACATAAATAAAAATAAATAAGGAAAATAAATAGCTTCAAATAAATTATTTTGCAACAGTAAAATTTTGTTTAGTTTGATAGTTTAGTTGAGTGATATGGTCATGTTGCATCACATTTTGGTTTGTTTTCATCAGTAATAAGTAATAATCCAGTAGAAGAAAACACCAAAGTAAATAAAAAAAAAAATGAAATGAAATAAGGAAAGGAAGAGAGAAGAACTATGCGTGAAATGAATTAGAAAATACAGAAGTGCTTTGATCTCTTTTCCTTTCCTTCAACTGATATTGCAAGAGGAAGGGCTAACATACTTTGAAAAGATTTAAACAGTCAATTACATATGAATCATTATAGAACAATAAAGATTGTTCCTAATATCATGTCAACTAGTTTTCCAACTAATCACATTTTTAATGAGAAATTACATAAGTTAATGTAATTTTTTAAAAATTCAAATTACAATGCTAAGTTCAGCCAAGTTTATTGAACATTTTAAAATGTTAAAATGCTTCATATGCGCTCACTATTTGTGATGTTTTTGTCTTATTCATAACAGGACCAGATGAAGTTAGTTGGGTGTGTGTTAGTGCCCCTTCAACAGTTGCATCAGTGTCCGACTTTTGCAAAATAGTGCGAATTGGACCAGCAGATGATTTAGCCATTAGCCGCTGGACTTTGTGGCCATGTTTAACCAAGAGAGTTGGACTGCTATAGGAGCGTCGAGGAGGAGCACTTGCCACTGCTTTGCGATAAGTTGTAGTCTTAATGGACAGTGGTAAGGAAGAAGGAGGTGGTGGCAATTGTGTTTTCAGTTGTGGAGATGTGTGTACCGTGTACATTGGGGTTGCTGTAGCTGTCACCGGAGGAAGAGAAGGAAGAGGGCGCTGAGGTTGCTGCTCACTAGTGCTAGGAAGATCAGTAACATACATGTGGTGGATGCTACCTCCGCCACCACTGCTGCAGGGCAACGTCTCCTTGGCAACTGCCGCCACTGTGCCCTGAAACAATGCACATTCCTAGTCAAAGCACACAAACAAAACAAGCATGCTTGCAGTCAACAAAGCAAGACTCAAATCTACCATATTGTCAAGAGTTAAACATTATCTTTTAAACATTCCTTTTTATAACATGAGATGAAGCACTAATATTCAAGAAAATTAAGAGGTAATTAATAAATAAATAAAAAGGAACAGCAATTTAATCTTTAAAAAAACAAATGAGGAAATAAATTATAATGAGTACTCATGAGTACTTAATGTATTCAAATATTAAATACACTTAAGCAAATAATTTAAGACATATACATGTGAGTGTGTTTGTGTTAGCAATTGTGTGTGTTTATCGAGTTTAAATTTTCCAAGACAAAAATGTACGCACATTTGGATTTTGAAAATCCTTAAGCTTGTGCAAATTATCAATATACAAAACCCTTTATACATACATTTTCTAAATATACAAATGAATGATTTTGTTTCAGTTAATATTTAGATTCATACAAATTAAGTTTGTATGTTACTCATTATATTTGATGAGTATGAAACAATTCTATTAGAATACAACAATACAAAAACTAAAACAAAAATCAATTTTATCAGGAATAAATTAAAATAAATACACTAGTCAACAGGACAAATTAACTCTTGTAGATTATACTGTTTTTGGAATTTATCAACACTATGTTTGTATATTAATAGCCACAGTATATCTAAAGAGTTCACTTCTATTAGGTTGTTACACATAAAATATTTTGGGTTTTTTCTGTTCTTTTACATCTTAGAGAATAATGCTAAAAATGAAAGATTTACTAATGCAATTACATTTGGGGGCAGATTTTATGTAAATAGAGATATAATTCATTATCTTTGGAGTTTTTTGAGCCCTTGAAAGCAATAGTGTCTACCTCAAGTTGGAGTAATTCTCAAGTACGATTTCAAATTATGACATAATGCTATTGATAACATCAACAAAGCATTTGGAGTGAACACTATTACAGTGCCAACTGTTCAGCGTTGACTCAATGCATTTTCATTTGGAAATACGGATACCAATAATAAACCTTCGTGGAGGCCCAAACTTGTTCTTCATGATAATTTTCGACAGGAGCTGCCAACGATCCATGAACAATAGTTCAAGCACTTTCTGGAGACTTTAGAACTTCAACAGCAACCATATTACATCATCTCAAGGCAATAGGAAGGGTTAAAATGTTGGAAAAATAGGTTTCACTTGAACTGAATGAAATACTCCACAGCAGTGTAAGACTCCAAGACTCTCAGCAGTGTCTAAGCTTAGAGAAGTGGTACATGAAATCTAGCAGCATCTTCCATATTTATCAGACATTTCTCCAAAAGATTACCATCTTTTCAAGCATTTTGAATTTCATATCCATAATAAAAAGGTTCAATAATAGGGAAGCCATAATCCATTCTTATACTGAATGTATGACCACTAAACCTGCAGAATTTCATAGGGATGGTGTATTGCTTCAAAAGGGCAATATTTTGATCAAATATTTACAGTTCTTTGTTGTTTATATCATCCTTCATCTTAATATTCAAAAACATTTTCATACGTAACAACCTAATAGTGTGAAATTTTAAGGGCATAAAGTTCAACAAATTCCCCCTTACATCAAACATGTTTGATTATTTTTCACTTGAAATAACATTAAAAATTACAATGTTTTGCTAAAATAAGATATGAATAAAATCTAATGGTGATGGTGATGGTGATGATGCCAAGTAAACTCAACTAACAAATTGCTTCAAAACCATTGAAAGTATTTCAATTTCATCATTTTGGTTAATAATCTACATTAAACATAAATATTTGGTTAGTTACAAATTACTTAAAGTAAATTGACAAAGTTTTTCAACTGTACTCAAAATCAACTTCTAATACTATATGTTGAATCAAATTACATCTGATTTTAGATATTAATGTTGTACATTAGAATGAACCTTCACAATATTTTTTTTGAAGATAGAGTTTCTTATCCTCTGAAATTTATAAGATATATCAGATCAATCAGTGTGAAAATTCAGTAAATCATTTACTCAGTGGAACATTTGCTTCAAATCCTTTCAATCTTCCCCCCCCCAATCAAAAACAATAATCATTGTAACGAATTAGTAAACCATTCAGTTCAATCTAAGTTGATGACAATTATTTTTTGCAATAAGTAGATAGCAATAGGAAATATCAGATATAATAACCAGTGCTAGAGATAAAAGCACTGAAATCTTCCAACAATAGTTGAAATATCTTATCATAGTCGTGGAAATTAGCATAATTAATATCTTGAGTCTATGTACATTCACTTTTTCAGTAATTTGTACAGGAATCTATTCCCGAGGCACAGCAATTAAAAAGTTTGCTTTCAAATATCAGGAAAAAAATTCAGACATAAGCATACATTTGCTCAATTTCTGAGCCATAACCATTACTATGAAAACCACCTGACATGAATGAAACATACACATTGGTAAGTGATCCCATCCAAATTAAATAAACTCAGAATTTAGTTGACAAAGCATTCAGAGCAAATATGCATATACTATTCCCAGTACTAGAAAGCTGAAACTCAGGTTGATTGGATACTTAGAAACCCGAGTTTAAGAATTTTGTAAATCCAAAATTAAAGCTAAGATATTTAACATTGGATAGTTATTTTATAAAAGAGTAAAAGGCTTTGATAATTAATGATGGTTCATGTGCAGGCTAGCTATTAATGATTATAATTAATAAAATAACCATAGATAAAAGCCAGTGATGAAAATAGAATTCTTTTATTCTCGTGGCTGGTTTACTGATAGTCCTTATCACCTAGTCAACCTCAGAGGAAAAAAATTTTTCTTTCATCTTTTAGTCTATGACAACAACTAGGTATAGCTTCTGTTTGTCATAAAATCTTCATCTATTCCTAAATCAATCAGTACTATAGTATGTATAGTGAACTGTTTTCAAATATTTTAATCATCAATTTTGTTCATAATACTGTTGGAGAGTGCATGAAACAATTCTACATTAGTCTTTGTGATACAAATCCATATTATTACTTGCTCGAAGTATTATATCTTGCACTCTTAAGCAACACTGGACCTTTCTATGAAATTTGAACATTAGTAATAAATTATTGATTACAGTAGCATCAATATACAAACCTTATTTAATCTAAGGACATCTGATAGGTTTTCAAACCATTGACCATGATTTTATACCACAACAAGTCTTAATTCATGAAGTTGTAGCTTTCACAAGAAGCAAAAGCAGAAGTGTTCATGATTTAATCAAATGAAATAATGACTAAGAAATTACTGGTGATTTATAGTCATTCATCCTTTGTTTTTATTGTTAAAGTTTCATTTCCTCTTTTACTTTTAATATCTTACCTAAAGTGTTTCATAGAAAATATTATACTATGTTCAATATACTCAAAATTCCCCATGAATTCACAGGGAGTATATAATGAATGATTCATTTTTAGTTTTTTTACATAAATGTTCAATTTTTACATAAAATTATCATGTTTACATAATATCAAAAATAAGAATGAGTGACTGTTATGTTATGCAAATTTATGAACTGATTTGTATGAATTCAAAATAAAGAAAGAGAATCAAGATTACACTTTATATGCTTGAAAGCCAAAAAAATGAGCTCAGATTTGCTACAATTAACCCATTCAAATGGGGAGCTCCATTTTGATCAAATAAGTTTTCATATTTTGAATAACCAAAAATAAAATATACATTTCTTTATTAAATATAAACATGCTATTCTAATTTTTCGAAACAGATTTGCTTTTTTCTTTGTCAAACATGAAATTCAAATATTTACATGACATAAATAGTTTTTTTAAAAATATAAAAATATAGGTATTCTTAAAACATACAATCATCTTTTCATACTGCAGAACCAAAAATAGAAGATACGAAAACCACGAACGATAACAAAAATATATTCATAAATTAAGTTGTATATGAAATATAAAATATAAGCAATATATACATAAATATATAGTAACCAAATATTAGCTTATGGTAGATTTGAGTCCCACAAAATAAGATCAACAATCTTCTGCAATACCTAAAATGTTATTTCAATTGGCACCCATTCATCAATAATAATGATATTCAATAGCAATTAGATATTTAGGATAAATTAGCATGTGCATCTTTATGCCAGTTATAGCAGCAGTAGTGACAACAAAAATGACAGCAAAAATGAATGTTTCAGAAATCAGTTCCAAGAAAATATCGAAATGTGCATTGATGTGTGGAAGTACATATATAGATATATCTAGGAGTGCATATGTATTCACATACACACACACAAATATATATACATAGGTACACATACGTATATACACACATCAATAGAGAAAGAAAGAAAAACCAGACATATATTAATGAGTGGGTCGCCTGTAAAAATCATTAGTGCAAAAAGTACTGAAATGTATCTTGGCACCTTCAATTTCTCAGTGCATAATAAAACTGATAATCAATAAAACTTGGCAAGCAACTTTTGAGGGAAATATTAACATATTGGAGCAAGTGGTACCATGCACTTTCAGGCTTTAGACTCCATATAGAAATATTAAATTTTTTTTTTTAGAAAAAAGTTATATTACTTGAAAACATTAGCAAAGGAAGATGAAGTTAAGATTAGTTAATGTTGCTTATAGGTAAACTGAGGGGGTTTATTTAATTACAACAGATTCAAAACAGATAACCACCACTATGAGCTACAAGATACATGATCTATTTCTATGACAACTTTTACAACAGAAAAATTTGAAATAAGTCTCTTTCCCTGAACAAAATTGATTTTCCACTACTATACAATATGAATACAGTATTAATCAGACAACCATCTGGAACCAAATACGTTCTCATGATTCAAATTATCTTTAGAAGCAAATTAATTCCAGAATCCAATGTTTATTGTAACTTGATTATAAACTCTTATCTTGAAATACCTTGATTTAATTAAAATCTGACCAAATTTGCCAGAAGTAATCATTAAAAATAAATATTTAAACATAACTTCAGTTAATATCTCTAGTTCAACAAAACCTGGTGACAAGTCTAGGTTTTCTGAATATACAAAATTCAAACTAAAAGTTGGCCAAGATATAACAAATGTCAAATAAATATTATTGAGTAGGTCTTTGTAAGATGACCAAGCAGCTGTTACATTGACTAAAATATAACCTTTTTCAGTGACAATTTAATCTAAAAATTATAACATAAGATAGGATTCATTTACATATTTACTTCTCATCAATTCAAAAAAATAACTGATTATTTGGCTTGGTTTCCCATCTAGAAGCAGCTATCTAGATCTTGATCTTTCAATTCTTCCTCATTATGTTTAGTGCAAATCTGAAATTATATAAATCTGTACAAGTGCTGAGGTTTTAGGACTGATATTCAATTTTTTGGGGTGGGGGTGAGCTTGTATTCTGAAATGGTCAGACTTTTTCTTTTACTTTTTTTCAGTGCATTTTAGTAAATAATTATTATTCTCCCTTCCCTAAAAAATGCTTCAATAAAAATATCCACTATTTCCCTCTTCTTGTACGTATCACCTGATTTTGAACTTGTAGCTGATAAATATATTTCAAGATAAGACAAAATCTCTTATGAAATGAAGTGGAAGGTTATGAATGCCTAAACATGAGAAAACTGCAACATAAATTTATATAAATTTACCATCAGAATGGAGAGCTTGATATTTTTTGCACATAGAAGCGTCAAAATAATTATATTACCATGAATTATCACTAATCAGGTTTTCCAATTACATTCATTTTGAAAATGTTGATTAAGTTCTAAGATAAAATTATATATTTTCATTTTGTAATTTGTCTAGAATGTAAAATGCAACTTTCACTTGTAAAAATGACTAAACAGTGTTTAAAGAGTTTTCATTTCATTTAGTGCTATAATATGAAAAAATTTAGTATTCAATGAATGAAAAGCAAGAATTCCCAATCTTACAATGAGACTATTATCAATGTAATGCAACAGAGCAGAATAAACTTGATCCCAAAATATTATATTATCAATCAATATAAAGTGGGTAAATATCATTTTATCCTGTAATCATAGGTTATAGCTATATGCTTTCTAATTAAACTCATGCAAGCATTAAAACATCAGCATTATCCTATGTAAGACTTGTTTAAATATAATATAAAATTTTCAATTTCGTGTTTACATGGTCTATGCATTCAAGGTGAATTTTAACATATTAAAAAAAAGGCATTTGCCAATGAAAAAGTTTCAAGTAACTGAATTATACTCCATATTTATTTCAGCACATTATACTTGTCTAATAATCTAAAATAGAAGCTGTCTAACCTTTCTTTTTTTTAGTCAGTATAACAAGTGTTTCGAATAAAACATGAATGGAAGGATAAAAAAACAAATAAACAAAGATATCAAGCCTTCAAATGAAAATGCAACAAAATTGTTAGATTCAACTGAGTGTTAATAGAGATTTATTTATCAGTATCTCTGCTGGAAAATGTGACACATTTTTTTTTTTTTTTTTTTTTAATTATTAAATTTTTCCCTTTCATTTTTCTTTGATTGGAAAGCAAAATCAGATTTTTAATGTAAATATGACCAGCATCAAATCTCTATTCATGACAGAATGACACAATACAACAGTTTCTACCGACTATTGATCACAAAGTGACCAGGATAAGTAAAATATAGCTTTATTGCAACAAGTGATTTATTAATGTCTCATCAATTTACTTTTGAAACTTAGTTATAGCTCAATCCTTACTCATGGAAAACTTTTCACCCAAACTATTCAATTAGTTGATGTAAATTTTGTATGGATCTTACTGCCTTTAATATTTAAAGTATTGAGGATGTATTCATACATAACTCAGGAGAAAACAAGTAGACTTAGAGTCAAGAATCGAGAATCTTGACTTCCAATTTCATCAAAGAAAAATATAATTATGAGCAAGTAACTAAAGGAGATTGAATGATTATATATTCACCAGCAATATCCAAGCCTTGAAATCTAAAATAATTCAATAACTATGATGATAGAAATATGCAAATAACATACAAAGGATAATTCATCTCTCTCACACACACACACACACATGGGCATGTGTATGCATAAAATTTACCATTTTCTTCATGTTTCTATTCAAGGCAATAGGTTGAAATTTGGAATAATACTTGTAGTGGTATAAAAAAAATTCAACAAATCACCAAAGCTATAACTCAATAATATTTTAGGCATTGTGATGTCAGTATTCCATCAAAATTTATACGTTTTAAAAGATTTTTACAGTATTTTATTTGTCATCATAATGAAATTGAAGATGCAAATATGCTAGATAGTTTTTAATGAGTTCTTACACCATACAAATTTCCTTTGGCAAAAACACAATAACCCAATACACGGCTAACTGAAACTGGCCTACGGTAATAAAAAAATTTTTAAAAATACAATGTAAATAGAATACAATGTTTGCAAAATAGTCATCACCACCATCACTATTCTAGATAGCCAATAATTGTTTCAGTAACTAAAATTTGTTTCAATAACTAAAATTCCCTGGGTCACACAATATCATTTAAAATCAGCATGAACAGAATCAATGAACATGAGACATCTACCCAATTCTTACTCTTCAATGTTGGATACATAACAAATTAGTTCAACTAAGCTAGTTGTGCCACACTGGAATGGTGCAGTTGGCATGAAATAAGTCCAGTAATGAGCAAACCCAGCATTGGTCAGCTTGCCCCTCTGATTGCAGGTTTATCACATGGTAAAAGGAGCTTGTATTACCTCAATAGGAGGTGCTTCAAGCACAGTTGTGGCCTCTGTAATATCAGTGTGCTGGAACGTGGCCTGCGGCGGAGGCTGAGCATACATCAGATCCGGGGATGGAGGGATGGCAGCAAACACATAACCAGGGGCTGTGGCAGCAGTGGCAGCAGTGGCAGCTGCGGCAGCTACACTTTGGCCTGCGGGATTCTGTAAAACATCACACATACATTCATTCATCACACAATATTTGACTCATTGATTTCATCTTTGATGCTCAGACCAACAGTGCAAACCAATAAGTTTAAACTAAGTTTAATAGTCGGGATAAAAATGAAACTATGTAAAAAAAAAATATATGAATAAATAAATAAAATGAAAAAAGTTATAAGCTAGGCATAGCAGATAGCAGTTAAAAAAGCCAGGGACAGTAAAGGAGATGTAAACTTCAAATGACATTATACATAAACTGTAAATATGGCAGTAACTAATATATGTGAGAATATGAGTTTCAAACTTAATCAGATAAATTTTACTCATAAATTCTTTCATGTACACTTGAAAAATAGGTTAACACTAATAAAAAATAAAAAAAATTTTTTAAAAAGTCCAATGCCGTTCTAAGTACCATCATTTTAGGTTATCTTAAATACTATATTACATGTAAAGTTTAAAAAGCATTTGGAAAGCTTTTTTCCAAAATATACTGATAACTTCAAAAACCAACCACACAAAAAGCCTTCCATAGCAATTATTCCTATTTCTTAGAATTACAAACCTTCTTTAGTTATGACTGATATCTATTTTCAATCAATAATAGGATATAGAACTACATAGTTTGGTTATATCTATTTGATGATAACTGAAAAATAGACTTCCAATACTGATTAAAAACTCTTTTTCTCCCAAATTATATTGAACTGATTCTACACTGTTATGAAAAACTAAGCTATTTGGAACAAGCAAAATGATTTTCATTTAGAAAAAATTAACTTTGAGAATTGTATGATTATCCATAGATTCAAATTCCATGCACCATATTTTATGCACCACAACAATTAGTGCCAATTCTAGCAGTGGGAATACTGATAAATGCAAATTTATAACAATATTTCAAGTGTTTAATTGATGAAAACCAACTTGGCAATTTCAAAAAGCAAAAACAACCAACAAAAACAAGAAGGCTGAAATTTGCAAAGAACTGAAGATGACACAATTCAAACTGTCAGTAAAGTTAGGAAAGGGGAAAACATAGAAATAAACTGAGATTCAGTAAATATTAATAAATGAAGACCTGGTAAACTAAAAACATTCTGGTAATAACATGAAAATACACATTGACATCATAGAAAAACAATTTATTTTATCAACCTCATTATCAAACTAAGCTGGTTTACTGAGAGCAAACTTCTATAATTATACTCATATATATTGCTATTGAATTCAAGAATGCTCTTTTCATTCAAGCTTAATATAATTATTCCAAATATGTGATGAATGAACTTGCTCAGAGGATTTATATAATATAAGCATGTCTATCAATTGCTAATTCATGTTTAAATACAACAAAATACAAAAAAGCACACAAGTCAAGATTAAAAATTAAGACAATTCCAACAACCAGCTACACATAAATATAGTTCTTTATATTGATAAATAATTTTTATGATTATTTATGCTTGCAAAATAACCATTTCAAAACATCACTAAATTATCTTTTCAAGGTCATGAAAAAAAATTGAACTTTTGAAATAGGCTCTAAAACTCCAAAGGATATCATTTCAAATTTTCAAACATGATGAAACATGGATAACTTTGGAGGAATTAATTATCATAGATAAAATCAAATATTAATTTCTTACATCAACCAAGATATTAACAATGAATAAAATTTCTAGCACTGAATGCTCAAGATTTTTTTTAAAAATTGCAAATACACTGAAACATAATTAAATCTTTGCAGATGAATACAGTTTCATTTCAGAATAACCAATTTATCATCTCAACATAAAATCAATGCTTATAATTGTTATTGATATCATTTTTTACATATCAAATTTTCACTTACCTGTGCTGCCCAACGCCACTGGCTTGGAGTAGTTGCAGTCCACTGTGGGGGAGTGCCCTAATTAAAGGAATATTTTTTTTTTTTAAAACCTAAAATCTGTTCAATTGTGGAAGTGGATGCATGTTTTTAAGACAAAGAGTCTCAAAAAAAACTTTATTCATAAAGGATGCAGATGATTTGATAGAAGAAGACTAATTACAATTATTAACTGATTATATCAACAATATGTATCCGTAAAAATTTTCTTTACAAAGGAAACAAAGCAGCATTTGCTTATTGATTCATTTTAATTATAATTACATTCTATTCAATTGTTCATATATTTTATTGATATTTGTCATGAATAACATAAAATCAAATTTTTTTAAATACCGGTTGATATGTTGGATATGTTGGAGCCATATATACTGGAGGTGGTGGCTGTGAAACCATTACAGCAGTAGCAGAGTAGGCAGGCTGTAAGATAACAGCAATTAGATGAAGTTTACAAATTCAGAAAATTAAATAAAGGATATCAACTTTATTCCAAGTAGCACAAAAAAGTGCATGCAGTTATACTATTCAAGAGATTAAAACACTTAATCTCCAATTAATTCCATGAATTATATTTAACTATAAAAACACATACAAAATAATTAATATAATCATGATAGGGATATTATTAGTGACAAAATAATCTTCCAAATAAAAGTAATCAGGATCTTTTCAAGGTGAGTAACAAATTTACTCAAAATTAATTCTTCCTAGTCTATAAGTAATAATGTCTTAGCTTTCAACCTTTCCTTCTTTTTTTTACATCAAAGATTTCAGAACACAAAAAGGAGCTTAGGAACAAAAATGATCAAATCAATTCAACACATTATCATGGTAGTGGTGTCAAACTCAAATAATTTTCAATTAATCTCCAGAATTTAGCAGAACAGGATAAAGACTAATCACTGCAGAAAACTTATGATTAATATTTTGAATTAGGATAGAATTAATGAAGACAAAAACTAATGAACTTATGTACAAATACAAATATACATACATGCATTTAGAAGAAATGAAGTAATGAGTATAAGATCACAAATTCTGATGGATAGCTATTACATGTGGATTCATGATAACTGTTATATGCTTTCCACAAACTTTAGCACAACTTCCATTAAAAGTTTTGATTCTGAGACTAAGCTAAACCATTTTTATAAGAAAAATCTTTCTGTATTTCCCCCCCCCCCCCCGAAAATTCACGCACATTAGCTTAAAACAATACTTCAATATGACTGCTCCAAAATTGGAATATATTATCTAATATGAATTCTATCATATTTTTTTCTAGTCAATAGTTGGAAATAGTCTTCTCAGGTTTTCAAGTTTATTAGGTATAATTGTCAATAAAGGAAGTCTGATATTTTTCAAGCTATGTAGTGTTAATTTTTTGAAAAAAATCAAATAATTCGCCAGTAGTGAGATAAATTATTGAAATATTAGATAATCTAAAATAGTCAGCTGCACAACAAATTACAGAAAAAAGGTGTTAGAATATGTATTTAAACTTGTATTTCTTATTAATCTATTGGCAAAATTTCTACTTCCCAAGTTATGATATTTTGTTAATGAAGTTCAAGTTATATTGGATACATTGAACCAAAGTTTCAGATATGGGTTTAACATCATGCATATTATCATCAGCAAGAATAAACTCCTAACTAAATTTGAGAAGCCACTATACTGAAGTCATACAAATTCTTGTTAATGAGATTGATCTCCATTGAGTGTCCCATAAATGTGGACTAGATTTGACTTAGACAAAGTATGTTAGAACTTAAATCAAAATTAAATTGAGAATAATTTCTGTTAAGTTCATAATAATCAGTCTAAACAAGGGCTATGCTTACCAATAAAGCCAATATCATAGTAAGCCTAACAATGAAATCCATCATGTGACAAACTATTCATAAAGCTCTCTTCAGAAGCTTTTGATAACTTTTTGTATTTAATCTGAGAAGATGTGTAAAAAACTTTGCCAAACAATGAAGCTGATTCCAACAATTTCTCATTAAATTTTCCAATGATAGCATGAAATAAACATCAAACCATTTACTTACTTCATCTTTCTTTTTATTCATCAATTTTAATTATTTATAAGTACATTATTTTAAAATATTCTTATCGTTATTTTTCCAATTATCTGATTGAACTTGGCTTGATACTTACTTCACTTCACTAACTTGCTTTCCTTTGGGAAAGATGCTATTCAAGTTTAGGATGCTAATCTTAAATAACTTGAAAAAGAAATCATTGGAGACATCAATCTCAAATTTGTAAAGTATAAGTACAACAGGGAGAGGTAAATAGCAAGAAAAATGAGCTTTCAGTAGGGGTTTTGATAATAATTTTCATGTTAGTATGTTCAAGGAATAGTTTTTTATAATATCGAATGCTATTTTCTGAAAAAATATTTTTTTCAATTTTTTCCTTGACAACTACAATAAATTTCAGTATTATATGTAAAATGCAATAATAATATTCGCTAAATCTACAATTCATGCATTAGTCAAAAACTGATTCATTCAAACCAATCAGTTGAGAGAAAAAAAGTTTGGTCATTGTTTCTGGTTCCTTAAAATTGTATCAATTTTTGCTAAGAATACTATTCACAAGGATTTAAAAAGTTCAATAAAATACACCAGAAGAATTCTAGATGGTTTATCATTTTTCAGATTTTATTCAAGTTATGTAATATTTTCCAAACATAGATATATGAATTTGAAGTAGAAAAGGGTTTGAAAAGTACTTTTCAAAGCAAATGTCATTCTATTACAAAAATAAGTCAATACAAATTATGCAATTTTCTTAAATTTGAATGATTACATATACTAATATATATTTCGTAATGATATCATAATTTAAAAATAAAGACTAATTTACCTTTCATTGAAAAAAGTTAACTGCTATACATTAAGATAAAATTATCAAAAAATTTTGATTCTCAAGATATTTGACTGAAACTTCAAAATACGAGTGGCAATGTTTTTATTTTTTCCTTGTCTAATAAGTAATCCGTTCTTGGCATTCATCAACCAAATCATATTATAAGCAGGATCATGCAGATTATTTCATTTTGGAAAGTCATTTATTGTGAATGAACATTCAATCCTAACTAGAACATCTTTAAAAAGAATGCAATCAAATAGTATTGGATATAAAAAGCTAGATCAACAACTTGAATGCATATTCATTTGATAGCAGAACTTGAACTTTGAGATAGAAAGAACAAGGAGAATAAAATCACTGTAGGATTTAGTGACTGCAATAATCTATTAATAATATTTGAACAACTACTGCTGCTGATGCTATAGCAAACACTAATATAACATCTACATTCAACTATAAGCAGTGGTAGTTTCTATGTAAAGGAATAAACGTGCATTCTCGAGGATTATTATTTCAAGTACAGAAAAAAATTCACTACACAAACAAATCTTTCCCTTACCCAATCAGTTGTTGCAGAAGATGAAAGTAGAGTTGGTGAAGTCATCTGAAAATTTTGCATAAATCACCACTCCATCAGTTTCAAAACGTATTTTTACAAAAAAATATTCTTATATTCAAATGCTTTAGCTAATTTAGAAAAAAAATAGGTATGTAAGACATATAACTTCATATTCAACAGGTAATCCATCATCCTCCTCCTCAACAATTCTCAAAGACAAACCAAGCCATCATATATATACATATATATTCGAATTTGTTTGGGTATGATACACATGATTATTAACCAGATTCAAATTAGTGTGTGTGTGTGTGTGTGTGTGTGTGTGTGTGTGTGTGTGTGTGTGTGTGTGTGTGTGTGTATATATATATATATGTCCTGTTCACTGATGAATGATCTTTCAGCGGCAAGCATTAACAATATTCCAGAGTTCATTTTTGCCAAATTTTCTGAGATTTTTAAAAATCTAAAAATAACTGCTCTAGCATGAAACTTAAAAGCAATTACAACAGTGAAAAAATAAATCCTGAACTTCTTGAAGTTGATCTTAATGGAAGAATTAATTATGAACTTAATTCCATGAATGAATGTAAATAGGAAAAATTTCAAGATGTTATGAACTATTATAGATATGCTAACTTTATTACAGTGAGAAATTTGGAAAAAAATCAAATTTCAAAATAAACGAGCTAAAAACAATCTTCAATTAAACATTTGGTTAGATCCTTTTCCTCAACTTTGATAAGACGGGGTGTATTAATCATTTTGTATGATATGGTCAGACTATTTTCTTTTTCTATGAGTTAATTTGTTCACGTTTCATCCATGTACACTAGTCTTCATCAGGTGTTGTTGTTCTTAAATGTGGAATCACTACTCAGAGCACTTACTAGGTTGGATATTACATCCAGTCATGCTTATCCAGGTTGTGTTTTATATGTTCTTCTGGGTTGCTTCTTTTGCATTGGATAATCTGTTTGCTGCTTGTTTTTTTGTTTTTTTTCCTGAGAAGTCCCTTATGATGATGCTATTGACATCGATGCTATTGACAAAGATGCTCAGCCAGCTGATTGGTTTGACTAAGGAAAATATGTGTGCTTCTACCTTTAGGTGTTATATTTGCTAATTTTTCTCTCATACATAAATATCTTGGAGACAACTCTGATGTATAGGAAAACTAGTGTGATTATACCGTGAATACAACATCCGGATGGTGTTTAGAAGTGAGACCCCCATATGCTCACACCTCTCCAAAACCATACCATTACCAAGAAAAAAGACCAGAAACTATGTACAAACTATTCCGTGCAGCTTCGGTATACATTACGAAGGCGAAACATGTTGGCCTGCGGAAATGAGAATTGAAGAACACAGGAAAGCCATAATACACAGTGACACATACAAATTTGGCTCTGCAGATCCTAGTTGGAAGGAGCCGGGTGGCCACTGGACTTCATTATAGAACTATTGGCAAATATGATGCCTGAAGGAAGCAGCACAGTTCCCTCAGTCAAAGCAATCAATCGAACCAAGCATTGATATCAATAACACCTGGGAACCTCACAAAAAGGACTTCTCAAAAAAATGAATGAATAAAAAAAGTAGATTATTCAATGCACAGGAAGCAGTTTTGAAGTATATTGAAAAGACAACCCAGATATACAAAAACAGACATATATGACATGTCAAGTCCAATCAAGCATGCGCTCTGAGTAGTGTTTCTACATTCTAGAACCAACAACACCAAAGAGAGGCCAGAGTGTACACAGCCAAAACATTGTGAAAAAATGAACCCATAAAGAAGAAAAATTGTTCAACCATATACAAAATGATTTGATTAAACCATCATAGAGTGTGTGAACAAATCAATTTCCCCAGGTGATAATTGTGCAAGTTCATTAGTTTACAGAACATAAAGATGCATATGTAATTGATCTTAATTTAGTAAGGATATTGCAAGTGAATGATTGCTGTCATGTGCAGGAATCTCTGGAAGAGGAGACAGCCAGGTTATACTGTTGAATGTTGCAGGTTGTACCAATAGCATTTATGTGATTTTTTTCTCTTCTTTTCAATTACTATTACTTGGGGGATTGGAGAAAGAGAAGAAGAGATGATCAAATCTTGGAAAAAGATATGGAATTAGGCCCGTCATGTGACTGAGATAGTGATGTATTTTTACATTTCACAACAGTGACAGAAGTCAGTGAACAAACCCAAGTGAATGTTTGGATACTGAACGTTGATTTTGATGGCGGGCAGACCCTCTCAATTAGGAAGAGAGGCACAACACAATCTTCCAACTCCTATTTCCCCACAAAGAGTACTGACAAAAATCAAGTAAACAAAGAAAATACAAATGAAGAAGCAAAACCCAAAGATACAAGAACCAAAAGTTTAATGAGACATCTACTATGAAGTTCAAACACTATCATTGCTAGATCACTTGATTCTGAGTTTAAGATAATTTCAAGCTAGAAGCATCTTATCAAAGACATTTCAAGTAAATATGACTCAAAACAGTTGAGAAAATCGATTTTAAAACGAAGATAGACGGATCACGTGAATCTGAGTGGAAGATTATTATAAATAAGAAGCATCTTACAAAGGGACATCTTTTTAACATATTCTCCGGAACTTGGAAGAACTGAGAAAATCGATTTTAATCAATTCAAAGTATGAAATTCAAATACTTTTATTGCTAGGTCACATGATCCCAAGTGGAAGATTTTTCTAAGTATGAATCATCTTACCAAGGAACACTTTCCTACCAAGTTCCAAGTAAATTCAACTTAAAAAAGCTGAGACAATATGGGAACAGACCTACCAACCAACTGACTAATAGGGCCTCTTACAGAGAGGCAAGGACCCCTCTAAAAAGAATGATGGTGTGAGACGCGTTATACAAGACATCATTGAACTAATTCTTAGTACCTCTTGAATTAAGACTATATATCCACACTGTATCAACACCCAAGTACTTGATGAATTAAACCAAAATTTGGAAGATAAATGCTTTTTTATTCCAAGAAAATGTAATGTATGTTAGGATTGCACAGAATTGTAACTGAAAGGGAAAAGACTTTCAACATGTATATGATATATAATGTTATCACTGGCGTTACAATATCAGAGTTAGCTGCCCTTCTTTTTGACTTCCTACACTCATCTGTCATACCATTTGGGAATCTATACCTTTTCACCACCAGTAGAGGAGATAGTTTAAATGGTATCATGCTAAATTGCTTTGAAATCATAAAAATATAGGAGAATGGTACATATAGAGAAAACATCACATTCAGTGGTGGTAATATTGGCTGGGGGGATACTGTGTAGATTCAAAATTCAAGCTTGTATGTCAATGTTTACATTTCTGTCAGTAATTAGATCCATGTTATCTATATGAGAATTCAGAATTAAAAATCTTCCAAAAATAAAATAGCCAAAAGAAGTATAAGATTCAGTTAGAAAATAATTAATTTGAGGATTGCTAAACTGAACTGTAAAAATGTTCCCAGCTTCTCCTTTATCAAAATATAATGAAAAAGTAAGTATCTTAAAGCTATTAACATAGCTCTAAGACCAAGAGGGGGTCAAAATTTTAAATGGTGGCCTTGTTAAATGATTATGTCATTTTACAGGTGGTGGATTATGAAAATAATTTCCTTGCTCGACATATATTTCAAGAACTTTTCCAATTGCTAACATTGCTCATTCTATATCATACACAAATATGTTCTTTCTTTCTAATGGTACCAAGTTTACAGAAATAGAAATATTTCTCAGGTATAGTACTGAATTTTTCTTATAGGTGATCTTGTGAATCATTTTTAATTGAGCATACCCACATGTTTAAGACATTTATCCTGCACTGAGTGATTATTATAGGCCATTGCATTCTCCTGCATGGCTGTTGGTTATTGACTTTATGAAAGTTTCTGTTGAATCTGCTATCCTACTAATGCAGATCTGAATAATTCACTAAAATTTAATTGAAATTTCATAATAATTGGAAGTGGAACCACCAGACGCTCTAACCTCTCCAAAATAATTATAAGATTTTCTGAATTAGGATAATATTCAAGTCATAAATTTTTAAATAAATATTATCTAACATATAAAGTTTCATTCTTCAATGTAAAAAAACTTACTATACAAAATGAAAATATACATACCCACAATAAAACAATTATCAGAAACAATATATCATGCTCTGCAGAAGTAAACAGTACCATAGTTTCAATGAGATTATTCAAAATTTAAAAATATTCTAATAAATAACAAAAATAAATTACTTGTAGAGAAAATCAAGTATGGTATTCTGAATAATAGATCCCCTTTTTCATTGATTTAGAACATTAGTCAATGAAGTGAACTTCTATATCAACATATATATATTCATAAACCTTTTTCGTTTCATCTGTCACTAAAAAAGTCAAGATCTCACAAAATCTACCAATAAGACCACAGTACTGGCAACTCTATAGAGGAAACAGGGCGGACATAATACTCTACTGGACACATTCATGGGTCAAAATACATGTTTTCATATTTATAAATATTTACATGGCACACAAGCAACTTAGTATGCAATTTGAGAAACAATGATTCCAATTGAATAACTTGGTTTTCACATCAGTTCAACAACTAGAGACAAAATGCATTAAATTATCCAGCAGTGTCCAGTTTGAATCAATGTATTAGTAATATCATGTGATCTTAACAAAGATGTCAAGAAATTTCCTGACATGAAAAATATTCCTAAAAAAGCCACATCCTAAAAACTCTTATAAAAATATTTGTATACTAAGAACTTTTCAGATATTGATCAAAATGTTAATACCTCAGTAATCAATTCATACGTAGCTACTAATTATTTCAATATGCACATTAAGTAAAATTATTGCTCAAAGCAAAATCATTTACTGGCTTTATACAAAATGTTTTTATTCTAAACTGTGACAGTAATATATTTCAAAATCTAAATTAAAAAACTGAATTCTCAAATCGAACGAAAAGATAAACCTTGACTAAAGACTAAATCTGAACAACTGTCCAAATCAATAGAAAAAAATTATCTTAGTGGTAAGCTTAAAAAAAAGGTTCTGAAGTCATCAAATCAGAAAGCATTAACTTATGTCTAGAATAATTACTCAATCAATGTATGAACAAAATGAATCTAAAAATTATTAAGGATTTATGCTGTAACATTTATTTTCATTGGACTAAAGTTTGGTAATTAGAGAGAATTTCAAAGTAAAATATTAAAAATTTGTTTAGTAGAATTTGAATATTATTACACACTCTTCTAAAAATTAGAAATTGAATGATACTTTTCAACTCTCTATATAACTTTATTATAATACTGTAACTCCGAAATGAAAGAATGGTTGATAGTGGTTATGTAATTAAATCTCAAGTGGCAATCCTGGACTTGTTCTCAAATTAATAACCAAATGAATGTGTTACAAGAGAACAAAGAATTTCACCAAGTTATACATTCAAAGAAATAACAAGATATGAATAAAAAAAATAAGCAGAATATTTTTATAACAGCTGTGTCTGGTGATGAATTATAGCAAATGTGTCAAAAGAAACTTCTCACCTGTGGTTGATGAATTGGATAACCACTTTCTGGAGCATGAAAAATTGCCATCCCATTCTGATAAGTGTAAGGAACTCCATTAGTGGATAATAATATAGTTCCTGGATGCAGATTAGGATCTGAAATAAATATGGACAACTCAAACACTGAACAATAACTGTAAAGGATGAAAAAATCAAATGTAAGCATGGGTTAATTAAACAACAGAGATGCCAACCTGCTAAAATGACTAAAAAGAAATTATTACTTTCTAAAAATTATTTATCAACCAAAGAACCATGTCATCAGTAAAAGCTTCTTTTTTTTTCAATACAGAGCACTTTATTCATTTTTGCTTGTAAAAAAATATTAATCTATTCAAATTTCTTTTGCATATAATCTAAAAGATTCCTCCTACAAAATGAATGAAAATTTGAATGAGATATCTTTTGTTTTAGTGTTTTATTTTTCATTAAAGCACAAGAGATTTGAACAGATTTATCACAAAACATTAAGTTCAGTCAGATATATGCTAGGAAGTAATATAAAAAAGTGAAAAGCTAACAAAAATGAATCCTAAGATAAAAGGTTTTCCCCACAACTAGAGATACCTAAGAGATGATACAATGTTTGGAAGAATAGTTTTGAAATTAAAATTGTATACAAGGTATAAAAAAGAAGATAATGTAATTGCTAGTAATCAAAGGTAAAAGAACTATGGCTGAATTAGAAGGCAAATGCACAAGAACAGAAGGAAAAAAATAGTACCAATTATTATATAATAAGATAAGAAAGAAAAAATTACTTAGAAACTCCAGGACAATGTGTGTAGAGGTGTGCGTGTGCGTATATATATATATATATATATATATATATATATATATATATATACATAGATGTGTGTGTGTGTGTGTATACATATATATATATATATATATATATATATATATATATATATATATATATATATACACACACACACACACATATATATACACACACACACACATACACATACACACGGGGGGGGGTGTATAATGTTGACTACCCCCCCCTCCTGCAGAAATGGAGAGGAGGAGGGGTAAAGATAATTAGTGAAGTAGAAATGGATGAGGAATTTTTCTATACGCCATTTTGGTCAGCTGGCTATCTTTGGTTTAATATAAGCTGGTTAAACAGGGATATCATAGTTCAACTGACAAAATGTATTGATTGAGGAGATGAGAGGAAAAATGGTGTTGGGGGAGGAGGACAAAAGATGTAGGATGGGAGGGAAGAATCAAATGGCATCTGAAAATGAGTCGAAAAGAAATGGGAGGATCAATTTAAGGTCAGCTATACACACCCTTGTGTGTGTGTGTGTGTGTGTGTGTGTGTGTGTGTGTGTGTGTGTGTGTGTCTGCGTGTGTGTGTGTGTAAAGCCCCCCCACCCCCGATATAACATGGTCAGTTTTCAACTAATTGTTTCAGAAACCGAAAATAAAAATCAACTTTCCCTTTCAACCAGTGAGTCCAATTAAGTGGGCTGAGCATCATTTTACTACACTGTAAGCCCATTTGAGGACAGGTGACACAACTCTCAACTCATCCCCACTAAGAAATACATATTTGACTTCCACTAGCTAACCAAGAGTAAAAATGAAATGAATTAGACTGAAATATTTCAGTAATCAGTGAACTAAATTTTTTTTTTTTAATTTCTTTTCCCCTTTTCCTCTCAGGAGCTCAGATACCAGGTATTTGGATGCACAGCAGTTTTTGGTTGAAAATGCTACGTCAGAGATGTAAAAAAATTTGTTTTTTAAACACTGAAATTTGGTATACTTTTTAACCTATCCATGCTGCTAGTAATCACTCAAAGTAGGCAGTTGATCCAATAAAAGGA
This sequence comes from Thysanoteuthis rhombus, assembly GCA_963457665.1. Taxonomy (NCBI): domain Eukaryota; kingdom Metazoa; phylum Mollusca; class Cephalopoda; order Oegopsida; family Thysanoteuthidae; genus Thysanoteuthis; species Thysanoteuthis major. The sequence continues at coordinate 12,801,883 of OY735211.1, read as the reverse complement.
AAATTGTCAACATAATAGCCTTTATAAGCCATAAATCCACTATATATTTTGATAAATAAAACTAAAAAGTTGCTAAACAAAACAGCACTTTAGTTCATATTGCAGCTTAGAATGTTTCACGTCTAGGGCATTAATTAACCTTCATCTAAATAAGTTTTTGAAAAAAAAAATAATCTGATAAAAAAAATTTCAGGAATTCAACTTCAATATTTTTCAAGATGTCATGAAAATTAATCCAGGAAGGATTCATACGTACAAAAAACATTTCCACAAATCTTTTTTTACCAAGTAACCATTTCATAAATAGATTCAGTAATCAATGAATAAATACCAGAAGTTTAATCAAATTTCAATAATTAGTTGAATTTTAGGACATTCTTAAAATGTATTTAGCACTGAGAAGTTTCCAATTGATTTTCTACGTGCGTTTCTTTCAAAATGTAAACACAAATTTTAAAAACCAATACTGTATTGACACATGTTTTTCTTTATAAGTATTTTTAATGCTGACAAGACAATATTGTATAATTGGATGCGCATAAATAAAAGTATGTAATGCTAGAAATCTAATCAAAATAGGGGTGTTGGGTTGCCTTATACTCAAGTGTAAAAAAAAAATAAGATATATACATATATAACTGATATTTAGCAACTAGAAGTAGGGAGGTGCAGTATATTCAAGATCGCTTTGTATTCAAGTACTAAAAATTTGTATAACCTTTTCAGGGTGAAATTTTGAAGAAGAAGAAAAAAAAAGAAAGAAGCTGAAACAACGTGCATAATAGACACGTCTCTTTTCTCCACTCCTCTTGCAACAGCAAGCCAACTGATAGCGAATAGAAGAATCACTACATACATTTCACTCAACAAAGACAGGATCAATTATGACTAACTTCTCAGCTTTGTAGCATTGTCCATGGCACATTGAGTAACCATTTACTGAATTATGCATTGAATAAATTACAAATCTAATGATGAACAATTTGGAAATCATCCAACTTCTAATATCTAATAATTAACCCTCATGATTTTCGCTTAGGGTAGACAGTGTCAACTTACTCTACCTGGACAGTCCGTCTCAGCTTTATAGTATATATCATGGTTGTTTTAGTGATATCATTCAATATCTGAACATTAAAGAATGCCTTTATTCATTTATTGATATATGTATTTTTCATGAGAGATAACAATTGTTGTCTTTCATCTATTGCCTGCCCTTGAATGTAGCTGATAATTGTCTGCAGTAGTTATAATGCAGTTGGCTTTCTCAGACCCGAACACCTTTGTTATAACGGAAGATGTCAGTATTTACTTACATACATACATACATACACACACACACAAATGTGTGTGTGTGTGTGTGTGTATGTATGTATGTATATGTATATATATATATGTATATATATATATATATATATATACACACACACACACACACACATATACATATACATATACATATATATATATATATATATATATATATATATATATATATATATAGGGTCATTATAAAATCCTTGAACAAATAGTCACAACTTCAGTTCTAGACATGATAAAATCTATCAGTAAAAAGCATTGACAAACGTGGTTCACATATTTCATCATAGTGAAGCAATAAATTTGTTATTTTTGTTTCTTAATTATCTCATTTTTAGAATTGGAGTGGACCAATGGCTTCAGAAGGAGAGAAAATAAAATGTGTCCTATGGCAAAATTACTTTATTCCTGAACTCACAGATTTAAAATTGACATAAGATTGTGTTTCAGCAAGATGATACACCTTATCACTTTGGATTGGAAGAGGTGAACCAATCTCTTAACCATCATGATCAGATAATTTGAACCAAATGGATTTATGTACATATCAGAATTTATTCAATAAAATCTCACTGTTCAGATGAACTGCAGACCTGGATAGCTAATGTGATTCAGTGACTTATAAAAAAAATCAACTACAAAAGGTATTTGTAAAACTTCTGAATTGAATCAAAGTTTGTTATGACAGTAGATAATCTATTAAAAACGTAATAAATCCTTTTCTCTACCCTCTTACAGATTGTCTTCATTGAACTATAGTTATGAAAATTTGAAACCTAGGACTACATAATGAATGACGACATGTGTGGGTGTATGTATATATTTTAGAAAAATAATTCTGTGCATTTTATTATAGTACTTAATAACATAAAACATACGTTATGAATTATGTAGATTTCAAGTCTTTACTTTGAACTCTTAAATTTCACCAAATACAGCTCATCTTTATCTACAAACGATAATAAAACAGAAATGTTCAACTGATGATATAATATCTACATCATGTTTGTTTTATTATATCTATTTCTGCCACTAGTTTCACTATTCTTTTTTTCATACAGCTAAAATAATTAGCCCAGATTCCATAAGCACCAACTTTATAAAAGCCACATCTAGTCTTTATAAGAGTCAATTCAAGTAGAAGATTTTTTTTTAAATTTCCCTCTAACTTTTATCCTTAATAATATAAATGATTGAATACTATTTTGGTAAAAAGGGAGCCTTATTATACATATATATATATATATATATATATATATATATATACATATATACATACATATGTATATATATGTGTGTGTGTATATGTATGTATGTATGTATATATATACATATATATATACATATATATATATATATATATACATATATATATATATATACATATATATATATATATATATACATATATATATACATATATATATACATATATATATACATATATATATATATATATATATACATATATATATACATATACATATATATATATATACATATATATATACATATATATATATATATATATACATATATATATACATATATATATACATATATATATACATATATATATACATATATATATATACATATATATATATATATATATATATACATATATATATATATATATACATACATACATACATACATACATACATATATATACACACATATATATACATATGTATGTATATGTATATATATATATATATATGTGTGTGTGTATATATACATACATATATATATACATACATACATATACATACATACATATATATATGTATGTATATGTATATATATATATATATATATATATATATATATATATATATATATATATATATATATATATATATATTATTTCAACATCTATGTATACTGTTTCACAGAAGGTCCAACATATAAGAAACTTAGCTGATGTTGAATCATACAAATAATTCCTGTAAATAGTTCAGTATTCATCAGCTTAAAGAGGTTAGAATGAAGGGGACACAAAGAGTAATTGATAATTACAGCCACAAATACTTTTATATATTAGGTGTGATAGATGTCAGCTCCTTAAGTAAATATTTGATTTTAAATAAATTTTAGATTGAGCCATGCTACTGTCATTTCAATATTAAACGAGAGAACAGTAGCCAATTTACTGCAAGGCTTGAAGCTTATAGTTCAAGTGGTCATACCAGAAGGCTATCATAAAATGGTTAAAACTAAATCACACCTTGAAACTATTCTAATTCATAGCAAATTGTTCCTCAGACACACACACACAGACACATCAAAGGGATAGAAACAAAGCATTGGTGACAATGAGTGAATTACATGCAGAAAATAAAGAAGAAAAAACAAAATAAAATGAAAAATGAGATGAAGATGGTGAAAAACAGAAACAGGAAAAAAACACAAGACAAAGAGACACAGTTGCAGTTTTGTCAATAATGCATGTATTTTGATCATTTTGAATTATTCAAAAGAAAAAGTGCAATTAACTAAATGATTTGACAAAACAATAAGTAAACTATCTTCATTCCCGGGTTGTTTAAAAGGTCTTGGTCATTTTTGTTCAATATTTTGATGATGAAAAGGAAATATTTACTTTCAAATATAAATTTGAAATATAAATTAGATCAATGAACAGGTCAACAGATATCTTCCTAAGTAACTTGAAAAGCTTCTAAATATCAACTTTCATGGAAGACGTTTATTTCTTAAATGAAGTATGTTCAGTTTTACAGTTTGTAGGCATTTAGTGTTATATAGAAGGAAAATTAATTTTGCTAGGTTATTTCATGAATTTTGAAAATGAAAGGCAGAGCTAAATCTATAAAATCCATGATTCATACTCAAAACATTCCCTTACCGTTATTTTCTTCTAAACCTGGGCACATCTATTATGAAAAACTAGAAAACAAATTAGCACTAAGGTTTTCCAAGTTGGGTTTCCGAGCAAGTATTGTAACTTCTTACAATATCACATACTAACACAATATTACAACATTTATAGTCAATAAAACATTCCAATTTTACAATTTTGAAAACTCTACGACAAATTATATTCTCAGATGAAATGATAAAAATAATTTACCTAGAGATACCCCATTGCATTTATATATATCAATTATCAAGATAAAAAAATCACTTGCCAAAATAGAAGAAAAAATGAAAATGACACCAGTGGGTGCAAGAATGACTGATGTAAAGTTCCTTGACTTAATTTGAATAAAACAAGCACATTATAAACACCAAACATTACAAACATCAAATGAAAACTCAACTCCAAGGAAAATTAGTATATATATTTTTCTAAATACCTATTTGTAGCATGCATATAACAACTTCAAGATCCTTAATAACCTATTTTTTGAAATTTCTGAAAAATAGCAATAGATAAATTTGTAGTTTGATTCTATACTTATTAATTCATCAAGTATTTCACTAGGAATCCCCATCCTATGAATCCCCATCCCATAAACCAGTCCACCAATTATATATCAAGGGGCCAAAGTCAATGAATTCAGTGGAGGTTGATCCATTTTTCTTTCTACATTTTCAATGTTTTTATATCTTTTTGACAAAATTTGATGAAAGTAAAGATTGTATTCCAAGACAAATTAGTCCATTATGCATCAATATTTCCAAAAATAATGGCATGACAGTTATCTTAAGAATTGAATTTAAAAGTTTGAATAATCTAAAACTAATAGTAAAATACTTTGGATGAAGTATTCCTAAAAGGGTCATTACAGAATAATCATGGGGTATAAGCAGTTATTAATTTATACGTTATATTTGCTGGTAAACAAGCTGATTTTTGACTATGAAATAATTTTCCCAACATATCATATCATTATATCAATCCATTTAGACAACCTGAATTTGACAGTCTGATAACTTTGAGGGTCAAATCATCTGGTGAATAAAAAAGCTAAACCTGAATGAATGCACTCACAAGGGGTCAAATTAAAGGCTGGCTCAACTAATAAATGGTTCAATTTCATCTATGTAAGGTTTTAGCTAAAAATATCTATATTTTATACATAGGATATCACTCTCAATCAGTTTTACTTCTATATCAATGAAGAAATAAATACAATTTTTTTTCATCTTCAGTGCATACTTTCAAGATGTGGAGAAACTCAATCAGCAGGACCATCTGTTTTGCCATTCTTTAAAAGATACCCAATTTTATCAGTGTTCCTGATGGCATTATATCCATTACCACCAGAGAAAAAACCATCAAATAAACACACAAACCAACATTCAAGTTAACTACAAAAATCCAATTCAAAACTAGATGACTGGTACTATTCATAAGTGAACCTGTCTACTACTTTGATGGCTGCCTATCAATTATTAAACCAAATTATTGTAAAATGCTACTGCAATTAAGTGTTGGAGCTTAATTTTTACAGTGAATTTGCATTTTGCTTTCAATGGTTAATAATTATGATCTGCTACGTTTGAAAAATTGCATCTGTTTTCCTCATTTTTATATCATCAAGCAAAAATTTTAAAAATAATTTTTTTTGCACAGAAGCTAATGCTAAAACTAATTTAATGAGAATAATTTCATTGAAATTTTATTAAAATAGAATTGTCAGTCATAATAGATTTTCTTATATTTTCTAAATTTCATTTTATCATCGTCAACCAAAATAAGAAGAAAGATATCAAAGAATTCATAGTAATTTAAATTATCAATAAGCTCAAGTAAAAAAAATAGCAAGAGATGTTACTTGTACAAAGATTACAAATATAATAAAAGTAACTAAATGCTGAGGTTTTTCAATTTTATGATAATGCCTCTGTAATGTGTCAATTTTTTTAATCAAGAAAAACCTGTTTTGATTTTTCAAGAAATGAATGAAAAACAGGTTGAAAATAGGTATTCAGAAAAAAGGTAAAAAAACAGTAAAGAAAAAAAGAAACAGTTATATAAACTTTCACAAATTAGGGTTCATGACGAAGAAGCAGATAAAAAATTCCAAATTCCATTTCATTGATAACGATTTTGATAACAATAATACAATAATGCTGAATGAAATACATCATAGAAATATCTTTAATAATTGAATGGTTGGCATCTCTAAAACAGGCATGCAAATGAATGAAAGTAAAAACTGTGGATCCAAAGAAAGTGTCATTCATGAACAACAAAGTCAACAAGCAGGAATCAACAATGGGCTATCGTAACGTTCTACAATAGAATAAAGAGCATGCAAACAACTGGTAGGTCAGTGACTACTTCAATACGCTCTGTAAACATTATAAATAAATGCAAGCTAAATAGTCAACAGGTGGCTACCTGTGCAGATTGACTGCAGACAGAAATTGTGCTTTGATATCTTCAATCTGAAAAAAGGAATGATGATGACTCAACTAAGTCTGAGAAACATTTAGGTTGATAACTAATTGACTTATGAAGGACAGTGAACAGGGATATAACCAGCCATGAATGGTAAGAACTATAGTGATAAGTGGAAGCAATCAAGTGGTGAATGGAAAAGTAACTGAGTAACAAATTCAGCTGATTCGCATTATTTCATTATTATGATACTTATACATTGTATTGAGTAAATAACGAGATCTAACAAGAATAATAGTGTAAATTCAATAAGAATAATTTACAATGTTCTGCATTTAAAATATTTAGATCAAAATCATCAAGATCAATTCATAAAAAAATATTCAAAAAATAAAAAAACATTTGAAAAAGTAAGTAGTTATATGATTTGATAAAGCAAGAAAAAAACTACAATTTCATAAACTTATATCATAAAAAAGAAACAGAACATTAATCTATTGATGGGCAATAAGTGGCAGAGTTCAAATTTTATTGCAGTATAAATGAAGACAAAATATCAGATATGTAGGATTAACTTTCCTAGTTTCATATCTTGTAATTGTCCAAAGTAAGAATCAATTCATATATGAAAAAAAGAATATGCTATTTAGCTTAACAGGAATAATATGAAAGAGAAGTTGTCAATGCAATAACTTTGGTTAAAAAATTGAGTTGCTTTTCCTAAGGTGAAAAACTAAAAGGTCTGCTAAGCAACTGAATAGAAAACGTCATGCTTTGAGAGTGATCAAAGAATAAGTTACTTCTTTCGCCTTTTATTGCATCACAACAAATTTTCAAAAGACAAGAATGAATGCTACTGGAAACAAACTGACAGACCAATTTAGCACAAACTTGCTTTGTAAATTGAACACACCCTAAAATTCATTTGGAGTTGAATTTTTTAAAAAAAAGCATTTTTTTTTCTCCTATACATAAGAAGTAAATGTTCAGATTTTCAGCCCGTTAGCTCTACTATTACAACCTCTGTGTGTGACACATACATACATACATACATACCAAGAAAGACAATATCACTTTGAAAACTGAAGAAAGAGTAAGGAGTTTTTAGGGACAATTTCAGTAACAACTTTTATCCCAAGCTTGAAAAAGACCAAACAACAAGTGATTAAATTACAGGTCTGGTTAGTCAATCAATAAGAACCATTAAGTGATCAACATCTTTTTGGCAGCATGCCATGATGGAGTCGATCAGTTAAATAATTGGAAAAAGTTACTTCTCACCCTTTTGTTGGGCAATGATCTCTATAAAGTCTGAATTTGCAAAAAAAACAAGTGAATGCTGCCAAACACAAACTTAGGGACCAATTTAGCATAAACTTACATAAGCAAAACCAACTCAAAAATTGAATACATCTATATTGACAGTTTTGGTTGATGAATTCTAACAAGGTTCAACCCATCATAACAAGAGCAAGAAGATTAAAGAAACGCTTCAGCTCACTGAACTGCAGTAAAAAAAAAAATCAAAATTAAAATAAAAAGTTTAAAAAAATTTTTTAATCAACATTGATCACTCAAAAATTATAGATTAAATTCATCAAAAGCAAACTATAAGGATACCAATATTATAAATTAGCAGCTTATTTTCTCATACCAAGAAATTGATGAAGATAGAATCAATAAACATGAAAGCTCTGAAAACCAAATAACTATATAATCCTAAATTTTTGTCAAAGATAATTCTCATTGCTGAACTTGAATCTGTTGGAGCTTTGTGTTATTATTCTTCTCTTTGCTTTCCAATCAACTACTATGAATTCTATTCACTTTCTAATCAATCAGCATATACTTTAGTTTTGATAATCATTCTCATAATTTACTTACTTAAATGTGAACATTTCCCAGAGAGAAAACAAAAACAATGAAAGAAATTCCTTTCAACACCTAAGAATGGCAATCTTAAAATAATAAAATCTATTTCAAAATACTTGAATGGATTATATATAACAAAGTCCACATTCAACTTTCAAAGTAAATCATCAGGCATGATGTAAACAATGACAGTACCAAATGAAACATACATAATACATATATTAGGTTCGAGCACTGGACAGCTGGCTTTGAACCTTTCATAATACACAGAAGTGAGTAATTCCCTTATTTCATCACATGTCAGAACAATAAGTTTAGGTTATTTTTAGTAACAAAACTGAGAAAATTATTTTTTGTAATAGAATGGATCAAGTTTTCATTTGAATACAATTTTGAGAATTTTTAAGAGTTTTCAAGAAACCTGACTATTCAGCAGAATATCTATGAACAGAATTGTTGGGTTCAATCTTTCCCAAATTTCATTAAAATTCAACTCCTTAGAATAATACAATAAATACTTTTTGGATTTTGTGCTTTCATTTGAGATTGAGAAAAAATATCATTTGAGAAAAAAAAAAACCAGCAGAATCCTGAGATCCTGTACAAAATTATCTATCTGTATGTGTGTGTGCATGCCTGTATATGTATATGCATCTTTTCATATAGCAATACAGTGTAAAAATAAATATATAACAAAGTTGGCAAAGAGAATTTTACAACTATTTTGATTCAAGCTATAAAACTAATAAAATTTAGCTACTAAAATATCAACCATAACAAACTATATATCTAATTATTTCAAATTCATTCTCTTGTTCAGTCCAAAGTGTGGCAAATGAATGTACAATTTATGGTAATTATAATTTAGTCAATATAAATTCGGCAGAAAAAAATCCCATTCACTCAAACTAGTTTAAAAAGAAATTAGAAATTATTTGGCCTTCTAACTCTGATAATAAAAAAAAGATGTATGCAACGAAAGGATCATTGTAAACATCAAAATCTGGAGATTATATATATTCAGTAGTACGCACCATGAAAATCAAAGAAATGCAAACATATTATTATACATTTGACATTTCATAACTGAATTTAGAAAAAATCAAAATGGGATTAATAAAAGAAATGGAAAACTTTTTTTTGAGTTTCCAAAATCTTGCAGATTTCTCAAGATTTGGAAAGCAACCACACATTTATTAGGGTTTCTAATAATTATATAGGTATACCTCATAAAACAAATATAATGTTAAAATATTTGTATCTTAATGGACTATATAAAATCCTAATTTAGTTCAATTTGGACACAGTATAAAAAAATTTTCAAGTGGAAAGTACTGTTTACAAGTTATAAATATGTAAGTGTCTATCGATAGAGTAAGAGTTACTGAATTCTTCCTTGTCTTTGTGATGATGAGTAGTATTGTTATCAACACAGAGGAGGGAGAAAATGCTTCATCATCTCCGATGGATTGATTCAAGGTGATTCATGACATTGTTGCAGTTTTTTATGCATCTTTTCTTCCTCCAATTGTTCTATGTGTACTTTATTCCTTTTCTCATTAAAATAATTGTTTGAACATTGTTTCATTATTCTTCATTTATACAACAATTGAAAGATTTTATACATAACTTTTTCTACTTCACAGAAGAATGTAATCCTATTTAATGCATTGTTGTCTATCAATGATTATAACTCATTTCATTAACTCCTATTTTACAATCATTAGGAATGAATTAGTTTGTAAAGGTAAGGTATACCAATACAATTAAAATATAGCCTTTTGCCTTAAATCCCACTTTTAAACTATCCTCAAAGATGGATATAGAAGAAGACAAGTAATTTCTGCAGGAGTAAGATCTTGGAACAATTTTTCTCAAATGTTTGCATATATGCCAGAAAATCAAAAATATCCATGTATTTCTGAAAGGAATGTCAGAGGAAGACAGAAAAAACACAGGTATGAGTGAAAGAAATTAATACTGCATGATAAGAAAGTATTTTATTTGAAGTGTGATACTCGAGACCAATGAAAGCTAAAAATCCCAATGCTATTTGATAGGAACAGCTGTTCATCCAATATTTGATTCATGACAATGTAAAAGTAAACCATACAGTTATCCCTTGCTATAAGCAGTTTTGAAAATGCAGCCCAGAACAATTTCATGGGAATTTTTAGGAGAGTTTTGTGGTGTGCTGTAAAAAACTATATCAAAGAAAATATAGTCTGCAGAAAAAACAAATTGTAAAAGCTTCAAGAAAGTTTAGGAAATCATGAATGCATCGTAATGATAATATTTATGTTATCAATTTATTCCTTTAGATAATATAAACTTCATTGATAACTTATTGCGGTTGAAAACTCAAACTTGTTCAATATTAACACTCACAAACAAGTTAATCAAATAGTATTTTTAGACATCAAATTTTTTTTTCAAATTCATTGTGCTGTAAACTAATTTATTCATTTTTTTTTCTGTTGATGAAGTATAATAAATGTTCGTTAACAATTCTTTTTGTACACTATTTATCCCCATCTTGATATTTTTGTTGCTTTTTATCACAACTTCTTTCAGACCTGACAAAAAATCATTAAAAGCAACAAAAATATCAAGATGGATGAAAGTAGCATAAAAAGGAAAAAAATATTCATCATCACTGCACTGTAGTTTATGGTTTCTGTTAATTAACCGCATATTTCTTTTTTACTGGCATCTACCACGCTTTTTTCAAGAAATTTATTGCAATAATTAAATATCTTCTTTCAGTTTACACTGCAAGAAAATTGCATTAAGTTAGTTGTAAGGAAAAAAAATACTTTAGTGCACTCATAGAGGATTTTTTAACAGATTATGGCTGTTTTTACATTTTTGACTTATAAATATTGATTTTACCGTAATAGATAAATTGTCACCAGAAGAATTAAAGTCAACATAAAAAATCATTTACAGATTCTTATATTTGTGGCCTCCTAATGCCCCTAATACCTGCGAGTAGCAAGGGATAATTGTATTTTCAAGATGCAATTTCTGTAATTTACTTCATAATACAATAATAATCACTAACTACAATAATAAGTAGAGAGCACATAGTTCTGCCGACAACATTTTCACTGAGAATTAAATGAAAATCAGTTAATATATAACTACGATGCAGGGAAGATAACCGTGAAAATTCCACGAATCATCCCCAAAATTCAATCACTCTTTCCTTAGTCAATGATTAACCCTTTCACAAAATGACATGGAAAATAATTGAGAACTTTTCTAGGATAGTGGGGGGAACATGTGTGGATGCAGAAAGGTATGGAAGAAATGAAAAATACCTCTGGATCAAAAGAAATTCCTGAGTATTCAACTAATTCTCCCTTACCCCATGGCTTACTCATCTAAAAAAAACTTCTGTGAAATTCAGTGAGAACTATAGAAGATATTGTGTAGAAATAGGGTTATGATACTATGGAGAAAACTGAAAAAATTCCAGGATCAGCCCAAAATTGAATCACTCCTTCCTTAGCCCATTCATTGAGAACTTCTGGAGATACTGTGTGGACAGTCAGACAGAGAAACAGGTATGAGTGACACACTTCTCCCAACCTCATTGAAATAATTTATCAGTACAAACCCTAACAGAGACAGTGATGTAAAAATGAGATTTATGAATAATTCCAATCATGTAGAATTGCGTAAAATCTACAAAAAAGCAATATTGATTTAAAGTGTCTAATGCCAAATTAATGAATTTATTTATGTGGATTTTCTTGAAATATAAGGGGATTGCAATTTCAAGCAATAAAATAATGTAGAAAATTATTTTGAAGAAAATATCAGTGAAATTTAAAGCAAATCAATATTTTGGGAATAACAATAATTAGCTTGAAGTTGAAAAATCATTACATGATAATTTTGGAATAATTTCCATCTCTTAAGGACAAAACAGCCTTCATAACAAGAGCAATGTATAATTTTATTTTGAGTGATTGCCTAAGTCTATACTTAAAAATAGAGATTTTCCTATCAGCCCCTCTCTATGAGTAATACCACACAGTTAGAAAAGTGGCCACAAAATTGTGTGCTTTAGCATCACTTTACTTTGTAAATCCCCCTCACCTATAATAATAATTTTTAAAAAACATTTTGTTGGATGATAGTGATGGCTTGTATATTATGTCAACCTCTCATTTTCATCAGGAAGTTGAACTTCTAAGCTTATATACTTCTGGAAATGAAACTATCTGTCTCCTTCAATCTACTTGGATGTGAATATATATTATACAAATACACATTTTCATCATCTATTGTATCAACCATAACACATCTTCACACAGCTTATACTTCATGAATCAGACACATTTCATTCGATTAAAGGACAGCAACAAAAAATATATCTCTTACATTACAACATGTGGTAAATTAAAAAATAAAATTAGTGTCACAAATATTCAAGGAAATATACTTGACAAACAATGGAAGATAAAATTGACACTATCACTCTTAAATGAGGGTGATGATAGACAATTTAAATAAATAAAAAGATGAAGATAAATTCAAAAAAATATTCAATCAACTAACAAAATTTGAGTAACTTTATTAATATCTTGAGGTTTATTTACAGTATCTCAGAACACTAACTGAAAGTGACTCTGTTTATAGGAACACAAATACAGGAAACCTCTGGTTTAATGGACCCTGATATAATGTTTTTCAGAGTAAGAAAACTCTTTAATAGTGCATGCACACAAAAAATTTCCTTTCAGCTTTGCCAACTAAGATATTCTACATCTAAATTTTGATATGTTTTGATACATGTAGATTTTTTTTTTAAAATCTTGATATTATAGATATTTGACCAAGTTCATCATTCATCCAAAATATCAAAATTTTGCCAAATCCCAAGAGTAGTATTCACTCATTGTGTTGCTGTTTGTTTCTTAACTTTCAACGATAAATAAAACAGTAAGAGAAAAACAATGTCTTCCATCGACTAACTATACTTTGAGGCAAAATTCTGATGTAACATAGAGTATCTTTTCAAGTTAGTCTACATGATATTTTTGACAGTGACTGCCTGGGCTCAAAAGCTGGAAACTTATTTGTGATCATTTGTGTCTGAGGCACATTCATTTCATAGCAAATTGTTTCTCATTTAAATAAATTTATTTTACTGTAAAAAAAACAAAAAAACAAAAAGCACTTTATTTCCAGAATAAATATCAGTCATATAAATTTTGTATTTTCCATTTAACAAAATTTTTTTTTACTATTATTATTACTCTCTATTAATTCATTACTTTGTCTCAAAGTATACTTACTTGTAAATTTTCGAGACAAACTAATAAATTCAGGTGTGACAAATTAGAATAATTTTTACAAGTTGATCTACATAACATTTTTTTTGGTGTGAGGCTTAAATTTTTGGTTCAGATTCATTTCTTTGAACATTGCAGTTCCCCAAGAATTTTTTTTTTTCATTCAGTTTTAGGTGCTTTTAATCCAATACACCCTTAAAAAAACAGAAATTCGTAAGTGTATGAAAAAAGTTGTTTTACAAGATGGCAGTCTATTTTCAATGTAACTATAACAAGGCTAAACTGGACACTTCCCAGAATTTTTACAGATGTTTGGATAGCATGAACTATCTTTAGTTTTCTTTAAATGACTGACATAAATTGAAATTTAATTTTTCTCAAAAATTGACATTAATCATTCAAAACATCAAAATTTTGATTAAAAAAACTTCCATATTATCACTCAACAATACTTGAATTTTTGATATTTTTTGTTTTTTGATATAGAATGCAGTGAATGAAGGCTCAACATATAGTGTATTTTAGATAATTTTTAGTCAATTTCCTGTACCATCTAGAAATGTTCAGATATTGTTTGCTTCAATTTTGGATCATTTTTTAGATAATTTTCAGGAACAGCTAAATATTTTTGGATTTCTCTTGCCTTTGTTTTGACTTATTCATCCTGTTATCATGTGATTTCTGATTTACTTATATTCACTGAATAATTTTGCAATCCTCACAACTCAAAATGGCATCAATTGATAGAGAAATCAAAAGAAAATATGTGAACTTGAATGTGCACAAAATTTTCTATTAGCATTTTCAGAAGTTCAAAACTGAAGCTAGACGGTTACTTATTGCAAATTTTATTGAATTTTTCTGTATTGTTGGCATAAAAATTTAATAAATTCATACTATGTATTGTATTTAGAAAGAGTCAGAAAAAGTTTTAAAAAATGCTGTTTCTCTGGTAACATATCTCAACAGACATTCGCAATCAATGGACAACCCTCCACTCCTTTCAGTCAGGTAAAACAAGGGTTTACAGTCCGTAAAATAAAATCTTATTTATTATATACTAATCGCCTAAAAACATCACTTTTTGATATAAATTCCATACTACATGAATTTCACTATGTTGTTATATGTTTGTAGCTTGAATAAATGCTATGGAAATGAAAACAACTAAGGAAACACCTTTTGGCAGCATGTGTTGGGGGTAATCAATTAAAAAATTAGAAATTACTTCTTTCACTTTTGATTGTTTGATGTTCTCTAAAAGGAGTCTGAATATTGAAAAAAAACAAGAAGCATAAAAAACTAAGGAACTAATTTAGCATAAACTTACAATGTAAAATAAACACCCATCAAAAACCTAGTGGTTGGGTTGTGGTTTCTTGTAAAAGTTCTTTCTGGACATAATATGGCATATATGAGCAAATTTTTAGCCCTCTGGCTCCATTGGTGCAGCCCATTCACATCATACATACATACATACATACATACATACATAGCTAGCCAGCCATACCAACTTAATAACTGAAGGAACCTTTGTTGATGTTGACAGTTTTGGTTGATTGTTTCTAATTTCATTCTCGTATTTGCAAAAATAGGTAACTATTCATAATGAGGTAAACAATACGGCATAATCAATAGCTTGCCTTTACTGATTTCATAATGAGCTTTATTTATTGGTATCTTCTATGAATATATTACTGCTTTAAGTAATACTAATATTTTCTAGATTTATAACAAGATGAGACTAAAATTTCAATTAAATGTCTATAATTTCTTGGGAAATATTGCATTGGCAAATAATATGGCTCCCACAGTGTAACAGAGAATAATTCCAATAAAAAAAATTGCATAATAGTTTTCTTGTTTGCAATAAAAAGTAAATAGAAAAACGTACAAACCCATTAATTTACTTATCAAGTCCAGAAGATTGTATTTCATCTTCCATCAACCCTCAGATCTTGGGCTTATTATTGTTAACTAAATAGGTTCATATTGGTAATGTATATGAATATTTACATGCAACTTTCTAGTAAATTCAATATTTCATACATAGGCCCTCAATGTGACATCCAATAAAACAAGGATTCCCAACCTGGGGTAAATTTATCCTTCAGAGTAAATTTCACCTACCCAGGGGGTGGATATTCTGATTCATATTTTTTACAAATAATAGGGCCACTTAGCCAGATAATAATGTGATAAAAGCATAAAATTTGGTACATTTATAGCCAATGACTTGCCTGTGGCAATTGCTCAAAACTATACATGGTAGATAAATTCAGCAAATTTATGTTTTTAATATCATATTATATCCATAGCTGATAAGAAAATTGATCCAAAAACATTTGCCTCTGACAGCCATTTTGAAAGTAAATCATGAACAGCCCCAGTTGAAATACACATGCATAAATGAGTCACACTCAGTATTTCATCTTCATCTTGATTTGTAAAATTATATCCTCTATTAAATATAGAAAGAAAAAATGTGGAAAAGAATCTAACAGCAATATTAAAAGAAAAAGAAAAGCCATCACTTTATAAGAAAAATTGGAATTTATCAATCAACATAAGGACAATGCCAGCAACGTGAAAATCAGATATGATATGGGCTACAATGAACCAACAGTATGCACAATTTTGAATAAGATACATGAATATGAAGAACAAGGTGAAGTTGCACTAGTTTCTCTAAGACTCCAAACAGAAATCCATCTATGATTGAAATAAAAGAGCTACTTCATGTTCTGATGGTAGATTGTAACCAAAACCAATACCCCTTTGTACAAAAAACATGAAAAGCAAAGCTTTAAATATTTATTGTGCTTAGAGAAAAAAAATTCAGGAAGAAACAGAAATCTATTGCTGCAACTTCAAGTTGATTTTACTGCTTCAAATATTGGATAGGATTACACAATGTAAAAATTTCAGAGGAAGCCATTAGAGCTGATAAGTTGACTTGAGTGTAGTCAATTTTGGACAAATAGTTTCATCATTAACTTATGATATTTTGTTTTGATGAAATTGTAAAATGAACAAAAAATATATGATTAATTAGGAATATAATGATTATTTCTATAAACTAAATAAATTTTTGCATTTATATGCATCTGAAAGTTATTTCCATTCCAAGTCTTAATGGTTGATCTGGTTGATAGGGATTCATCATAATTATTTCCATTGATTCTATTAACTGCTCAACCAGAATTCATTTTAAACTTGAAAATTGTGATGAATTGTGTAAAACGGGGTTTGCTTGTATATGATCTACAATAAATGCTACATCAACTCAACATTAACATAACTGAAGATCATTTTTTATAGAACTATCTTCTCTTAATCTTTGATTTTTCTAATGAGCAAGATAGAAAATGTGGCATTCAAAACCAAGAAATGAAGGAAATTTATAAAATTGACAGAAATAAGCTTGAGTAAAAGTTGAAGACAAATCTTTCCTTCAGATTGTGATATCAAAAAAAAAGGTAGTAATGAAATAACTAATGTTCAAGTAAAACATGAATAGATAAGGTTTAATATGACAAAAATACTACAAGCATTCACTCCTTTAGAGCTGTATTTCATAACAGGCATATTATTTGTGGTAAACGGAATATTTGTAATTCATTTTCACTAGCATGTGAAAATATTTACTCCATAAACGAAGAGATCAGTACAATCTTGTTTGAAATACCTATTGGAAATCAATACTTGAGACAATGGTTTGACTATGTCACTGATTAAATTGCTAATTGCTGGAAAAGGCTACTTCTCATTTTTTTCACATTTTTAATAATTAAATTCCTTCATGTGTTCAATTAGTTAAAGCAGAAAAACCCAAGAACAACCCTTCGTACAAAATTTTAAAATACCATCATTACTTTTTGAATATGTTAGCAGATATCGCTTTCCTTAAGAGAAAAGTATGAACATATCGAGGGCTGACAACCAAAAGTGATTATTTTTCCAAACGTTCTTTCAAGAACCATTTAAATGCGATATAGTTCTAGTTGGGAATAGTTAATTGGGTTATGGACATACGCATTTTATAATTTATAAGATTAAACACCAATTTCTAACTGGATATAGAAATAAACACTTTGAACAAATATAGCATGAAGGACAACAAAATGTTCGATAAACTTGACCAAAAAACGGACATAACCACTACTGGTTGTCAGTAACATGAAAGAACACTTTTACTAAATCTATAATTAAGTTAGGAAATCAAGATACTTACCTCCATATGATCTGGGAGATACTTGCTGTAAGTAAAAAAAGGAAAGTGAAAATTTCATGACAGACCAGTTTTTACAGTTGTTTTTGCATACAAGCAAAAAAAGAAGGGGATAAAGTGATAGTATTGCTCACTAAGTGTGTAATCGCTATCCACAAATAAAATGATGCCACATGTCCAAGGTGCTTCAATAAGAGAGGGGGGATGTTTAAAGAAAGATACAGGCTAGGTAGATACTTCAAAGAAGGAGTGGGAAAGGGAAAGAAAGAGGTTAATATGAAATATAACACTGTATTGGCACTTAATATGCAATGACATATTGAATTGAAGCCTTTGTTAAATAATTTTTCATATTGATATTAATGGTGTTTCCACAGTGCTAGGCATCAAAAGATAAACAAGTCTTGAACAACTACAACTCAATTTCTCTAGTGGACCACAGAACCATTTGCATACTTTAAAAAATCAACTTACTTCAGCAGCACCCTGAGCATAAAGATCTGCTAATAACTGAGTTGTCATGTGAACCTGTAAAATTAGAATGAAATAAAAATCTGTCTCAGTCAAAAAATAGTTGTATTATAAAATGTGAAATAAATACAATTTTTCCAGAATTTTTCTCAATTTTCATCTTTTATCTGATTTTCCATTCTAATGATCTTACAAAATGCAATACACCTTATATAATTTGATTATTTATATTTTTCTATCTTATATTCATGAAAGAATATATTTACCATCTCCTCCCCTACAGTGCAGCGCATGATTCAAGGTAAGCATAAAATGTGCAGGATTTAAGGGGGATCTGTGACATTTCAAGAGTTTTTGAGGGGAGGGAATACTATTTACTACATGGCATAACTATAATCCTGAAATGGTCCCAAGTTTGTGTTTCCAGTGCAAAACTCTACGATGTAATAAAGAACATTTGATTCTGACCACATTTATTCTTGAGAGAATTCTTTTAACTTTTAGAGGTCAAAATCCATGGGAGAAATTTTTTTTTTTTTTTTTCCCTCTCAATTCCTGATATCAAAATTGGAGACATTTTTTTTTTTCACATTCAGGTGTCAGAATCAGAAGGATGGGTTTTTTTTTTCTTTTTAATCTTTTATGTTTCAAAATCAAAGGGAAAAATCCCCCCCCACCCCACTTTTCCTTTTCTTGGGTGAGGGAGAACTTTTTTTTCTCTCAGGGGAAATATTTTTCAACTTTAAAGGGTCAAGGGAGATATACACTTTGCTTTTGTGACCAGAAGTGATTTTTTAAAAAATACTCTATTTCCAATTGTATGTATGAAGGGCAAATTGGCATATTTTTTATTCATTTCTCAGGAAATAAAGTTCCTTTCTTTCAGAAAACAACAAATGAATCTAAATTAAAATGTACTTACACTAGTGTTAAACAGGTGATTAAATATGATATGTGAGTAGTTTTTTGACGTATTTGTACGTATTGTTATTCATTTTCACGTACCAGACACCAGACATATGTTCCTTGGTAGCAGCATCCAGTATATCCACGCAGACTGCTGCCAATTATACTGTTGTTCTTCACTAAGGTCTCAACTAACTCCATAGTTTTCAGCCCTGTGATTGCTCTGAAAGCCCTGAACCACTGTGATAAAGCTATACCAAGCTGATTCACCTTCTTCATGAGCATTTTGCACTCCAGGACCTTATTTACTTGTGATCTGACAAAAATACAGGCTTTGACCTTTGTCTCATACAGTACATAGTGGTATTTGAGGCTTACTTACAAGAGATATCGGGGATTGGTATCCCTATTGGGGATAAAGACAGATTAGATGCTTCAAAGTATGATGAGAACAGCCGAGGACTCTTTGGAGACTTCACAATGGTGGGTTCCTTGATTAATCACAGTTTTAGCAAGTTCCCTTCATATCTTTGTTTTGGGGCAGCAACAAATCTTTGTAAACTACCAAAGGTGGGACTGGCAACAGCCAGTTGAATTTTGTGAAATGCATAACCTCATGTGGGAGCCACTGGTGTTGATGCCATAATTGCACATAAGATTAGACTTTATAAAACAATTTGTCACAGCTGTAGACAAGGAGTTTGCAACCTTAGGGTATCTTGAATAAGCTGCCCGAGGCAAAACAGGTAAATCACAAAATTTCAATGTTCAGATTACAAAAGCAAAGTCTGAAGAGAATAATAACCATTTTCTATACTTTTCAGACATAATCAAAACTATTAAACCATTTAGAAGAGAATAAGTATCATTAAAAAATCAACTTGTATATGTAATAGGAAATATCCATACCTGTTTTCTGATAGCTGGACCAATATTCAATTTTCTATCTTTGAAGATTAAATTTTCAGCCTATAAGAAAAAAATTAAAATGTAGTGATTTTTCTCTTTAAAACATCAGTTGACTTAAAGGTTGGCCTAATCAATATGGGTATGAATTTAGTTTTGTATACATTTTGAAATCTATCTTCCAAGTAAAATATTAGCTAAGGTTTATGAAATATTTTATAAAAATATTTTCTTTACTTGAAAAATTTCCAAAATAACCAATACATTTTCTAAAATTCATACCAACAGTGACTAACCTTATTAGATATTCTATATTACTTTAATATGATAAAGATTTGCTTAATCTCTACCTCACAACATTTTTACCAAAAAGCAGCCGTAGGCTTTAAACATTTCCCAATGTTTCCATGATTTTTTTCAAGCAAAAAAAACAAACATTTTTATGACTCTACAAAAAGTAATATTTAGAATTCAAAGTACAGAAATAAAAAAATGGCTATATCTTCATCGGTTTTTCTTTACCAACTAAGACTAGGCAAGTCAAAATTATTATTATTACTATAATTATATCCACAACTTTTATTTCAATTGTTTTTAGTATTCATATATTCACATACTAGGTAAATAAAAGAAGTTTTTCTAGAAAAACTGCAGTGTAAACTCAACAGATTTTTGACTAGAACTAATTGCATCATTTTCAACAACTATTTACCTCCATGAAGCAAATAAAATTATTTATTCGCTACTTCAACATTAAAATACCTGTCATTGAAGAATTGTATGCATAAAAATAAATTTAAACTGAATCTTAGTTGTTACATTTTCTAAGTACTAAAAGTCGTACATTTACAACCATGATATTCAATTGAATTTCATAATTTTCAACTTCTCTGCAGAAAATGGAACAAACCTAAAAATTAAATTCAAATTTATTCCCATATTTCAGTTTATTCTGAGTAATTAAAAAGTGGACCAAACATTATGTAAGTGTCTGCTATTTACTTATAAACAACACCTAATTTACCTTCAATTTTTTCATTAATATTCAATTGATGTTTCATTTTACTGAAAAACATGACATATAATGTTGAGAAATAGAAAATTGTTTTTCACCCGCCCAAAATAAATGATTGTCTCTTGTTTTCAGTACTTGAATTAAACAAGGGCATATCATTTAACAAGTCATTTTTTTTTTTTTTTTTTTTTTTTTTTTTTCCATTTTTCCATTTACTAGCTGGAAATACCTGCCCTCTGGGCATTTATCCCCATTTATATGGAGCCTACAGCCATAAAAAATCAAATCATTACTTACTTGACTTGAGTTTGTATAGCCATAGGCTCCATACAGCTAGTATGTAATACTTTGAGAAATTATACTTTTAGAGGCAATCAGAAAAAATCTGGGAATGATTGAAAAACATTAATTCGAATACATTTCTTCAGATTGCACAATGAAAAGAAAAAGAGAGACTAAATGAGAGGCTATAAGAAATGTATTGTGCTATATATCCACTAATATCAATTTTATTGAAAAATAAATCATTCCATCCTGAATTCTAATTTGTGATCATTCACAAAATATTTCCTGTCTTCAAATTCCTTCAAGTCTCCAAAGTATTTACAATTTTCCTTGTTTATTTTGTGAAGCTTAGGATGTAAAATATCTTTTGACATTTCAAAATTATTGTTTTGGGTGGACACTAGGAAATATAAAGATGAAATAAACTCTCGAACTTCCAACGATCAACTTTTATCAAGTTAACTCTTGTCAGATGAACATGAGGTCACACATATTTTCTTTGTGAAAAGCAACAATGATGTGAAAATGAACACTGCAACTTTCTGATAAATTTTCAATTTATCAGTTCATAGCAATGACTCTTTAAATCATGGCTAGAACTTGAATGTGCTAACACTCCAGTTATTGAGGTATTCTTAAAATATTCAAGTTACAATTGAATACTAAGCTGCATTCAAAAAATATTGAACAAAAAATTGCCAATCACAAAACCTCATAGCATAAAAATAATTCCATGTCCATGATTTTTCAGGAAAATCAAATCAGTATGAATCATCAACTGCATATACTTACTTCTTTTTTTAATATTCTGTCAGCATCTTCTTGATTTTCAAATGTGACAAACCCATACCTGAAAAGCATTTTTAAAATGAAACAGCATTAGAAAATCAGTCACGATGGCACTCCAAACTTTAAAAAATAGCTTTTTTTCACACAGTGATAATAAGCGACTTGAGCAATACGAAGGTAAGAACATTATTTTTTGCTTTAAATTTACTACAATATTTCAAACTAAAGCAGCATCATTGTATAAAACATAAATACATATTTTTTTCAATTACATCTAAGCAAAATATATTTATTTACCAAATAGAAGTATTTTAATTTTTCATTCCTAATAAACCTAAGCAATAAAACTAAGGCTATAGACCAAAAATGTTTGTCTTCTACCCGTATTTGGAACAAAGAAGGTATGATTGAGACATAACATCAGATCAAACCTTATTGTCTGTAAATCAAATTATAGTGCAAATCTGTATGTGAAATATGATAGTACACAATACGTTAATTTTTAACTAATATTTTCTTTCATTTCAAATTTTTCTTTGTTGTTCTTTTCATAGCAGCTTACTCAGGCAATCAGTCCCCAGCAGTGAGCATTTAGGGCAGATTGGAAATGAAGAATAAAAGATAAACTGTCCATTTCACTTCGGAGAGCTGCCTGCATATGACACATATCAACAAACTGAACTACTAGAGCTACTATAGTTAGTAAAAGATCAAATCTAACACTTAAATTCATCCTTGTATATTCATTTAAATACACTTATTTTCTTTATTCATTCTATCTAAAACAAGTTCATCGATAGTTCATGGTCCATGTGTGGACAAATTGTAGTAATAAAAAAAAAATAAAGAGTGATATGACTTGAGTCCAATTCTTGCAGTAAAAGTATTTTAGCTATTTCGTAGGAATGAGTCTATTATGACAATAAAATTCTAAATAGAATGAAGCTAATGATGGATGAAAACCTTGCACACCGTAAGAACAGGAGAGTTACACTAATAGCAACAAAATCCTAATTTTTAGCAGATTTCTCAAGATGGAAATTCAGGAACTTATCACAAATTTCAATGCATGAAGATAATTTTATATCAATACTAAATGTCATTTGCCAAACAAAAGATTTCTTGACCCAAAAATAAGATAGGAAATTACAACTTGCAAAAGCTGTTCCGGTTTCATTTCCACAAGTCAATTTTTTTTGAGAGCATTATTTTTCTTTTATGAATCCAGCAGAAACAAAGTTATAAGAAATCTTCCACTTGGAAATACATACTTTCGAATATTAACTGAATAATGAAGCATTTGCCGAAATTAAACCTAATTCTTATACAGAGGAAGTGCATTTTATTTTTTGCCCAGGAAAATATAAGTGGAGATTTTATCCTGGTAATGTAATTTGAAATACATCATCGCCAATATATCAAAAGCTAAAAAGCTATCTCTTCCAGCTGCATACTGTACAAAAGTCTAGTTAATAAAGAATCACAATTGCTATTATAGTGTTCATATATTGTCATAACATACAGAACTATGCACAGTAACACATGCTTATCAAAACTACTAAAAGATAAATTCAAAGATAATGCATTCCTTAATGCTACTCAATAATATTTATAGCTGACTTCCAGAATACTCAATCCTGAGAAAAAATACTGAGTTTGAACATCCAATAAAAGAGGCAAATAACACCCTGAATAACAGAATGAACAAATAACAACCTAAATAACAGAATAAACAAGTAACATCCTAAATAACATAATGAACAAACAACATCCTAAATAACATAATGAACAAATAACACCCTGGATAACATCATGAACAAATAACACCCTAAATAACAGTATCAAATGTAGTAATTAAAAAAAAAGTAACCGAACTAACTCACAAAAAATGAAATGATAAAATCAACTGGTCATAATAGGATGAAATGATTGGGAAAATAGTTAATCTGCATATCCAGCAGCATGCAAAGATACCTGGTTGGTCCAACAGTGCTCAGAAGTTGATAAGCTCAAGTCTCTGAGCAAAAGAACTGTTAACAAATCAAAGAATCAATAAACAAATAGAGCTACAGATATGTCATTAATAAGTAAATTATATCTACCTAATCTTAATAAGAAATAAAAAGAGTACATCCTCAAAAATAACCTAGAAAAAAAACAAGTAGTGAATTTATTGCTAACATATCTTGTCCAATAAAATTTCCCAGTCATTTTATTTTTGAGTCATTTCATTAAACAGTTAACTCTTTATATTTTTTTTCAAGTGGTGATAATTCAACCATTGAAAATGACAAAATCATATGCAATAAGAACTGTCAAAAATTGTTGAGAGACAACAAAATGAGCCCTTGTACGAAGATAATATAAAAGTGGCCAGAAAAACTCCTCTCCACAATCTACATTCAGATCACATGAAGACCACAATTCTACAATTTGGAGAAGGAGAGGACACAAAATATGCCATATCACTAGCTATATAGTAAAACCTTGGTTTTACTGATCAATAGGAACAGCTGGTAGTCCATTAATTACAAATGTCCATTAAATCGAAGGTAACCTGAAAAGGGGCATTTTTCACTGTTTTTTCTACCCTTTTCAAAATCAAATTCAAATATTTACAGCTTCAATATAATATAGAATAAAAATTTATTGAATTATAATACAGAACAACTAATTGTCCAGCTTATTGCAAGAGAATTTTTCAAATGACTTTAAATTCTGTACCATATTCAAGTTCACACACTTTTTTCTGATTTCTGTATTATCAGTTGATGCCATTTTTAGTGGTAAGGATTGCAAAATAATTTATGAATTTAAGTAACATTCAGAAATTGAAGTCGATGATGAAAGGATAATTCAAGTCAAAGGATATTCAATTACAAAAGAAATCCAAAAATATCTAGTCGTTTGAGAAAATTATCTAAAATATGATCCAAAACTGATGCATAAAGTATTCAAACTTATCTAGATGTTACGGGAAATTAACTGAAGATATACTGCATATCAATCCTTCATTCTCTGCATTATATGTCAAAATATACAGAATAACACCCAAAATTTAATTCTGTAAAGAGAAAATACGACAGTTTGTATTTTTTTTGTTTAGGTTTTTCGTTTTTAAGTTGTTTTTTTTTTTTTCTTTTTCCATTCAATTTTGATGTTTTGACTGATTCTCACCTTTGGGGAATTTTTCATTTTTGAGAGGTATCAGTTTTTGAATTCATGTTGGAATTCAGTAATTTAAAAAAAACTGCTGATAATTCATGTTAAGCCGAACCTCTGTAAAAATGTAAGTGTCCAGGTTAGCTTTGCGTGCCCCCCCCCCACACAAAAAAAAAACTGCAAGGTTCAAAGAAATGAATCTTATCCAAAAATTTCAATCATTCACTCTTTCTTCGTAGACCAACTTAAGAAAAAAATTCATTTGTTACACCTAAATTTATTTGTGTGAAAAATTAGTGAACATTTTTTTTCAATTTTGTCAATAAGCTGTCAAAACCCAGCAAAATGTAATATAGCAAATATATATAGAAGAAAAAGAAAAAAACAGATATTAAACAGATTAAAAACATCAGGATCCTATGATATCATTATTAATGATAATTTGTTGTTCATTTTATAGAGACTTTTTTCTTCTAGCAAAAACAAAGGAAAAATCTTAAGAATGAATATTTTTGAAAATTTTCCCAAGAATCCATGAGAGTTGCTTCCCTTTATTATTCTTGGATCAGCAAACATGTCTGCAAATAATTAAGTCCCATGTAAGAGCCTCTAGACATAAAATAGGGGAAGGATTTTTTTTATTGTTATAAGCCGAAAACTGATACTGGTATATACAGTCTATTAAGATAAACTGGGAGATTGGTTTTCCATTGTTAAGTAAGAAACGTATTCTGCTAATATAATACATGTTTACTAGATGAATAAAAGCAGTACCTGCTGGTTTGTAATCCATCAAACATATCAGCCCCATGTTTTTGCTTATATCTAATAATGATAATGATAATGATAATGATGATGATGATGATGATAAGAAGAAGAAGAAGAAGAAGAAAAAGAAGAAGAAGAGAAATGGAATAAATAGAAAAAAAAATACCTTTCTGTACCAGGTTTCAGAGTCTAAAATCTGCTTTAATTTAGACTTTATCTAGTGTATATAGTGTATATATATATATATATATATATATATATATATATATATATATATATATAAAGGCCAGTGTCCATTGCTTTGTAAGACAAAATGTCATGTTATGTTTTTGTAGCTATCTATACTGATTAAGAAATGGACACCTGGTTCAACAGAATGATTATAAATTGTGTTCAATCACATAGAAACTTCAATATCATCTCCCACCATTACACGGTTAATGTATCACTCACCCTAGAAAACATAAACAATAAATTCCTGCAGCAGCCCTATTTTTAATTGTTTAATCTATTTACAATGTCTAGGGCAAGTGATACATTAACTGGATAATGACAAGAGATCATCTCAAATAAGTTTCTGTATAATATAACACAATTTATAATCACATATCTATATGTATAGACTGGACAGACCTTTAATATTTTGCAAACAGAACCCCACAATGTTTGAATAAAATGGTATTAAAAGAAAGAACATTTGATTTCAAAGTCTCCGCACATGAAATAGGGGACCAATAACGTTGGAGATCAGTTTTATATTGTCATCAAATAAAAACCTGAACCCTCCACGATTAATGCATGTTAGTATGAGTCTCTGGACGTAAAATTGGGGATCAGTTTTCTATAGTTATCAAGTAAAAAAATTGACCCTTATGTCCAAATAAAATGGTATATTATTTTATGTTATTCATCTCAACAATGTAGGTACCAAAAACATTAAAAATCATAGCAATGATCAGACGTTTCTATAAAATTTTCAAAAACTTAAAACCATAATTTAGATACCATCTGAAATCTTAAATTTTGGTTTTAATTTCAAGAAAATAACAAAGTTAGACCTAAAACAAATCACCTTTGCATACTTAAAGTAGGTTTTAGACTGTTTTTAATTCAATATTTTGTCATGTCAATTTTTTATCATCCAAAATTACTTTGCTTACGTCATGATTGATGTCAGCTGACTGAAAAACTCAAACTCTGTAATTAAAAATCTTTCATAAGTAGAGAAGCTGTTATCAAAATGGGATCCAATGAAAAAAAGTCAATTCAACGATTATATACCTGAATTTTTTCAAATATCATTTTCATTCACTTTAAATATAGAAGAAAACACATTTGTTCAGTGGTGGTCTGTTACTTGTCAACTCAGTTCAAAAATCAAGAGGGTGTTGAGCCACTTTCCCTCACTCTTAAGTATATGAAAACTCACTTGAATATACAAGTGTCTCTTAGAAGAGCGCAAGTATGAATGACCAAAAAATAACAAAACCTGAATTTTCTCATGATTAAAACACCATCATATAAGGGGCAACAAAGACCTTGATTTTTTAAGTATAGTTTTAGTAATAATTGGGATAAAAATAAACATCTTCCATGCAGGGGTATGGCATAAGCATCTTTGTGTGGCAGATATCTACTTCTCAATTTCCAGATTTTTCATAAGTTCAATGTCTACTAATGGAGACATTACAGTTCACCTAGATCCCATAACTTAACCTTACAGTATACCCAGTTCCCAAAACCCATTTCCATTACTGCTTCCACTTGAAAATAATTAACATCAGGTAGTATAATTAGTTTTAAGAAAAATTAATTTATAGTTCATTCATAATTGAAGCTAAAAGTATATCACTTTATCTATTTAATAGTTAATTAAATTTGAAAGATTGAATTTGTACAGCAATACCAAAACATGAAATGAGATATTCATCAAATTGACTCACCCTTTGGAGACTCCACCTCTATCTGCTATTATTTTTGTATCTTTCACTGCTCCATATGAAGTAAAAAAGGCCTTCAATTCGGCTTCTGTGGTCTGAAATAGAACAATACATCAAACTGCATTTAAATAATTAAAAAATAGATGTTATTTCTTGTGCAATTTAGAATTTCAATATAAATTAATGACAAACCATTATGATTACATAACTGATTATTTGTTCTTTATTCATCATAAACTAACAAGAATCACAATAACCAGTACATCTGACTGGACTGAGAATTTTACACAAAGCTGGTTCTGATTATATGTCATCTACATATCACTTCACTGCAAGATTGGTACTACACAAACCTCTGCCTTCTAGAGTGCATGAGGAAAATGTTGTAATTTAATGTCAGAATTATTGATACATTTACATATTTTCCTTGCTGTGTAAATGTATTACTCTTTTGTGCTCTTAATGCAGTACATTTCATTTATATACAAGAATACAATTCCATGTAGGATTTCAGTTTTTCGTTTTCTTGAGATGTTTCAAATTGTTCAACTCAAATACCAAATAATAGTGAAGTCTTGACCTACGGTATAATTCCTTTTCAACAACTGATGACTATTATCAAGTAAAACAACCAATCCACTAATTCTAACTTATTTAATACCACCAACTCTTTGATAATTGGCTTGAAGAGAAGTCTTTATTGTATTTTCCTAATGATGATACATTTTTCCCAGTTAATCAAGTGGATTTGCCAAAGAGAATAAATAAGATCATCTCTTACAAATAAATAAATCATTCTCAACAAAATCTAGAAAAAACAGAGAAGTTTGCAGGTACAAAAAATGAATTTACAAGGAACATGATGTCAGTACACAAGATGAAGAGAGAGTTGAACCCCTATTAACCAGATACACTATCCGTTACATATGGCATAGTCAACTAATTATTTTTAAATGGAAAATTATCAGTTTTATTTCAAACTTTCATACTGACTGCATAATTACATGAAAACCAAAAGCAAGAAGTCCTCAAGGAATATTATTGAATTTTCAGACCGTTAAGAAAATTACACATGTAACATACATATGCTTTCTTGGTATCTAGAAGATTAAGAGGGGTTCTTGATAAAACAAGCTAACACATTTATTGTTTCAACTCAATGACCAGAGATTTATTTGTTTCAACTTTCTAGTGTTGGTTATTTGGTTTTTAGTATTTGCTTTGATTACTTAAATAGTAATATTCTGAAGAACTCTCAAGTGAAATTTCAATAAACCGTCCAACTATTAGATTTTCTTTCATTATCCACTTCAAAATGAAAGTTGGAGATACAACACAAAAGAAAAATTTACTGAACATAACACGAAGAACAAAAATTTGGTAACCTAATATGGAAAATTAATAGGGTAACTATGTTAGCAAATTTTTTTCTGATTGATCATCACAGGTATCCCCGGTTAATAACTTACTCATTTATTAACTTATGACTGCAACAACCACTTTCATAAACAATATTTTTAATCTCATTTGGGGCTTGATTTTTTAAACATTGTTAGGAAAAAAACTTTTTCTTCAATTCATACTTTTTGAACGTTTTAAAAAGAGAGCTATTCTAAAATTTTAACCTTCTGGCAATAATCAAAAATATTTGAACAAATTGATACAATTCATCAATTCATAACAAGGGGAGACATATCATGTAGCAGCATGCTTGTAAACGCAGACCATCAGATTCAAGTAGAACTGACAAAGTATAAAAACAATCAGACCTCTCTGTTTCTAGAGCAAAATGTTACACAAAAAAAAATGAAAAATGAGAAAAGATTCATAAAATATGAAAATGGTACAAATACACTGTACATGTACAAAAAATCCAGGTTTATGGTAAAAGTTTATAATTATACCTTAAAAATTGTTTTCAAAGGTTGAAACCACATAATGGTGAGATTTTTTGAAATAAGAATTGAAAAATTTGAGAAAAAAGTAGATGAAGGTTGTATTTTTTTTTTAAGCTCTAAAGCAAAGTTTTCATTTAATGAACATTCCAATTAGTAACTCAGTCATTGGAACAGAACCCAGGTCATTGTGAAAATAGATTCCACAATACAAATCTTAGACACATCAATTTCCGATGATGGAGATAGGAATATATCTATTTCTTTATCAAGTAAACAAGAAACTCATGTCCGTTTATAAAAACTCAATAACTTAAAGATAGAGAATTTTTTCAATAAAAATTTCTGTAACTCCAATTATATCATTACGTTGTAAAATTACCAAATTATCATTTTTAATGACATGATAAAATTATGCATATTGATATTGGCTAGTTGGTCCATTAATCTTAGTGTAATCTTACAGAAACTAAATCTTCATGTATATGTGTGTACATCTTACCTTGGACTTTAATAAAACTGAAATGGTCACTTGTTTTTTGTTTTGTTTTTTTCAGGCTTCAATGTTAATGTTACAATTTTATACTATAGCCCAGAAATTTCCCAGGAATTCCGTGAAACAATTTGACATTTTTGCAGTACACTCCACAATTCTTCCTTACATAAACGATTCCTTTACA
This sequence comes from Thysanoteuthis rhombus, assembly GCA_963457665.1. Lineage (NCBI taxonomy): Eukaryota > Metazoa > Mollusca > Cephalopoda > Oegopsida > Thysanoteuthidae > Thysanoteuthis > Thysanoteuthis major. The sequence goes on along the minus strand of OY735211.1, from coordinate 12,771,023 downwards.
GCTTTTACATATGCCTTTGCATTTTATTCAACTCATGATTTATTTTTATAATTTTCTATGTTGCACTATGACTTTCGACTAAATTTCAAAATACCTGTTTTTAACCCTTCAATGTTTCTCCCATAAGTGCCGTTCCTACATTTTCCAGTATGTATTTATTATTTGAGTTTAAAGACAATTAGATAATCCCATTAATAAATTTTCCAATGTGTATTTATTATTTGAGTTTAAAGACATTCAGATAATCCCATTAACAAGGCCAAAATCCTATATTTACATTCATATGTGAATATGTACAGAAAGGAAAGCTGTTTTTTGAAGGGGTTCCCAAGAAAATTCTATAACTGAAAAGGGTTTCCATCCTGTCAAAATTTGCTATAACCTTCAAAACAAAGACCTCTCAATTGTTTTTCAATTCTGGTAAGTACTGAATCAAAGGAGCCTCTGTTATCGACCCGACCAAAAAATGTGGTGGATAGGTAATCTTCCCTTTTCACTCATCTGTCTGAGTCAGACTCCTGGTCACATTTTTGGTATAGAGCCTTTTAAATTCATATATACTCAAGAAGCCACTTTCTAAAAACTCTTTTTTATTTTACTTTTTTATTTGTTTTTTCACTCGTTTTTAGGGGGTTCAATCTATGATAATAATCCATCATGGAATGGACACTTTTTTTATAGACTTTTGTTGAAAACCTTGGTTGGGATAAGAGAGACAAAATATACAATTCAATTTTTTTTTAAATAAAATTTACATCCTTTTTGTCTTACTGGTTCTGTAACACCAGTTCCAATATGAAACTGACAGAGCCAGTCGGTCACTTCAGGTATGTCCAAGGCAATTGATTGCTCTATGAAACCTTGTGTCATTGTCTCTGTAGTTAGAGTGTGGTAGATAAGTTAATACATAACAAAATAACTTTTTCAAAACAAAAAAATTAGCTAACATTAATTAAATGTAAAATAAAGTTTCCAAATTATACATAGTAATCTACCCAAATAAAAAAAAAATTTTTTTTTTGGTACAAGAGTCAATATGATAAATTTTATGTAAGTTCTTATAAACTTTTAAGTTGCAAAAACAGTTCAGAAAGATTCTTCAACTGCACTAGCTGCAATTTATCATCAATGAGAAATTAGAAAGCTTTGTGGGTTAATACAAGAGAGGGGTCTGAACAACTAAGAAAAAAATTACTCCCCTTGAAATCATTTTTTTCAATTTTGGAGGATGGATATACATAGAAACAATTCCTGTAAAAAAAGGGTTCTGGGTTTGAGCAACATGATTGGGTGTCAAATGAAAATATTCATCACTAAATTTCATTTGACAAAGTATTATCATTTATATTGATTTTCATGTCTACTTTTTACCTTCAGCTTTTTTTTTAAATTGGCTTCCTTTTTTTTTTTTTCAAACCAACCTGAATAAAAGTTATAATAAAACTTGAATTTTTAATTTGTTTCAAAATGAACATAAGAAAAAAAAATCTTCCATGCACAAAAACATTTGCTTATGTAGATTTTAGAAGCTTCAAGTGGGTGAATACTGGAAGTAAAACTAAATAAATAGAAGAAATGGATGGAAGAAATTTTGTCTCAATTTTTTTAGTTGCTTCTCTATTTTAAGTTTTAGTCATGAAAATTAACAACATAACATCATCTCACCTCTGTACCCCCTTTCCCAGAAAAGATTCCATGAAAAGGAGGTTTTATTGTAACTTTCATTCAGGCCAGTTCAAAAAAAATAAAGAAAGAAATGAATATTTAATCTCAAGGTAAAAAGAAGTCGTAAAAATTGATAGTAATGATTTATAAATCTATCGAATAAAATTAAATGAAAAATATCTTCATTTGAAAACCAGTTACATTGCTCAGACCCAGAATCCTCTCATTAAGAAATATTATTCATGTATGACTGGCCTTGGAAATTTTTTTATAACAGATTTAAGGGAACCAGCTTTTTTTTTTAGTCGTTTTGACCCCACTCTTGTATTAGTACCTGTTTGTGTTATTCATAGTTACTTTCCTTCATATACTCAGAAGAAAATTGTTTTCAAAGTATTCTTGTAGGGAATAACATTCTACATTGTACACAGATACATTATACAGGATATGTTGCAATATTTTCCAAGACACTAGAATGTGAAAATAACCCACTTGATAAACCTGAATGGAAATGAATTGAAAATCATAAAGCAAAAAATATTGCTGACAATGAATGATGGTATATAGGGCTAGAACAATGAACTCATCCTTAATCATGAATATTTGAAAAAGTTACGAAGGAAGTTTTTCAAAATAAGCATCATCAAGTTAACAGTTGTTTATGTAAAGCAGGGCTTCTTAAAATGATGAAGATTATAGAGGAGGCCACAGAAATATTTGAAAAATTTTCTCAAAGAATATCAATGTAACTGAAATTTTTGGAATTCATTTTTAAAATATATTTCCTTTTTTTTCATAATAAGCACTATTGAATTTAATATAGATTAAAAATGTTACTATTTTTGACAGTTCTTTCAGTCGTTATTATGTTTAGTCACAACTAAAGACTGATATATAGCTTTAGTACCTTCAACTATTATGAGATTGAGTGAGGTCACAGAAAAATTTGAATTTTTTCTTTTCAATTTCAAATCAAAGAAGTTTGAGTAGTTCTAATGTAAAGCTAAAACCAACATCAAACTGGTGCAGATTTCTATATTTGTTGCAGAGTAAACTATACTCATTTTGTTTTCAATAATATATCAGATCTCATCTGAGATCAATATTTTTACAAAATTTCCTGATGGTAGTCAAATCATCAACCAACATGGAGCATTCATCCCAAAAATTTAAGACTAACTGTCTTCTGAAAAATTAGAAATGAATAGCCCTCAACAACTCACAAATTGTCACTCGTATTTCTAATACAACCATGTATCTTCATTTGACAAGTGATTATATTGCTGATACCCAGAAACCTTGATCTCAGATGAATATATAGACAATGGAATGGTGAACTTATTGTAAGCTTTTTCAAATAATTTTCTCTACACCACTTAAACAAGGTAATCACTTCACAAAGTTCTTTGCACTGAGAAGATTTTGGTCTTGCAAAGAACTATTTTTTTTATTTTATTTTTTTCCCCAACTATTTTTACTTGTCTTGTCTCAAAAAAAAAGGATCATTGGGATTCACTATACGTGCTTTACTATGAATTGTTTTTTCAATCTGTATCTCAAACAAATCAAATTAAATGTTGGATTTTATTGATACATGTTAGATGATAAGTTAGGAATATAGTCTTCTTACACACATGAAGATATGTGCATCTGTATACAAAACATCTGTCTTTATTCATGCTTGAAAAATAAAATTCCAAGATTAAATAACAAAATAACAATCAGCAATCAAATCTATATTGCCACATTTGAGGCTCATAATACAACATAACATTACACATTAAAAAACTATCAAAATCCAAATTTTAATCAGTAGTACATATTGATCTGACAGTTATCAGCATTTATGAAACTAAATCAGCATGTTATGTACCATTACATATTGCAAGATTTAAAAGTATACTTAAGCACTACAACTGGAATAAAATGCCAAGACTTGTCTAAATGATTACACTGATAGAACCAGAGATATCTTGAAAACAGATAGTGCAAAAAGCTGTAGCCATGTCAACAAAAAATAAACATGATTTATATTCATGAGCAGAACACCTAAACTTCAAAATTTTATTTAAAAAATCCATTATTTTATTGGATTTTTTTCCAAATTCCAGTATTCACATAATAGAACACATTTTCTTATTTTTTTCAAGTTTACATCAGAAATTTCCAGGAAAGGAAATTTTTCACAAGATGAAAACCCGCCCTTAATTCATTAGTTAATTTTCTTATTTATAACTGCTATTAAATTATGAGTTTCATGCATAATAAAGAGAGATTCCACCGCAAAATAAATTCTGTCTACCTTTTTGAAAAAGCTGGACCAGGGATTTGGCAAGCCTTATCCAAGAACTCAAAAAAACTTCTATTTTAAGGCTATTTTCCATAGAAAAAGTTCTAGTCACTTAGAAACGGTCATATAACCAACATCTTTTGGCAGCAGGCAATGTTGGGATGATCAATTGAAAAATTGGAAAATTTCGAGATCAATGAATAAGTTACTTCTCTTGCATTTCGTTGAACAGTGATCACTAATTTCCAAAAAACAAGCATGAATGCTGCCAAACAGAAACTAGGTGACCAATGTAGCATAACTTACATGGGTAATTGACCCAACACTAAAAACCTATTCAAGGGGGAAAATTTTTTTTTAAATGAAAAAAAACTTTTCTAGACATAATAAGGAGTAAATGTTCCAGTTTTCAGCCCACTAGGTCTATTGGTATGACCTGTGCACATGATACATACACAGCCAGCCACTTAAAAACTGAAAAAACCTATGTTAACAGATTGATTGACAGTTTCTATCTTTTTTTATATTTTGTTTTATTCCCTCACCAACTATTAAAGTTTTAAATTTATGTGATTCTAACAAAAATATTTTCAAAAATACTGTCTTGAGAAACTCTAATATATTTTGAGGTTTTTTGTTATTTTTCAATTGGATAATATTTTTCTACAGATGGATAAACAGCACCAAAGTCTTGCTATTTACATGACTTCCAGTCATTAGGGAGAAAATTAACTAATCCTATACCTGTCAATGCTAAACTAACATATAAAAGATATATTTCATTGTTTTTTACACACCAAGAGAGGATTTTTGGCACAGTTCAGTGAGTCAAAAAAATTATTTTTAGAGAATTAAATTTATGCAGCAAGTGAGGATTTTTAGCACAATTTAGTGAATAATGATGAAACCTCAGCTATAGAATCAAATTATCTTCATTCTAAAAGTTAATTTGTCATAGATTTCTAATTAAAGAACTTCAATTTCAATTCATTAGAATTTCAAAATCATTGATTTATCATTCAAAAATTAAACATTGATTTTTAAAGTTTAATTCTACATTCTAATCAACGAAAATTTGTTTTTCCTTTCTTTGAAGATTATTTCAAAAGTTGTATTATTATGCCTCGCATGAATGCAAATTAAAAGCAAGTTTTGAGTAGAAAATTAGACAGTTCAAAGATAATCCATAGAGCAATCATATACTTACTGTTGTGGTAATTCCACCAACAAATATTCTGTTTGGTATCACAGTGCCATATTTTGGTGCATGTGTACTTATAGGTGTACCGACTGGGGTAGGACATGGTGAAACATCAGCAGATGAGGACTAAAACAAACAAAAAACAAATCCTTACAATTGAGCCATGTAAGCAATTGGAAGGTATTCATGGGAAATAAATCAAGTATGAATGGATTTTTTTCTTATACCTACCAGCAGTTGAAAAAAAGGATTTTGACAAAATTATGATTATTCATATATGAGAATCAATAAATTGACAGCAGATAAATATAACAATTTGATAGATCAAAAAGTTGAATTTCATTTATTAATCAGACTGGGAGTAATCATTTCTATCTCATATAGTTATGACACATTTCAATAAGTATGCTTCTTTCACAAACAATAATAACAAGACTCCAGGGAATTATATAATTATATCAGGTTAAACATTTCTAGTCAGAGAAACTAATCTTCAATATTCAAATTTTTATTTGAATATTTCAATTAAAATTCAATATACAATTTGTAATCATGCAATGTAATGAGTCAATATTACAAGGTCTGTCCAGAAAGTACATTATTTTGAATATCTCAAGAACCAGTCACGCAAACTTGATGTAATTTGGCACCCTATCAGAAGAGAGACCTTACCATATATACTTTCCCATGGAATCACTGTCAGCAAGAGATATCATTGATTTAGCTTGCATTCTGTGTGATTATTGCATTCACAAAGATGAAATTGCCTTCAAAAGGGAGATTCCAGACAAGATTTAAACCATAAGGCAGTGGTCCCAAGAAAGATTTTTACAGGCTGTTTTGAAAAGTGAAAGGGATGCTGGAATAAGTGTGTGAGGTCCCTAGGCAAGTACTTGGAACGGAACCTAAAGAACCATTGCCCCAGGTAGGCTATTTTCAAATCAATAAATACCTAGATATTTCCCGGACAGTTAATAACCTAATGATGGAAAAAATTATCCATTTTACACAACAAATACTTTTCAACACTATCTACTTCCTTGTCAATGCACTTAATCCAATGCCTTTCCAATAATCAAATATTATACAGTGAATATTTCAGATTTAAGTTCTGCTAATAACTGTGTCAGGCTAGGGACCTATTGATCTGACCTTATGAAACATTATCAAGATGCCTTGACTTGAAACATAAAACATTTAAGATTTATTATTAACAGTTACTGAATAGAGTGTGTATTTGAACATCATATTCATCAAAAAAATAATATAATAATTGAATTGGAATTGGGGTGGGGTTGCGGTATACTACCAAAAAACGCATCATAGAAAAGACATTTTTTCACGTAGACAATACAACCCTGTTGAAAACTTGTTCAATGTTTACACTCTTAGATCTTTTTTCTAATTCTGTCTTTTATACAAAATTTTTTTTCCCCATAGATGAAGTATTATAAATCATAATTGACATTTTTTTTTTCAAATTTGTGGTACTATTTACCTTCAGTTAAATATTTTCGTTGCTTTCTATTGCAACTTTTCTCGGCCAAATAATTTTTTTTAAAAAAACATTGATATAAAGATGAATGTAAATAGTAGCATGATAGCATGAAAAGGAAAAAAGAATGTTTAATGAAATTTATGGTTTTTGTTAATTAACTCTATCTACTAGCCCCTAGTGCACTGCTTTAATAATCTTTTAAAACATTTAGTTGAAAGAACTCAAGAGGATTTCTGAGCAGATTAAGGCCAAGAAATATTGATCCTGCCATAATTGACAAATCTGTTGCAAAGATACATTGTATCATATATGGGAAATGAGTATATAAGTTCATGCAAAATAAACCAACACTTCTTATGCATTTAGTACATCCATAGTTAATCTTTGATTATTTCTGTTATATTACCAAAACATCTAGCACACTGAACCAGCAGCCAAAATTCTAGATTGGCAAATTTCCTTTTTTAAAGGTTTTGTATTGGGAGTGAGGGTTTTGAGTGAAAATCAATCATTTTAGATGGATGTGAAACAAGGGGAACAACTCAATAGATTTCCACAAAGGGAAAAAACTCAAAAAAAATGGCCTCCAAGGGGAAAAACTTGAAAGAATTCTTCAAAGGGGAAAAAAATCAAATAATTTCAAGGGAAACAATCAGAAGATACCTTGAAAAAAAATTCTTAGTTTTAGCAGAGGGGTAGAGAGTGTCTGTACCTCAACCCATGCATGTTACAGGAACTAGCTAAAAATCACCCAATAGAGTGGGTTTCTAGATGGTCTGCAAAAAATATAAGTAAATACAATTATCTCAATAACCACAGATGAGTGTAAGTCGAACCCCCCAAAATACAAGTATCCTAAAACAAATTTTCTAGTTGAATATAGGTGGGAAGGTTGTGTCTGATAAACACAACTAAGGGAGGCCATGGGAAAATGCCTGTACTGTTTTAAATCTTTGAAGCATGTCCATGGCAAAACCGCTGATGATCCCCACTATGATATTCCATGTACAACATTAGAATCCAAATTTTAACAACAATAATAAAATCCAATATTCTATGTATAACACAAAATATCTAAACATAGTACATCAACAGGGATCAGAAAGACTTGTATATGACATCGTTAGGTTGATTTTTAGGATTGCTTGTATCAAAATTACGAAATCGCCCTAGCTTATGGGAAGTAGAAAAGTACTAAGCTTGACATGTTGTCTACAATGAATCTTCCTAAAATTAGTCCAAGTTTCAGTTAATTGAAGAAGTAATTTTCTTACAATTATGCTGAGAACCTACTTGTTTTTTTATACTTAGTTATACTTGATTAAATCCTTCAAGCTATCCAAATAAAATGAGATGAATTTTATGTATTTCATTACAAAGTAGTATAGTATCAAAATGAAAATGACACCATTATTTACAAGTGAATTGGATCTTTAGTCTAAGATCAGAGTATCTCTCTGCCAAGGACTAAAGCACAGTATCTGTGTACTCTAGGGAAAGAGAAAAAGTCACACGATTCATTAGATAGATAATCTTTCTTACACAAGATGAAGACCTTATTCATCATACATAATACAAGACATATTCAAGTTGCTACACTTCATCTATTTGACAATAAAAACAATTTCTACTTGATAAACATAAAACTTTACCAATAAAACACAATCCATTGCAAATCATTTTTTTTTATCAACATCTCTTTCTATTCAATATTTTATGCAGTTTTTATACTAATGTTGTAGAAGAGAAATGAGGTATACACGATTCCAAAATTGAAAGAAAAAAATCTGTTTCTTCCAAAAATATATTAGCTTTCAAAGTTGTTTTGAAGCTCATTTTGTCTCTTAAACAAAAAAAGTTGATTGCCACTGATAGAACAGAAATTAAAAATTTTCTTCAAACTTTTCAAGCATCATTTCCAAGAAACAAGAAATTTCAGTTCTTTCATACAATAGAAACATTCATTAATACAAATGATAACTGTCATTAGAATATTTTTATATCATGATATTTTTGAATTGTAATGTCAGCAACAAATGAAAAAATTAATGAACTGAATCAAGTGAAATGACTTTTTGGACAATTTGACAAGTTTTCATGTTTGCTATGGACAAGAAACTAATGAATAAGATTAAAGAAAAAAAAAACTTTCACATCCATTTGCTCAATGTTCATTGGTGACAAAAATGATCTTTCTTGAAAGAAACACACCTGGATGGAGAAAAAGATAGCCATTCCCTTCTAAGCTCCAAGTGACATAGCTTCATACCCAACATAATGCACTGCACACAAAGTTTAAAATAAATAATTTCATATTCTTAGTGAGCAGCTGAGGCATAATAGGTATTTATGGAAAAGATATTCCCTAGATAAATGCAATACAGATTTACTGTATTCAAACATAAACCCTCAGTTTACTGTTACTACTTAACAATGATTTCTGAACTAAAAATGTAATTTCTTAAGGCTATGCTAAATGAACTATCAAAAAACATTAATTATCTGGCTATCCTCCACAAAAAACATTATACATTTTCCGAGGAAACATTCCAAATATTTCATGATGAAGTTGTGTATACACATTTCTCATTCTTTCTTTCTCTCTCTCCCTCCCTCTCCCTCTCTCTGGTTTTTATAGACTATTCTGGAAGCCACGTGCAAAGAATGTATCTTGTTACTAAGACACAAGATATCTGGCTACCCATATACACTAAAAAAATTACTGTTCAAAGGTATGGGAAATGCATAAATCTGCTTACCCTCCCAGCATTAACTGACCAAAATTACATAACTTGATTGAATAATAATACTAATTTGAAATGTTGAGCCGCAAACAAGAGGATAAATAAAATGTGTGAAGTTGTTTAAAAGTGCATTCAAATTAATTGGCAACACTACAAACTGATGGTGGTGATGGTGGAGGCAATTATGTAGAAAGGAAGGAAAAGATGAGGATGAGAAACCAACAGGGAGCAAAGGGGTGTAGTTGTGCTATTCCACCAGAGCAACTAGTTGCACAGATGGCTTGATTTTTTGCCTGATGATACAAAACCTACATTACTTCACTGACTGTAAGGTTTGCTCAGTAGTTAGAACAGAGCAAGAGTGTCTGATTTGTTATATTCCTACCCTCAGGTTGTTCGAGTTCAATACACACATAAAGATCAGTCTTTACAAAAATGAACACGTCTAGTCAAAAAGCATTTTAATAAATTCAAGGGTTCCATGAATTTCAACTTTTCTTTGAAAAAATAAGAGGGGGGTCAAGATTCAGTTGAGCAAACATGAGTAAAAAATCATGAAGGGATACCTTGGTTTAAGTATTTTGAACTGCTTTGACCGAATTTGACCTTCATTTCATTCAAAAAATGTTCATTTTTGATAAAAAGTATCTGAGGCAGGATAATTGGCTCTGAAATAGGTGATCAATTTACAATATACTTATAATGTAAAACTGTCTGTCCCAATACCCAATTTTCAATTTGTACCACCAAACTGGATACTTATTTTGTGTCTGTCTGCACAAATATGGCAGCTTATAAAAAAATGTGTTTCGTGAATATATAAGTAACTGTAAAGTGTCACACTGAGTCAATTTATCAATAAATACCATCTGACCATGGATGCAGCCCAACCAGATTTACTATGCTTACTCAATAAATTAAGGTTTCAAGATAATTTCCAAAGGTTCTAGGAGGTGGAGGGGTTCTATTTAAAATGTAACTATTATGCCAAATGTGGAACCTTACTTTCGATCCATGTCTATATGTTTCTTTTTATTTTATGTTAATATATAATTCTTCAATGGGTCAAAGATGAAAGGAATCATCTACCCTTTTTTAAGGAATCAAAAGTGTGGAAGACTTTTTGCTCTTTCAAGGTGTCAATAGTAAAGGTTAACATGACACTTTTCCCTTCCTTTCAAGGTAATAGAAGTGTAGATTTTTTTTTACCCCAAATAGGTCAAAGGTGATGGAAAACTTTTTCTCACAAAATTTTTTTCTCTTCTAAGGAGTCATGAGTGAAATAAGATATTTCCCAGTTTCGAGGTGTCAACCATTGGAAAAACTTTTCTACCTAATAAAGGGTCCAAAGTGAAGGCAAAGTCATTTCTAATGAAGGGGTGCCAGTCTCTTTGGAATTACTTCCCCAAGGCTCCCCATGGAGCCGAAGGATCAAAAGCAAAGGGGGATTATTCTCCCCTGGTGGTGTTACAAGTGAACAGGTGTCTTTTTTTTTCCACTTAAAGAGGTCAAGAGTAAAGGGATAATTTTTTTCATCTTCAAAGGATCACTAGTGTAGGAAGCTTTTCCCACCTTAAAGGAGTCAAAAGAGACTTTTCCCACAAAAACGAAGGGATACTTTTTTTCCCTTCCTTCAAGGTGTCAGAAGTGAAAGTAAGCTTTTTTCTCCAAATAAAGGGTCAAAAGAGAAAGAACGTTTATCAGTACAAGAGACAATGTACATATGTACAAGAGTAGTGCAAATGTTTGTATGTACAAGAGATGTGAGAATATTTACATGTACAAGAGAATGCTTATAAGTATGGGAGAGAGGAAGACAATATATATGTATGAGAGAGAATTAAAAAAGGTCAACTGATTTGAAAGTAATATTTCTTTAGTTTTTTCCCGGATAATCAACTTACATAAAAGTATTTGTGCATAAATGATGCCAAAACTCTTATTGAAATCTACTTTTAGGTAGTATTTTAAAATCTGAGTGCACTTAGGGCTAAAATTCTGTATTGATATTCATTACATTACACCTGATTGCTGAGTGTAAACAACTTCTCTAACAGAAAGTTCATGTTGTTTACACAAATGATTTTTAGATGAGAATTTTCTACACATCAGAATCAGAATTCTTTTTCATGATTATAACTTTTTTATTGTGTATACATGTCTTTTTCATATTCCTGTATCCAAAGAATCTTGCTTTTATCTAATATATCAGAATTATTTTAACATAACATTTTGTTGTAAATCTCCATTTTCTGAGCACCACAAGGTACCTATAGTAGTTAAATAATGAAGAGAAAAAAAAAAATTGGTGTGATAGAAAAAGGCACTTCAAAATCATTCAATTGGGCACTCATTTTGTGTCCATCTTAAATAGCAGTAGGTTTGCATTATTAAATTTTATATTACTGTTTTGAAAAATATTTTTTTTACATGCAGAATAATATTTCAGTCTTATATCAAATCTAAATTTTACTTTTTTTACAGTATTCAATCTATCCCTTGAGTAGTGGGTTAGGGCTAGGGTTGATACTATCAACAGACTTTTCGCAATGAAACTTACTCAGTTAAAACAGCTGTAACTTGAAATCTATCAATTGTATCATTGTCATTTTTGTGTTCATCAACAGAAGATTGAAAATTATCAGTTAATTTTTGAATTTGAAACAGTAGAAAAATAGGTCAGAAAATGTGTTCACATTCAAGATGCGATTCACTATAGTAAAAATGGCAAGTAAAAATTTCAGCCAGATTTTCGCAAATATTTTTGAAATTCCACCTAGCTAATGAAAGTTCACCAATAAAACTAAACTAATTGCTTGTGATAGTGCCAAATCTCAAAGTAGTTTTTGTTGGCACAACAGTGTAAATAAACCTGACATTGTGGTGAATCACAGAAAGGAAGGACCTTCAGTTCCTTTTTTGATGTAGTATATAACAAAACTTTGCAGTTCCTTTTTGTTTTCCTTTTTGTTTTGCAACTTTAGCAGGTGAACAGATACACTAGCTGCCATACTAGCTCCTATCTGAACTCAGCAATAGAGTATCACTATGGTCTCCTTGGTAACTCATTGTATTGATGTTCTGCAGGATGCAGCTTGAAAAGAATGCAGCTGTTCACAATAGGATTGTCAATCATCTTAAATAATGTCTTCCACCACTTCATACATATCTAGGGCATTGTTTTTAGACATAAGCTGATCTGACCTTATTAACTCCATTCATATTCTGATTATAGCTTTGAATAGCTTTTAGCCATTTTACATGTATATTGTGCCATCTTTTTCCAACCTTTTCCTTTCTCTCTTATAAGAATGTATACAGTACAACAAGTAATATACAACAATTTTTTTGTTCCAAATGCATTTTTTTGTATTTTCTTGTCATAGCAACCATTATGTCATAAATCCTGGAGAAACAATTTATAAAGGGTTAGGCACCAAAGGTTCAACTTTTAAGGTTAAGTTTAGGGTTACGGTACTTTCATCTTCACAAAAATTGTATTTAGACAAAATTCAAAACTTGATATATCTCCAGAATAAAAGAATTCTCAAAGAAATAAAGGTCATATTCATTCTAAACACATCAGAAATTTTTGAAAATCTATATACTGACAACCACACTGCTGCAGCCATACTCACTCGTGCGAAGACCAACACGAAATAAGTGTCTAGTTTAGCAATACATTGTGGTAAATCAAACATCTGCTGTCAGAAAGGACACTAAGTAAGGGTCTAGTTTTAAATTATACTTATATAGTATATCAAACCCCCACTCAAGAGCTAATCAACTTGCTTAAAGAGTTCTCTTAGAGATGAAAAATTTCTGAAAGAAATGGATGTCCATTCAAAGCAGATCAGACTACTTACAAAAAATACATTTTCATAAAAATTGGTCTAGCTGAATCTTGACCAAAAGTTTTTCCTTCTTATTTCATACATTTTTTTTTTCTAAGTTTCATTTCAATGCAGATGTACAAAATCTTTTTTCCAATAATCCAACATTTCTTTGATGATCGATAGTATCCAAATATGATAATAAAGTTTGTATCATTTGGTCAAAAAAGGATTGGCATTGATGCCCAACAAGAGGGAAGATTCCTCAACACCATCTATCCAAAACTGTTAGTTTTAGTCTCAGGGTATGAAATGAGAAAAATTGGTAACTGCTTAATTTTGCTACTAATATGATCATGGACAAGGATGAAAATCCATTTCAGAAAAACCACTACAGTAGAGTTATTTCATTACTGCATAAAATAAGGGTGATCACTGCAGATTTTGAGAACACTATACTCTCACTCAAAAATGTCAACAAAATCTATCAACAAAGGTTTCTCAAGGTTTTTTAATTGGTTTGGCTGGCTATGTATGTATCATGCATCAGGCCATACTAATGGAGCTAGAGGGATGAAAGTTTCAACATTTACTCCTTGTTATATCTTGAAAAAAAATCATCTTTTTGTGTCCTGAAAATTCCACCATTGAATTGGTTTTTAATAGAGGGTTCACTTATGCTAAATTGGTTCCTTGGTTTGTGATTGGCAGCATTCACACTTGTCTTTTGAAAATTCAGACTTTCTTAGTGATCACTACCCATCAAAAGGTAATAGAAGTAACTTATTCATTGATCAATTTTCTTTTTAAATTTTCCAATTCATCTTCCCCATAGGGCATTCAACCTTAAGATGTTTGTCACGTGACAGTTTCTATATATATAAATGACAACTAAAATGTTTCATGGTAAAATTGTATAAGATGACACTTCCATGGGTGTTAGCAGAAAAAATTGCAAGATTGAAACTCAGTATTGCCAACTCAAAAATATTTTTGCGCTAGTCTAAAAGATGCTTAAAATGGTCAAAAAACATTATTGCATTTTGGCATCAATCAACTTGTATGTTTTTTTGATAGAAAAAAGTCCACCTGAAGACAGAACTTAATATCCGTGAACTACTCAAGTATACTAATAAAATATATTATTTACTTGTATGCTAGGGAACTGCATTATGGAATTGGCAGATAAAATTTCACGAATAAAACCAAGTATTTTTTTCAAGTGGGTGCAAAAAATTACTGAGTGGGTGGCCATTAGAAATGGTTTCTTATAATTTCAACTTCCAAAGGTATCAGATAGGGGCTGGAACATTCTGATTAGTATTTGGTAAATTTTCTATGATCACAAAATATTAGCAAATTCACTAAATATTACTAAAAAATCTGGCCCTTACCTCATCAAAATCATATTACCCATGAACTGATATGCATTTGTGTTTAGCACCTGTTTAATGTTTCCAATGTCTGATTCATTCTATTAATGCAGAGTTTTCAAAGATTTTGGCAGTGGTGACATACTTTTTGAAAGTTTTTGTATGCCAAAGGCACAATAAGGGGGGGGGGCTATTTTAAATACCCCAGACCTTAATGGGGTGAACTCCAAATAGCTTGAGTTCATCTATTGCATTTACCTTGACAAAACTCCCCTATGTTGGAGAGAACCCTCCAAAGAGACAAGTACCCCTGACCTTTGAATCATTAGTTATGCTTCTAACCGAATCAAATTCGTCATCCCAGCAGTTCAACAATACCAAATATACCAAATGATACTTAAAAGTCGCGATACACCAAGAGATTATCAGCGACATGCCAAAGTGTCACAATACAGTTTGGAAAGCTCTGTATTTATAATGGCAGCTTATGTAAGCATTTTTTTTTTCAGAATGATCAAGAATAAGAAATGCTAGATTTTCAAGAAGTTCTACAAAGCAGTTCTATAAAACAGTTTCTGGCATGCAGAGGTATGTTTAATTACATACTTCAGTTTTCTCATTGTATCCTTCAATTATCTTTCTTCTATGATCTTATTTTTTTTATTTTTTCAGCATAATCAGTTTTCTTGATCCAGTCATTGTCTGCAGTATTATCGCATTTACATTTCTCTCCCCTATCACAAGAACTATCAAAATCAACTAATCATCATTACCATCATTATGCAAATTGAAGCTGAGTGGTGAGTGAGTCATAAAAACTGATATGGAAAATCAATTTGCAATCATTTTTAATTTTAACAAATGTAACCATCTATTAGCAAAATATCAATGATGATGCCAGGTTATATTTGATATGATAAGTCTATGATGACTGAGTTATACCATTTTTCTATTCTTGCTATATAGCCTGTAACTTTAAGAAAGAATTCCATATCTATCAGTATGTGACAGGCATAGAACAAAACCCCCATGCTAAAAGTGCAAAACCAGACAAAACCCCCAAAAATCCAAAGATTTCACTGATTGATGACAGTATATAATTTTCTTCTACTTGGTCTCATATTCTAAATATACTTTTAAAGCTTTTTATTTTGACACATTCAAAAATCATAAGTAATACCCATATAATTTTTTCTCCTTTATTCGATTAGTACAGTACTGACTTTTTTTTATTCTTCAAAGTTCTCTACTTTATTTTTCAACAACCATTTCCAATTAATTCAAGTGAAAAACAGTAATAAAACTCATACTGAATAACATGAAGATATACACTTAAAAGCTAGAGGGCTAGGGGAATCGTTAAAGACCACAGTAAATCAACTAATGATGGAATTGGACATCTCTTAGCACATCATAGGTATCAGTAAAACCAACAGAAAAGGAGAAAACATCTAACAGCTGTAAGGTGAGAAATTATCTATTCTTTAATAGGAATGGGGTATAACAAGTAGTGGCATAGAATTTGTAGTTGATACATTGTAGGTTTTGACTGCATATCAGACTGAATAGTTTGGTAGTGATTAGTTAGACTAAGCAAAAGATACAAATTGAAGATAATCCAGATTTACATGCCAACATTGAAAAGCTCTGACCAGAAGATTGAGAGTTTTTATGATGTCAGTAAAAAGATGGATCAGGAGAAGACAAATTACACAATACTTATGGGAAACTTTGATGCTATGGTGGGTGAAAAGCTTGGGGAATCTGGTGCAGGAAAACATGAAATAGGCCAGGAAAATGAGAGCAGTGACAAGCTTGTCAATTTCTCAGAAATATACAGATTAAAGATAATACATTCTTTCAAAAACAAGAAGGTTGAAAGCTGACTTAGAGAATCCCAAAACAATTACAAAATGGTAGCGTGCAGAACTAAGTTCAAACTGAGAGAAACACAATGATTCTGGTGAAAGATAACCCTAATAAGAAGAGATAGAGAACATTATCAATTTTTGAGTAGTGACAGAGAACAGATTTCAGGCCTTGTGGAATAGCAACAATAACATAGAGGAAAAGAGTGATAACCTGACAAACATAATTAAGGAAGCAGCAGAATTGGAAGGCGATATAAACAAGGATGATAACACTGGGAAAAACTCAAAAGCAACATTAAAACTAACCAAATAGAGGAGAAATACAGAGATAAAAAACTAAAAAGGACAAAAAAAAAAACAGAACTCAACTAAGTAGTAAACAAAAGAAAAAAAAAACAAGAACATGCAGAATATAGTACAGGTTATAGGAAAAATGATGAATTTAAAACATCCCAAGTCGCTGATCATACCAGCAAGCAACAGATTCTTGCACTAAGGGACAGAAATGGCAAAATTATCAAATGAAGGGACATGCTGTCAAGAATAACTGAAGGATACTATGAAAATTTGTACACTTCAAAAATAGATGTATCACAAACTGATAAGCCAAGAATACTAGCGATATCCTGGACAAGACAGAAGATGAAGTGGTGTTTTCACAACAAAATATGAAACACAGAAAAGCTCCAGGCAAGGATGGCATAACAACAGACCTAGAAGATGCAAGAGAATTTTTCCACAGAAGACTTGTACAGCTGTCCACACAGAGCACAGAAGACAGAAAGTACCACCAAACTTCTATCTTCAAATAGTGATCCTACTCCAAAAGAAAGAGATCATCGTGACCTCTGCAAATACAGCCTTATTACACTATTACCAAACACATATGAATTATTCACAAAAATACTCACCCATAGATTAACAAGCAGGCTACAAAAGTGCATATTCAACAAAAGACCATCGAAAAGTCATTACAATACAAGAAACCACTTCATTTGGCCTTTGTAGATCATTGTGCCAACAAGATTTACATGAAATTCATTAAAAACACATACAAAAATTACTGCAATAAAGGCACAAACAAGATAAAGATGAAAGGGGTAAGACAAGGGTATACAATATCGTCCAAACAATTTACAGCAAACCTTGAAAGCATCTTTCAGAAAACCAACCGGGAGCAATAGGAATAAATATAAATTTAAATCACTTTGGATCGACAAATGACAGCATCTGGAAAATTACAGAACATGTTGACCAATCTGAATAGGGAAAGCACAAAAGTAAGCTCAAAGATGAACAGAACAAAAACAAAGTCAATACCCAACGATTAAGTTTCCAAAAAGATCATAAGAATAGAGAGCAAGGTTCCAGAAGAGGTAAACGAATCCATCTAATAGGACAGATGAGGAAGACCATAGGCACCTTGCCTATGCTCTTAAAGCATTCCATGAACCCCTAATATCAGCTATGAGTAGCAGATGTAGAAATTAACAAAACAAACCAAGAACCAACTTAAAATTGTACAAAGATCCATGGAAAGAGCAATGCTAGGAGTAACTCAAAGAGATAGAAAAAGATCAACATGGATCAGAGAGAAGAGTAGTAAAGGATATTATGCAAATTATTAAAAAAATCTTGGAGGAGCATATGGGACATGCTGTAGATAGAGACTAGACTCAGAACGGAGGGATGAAATAGAAAGGTTTGGCAATAAGACAGGGTCGAGATCAGCACAATCGCGGTCATGGAAGGAAATGGAAAAGGCCTTTGTCCAGCAGTAAACTTGTAATGAATGATGATGGTGTTTTGAAGCCTTGTTAAATCTTACATAAAAAGTCTGTGTCTTATAAAAGAATTAAACCTAAATTAGTCGTTAGAAAATCATGCAGAAAGATGCAAGAATTTTCCAAAAAGTCAGTGTCATATTCAGAAGACATAAATAATGAAAAATAGTATGTAGTATCACTCATATTTGAGGGATGCGTCAAAATAAAAAGCTTTGAAAGTATCTTTAGTATTTGAACCCAGATATAAGAAAAAATATTCTATCATCAATCAGGTTCTGTCTAGTTTTGCACTCAAGTATGTGGGGTGGGGGTTCCTTGGTGGTTTTGTCCGCGATTGACTTTCAGTATATGATCGTTTTGATATTCAGTTTTTGACACTTCTGACTTACAAATATCCCTCCGCAAAAAAAAAAAAAAAAAAAAAAAAAACAGAAACATAATTTTTTTGCAAGTTCCATTTTGTGCTTTCATTCCATGAGATATTCCTATCCCCTGGGAAATTTGTCAGTCTTGAGAAAAGTAATTTTCCAAGGTTTCAGAAGGAGGGTTCTATTTGAAAGGTAAGAGAGCAATGTGAAACTGAAAACGTCCTCTCCGCCATTTTCGCGGGAGTGAGGCCTCGAAATATGCTATTTCTAAAATTACGTTTTGCGTTTTAGGAGAGATGAGAAGACAAATTCTTCAGTCTGGGAAGTATCTATCGAAATACCCAACAAGGTTTTCTCGTAAAAAAAATACTACATAATTTTCTGCTGACAGCAGCTTGCATTTACAGGTATTCTGGGTGGATGGAGAAACCACTTTCGTATGATATATTTGTCTTATTCATTTCCATAATAAATATCTACTTTATTCCATTGTTGCACTATACTTTTCAATTTTTTTGTGGATGTGTTTATCAATTCATTTGTTTTTTGTTTACATTTTTCATTTTCCCATATTCCGTGTTAAGGGAAGTTACATACACAGAGGCCTTACTTCGTACAAACGGTGGAAAGTACGTTCCCAATTTCTCATTATAGTTACATCGTAAATAGAACACCCCCATCTCACCCTTAGGACCTTGAAAAATCAAAATTTTATTCAATTGACAAATCTATTTAGAAAAAAAGGTCTTACAAATTTGAAAGCAAAAAATATTTTTCTATATGTATGTAACAAGTGCCCTCACTTTTTAACCACTTGACCACAATAACAATCTGTATTAAATGAAATTTCACGATATCTGATTTTTTCATAGAAAATGGTTTTATTACTTACACCATTATTCCGGTCGCGGTCGAAAGATCAAAGAAAATTCAAACTTTAAATAAATATTTCAAGACCATCAACAATGAATCTCTTAAGAGAACATAGAAAACTTGACGGAAATATCACATTTCTGGTTTTATGCTAGGCTACGATACATTGATAACAACGCCGACATCAATTGGATTGGGTCTCTCTGATGTTGGTTATTGTCTACCGACAGACGGCGTGACTTACAAAGACTATTAGCTGCTGTCTGGCCGACCTTAAATAAAAACTGCCCAGTGCGATGAGATGAAAAAAGAATTCAAGGTAGTACATCATCTTTCCCTACCCACAATGTTTTTTTAGGTACCTCCACATACTTTTTACAGAACATCATCAAGCGTATTGCAACAGTTTGAATATCTCATTCAAATGATCAATTCTGGTTTTCACTGCAAGAAAATAGCACTATTTTTCTCAGTTTTTAGTGCTTCCTCGATACCACCACCGTTTTTTTTTTGTTTTTTTTTCTAGATTTGAGATGTGTAACATTAACAATGATATGCAATCAGCCATTAAAGAGATGATTCACCTAAGAAAGAATTAGCCTTAAAAATTGGATCACTAATTTAGAAGATTCAAGAAGCGATAAAATGACTCGACGGTGCAGGTACCTCCATACACTTTTGATGAAAAAACGAAACGCCAAGTTTTGGGCATTTTTAGGTGCGTCCACACATTTCTATTCGACGCTTTCCGGTCGGACAGACCCACTTGCATTAAATAATAGAAATATGAAGGAAGTGATGTGATGTCATTGAAGACGTGACATTATTAATGCTATGATTTAGTAATAGAATGTACGAGTATGGCATTTTTGTACTTATAAAGGCCATTTACGATTTTTATTGTAAATAATTCTCTCAGAATATTTCAGTATTGCAATATTTTACAAGTATTATCAATTGTTTCAGAGAAATACTACATGTTATTCCTCCATCCTCTCCCTACTGCTACCACTGCCACGGATCGATGAACTTATCGTACTATGTCGCTTGTTAGATTTGATATATTCGAACTGAGAAAAATTATATATTTTTCAATTAGCTCAAAATGATACCGCATAAATTAATTCAGAAAGCGTTCTTTTCTTGGGGAAATATAAGATTAAAATTGGCCTACAGTTGATTTCATAACACAAACAATGATGGGTTATAGTAAAAGTTCCAATTCCAGAAACCATCCGCGCTATTTTTGTACCATATTTATGACTCGAAAAATACCAACTACACATATCTTCATTAAAGTTGCATATTCGTAGATACCATCAACTTGAATGGTAATGACACAATTATCTTTCCTTTGTTATCTACGCCTTCAAATTTAAGCGTGAATTCTTGAAACAAATCGCTCAATGCAGATGATCCAGTCAAGGTTTCGCTTCAAAGTGGATAAGCAAATTCTATGTTCGTTGTTCAATTATCAACAGGTAAAAGTAAGAGACGCCAACACTTTTTTTAATTCAAAATCACATTCAAATAATATTTTGAACACTATTTCAATATTTACAAAAATTCTGCGACTCCACACATCATTAAATCACAGTATAATCCGCCCTTTATGCCGCAGAGTGAATTTTTTAAAGTTGGGTTTTGTAGCCTAGCAATATCTCTTGCCTGTTATGTGGCCAAGTGTCATTTATTAATGGTAACAGTAACGATCATGAAGCGTATTTTCTCGGTGACTCTTGAATTTATTACAGCATTAACAATTTACGACTATCTTCCAGGTTGGGCAGCTTTTCGTTTTGCAACATTTAAGGGCTGTACGTTTTGTGCCTTGTCCCGTTTGATCATATTATGGCCAAAATTGAAAAGTCTGCCCTTTCTGGCAAGTGTTCGGCCACAGTCTGGAATATGGCCTAATTTACAATGGAGACCTCGTCATAAATCAATGGTTAATCAAACGCTGAATTTACTGTAGAGAGTTTGATCCTCCCTGAGGACGTCACACATGAGCCTTGTATCAGACTAAGCAAAGCTGAGTAAATTGACAATTTTTAAATAATAGTCAAATTCTTTTTGTAAGTATACATTGTAATGGCGTAAACTCGCTTTTTATGTACATCTAGAGCTCTATTCCAGACATATCTCAGTGAATTTCATTGGCAAAACTACCATCGCGAAAACTTCAACACTAGCCCTCATTTATATTCTTAATCTAACAAAATTGAAATAGTTTTAAATGGTCAAGTTTTCTGCTTTCATTTGTTTTGTAATTGACATATCCTTAGTAGTAAAATTCATTGAAATGTGTTCTTATAGTCAACATGATATTAGGTAAACATACTGACCTAGTGGCCACTTCAATTTATAATTTACCCATTCAAGTATACAATCATGTTTATCCACGCAATATCTCCAAAATTTCTCAATGAATTCCAAAGACATTTGTTAAAGTGTAGGCCATAATCTAGGGGAGAATTTATCAGGTATTTTTCACAGTGACCTCCTCAGCGTCGCTGCTAACCGATTCTTGTTGAGAATTACAAAATATGACCGGTGAATTCGCCTGAAATAATTTTCTTTTAATTTTAGGTGCTTTCCTCAGTACACCTTTGAACTATCCGGGAATGAGTTAATATTCAGAAAAAAATATTTCCTCAGGTTTATACAATGTTAACTATAATACTGACTTTCAGCCATCTTACTGAAACGGAATTCAGTGACATACGATTCTGTACTCTGTCCCTAATGTGGTCATCATAAAGGCAATCCTGGAATTTCTTGAACCACCATTTTGAATAGATAGCTAAAAAGTGGCTAAATTCAAGAAAAAGGAGGTAATTAGTATGCTGGACATGATAAACAAGAAGACGATTTTAAAAAAATGTATCTTGAACAAAAGTTCCATTCTCATTGATCAATACGTTGTATAATTATTCTGTAATAGTATATGAACAGCTAAACTTGAATAAACATTTTGAAAAAAAATATCAATAAAGCAAATCAGAAGCTTGGTGTAATTCGAAGCACATCCAATGGATTAATTGCTATTCAACACCCAGGTCAGACCACATGTAGAATACACAAACAATATCTGCTCTCAGCACACTAAAAATACCAAGAAATCTCAGAGAGGCTATGGAGAAGAGCTACCAAAATTGTATCACAATTCAAAAACCCACCATATGAGGACTGACTCAAATTATTACAGCTTCACACTTTACAATACAGAAGGTTGAGAAGTGACATAATACTTATTTACAAAATAAGACACAGCATGGTAGAAATGGACACAGTTACTGGCTGTGAGATATGTAAACATAGTAAAACCATGCTGCAAAAACCACTACGGACAACAGAGGTCACCGTCACAAATACCAAATGCCATCCTGGTATATGAGACAGATTGATGACATCAAATTCCATTTCACAGAGTAAACTTTGCTTCTATCAATACGTTCAAAAACAACCATCAAAAGAAACAAGTTTATCACGCTAATATAAAAATTTCTAATATTCTCACACCTCAAGAGGCAACTTTCATTACATCTATTCAATGTATTTTCAGTAAATAGATTTCATGATAACTTCATAAATACAAAGAACTGGATCTTTGGATTGAGAATAACATTATTTAACGTCAAATCTTTAGATTGAGAACGTGATTTGTGAACATTGGTAGCAATAACGTTGTATATTTATACTTGTACATTGATACTTTCTGGAGTAGTTATATCAGTTTTAGGAGCGTATACTGTTACCTGGAAATGGAATACCCACATCAAAATAGCCGATTCAAAAAGGTCGCTCAAGAAATCCAAGAAACTGCGTTATTTCAAGGATTGCCGTAGAATGTATATTGTCAGCACCCTAATGTTTACATGAGTAAAATATGTTTCATTTTACAAAGAAATCATTTCACTGTTTAAATAAATCATTTCTAATTTGACTCAGCATTATTTCCTGGAAAAAAAATGGGAATATGGTCGCACCCGTCCCCATTCGGAAGTGAGAGGATAAAAGTGAACGAAAGAGGACCCTCCAACTCTTAGACTTGGACTAAAATGCGTTGACTTGCATATTCAAATAATTGAGGTTTTTCTTCTTTGAATCGTGGGTGCTTTCCTTTAATCCATCTTCGAACTATCTGGAAATTCATTAGTTAATAGAAAACAAATTCTAAGCTTTTACGAAAGGGGTTCTATTTACGATGTAACTCACACTTTTTGCCAGTTTTACGTAAGTAACGACTTGCTTGAATTATCTTCGTTAGGATCAGTTTGTTTGTTTTTTTTTTGTATGAATCCTCTTAATTCTTATTAGCATAATTTTACGAAGGTGGGCCTAATTAGACTCACTTGAAAAGTTCTCTTCACATCACCTTTTACTTCTTACGTCACGGTCAAATGATTGCTTCAATTAAATCAATCAGTTTGTCAAAAGACGATACGATGTCGGGAAAGATGTCCCGTTTGTAAATGTTATTGCTTTGAATCAATCAAGATTTTATTTGTTCGCTGCTTTTGTTTTGATCGAGTGAGTGAAAGTGTGGAAAGAACAGGGACCACCATCCTCACATAGTGCCACAAAAAGGAAAATGAATTAACCACTGCCAACGAGGTTGGAAAGATATGTAATCGGTCGCGTTATATCAATGGATATCAGTTGAAATATGTGGAAGGGTGGGACATGGGAGAAGGGAGAAATGGTTGAATTTCTGATGGATCCAGTTCGTTTTTATCGAGATTTTTTTTTCGTTCTATTTCATATGCTTATAATTTAAGTATACGATCGCAGATCCATACTCAATTACCTCAATTATTCACTATATATTACTGCTAAATTTTCACGTCCGTCCATACAATACCTCTAGAAGATCAGTAGTTTTCAAAGTGATTTTGTGGAAGGATGGACAAAAGGCTTCGGAAGATGTGATTGAGTTTTGGGTCGAATCCATGCTCAATTGCCTCCTCTATATCGTAGTATGTGTCCACCACATCACATTTTTCTCATACATGTAAGTATGCGATCATATCTGTCCAGGCAATAGAATAAGTCATTGGATTTTCGGGCGGATCCATTGTATTGGCAGTAATATGCATTCTCCGAGTGCTTCAATGAATATTGTCATCTTGACGTATCACGTGGATGAATCTTTCAGCTATTGTGTACGTAAATGAGGAAAATAGGCTTTTCGTTTCATTTCCATATTCTCCATTTCCTTTCCGGGTTTGTGGCTTAGGGTTAGGGTGGGTTTTAAGGTTGAAATAAATCGTTGATATTCTTGATATCATTTCATTTCATCTTCTTCAATAATCGTATTTAGGTATAAGACAAAGACTCAATCAAATCGCAATTTTTAACGCCTTCACTTTGATTATCTCTCAACTATCAAGAGGTGATAAAAATCAAAGTTAAAGGCCCCTTTGAAAAAACGACAAGATCAAACTTGGCACTGTGTGGAATAATGATTCTGATTCTATCGAAAAGTTTCACTCTCTTGCTCACCTGATGTTGAAACGGCGCACAAAAAATCAAGAAAATTAATCGAGGACAAAGGGAAATAATTACATAAATTGTGCTACAATTGCTTTCATTCCAACTGTTGAATTGTTTCACCGTTTTAACATCGAGTGAGCAAGCAAGTGTATGAAACTTCACAACCTCCTTCCCTACAAAGTGCCCTCATCTCAAACACCTGGAGATAATCAGTTCATTATTTCCTTACTCTCAGCCTTCATTTCAATTTTTATTACCTTCCTTGATAGTAAGAGGATAAACGAATCTATGATATTAAAGATAATGATTACCCCTCAACTGTTCTTGAAGAAATTAAAATTTCCCGAAAAAAATTAAGGTGAGATTCTCAAGAAAAATAATGGGTATCCTTAAGATATGGATGCTTGCTGAAATCGACCACGGATGCACAAAATGGAGAAAAACATACTGAAAGGAAAAGGGTTGATTGCAACTAATTGAACATTATTTGCAATCCAAATTCAGTAGGACGATGGTTGAATTATTGAATGGCTTAAAATTGGTTAGACAAAAATGTGCACTATAATAATCAGATTAAGGTTCAAATTAACTCAATGTATTGATCAGTTATTTACAAAATAATGAAAATAATACCGTCGTTCAAATAACGTTATACTCAATCTAAAGTCACCGTTTTTCGGCAATCTTCAGTCGTGCAATTGTACTTGTCGAAGTTCGAATTAAATCTCCCATATTTTAGCCGTTTTTTTCCAAATCTAGCTGGTTTTAGTCATACGAAATGGCATTTGGAAAAATCAACAGTTGTTCAGGTGCGTTATTTGGAAGATTGTCAATTATCTAATTCAATGCAACATGAATTATTCTATATAACTAATTTATTTACTCTTGTTTTCATTCATTTATGTCATTTATCCATTGTAATGTTAATATAATACAAAAACTTGACAGTCGGGTAAGTATACACGTGTCTCACAATTTCGTCAAAATGTGCAAATATTAATGTGATTAAATTAAATTTCTGTATCAATTTATAGTTAGTAATCTTCGTTTTTCATTAGAATATTATTAATAATTTATTTATGGTTATCTTTGCTTATCTTGGGCTTCAGGATGATTAGCTATTTGAAAAATGGCTATTTCTGCTTAGTTTTAGCAATATGGCTACTTCCGTTCAACTTTCATGATTGTCGTTATGTTGACGTAATGTTCAGTGTTACTGATGGCTATGGTTCACGTATGATTTATTTTTATAGCAAGACAAATCTATCAAAGAGACGATCGTTGCATAACAATTTTATTTTCAGTCTAAGAAACGATGTAATTTGTTTTATAGAAATAATTTTCATTTTATTTCATCATTATGAATAGAAAAATATAGAAAATATATGAGTGCACTCCATCAATCTATTTAAAGGACAGTGATACCGAAAAAAGTTGCCATATTGCTAAAGTTGGCCATTTTTAGCAAACACTTTCATAACCCCAGATTAGCAAGGATGATCTAAAACCAACTCATTTCAATATTTGTGATATCCCACAATTCCGTCAAAATAAATGCGTGTTCCCCTCTCGAAACTCATCTTTCTGGGGAAACTTTAATCGCATCACCATAATCTCATACATACATTATTTGACACACATCAACTTATACTGTAATTTTAAATTCAATCAGTTACCATCAACTATATCCTTATATGAGTTTGATCTCGTCTTTGTCACTGGTTAGAATCGCCTGCATCCAAATCCCAAGATTGCAAAATGCTGCCATACTAGCATAAGCACCGAAAGAGAAATTCACATCCGCAGTTTCGTACGAAGGACAAGAAGTAATTGCTCAGTCCAACATAACAGTTACATTATAAATAGAACCCCTTCGTAAAACCCATTTTCTACTAAAATCAATTTCTCTCATAACTAAATACCAGAAGATACGAAGGTTTAATGGATTGAAAGGACATACAATTAGTTGAGAAAATTCCTTTCCAAGAGAACGAAGATGTAAACAAAACCGAATCTTCATAAAATTTGTGCCGATTATGCAATGCCACTATATTTCAAGTTTACTGGCGATCTCTCTCGAACTTTTTCCTTTTTTCGACTCTCTCTCCCTCACTCTCTATCTCTCTCTCTCTCTCTCTCTCTCTCTCTCTCTCTCTCTCTCTCTCTCTGCAGACTCTCGGATTTTGAAATTCGCAAAGCATTTTCATAAACGATAAATTGTATCCATGTAAATAGAATATGTCATTTTCCGATGGATTTTGGTGAAAATGAAATTAATAAATAAATCTAGGTGAGACTAAAATAGATAAATGAATTTAAGGACAGAAATATTCAAAGAACTAAAGTTTTTTCATCTCTTAGAAGTAAGAAAAGAAAAGAACGGCAAATCAGCTGAAATTTATCAGTCCAATGTAGACCGGATGGGTTGAACGAAGTAATATGAACAATCATGATGGTTTATGTTTACGAGACAACAAATGAGAGGGTGAGAATCGGTACATAATTATTGCATTTTTCTCCGAAATATTCCTGTTGGTTCCTACTAGTATTTTTACAAAAATCTGGAAAGCAATTTTTATATAAGTTAAAATGTATTCCTGAATAAGAAGTCTAAACGAATAATATGCTCACAGAGTAACTAGAGACGGGACTTTTTAAGGCTTCCTCTACAGTTGTTTTGTTCAGCAAATCTAGAAATACACATACGCGGGTGCGCGGGTGCGTACAGAAGAGGGGGTAGAGAGATGGATGGGTAGTAGGCAGTCAGAGTGAGCCTACCATCAAAAAATCCTAGAAGTTGCTAGTTTGTCTCGAGCAATGATAATGAATTTGCATTGCAGTAAGAAAAACACGAGGACAAAATTCACGAAAAACTGTTATTTTCTAAACTAGGAATATTATTTGGAAGTTTATAAATTCGATTTAAGAACGTTTTTTTTATAATTCAGAAAAATAAGTCAAATTATGAAGTTTGGTTACACATTTCAAATAAAAATAAAACCATATTGCTGAGACGAGGTATGGGGAAAAAGGTATAGGAATGGGGATTAAAAGAATGAATTATGATTGAATAAATTAGGCTACTCAAGATGTGTGTGATGAGTAAATTACTTGAGGAAACGAATTGGAATGTTAATGGAAAATAATACTAAGTAGAGAAATTCAGTCCTTACCAAAAAAATGTTTGAAAGTGAAACTAAAATGCATTGGAAAATAAACCCTATTTTTCTTAGCTAATAAGGTGTTGCAGATGTACAGAAATGTACTAATCGCTGCGAACAATTTGAGCAGTGAAAAACTTTCTCCACGTCTAGATACCTGCTCACAGGCTGAACCCAGTCAGGTATAGGATATGGTCCCGTTATTTTAATAAACCTTTTTCACATTACAACAAAATACTTTCAACCCAATGGGAAATGAATACCTCCGAAAGCAGATGAAACTTGAGACAAATCAATCAAAATTTGCGTCAACTATCATTTACTGTACAAAAATAAATACTAATGTGAATAAGATTCTCGCGATCATATTTTCACATGATGAAGATCTGAATGGTCTTATCAATAAATCTTTTGCAAATTTTCTCGCATTTATAAAATTTTTTTTTTTTTTTACCCTTTCGTCGAAAAATAATGCCCAGTTTTTTTCCGTCCCAACTGTGTAAAAAAGATCTAATATTGATCAATGGAACACAGCGTTTCGATAAGTAGATATAATTTTTTCAAAATTGTAGGAAATATCTTTCTTTTTCTTCCACATTTTTAAAATTATCATCAAAATAAAGATATCCACAAAAAATAAAGAAAAAAAAAGGTTCGCTCTTGTTTAAAAAAAAACATTCTAGTTTTTTACGGGTGTCTTCGAAAAGTTTCCAATTGTTTGGATTTATCATGAAATGCAAAATAATTTGAAAGAATCGTTCATCTCAACTCAAGAGAAAAACTAATATATTTTCGCTTTTCTACAATCTATAATTTCTTTTCTTGTTTAAAAGAATGAACTTCATCTAAATTAATAGAACTGAAATAAATTAAGAGAAAGTTTGTTTTTTTAGATAAACCGGAGATGCTGGAGATTAACTTTTATTAGAAAAAAACGATTTTTTTTTGTGTATCTGAAGATTTTCTCAGTTATTGTCAATGAAGAATACAGTTATCTTATTACTTTTATATTAAAAAAACAAATAGTGATAATGATTTTTTAACCATTTTCTTTCATTTTCATTCGTTAGTAAGACAAGACCATGAATAATATTGCTACAAACATCTTTTCAAAACGGTGAATGAAAGAAAATAAGATCCAATATTATTTAAAATGAATTATTCAGTGAAATATAATTGTTTGATCACTTTGAAAGTCAATAAACACTTTTATTTACTTTACTTAATTGTTAGTATATTTGTTTACATGATGAATTTAATTATTACATGAAGAGAAAAAAAATAGGATACAACGAAATAATTCATTTAAAATCAATATTAATGCAAAGAGAAAAATTGGTAGCCAAAAAAAAAGTAAAGCAATAAACTTACCATAGTTTTATAAAAGAAAGTAGACAGATTGCGTTGGCAGCAGCATCCACGACTGGTTTTTTAAAAGAGATAAATCCAGGCGGCGGCCGCTCGTCTTGTTTCTTCTTCTCCAAAAAAGATTCACTGAGGCAGACGACACTGAAGTTAGAGGCGCGCGTCGTTTTCACGTCAATCCTTTCTCCTCTCTCTTCAGATTCCTTTCTTCTTTCTCCCTATCTCCCTCTCCCCCTCTCTCTTTGGTGTGTCTCACTATCTACTTATCTGTATCTTTCTCTGTCTTCATCTATCTATCAATTTCTCTCTTCTTCTCTCCTACTTTTTTTCCATCTATTTCCTTTTCTTTTTCTTTCTTTCTTTGGCAACTTCCAACTTCGCCGCCACTCCCACCAAACTAACAACTTACAAGACTAAGAAGATGAAGAAGAAGAACAAGAAGAAGATGGAGGCTCCGCTGGATTTCGACACTCTTTCTCCTTCTTTACTTTACCCCACTGTTTTTTTAATGCTTTTCGTTTCTTTTTTTGGTGCTCACTCCTACTTCACTGGCTGACGAAAGGGGTGATGGCTACCGACCCGGGATGCCACTAGCACCACCACCATTATTTGCTGACTTGGAACCTAAAAACTTAGTCTAAAACTTTCGCAACTTTTCGAAAAATCTCTATATCGTAATGATGTTCATCTGTGGAAAGTCCATTAGAAATTGAACATCACTCCTTTTGAAAACGTACTAACGATGTAAAATATGTATGTATATGTACCTGTCTATCCTCACAGAAGCATTACTTCTTCTTACCTACCTTGCGATATGCCGGCTTCTATTTTTCTTGTTATCTGAAGAGGTTATTTTGGCATTTTCTAGTACTTTGTTAGAGTACAAATCTTCCATATTGGTCCGGGTGTATAATAGAAAAACAAACTTTTTCTCTTTGACTCGACTTGTAACTTTTACTTTAGATATGAGCCACGTATTCTCTAGAGCCTTACTTTTAAAATTAAATTAGACTGTCGGACGATGAAAATTTATCATAATTTTTGCCCTTCAAAGTTCACATCTCATTTTAAAGACGTTTTTTGCGTGCATTTTGTCAGTATGATAATTTCAATACTTTTGAATTACATTTTTTTCCTTAATACCTTCTCGATATAGATATTTGTTATCAACAATTAAATGTATTGATACGGTAAAAGTGAAAGAAAAATATGACTTTTTTTACAGCAGTAACATCAAGAAAGTATTACTAGGATCCAAATATTGCTTACTGTCCAAAATGCGATGTGGGTTAAATGTTTATATTTAGTACGACACAAATCAAAACTAAATTCAAGTGAAGAGCAAACTCAGTAAAGGTATTTTATTGGCAAAGCTTAGCTTAATCTGGCACAAGGTCTTAAATATGGGACACCAAGTGAGACTCACTCCTGTTATAGTCTGTAGAGATTAGCTTGCTTAACCAGTAGGGGAGACTCCAACAATTCTTCTTATCAAAGTTTATTCAGATCATTAGCTGTTGGCAATTTTTCAAATTAACTTTTTCCTGCCTTTTTTTTTTTTTTAATTAATTCATCTCTTACATGAAAATATGTAGCCAAACATGTTTAAGAAGTTTCAATTATATTAAACGATCTATGCAGTATTGTTCCGGTCCAAAAAATTTCACCCTGCACCCCGACGAAGCAAAAGTGAGAAGAATTTGTGACGGATATGATTAGATTTTTCGGACAGCTTATCCATGTCTGATTAGTGCAGTCGGTATTCCCGCTGATGAAAGAAAAGAAGTTTTGAAATCTTAATCTAATGGGCACGAGGAGAGTAGTATTAATTCGAGGGCATCCCTCTTCCTTCATTGTTTACATCCTGCATCCAACGCTTTCGTAATTCTCTGCGTGGAAGAGAAAGAATGTAGTTTAGCCGACGATAAACAAGGAAAATTCTACATCTAAGAAATTCGAACTAGTGAAGATTATTACGCCCACTGTTACTACCACTAGGTGTAAACAAACAATATGGCCTGGAGAAGATCGGATAATGGAGAATGTAACTATATGACTAAATTTAACTTTCATTGGGTGATGTTCACTCTAATCTTCAGTTGTCAGTGGTGTACACAAAAATCTTCTTGCTGAGCAATTTTTTCTCTAGAGCTAAAAGTATGTGCGCACTTTTGAATTTGACATTGTGAATCAATATATTAAAACTCAGTTAGCTATCTACAGAATTTTAATTCTTTTATGCGCATAATAATTTCCTTTGTGCACTGGTTGCAAACGTGTGTTCGCGCACACAGCTAACAGGGAACAATGGATGAACCTCAGTGGCCAAATCGATAAGGAGTCGGCTCCGAAGCTTACGGGGTGCTAATTCAAGACAGTTCTCCTGCCCTTACAGCTTACTTATTGATTATCGAATATAAAACAACCTGAGCGTTGCGATAAAAAGCAACAAAAATAAAATGAAAGACAGTCCAAAATGATAATTAAAACTATTCATCAAAGAAATTCAGACAACTTTTATTTCTCACACAACTGAAAAAATAGATTAAGAGTCTTGGAAGTTTATTTTGTTGTCCCAAAATAGCAAGCATTTTCAATTGAGAATACAATGTGTGAAGTGGTAAAGATTCCAGCGAGCAGTACTAGAAAAACTGGAGATCTTTTTTTTTTTTCACAAATAGGAAAGATACAAGCTCCCACTCATCCACGCAGAAATGCAATATTAGAGCTGAGCCATAGCGAAGCTCTTTATGACTAGAGGTATCTCTGTGGGTGTTCGCTGTTGTGATGGCCCCACAAACTATACTAAACCAGCCGTGGTTCTGGGTTAGTAAAAGAAGGCAACAAGACGGAATTTCGTTTAAATGTTTTATATAGAATATTGATTATCAATATCTCTGGAGACGGGAAATGCCTATTCGCAGTTGAAAAGAGAGGAGGCCGATTTTCATCTAAGTCAAAGTGACGACTGGTCTCTCATGTCACGAACGGTAGTCTACTGAATGGTAGCAGCGGTTGACGGTTACTAAGGGCGGCGTCTAACACGAGAGAGCTGGCAACGATTCTCTTCTCCAAACCCAAATTTTACTCTGACTGCTTGTTAAGAAAATCCCTCTTATTTAAGCCCTTGGTATCAACATTGTATCTCTTGTAATTGACTTCCCTTCTCTCCCTCTCCTGTTATCTCGGTCTCTCCGGAAAACCCAAAACATTGACCTTCATTCATCTCGCGACGCAGGTCTGTCCAAGATCATAAATTAGTCTCCCCCTCTCTGAAGGACTCTGCAAACAACTTTTCCTTCACAAGCTTTACTCTTTCTTTCATAAGCTTTACTCTCTCTCTCTCTAGACCCCAGATACTGGCCCCATATCTGGCTTTGTTTTTGAAACCCAGGATTTGACAGATGACACTGGATTGAAAAAGTACAGGTGACCCAACTTCCTATATTATCTCGAAAAACACATTATCCCTTTTAACACAGATAACTCCTTTTGTAATAACAATAGTAATTACTGGTAATAACCATAGTAATTTTTGGTAACAGCCATAGTAATTTTCAGGACACGGCGGACTCCTGGCCCCCTAGTGTCACATCTCTACAGACCAAAAATGTCGCGACTGGTGCGTGAAATCATGAGATTTCTGGCCAATGGTGAATCTATGGATTTCCGTGCAGGATGGAAATCAATAGCACGGGCATAGGATGGAAATATTATTGCTAGTTAGTTAGATAGATAATGGCTCTTATTCTCTCTCGAGTAGGATTCACTCTGAATATAGCCAATGTTTGTGCTCGGACAATTTCGCTAGGAAGCCTATTCAAACTGTCAATCACTCTCAATGGGAAAAGGTTTGATCTAACAATTGTTCTTGCGTACCTTTTTTGTAATTTGTATGGATGTCTCCTCATCTGTCTTGATGCAAAAGTGAAGTAATTTTCAACATCAAGTCTGTAATAACCATTAAGAATTTTGTATACTTCACACAAATCAGCAAACTTACGTCTTCATTGGGGTGATTGAAAATCAATTCTACCTGTAGCCAGGCCTGGACAGATTCCAAAATGTCAATATCTTTTGTGTAGCGAGGACTCCATATCAGATTCAAGTACCGGTCTAATTAAGGTTACATATAATGTTCTTACTTTCGTCGATGTTAAATTAGTCAAGCAGCGTTTGATAATACCTATTCTCTGATTAGGCTTTTTAATAATTTCTGTGATATGGGCTCTCTCATTCGAAAGAAGAATACCGAAGTCCTTCTCACTACACACTTGATCCAAGCATATACAACCAAGAGTATTGATATAGTTTAAATGAGTCCTTATCTTCACTACAGCACATTTACCTGCATTGAATTTTATATCTAGTTCCAGGTATACAAATATTTATGCAACTCAAAACAGTTTGTATGAGACGTCATGCTTCGGTATATCTTGGTATCGTCAGCAATAATTTTCTGTGATAATAGATAAAACTAAGTTAGGTATATCATTACCATAAATCAAGAATAGAATGGGACTGAGAATAGATCCTTGTGGAACCCCACATGCCTTTTGCCCAAGAGGACATTCCATCCTGCAGTACAACTCAGTCTTCTTGAGTATAGGAGTAACGAAATCCAACTCAGAATCTTTCCCCTGATACCCATTTATTTGGGTTTAAATGAGAGTCTCTGTTGATGTACCATATCAACTGCTTTCGATAATTCTGAATATGTGGCATCAGTTTCAATAAACTTTTCATAATTGTCCATCCAGTCGTTGAAGCATTCCAGAAGTTGACTTGACGCAACTGCATTTCGATTGGAATCCATGTTGATGCCTGTTGGTGGTCCCATTTGAACTTGAAATGTGTAAGATACTGTTTTGGATAACTCACCCAAGCGACCTGACCACTTATTCGCGAACCGTTTCTGTGTTTGAACCCCTTCATTGATCTGTATTGATTGGTTGAATAAAATACGTAACGGAACATCAAAAAAGGACACATACGAAGGACATTAACTAAATCTGGACTTGCCGCTTCATTGGCTTTCAGTTTATGAACTTTTTCGCGTAAGGTTGATGGTTCTATCGTTACATACCGCACGATATCTTCAGTGTGCGTAAAATGTCCATACCAATGAGGTAATGGAGATTTTTCGATGGAAGATCCATCTGTTAAAACTGATGTAAAGGAGTTCAATATTTTACCTTTAGCACAATTTTCTATTAATTTTTTTCTTCGTTATCTTCCACGAGAAAATCTATAGACGAACTCGATTTTGTAAAATGTCATTTCAGGGTCATCATCCAAACTGTCAACAAACTTGTCTTTGTAGTGAGCTTTCGCTTCTTCAATTGCTTCATTTATTCTTTGGTAGAGAGGCTTTGTAAAGAATTCTATCTGCTTTTTAACCACTTGTTTTTGTTGATATTCATTTCGCCTTCTTTCTCTTTTCGCTTTTACAATGGACCTATATCTCAAGGAAGGAGGTTTGTTCCCTCGGTTCGATTTCACATGCTTGGTGGGAATGTATTAATCAATTAATGTTATATCTTTTTATTTATCTGCTCCAATTAGTTTCAATACATTAGCCGTTCAACTAAATTTCCAGTTTGTATCATGTATTTCTGTTTTGATTCACGTAATCACATTTACTATATAAGCAAGTTTTCCCTAGTGCTTTGTTGATTCTATCATTAATATGATTAATGCTATCATTAAACTCCTTATTAAATCTTACTGCCTGCAGCTGGAAATATCAGGAAATAATATTTTTTATATATACTTTAAAGTTGACTCGTTACAGTTTGACTAATTGTTTCGATGTCTTTACATTTTTTATGAGTGAACGCCAACGAATCGTTTTTTTTTGTCTTTTTTTTTAGAATTCTGTTTAGATTATTTACAAAGGACAAACGTTTATTTTTTTCGAATTATTCTTTTTTTGAACGCGACACTATCACGTCTCGTTCTAAAAATCATTTTGACGTAAAAGTTACGATACATCAATTTTTTCAAGAATGCTTGCTAAGAATAGAACGAAACATGATAGTGAAACGTGCAAAGAAAGAATAGGTCGAAAAAAATAAAAGCCTGTTCACTGTAAACAAGACGATAATGATAATAATGACTATTATTATTATTATTATTATTATTATTATTATTATTATTATTATTATTATTTTTGTTGTCGTTGTTGTTATTATTACTGTTATTATTTTAAAAAACAAATAAAAGCATCACAAATAGCAGTGGAGGTACGAACCACAGCGCTGATAGAAGGAGAGATGAGGGGAGGGCTGAAGACCTAAGGAGACTTACTGTCACTCAGCCTTCAGCAATAACCACCGGGCAACTGGTGTGAACCACAGCACTATTTTGGACAGTAAGAGTGTGGAGAGAAGAGCTGGAGACCTGAGAAGACTTGCTATCATACAGTCTCCAGCTGTGACCATCAGGCAACTGGTGTGAAAATAAAAATAATAATAATGATGAAGGTAATTTGTAGGTTAGAAGATTGGGAAGGTCTGTGGACAGCAGTGGACTTATAACGGCTTATGATGATGTTCAGTGACTCGGCTTCATTGGCTAAACCTATATTTCATATTTTGGACAACTCAGGAAAAATAGGGATTTGCCTACAAGTCATAGGAAAATGATCACTTTCATTGAGGTGACAAAGAGAATTACCTCTCCTTCAAGGGATTCGATTTACCTGAATTAAGCTATCTTGATTCTAACCTTAATCCTATTCTGTGTTATAATGTAATTCTTGTCAACATATTTTTGTTTCATCTTAATCTCGAATTCTGCTTGCTTTGATTAATTTGGGAGATTTCGATAAATTGCCAAATCCTTCTGTCAAAAATAGCTTGCGTATCTTACCTATTGTCCATCTTCCACTAAATTTCATAAACATTCATTGAGAACTTCAGGAGATATCGTGTGGACCTACATATAGATAGACAGATATAAAGATAGATAGATAGATAGATAGATAGATAGGGATATATGTGTGTGTGTGGAAGAATATGGAAAATATCTCTCAATCGAAAAATAAATCCCTGGATCCGCCTCCAAATTCAACCACTTTTTCTTTATCCCGTTGCTGGCACTTTCACAAAATGCCATTGGAATCAAGTCAGTACTTCCAGGGATATCGTGTGGAAAGGGTGACGGAAAGATGCGACCGGATACATACCTTCCAACTTGGTTTGTAACACTTTTCAATGAGCGGATAGATACTGCACTTGATCCTAGGCAGAAGTGCCGGGGTTGACGTCTTGGTCCAACGCAGAGTGCATAGCTGTTCTTAACCAAAGCAAAAGTGCCAGCTCTTATGCAAATATTCCCGTCATTTTTATACAATACTACGCTAGTTCATCTATGAATATTCAAGATTCAATACCCAACAACTGAATCAACAGACCTACTTGCTAAATATCAAGTTCACGAGCGATAATCATTCTTCGTTTTCATTTCAACCTAGAAGACTCGCCCTTCAACAGAAATTCCCCAACTAAGAATGTACCTTTTGCACACACACATTCCTCAAGCTTAGATTCGCGGACGTCGATTTTGAGAGGGGTTTTCCACGATTACGGAACCTCTGAATGTTTCCTCTGGAATCTGGTGCTAGAATGACAACACCAGGTCTTTTATCTGCTACAAGTTACGTAGAGGAAGTTCTGAAGAGTGAACTCGCACGTTCAACGCGTCCTATTTGTCCGCTCAATGGGATAGGGATCTGGGGAGTTTTATAGCCACTGTGAAGTATTCTTCATGTTTATCAAACCATTCCCGTTCAACTTATGCAGTGTGCCAAGGCGCATTTTCCTGAAAGATGCCACTGCCATCGGAGAAGACTGTTGCCATGAAGGGATGTGCATGGTCTCCAATGCTGTTGAGGTAGGTAGCAATCGATAAAATATCTCCCACATCAATAATAGGACCCAGGGTTTTTGCAGTAGAGCTTTGCTCAAAACATCACGCTGCTTAAACTGGCTTGTTGTTTTCTTACGATGCATCCCAGTGTCATTGCTTTCCCAGGATAGCAATTTACGTACCTGTCGTCCATCTTATTCAAGAAAAGGCTTAAGCGACCGTTGTCCGTTGAGCCAAAACCCTGTTCTCGTGCCCGTTAGAGCTATGCAACCCCATACGCAACAAAGACCGATGTACTGTATTCAACACAACGGGTCTTGAACAGCCACAAGCCGTGCCGTTCGGAAATAATCTGACTTGGGCCTCTGGCAATAACAATTTGGCCTTTGTCAAAATCACTCATATCTCATTTTGTGCATAACTGTGGCATTCAACATATCAAAATGATGTAACAGCTTACTTGCTTATATACCTCTTACCCTCATATGCTCAGATGTTACGAGGCAGTAGCTATCAATTTTGCCTCATGTCATTGGTCATAATGTTTTGGCTCATCAGTATATATATGTGTGTGTGTATGTGCGTGTGACAAGACATATTGGGTAATGGTTTTGTCTACATTTGAACAATCCATAGCCGTATGTACATTGCTGTTTGTTTCAGCTGTAATCGTAGTTTTTTATGGGACTGGGTTGCCAGCCCGAGGCCCAACCAGAGGATTCCAACTGCCCTGTTATTTTATCTATAGCTGTTAGGAGAAGTTGAATTTATATGAACGTAAGCAGGCGTGGCTGGAACTCAAACTAGGTTCGCCGATTCCGTTTTCCGTCTTGGTAATCGTTATACCACTCTCCTCTTCCTGCTTTTCATTTCATCCATTAAAGAAAAATCCCGTTTTTTAAAGCTGCAAAATTGATTTCCGTTTTCTTTAATTCTGACAATGCATAATTTATTCGGCGTAATTGACATCTGTGTAAAATTTCGATTTCACTCTGATTTCATATACTTTTGATTGTAACAAATAGTTGTTTTATATTCTTGTTTTGATTTAATGAACTTTTGATCAAATTTGAACAACGTATTTATTCATTTTTTGTAAAAAAAAATACCATTTGGCCGATTAGTCAATTTCATCGACACGGTTTTTATATATATATATATATATATATATATATATATATATATATATATATATATATATATATATATATATATATATATATATATATATATATAAATGATCCGTGTCATCCACAGACAGCTGTTTCAATATATTACATCTATTCAGTGGGGCTTTCCATTATCCCATCCAGTACCGCGTGTCAGAATTGAAACCTTCACTTCAGACACGGAGGCCGATATCCTACCTCTGGACTACGGAACTGGACGGTCAGTAAGGTTGAATTTAAGCGATATATCTATTTATACAGAAATTCCTCATCCATCAGAGTGCTCTATTCCTATGGAAGAGCATTGCATAAGCTTACGATGGATGAGTTACCTCACTTAAAGAGTGCTGAACCCTGAATAGAGGAGCATTAACTATATATATATATATATATATAGAGAGAGAGAGAGAGAGAGAGAGAGAGAGAGAGAGAGAAGGAGAGAGAGAGAGAGAGACCCTTTTTCGGAGGATCCTTAAATTGTTGATAAATTCCTAAGCTGCTCAAAACTAAAGCAGGTGAGCGACGCTATTACCAATCCACTAAGACCGATATACTACACCTATCCACTAATTTATCACATTCCTTTTTTTTTTCTTTTAGTGGCTGAAGCAATCCCATTTGGCTGACCCTGCAAATAGATGAATAAGCTCGAAACTGCGATTTTTTTTTTTTCAGTTTCTAAATTTTTTAGTACCAGGACCTTCTTTATCATTTACCATATTTAATCTTGAGAGAATAATAGACGTGGCTAAGCTCCCTGGATTATGAGTGGAAAAAAGTTGATGTTCCTGCTTCTTTCGTGGGTAGGAACATCGATATGGTATACGGTTTCCGGTCAAAATAACATCTGCCAATATCATCACCTTACCGGATTCTTCCCTAAACATATGTTCAAAACATCAGCAGGATATAGTAACAATTATGGGGCGTCTGTTGCCTAACGGTCTTTTTCTAAGATAGAAAGAACTGATTAAGTCATATATCAGGTTGAAGTAGATTCTGAGTAATGGTTACTGGAAATTAATTATATTACTATCCATTTTGCTAATAGCAATGGCCAGTAACATGTTCATTGGTCACTGTTTTACGACGAACCATACCACACTATGCTGAATGCTGTAACATATACCAGTTTGGAAAATGGAATCGTCGAACCAAGTTCGAGTTTGACCACGGCTGTTCGTGTTCATTACGCACTAATACCCTTGAGAAAAGGCATGAATCCAATTCTCCCCCAGCTATGGTTAAATAGCGAGGCAGTTGGCACCCTTTAGCCCTATAAGGCTGTCCATATAAGAGAAGGTCGCTCTGAAAGAAAAAAAAAAAAAACTAGTTGAGCAGTCACCATAGTTGGTCTCAATTCCAGGCAAAGGGTTGGGAATAGAGTTACCAATGTAGAGCTTTTCGCACTAAATCCAGTGCGTTTCTTGTCTAGACAATCTGAAAAGTGCTAAAACATTTTGGCCATTTTGGGGGCTCTTTTTTTTCAACTATTTTTAGCATCTTTTCAGTGTGTTTGGGTCATTTGGAGTATATTTTGCCCATTTTTCAATTTAGCAATTTTTGGCGATCAAAATATCTTTTGAGTTGTCAAAACTACACTGGGTTAGAAACCCCAACCCGTTAAAAAAATACTTGCTACTGAAACTGCAGCGGAGTGGTTGCGGTCCTATGCTTCACAAGGATACAGGGATAAACACACATACACCGTTCAACTATGAAGAAGAGTATCTCAACTATAAATGAGCACAAATTACTCCTTGCTTGATTCAACGAGTTGTTCAGACTAATATTCTCGTTTGGTCGATGAGAATATTAGTCTGAACAACTCGTGGAATAATAGCATTTACACATCTCTAAATTTTGGCTGATACTTCCAATCAATTTGTAGAGAAATAGAATCAAGATTCCTAATAGATAAGTAGATAACCTTTCTTAGGGGAACAAAAAGGAAATGCATGTTTTTGATCTTTTGAAATCAGGAAAATGTAAACTAATGTCAAATTTGCTTTAAAATGGAAACTTCCTCCAAATCTAACAGAGTCGTCCTCGACTTATGAGTCAGGAAGCAAGGGGTTAATGGCCTCTCCAAATCAGTGTGAAATTAGGAACAAATCAACTTTTTTGCGCCCATCCCTTTGGGAAAGGGTTCATGGCCTCCTAGTGCAAATAAAGGCTTCAGCTAGGTTACATTACTGATGAAGTTTTCACTTCAGTTAAAATTTGGCCAAATCAAGGTACATATTCCATTGTCATTTAGATAGAACTGTACTTCTGGGTTATTGACTGAATTTAACAGTAAATTAAATTCAACTTTTTTTCCTGTTGTACCAGTAACCCTTAAAATTGCTTTCTGTGGTGGATGAAAAAAAACATTGTAAAACCACAGCTTTAACCCGATGCAAAAAAGCAAACACGATGTACAGAGAACTTATCTTGTTTATTCTTTGTGTCAACCGAGAGATAACCCATATCTTCAAAACACGAAGTGATACTGATTGTCGTATCTTGGGAGATGCATGGATTTCAAGTTCAATCCCCTGTGAATGTTTCCTGTGTCTTTCCATAGGGACCCTGTCTCTCTTCTGTGCTTTCTACGAAAGTCAGCGTAAATAAGCAGGTTTCCTTTATGTCTCTTCTATCAATCTTAATCTAGCCTCACGTTGATGAGAGGCCGACAGTCTTCAGCATCATAACTCTAAATGACGCTTCGTCTTGGGGAAAATACATTTTTTATTGACAACAGGAAAAAAGTGCGACCAGCGGCAATGTAACATCGCACATTTTACCACTTCTACGTCTGTCTGTCTGTCTGTCTGTCTATCTATATATCTCTGTCTGTCTGTATCTGTGTCTCTGTCTGTCTGTCTGTCTGTCCCCCTTCTCTCTCTCTCTCTCTCTCCCTCTCTCTCTCTCTCTCTCTCTCTCTCTCTCTCTCTCTCTCTCTCTCTCTCTCTCTCTCTCTCTCTCTCTCTCTCAATATAATGTATCTTCTTGTCCTGGGGTGAGAAAAGACACAAATGAAGCATGCCTATGAGATTTGGAAATTTTTGCCTCCACCAACATTGACGTGTGACCCCACCACCATGTGGTGTTTGCCCTCGGGGAGACGCAAATAAAAAATTCTCATTTTGCCAGTTGAAATTTCAATTTCCAGGACAACAAACTCTCCATTAAGGAAACCTCTACGGGAGCTTCCCATAGAGTATCGGTTGGCCAGTAGGTTTTACTAGTCATTTGTTAATATAGTGAGTTTGACCTTCATTGTGGGCCTCACTTTTATACTAACCGGTTGTAAAAGTTTGGTACCCAGGACACAGCAAACCGTGCGCAGTGTGGCTGTTCGGGGTGGGGGGTCGATCATATTCTGCCAGAGTGCCCAATTTAAACCTTCGTAATGGAGTCTATGGCCTGCGACGCCTAGATGGTGCAACACTGAACTGGCCCGGGGGGATCGATTCTTGGAGTTGATTTGTGGAGAGTCATACGAACGACGACGACTCTTATAGCTTAGTGTCTAAGTTTAACACACCTAGTTTAATGCACCTAGAAACTCCCAGTTCAGATCCCCGTGTGCTGACGTCACTTATCTTCTTTTGTATTCAAACCTAGAGCTTCCCAAACTGTGTGTCGCGACACTTCAGTGCGCCGGTGATAATCTGTAGGTAAGTCGCATAATCATTTATAAATTTGTATATCTTTCAAAAGATATGTATCCTGGGTCAGTTGAACTGCTGGGATGAAATCATGTATCTGGTTTGGCTGACAAAACTCAAGTAATGTCTAGCAAAAGATTTCATATTTAAGAAGTATGTCGTCAATGAAGAAAGTTTTGAAAGCTCTGATCTAACCACTCATAAGAAACGGTCAACAAAAACTGTCATAAAAATGCTTTACATAGGTTTCTTCAGTTTTCAAATTGGTCCAGCTGGCTGTGTGTGAATGCTTGTATCACGCGTACAGGCAACATCAATGGAGCTAGAAGGCTGAAATTTTCATCATTCACTCTTCATCATGTCTAGAAAAAACAGTTTGTTTTTTAACCCCTCCCAGCTCTTAATGGGGGGGGTCGTATTTGCAATGTAAATTTATGCCAAATTGATCCCTTAGTTTATGTCTAGCAGTATTCATGTTTGATTTTTTTCAAATTAAGATTTCTTGTGATCACTACCTAACAAAAGACGGAAGAAGTGAATTATCCATTGGTCTCCGCTTTTTCAAATTTTTAATAGATCGCCCCCAAATTAACTCGTTGCCTGAGGACGTTGGTCATGTGACAGTTTCTGCTAAATGACTAACCAGACCTTTCGCTATTTTTTAAAAACTTCATCTGTGCCTCAATGGAACATTGCTGTAAATGTTTCATTCACTCTTTTCATTCCATTTTGTTCTATTTGATCTCTTGACGTATACTCATTTAAATTGGTGGAGGACGTCACTTCTACTACTAATGTTAATAAACATCAAAAAATCAACAAAGCCATCCATGCGAATAAACACTGAAATATCATTAAAACCATTTCTTGAAGGTTAATCGAAGGTCTGTTTTCCGGATTTATCTTCACTCTAAAACAGAACGTTTAGTGAGATCAACAACAACAAAAAAGATGCCTAAGCTTTTGAGAATTCATATATTGAAAGGTCATCATTGTTTTTGTAAGAAACTCATCTTGGAAATAGAGTATCCGCTGCGTTTTATAGGCCTCGTCAAATTTCATTGCAGTAAGATACTATAATTTTATACGAGTAGCAATGTGCTGACGTCATCAGCGTAGGCCTAGTTCTAAACAAAACATTGTCGCCTGTGCTGGTGACGTCACAGTCACTGACTTCCTGGTGCAAGAAATGGAGTTCTTATCCATCTTTTGCCACTTGGTTGACTGAC
Organism: Thysanoteuthis rhombus; assembly: GCA_963457665.1. Lineage (NCBI taxonomy): Eukaryota > Metazoa > Mollusca > Cephalopoda > Oegopsida > Thysanoteuthidae > Thysanoteuthis > Thysanoteuthis major. The sequence goes on along the minus strand of OY735211.1, from coordinate 12,727,572 downwards.
CGCATGTATGGACTTGGGCAGTGAAACATCAAAGTGGAAAAGAGCAATAAATCTTAGGACCATGTTGAAACAAGTAAGTTAATAAGTTTCATTGGTGTGATAAGACACCAGATAATGAATGTACAAATATTTGAAAGAGTTGATACAACATTCATGAGAGCAAATATGTTTTTGCACTGTGAATTTCTTTTCATAAAATAAATTAATATGAGTCAATTGAAACCTTCTGATTGAAATATCTTTTCATGAACGACAAGAAGTTCATACACATGCAAAATATCTGCAAATTCTGGAGGACTGTAGAAAAGTTCTTTTGAAAAGATTGTTCAAAAGTTTTTAATTATGTTTAAATGGTAGTATATATTTTCTTACAATATATACTGAAATATAAAGGGTGTTTATTCTTGCTAAAGAATTTGCAAGTTGAAGATAGATTTTTAAAGAGAATAGGCTTCTAAGTTCCAAGTCGAAATTTTTTTGCTTGTTGAAAGTGTCCTCTGTTGGAGGTGAGCGTGGCACGGTAAAGATTTTCTTATATGCGTTTTGAATGGTGAAGGTTTGCGCGTTGTATAGTAAGTGATAGAATTTTTGAGAAGCGTAATAAAAAGGTAGAGACAGATTGAGGTCCATACATAACTCTGGTTTCTAGCGTACAATTCAACTGCTGAGAGCTTTCTGGTGCCACTTTGGTTTGTAGCATTTATGAAGTCAGTCTTGGTGTTCATTTTTGCAATCCAACTAGTAACTGGTTGTATCTGTGCGTACGTGCATGTCTTGATTTTTCTGTTAGAGAATCATTGATGTGTCAAGATGTATGTGGCATGTGTATGTGTGTGCAGTAACTGTTGGAATGTGCATATGTCGCATAGCTAAAGTTTGGAATGTGCACAGCAAGGGTTTAAACAGTCATGGCATGACTCCTGCAGATGATTACCGAAAAACCATTATAGAAAAGTTTTTTTATAGCTTGGTGGAATCTAAAATCGGCTCACCAGAGCCTAATATTTTCCCTTATTTCATGGCTTGCTATTTGTCGGAAAAACAACTTCTGTTTAATCATGATTGAAAATGTGTTGAGGTGTTAGGATCTTGATGTTATAATGTACGTATACTTTTTGTTGAAAATAACTTGACCATTTGGAGTAAGAAATGACTTGAATTGTAACAAAACTAGCTAATTTTTTTATCACAGTATGATTTTGAACTCTAACGTGACAATTTCCGCTTGTCTCAGTGAAGGGTTGCTGTATACGTGGTTTCGACACCCACAGAGTTATGTGCAGCAACAACAAGCGACTCCTCTATTGTTAAATCCAAGACAATATCTACTAGAAAGTAGGTATTTACATATTTATACCATTTTACAAGTACATTAAAGCAGAGAGCATAGGGTGTGAAAAGCTAGATGCTGACTCTCAAGATGGAATACGAACCAGCTGGTGGAAGAAGAGAACTGAGATAGAAATAACTTTTAAAATAGAAGAACCTGCGATACTATCCTTGCCAACTATTTTTGAAGTCTTAACAAAAGCGTAGCGTGCAAGCAAAAGACGGAACTAATGCTTTCGATATGTTGTAACGAAGATAGCTCAAAGCTTCTGATCTACTGAAACAGAAGAAAAAAAAGATGGATTTTTGTTTTTATTCTTTCTCAGTTCAGGAATTTATTACCCTGTACAACGTTCATGAAAACCCCCAGAAAATTATCAAACTGTCAAAGAAAAACATTTATTCGTAAATTCGCCAAGTAATCTAACTAGATTTAACGCATTAACGAGAAGATCTATCCAAGTCCACGACCTGTCGCTTCGCTGATGGTAGAACAACAGGTGCGGCTAATGGCTGCTACTGATGCTATGAACGTGATAGACTAAACAGGAGGAGAGAAAAGGAAAATAGGTAGTTTAATAGGAGAGTAAAAAGGGGAAGGGGATGGTGGTTGCTACTTATACTGCGTCACAGACACGGCTCTTATCATCTATTTAAGTAAAGACCCAAGTCACCAAGTCTGTTCGTTCCTATACTTGTATGTCACGACATGAGTTTTACTCTCTTCCTCCCTTTAAAGCTGATTAAAGAGAGGAAGATGGTAGACTTATGTGGCCAGCAGCTGAAGTGTAAGTGATTGATTTAGCTGACACCTAAATTTCGCAGGAAAACACAAGTTTTATTCTCCTCTCTTAAAAGCTGAGTGAGATTGAATACTTAGTTTGAAAATAGAAATATTCTTAAATATCAATCTATCCATAGATAACTTGAAAGTATCTCGTCATTTGTCATGTACTCTGCTAATCATTATAATTCACAAAAATGTCTGTCTACTCGCCTGTACGTATGTGACAGCATACCGAAAATACTACCCAACACATGATTTCTTTGTGTGTACCAGTGTGACCCATAGGCAGGATTTTGGGCCAGTTGGTTTTTGAAAGAATTCCCAAAATATGTTTTGGGGTTGGGGTGAGCGATTTAGATTAAAAGGTCATCTTGAAATGGACACATTTTTGTGAGAGAGGGGTAAACAGAGAGAGGGGGAAAGAAGGTCGTACACGTGGATACATGTAAACAAGTGTGAATCTATTTGAATAGCAACTGATAATAACCGCATAATTCTTTTCAAATCAATACTCAGGTGCTTTTTTTTTTTACCATGAGATTTTTTTTCATTACACGGCTTCAGTGCACAGTAGCAACTCTAACGGACTATTCTTATCCTCTTTTAAAATGTATGGTAATAATTGAATATCTTCTTAGAAACTTTAATTTGGTTATAACTGCAAGAAAATAGCATGAAGTTGGTCGAGAAAAAAAAAACAATTCTTTTGCGTATTCTCAAAAGATTCCTGAGCAGATTAAGACGATGTTTACGTTTTCGACTCCGTCATGATTGATGGATAAGTCACCAGACAAAATGAAGTCCAGCTTGAATATTCTTTCAAAACTAGAATTGACCCCAGAGAAATTTGATTCGGTGAAAATTAGTCAATCTAATGATTAGTTGAGTGGATTTGTTGAAAATATTCCTTCTTTCCACAGACAACTTACTGAAAAATGCATTTACTTACCGTTGGCTGAAGACAGTTCAAAGAACAAGCAATAGAGTTTTTACCCCCATTTACCATATACACTGTTACTGCGTGTTTTGTTTTCAATTTTTAATTTTTACTGAATGACAGGAAATTTCAACAGCTTAACTACCTTCTACTCGCAGTATTTTCATTGTTTTTTAGCTACAATGCTCGGGGTTATTTTAGAGCTTGCACACTTTGCATCATGAGATGCGATTTTTCGTTATTTCTTCTACAAGAAAAAAAACAAGAGCTCCTATCTATTGCTTATTCACGCTCTTATTTTTAAGAAAATTGTTATGCACATAAAAATCAAAAGCTCTTTAGCATAGCTTCAAAGCATGATTAAAACGAGCATCGTAACGTAAATTGTTGAAACTTGGTCAGAAATGACGCATGCTTTTCTCTTCAGTTCTAACGAAAAATAAAATCAGTGATTAAATTCAAATAACATGATTCATTTGGGATTTCTCGTATTATGCATCAAAATTATAATGCGAAGTTTTCAAATATCAAAATGAAAGACGAGCATTGTCGCTGGAAAAAAAATCACGAAAATATCGCAAGCGAAAGTTCGTCAACGTTCGATGGTGATTTTCTCAACACTGCCCATGGTTTGCACAATGAAAATTATACCGGCCCCCTGGGTCAGTAGTCCCAAAAGGTCTCACCACATCACTTGCTTTGGGTGGGGGTTGATGTGCTCCAACAACGACTACCCAAGCACTACACCAGTAGGCCTAATCTACAGAAGTGCATCTACAAACTTTAACACAAATCACCAACCGGATCATTAGAACACTAGTTGAAAACCAGCCACGGGAACAAGCTGGCTTTAGAAGAAACTTCTCCACCATGGACCATCTCCATTTATTAAATTAGCTAAAAGAAAGTAACAGAATACAAAGTGCCACTCGCTGTAGCTTTTATAGACTTCAAGAAGGCTTTCGACTCAATGGTCATGAAGGCCATCACTATGCAAGGTGTAGATCCTGTATGCGTCAGAGTACTGCAACATATATACAGTAACAACAACTCCTTTAGCAGACTAAATGAATACTCTGAAGCATTCGAGCTCCAAAAAGGAGTAAGACAAGGCAATACCAGCTCACCCAAACTCTTCACAGCCTGCCTCGAGATGATCTTCCAGAACCTAGACTGGGTCGCAGAAGTGGAGAAAGATGACTACTGCATCTATCTGGGACAATCAATCTCTATGAAACCCACAAAAGAAGAAGAAATCAAGCAAAGAATCACTCTAGGATGGCCAGCCTTCGGTAGAGCAAGCTCAACCTTCAAACACAAGATCCCATTAATCCTAAAAAGAAGGGTATACAACCAATGCATCCTTCCGATAGTCACCTGTGGAGCTTAAACATGGAACCTAACCAAAAACTGACCTGTTCACTGAGAAGCATGCAATATGCACATGAAAGAACGATGCTCGGTCTCACATGGAGAGATCAAAAGACAGCACAGTATCAGGGATAAAACGGGAGACATCATAAAATCCACCAGAAAACTAAAATGGCAATGGGTATGTCATGTTGCAAGAATGGCAGACAACCGATGGACATCACAACCTAAAACATGGATTCCGAGAGATCGCATGCACAACGGAGGCCATCAGAATACAAGATGGAGAGACGAAATAGACAAATTCAGAAAGCACTGGCTCCGCAACACCCACGATGGATAGGTGTGGCGAATCCTGGGGAAAGTCTATGTCTAACGACGGACGCTAAGAGACATATGATGATGATGACGTCATCAGTTAGAACGAATATTTAGTCAAGTATACACTTTTTAGTTTTACCTTAGTCTGCCAAAACGCCAAATAGAAACAGGAAAATTGTTTCATGACTATCTTCAAAATAGGATCGCCTATCTTCCTTGAAATGAAGTGTTCAAACTCTTTACTTCTAACTTAACTATAACTCCAACACTGGTTGGCTATATACACTCAAAAGGCTGGGTGAACTGACCACGAAAATTGAACTCAGTTACCCGAACACCTCATTCCATTATTTTCTTTCAAGTAGTTCCTTGGGATATATAAACAGGGTGCCTACAGAGGTTACGAGTTCGTAATACATTCGTATTGCGCGTCCTTGTTCAAATTTTCCGAATCATATATATGGTGGCACCTATTACTTATGAAACGTAAATATAATGGTTTGAAATTGTTTGTTTTTGGTGGGTTTTTTTTCATAGATACATCCCCTTAATCACGCACATCAAAATACATTTTGCTGTTTATTTGTCAAAAAAAGTTTAGGTAAACTCCAATTATCTACCATTTTTATCAAATAACACGTCATCAGTCTTTTAACGTCCGTCGTTGAACATAGACCTTCCCCAGGATTCACCATACCTCTCTATCGTAGGCGTCACGGAGCCAGTATTTTCTAAATTTGTCTAGTTCATCTCTCCATCTTGTATTCTGTTAACCTCGATTTTGCATGTGATTTCTGGGGATCCATTTTGTGAGTCGTCATGTCCCTCAATTGTCTGACATTCTTGCAACGTGGCCTGCCCATTGCCATTTAAGTTTTATGATAGATTCTATGATTTCTCTGACTCCCGTTTTCTTCCTTATATACTGCGCTGTCTTGTGATCTTTCCGTTTGAGGTTGATCACGATTCTCTCATGTGCGCGTCGCATGTTTCTCAGGTTGCTGGTCTATCTCTCTTAGTAAGGCTCCATATTTCAGCTCCATAAGTGACTATCGGGAGGATGCATTGGTTGTATACTTCCAACTAATGGTAGATGAACTAAATGAAGAAAGCAAAAAAGTTGGCCTACACATGAACTTGAGTAAAACGAAAATCATGGGCAACGATCACATTTAGAATAAGGACATAACTGTCGAAATCGAAGATGCAAAACTGGGAAAAGTAGACCACGACATCTACCTGGGACAACGAATCTCTATGAAACCCACAAAGGAGGAGGAGATCAAGCGAAGAATCACCCTAGGATGGCAAGCCTTTGACACGGAAAGCTCAACCTTCAAAAATAAGTCGATCCCAAAAACACGTACGCGTGAATATTTGGAAGAAGTGGATGAAAGAACAAATAGTAAGTTAACCGAAATGTTCTAATACGGCATCACATCCATAGTGCGTCGATGTGATTAATTACAACTTCTACTGCGATTTTCCATTTCACTGAAGTTATTCAGTACAATTGTAAAGATCATTCGCGTTTGTGGGCCTATTGTGCTGGATGTTAGTTTCGACCATTTGTTATCAATGAGATTGAGGTCTGCTGTTTGGTCCGGATGCCGCTGCAGCCGGATGTTTCTTTTTCTTCAATGTTGATTCTGACTAGTCAGTAAGTGTGTTTTAGATTGTTTTGCTGAAAAATGCGCGACCGACTTGAATAGTCCTGGCGCTGTAATAGAGCCCCGTAGGAAATTTTGAATTGACTAATGAGAGTACTTGGACATGCTAGAGGGACCTTTAGTGAGTGAGAATATTTAGGTTAGATATTCAAGATAAGTTTCCCAAAAATTAGCGTAATTTTTCATAACGTCCTCGATTTAGTGCCCAAGTCAGAAAGAAATTTCATCAGATATGGACATATTGGAACGGAACTGTAATGAAGAGTAAAGTTTACAAAAGAACCATGTTCAAGTCATTTAGATAAATATATAATAAAATATAATCAACCCTCATTTTAAAATGAAACATAGAGTATATTGATAGCTATAACATAGGGGAGGTAATTGTTGATGAATCCACTGACAAATATTCCGTCTACTTGGTAGTCTGCTGCCAACCCTTCCACTAAATTCATTGAGAACTTTTGAAGGAACAAAACAGCCAGGACTAAATTCATCGAGAACTTTTGAAGGAACAAAACAGCCAGGACTAAATTCATCGAGAACTTTTGAAGGAACAAAACAGCCAGGACTAAATTCATCGAGAACTTTTGAAGGAACAAAACAGCCAGGACTAAATTCATTGAGAACTTTTGAAGGAACAAAACAGCCAGGACTAAATTCATCGAGAACTTTTGAAGGAACAAAACAGCCAGGACTAAATTCATCGAGAACTTTTGAAGGAACAAAACAGCCAGGACTAAATTCATTGAGAACTTTTGAAGGAACAAAACAGCCAGGACTAAATTCATCGAGAACTTTTGAAGGAACAAAACAGCCAGGACTAAATTCATTGAGAACTTTTGAAGGAACAAAACAGCCAGGACTAAATTCATCGAGAACTTTTGAAGGAACAAAACAGCCAGGACTAAATTCATTGAGAACTTTTGAAGGAACAAAACAGCCAGGACTAAATTCATTGAGAACTTTTGAAGGAACAAAACAGCCAGGACTAAATTCATTGAGAACTTTTGAAGGAACAAAACAGCCAGGACTAAATTCATCGAGAACTTTTGAAGGAACAAAACAGCCAGGACTAAATTCATCGAGAACTTTTGAAGGAACAAAACAGCCAGGACTAAATTCATCGAGAACTTTTGAAGGAACAAAACAGCCAGGACTAAATTCATCGAGAACTTTTGAAGGAACAAAACAGCCAGGACTAAATTCATTGAGAACTTTTGAAGGAACAAAACAGCCAGGACTAAATTCATCGAGAACTTTTGAAGGAACAAAACAGCCAGGACTAAATTCATTGAGAACTTTTGAAGGAACAAAACAGCCAGGACTAAATTCATCGAGAACTTTTGAAGGAACAAAACAGCCAGGACTAAATTCATTGAGAACTTTTGAAGGAACAAAACAGCCAGGACTAAATTCATCGAGAACTTTTGAAGGAACAAAACAGCCAGGACTAAATTCATTGAGAACTTTTGAAGGAACAAAACAGCCAGGACTAAATTCATCGAGAACTTTTGAAGGAACAAAACAGCCAGGACTAAATTCATTGAGAACTTTTGAAGGAACAAAACAGCCAGGACTAAATTCATCGAGAACTTTTGAAGGAACAAAACAGCCAGGACTAAATTCATCGAGAACTTTTGAAGGAACAAAACAGCCAGGACTAAATTCATCGAGAACTTTTGAAGGAACAAAACAGCCAGGACTAAATTCATTGAGAACTTTTGAAGGAACAAAACAGCCAGGACTAAATTCATCGAGAACTTTTGAAGGAACAAAACAGCCAGGACTAAATTCATCGAGAACTTTTGAAGGAACAAAACAGCCAGGACTAAATTCATTGAGAACTTTTGAAGGAACAAAACAGCCAGGACTAAATTCATCGAGAACTTTTGAAGGAACAAAACAGCCAGGACTAAATTCATTGAGAACTTTTGAAGGAACAAAACAGCCAGGACTAAATTCATCGAGAACTTTTGAAGGAACAAAACAGCCAGGACTAAATTCATTGAGAACTTTTGAAGGAACAAAACAGCCAGGACTAAATTCATCGAGAACTTTTGAAGGAACAAAACAGCCAGGACTAAATTCATCGAGAACTTTTGAAGGAACAAAACAGCCAGGACTAAATTCATCGAGAACTTTTGAAGGAACAAAACAGCCAGGACTAAATTCATTGAGAACTTTTGAAGGAACAAAACAGCCAGGACTAAATTCATTGAGAACTTTTGAAGGAACAAAACAGCCAGGACTAAATTCATCGAGAACTTTTGAAGGAACAAAACAGCCAGGACTAAATTCATCGAGAACTTTTGAAGGAACAAAACAGCCAGGACTAAATTCATTGAGAACTTTTGAAGGAACAAAACAGCCAGGACTAAATTCATCGAGAACTTTTGAAGGAACAAAACAGCCAGGACTAAATTCATTGAGAACTTTTGAAGGAACAAAACAGCCAGGACTAAATTCATCGAGAACTTTTGAAGGAACAAAACAGCCAGGACTAAATTCATTGAGAACTTTTGAAGGAACAAAACAGCCAGGACTAAATTCATTGAGAACTTTTGAAGGAACAAAACAGCCAGGACTAAATTCATTGAGAACTTTTGAAGGAACAAAACAGCCAGGACTAAATTCATCGAGAACTTTTGAAGGAACAAAACAGCCAGGACTAAATTCATCGAGAACTTTTGAAGGAACAAAACAGCCAGGACTAAATTCATCGAGAACTTTTGAAGGAACAAAACAGCCAGGACTAAATTCATCGAGAACTTTTGAAGGAACAAAACAGCCAGGACTAAATTCATTGAGAACTTTTGAAGGAACAAAACAGCCAGGACTAAATTCATCGAGAACTTTTGAAGGAACAAAACAGCCAGGACTAAATTCATTGAGAACTTTTGAAGGAACAAAACAGCCAGGACTAAATTCATCGAGAACTTTTGAAGGAACAAAACAGCCAGGACTAAATTCATCGAGAACTTTTGAAGGAACAAAACAGCCAGGACTAAATTCATCGAGAACTTTTGAAGGAACAAAACAGCCAGGACTAAATTCATTGAGAACTTTTGAAGGAACAAAACAGCCAGGACTAAATTCATCGAGAACTTTTGAAGGAACAAAACAGCCAGGACTAAATTCATTGAGAACTTTTGAAGGAACAAAACAGCCAGGACTAAATTCATCGAGAACTTTTGAAGGAACAAAACAGCCAGGACTAAATTCATCGAGAACTTTTGAAGGAACAAAACAGCCAGGACTAAATTCATCGAGAACTTTTGAAGGAACAAAACAGCCAGGACTAAATTCATTGAGAACTTTTGAAGGAACAAAACAGCCAGGACTAAATTCATCGAGAACTTTTGAAGGAACAAAACAGCCAGGACTAAATTCATCGAGAACTTTTGAAGGAACAAAACAGCCAGGACTAAATTCATTGAGAACTTTTGAAGGAACAAAACAGCCAGGACTAAATTCATCGAGAACTTTTGAAGGAACAAAACAGCCAGGACTAAATTCATTGAGAACTTTTGAAGGAACAAAACAGCCAGGACTAAATTCATCGAGAACTTTTGAAGGAACAAAACAGCCAGGACTAAATTCATCGAGAACTTTTGAAGGAACAAAACAGCCAGGACTAAATTCATCGAGAACTTTTGAAGGAACAAAACAGCCAGGACTAAATTCATCGAGAACTTTTGAAGGAACAAAACAGCCAGGACTAAATTCATTGAGAACTTTTGAAGGAACAAAACAGCCAGGACTAAATTCATCGAGAACTTTTGAAGGAACAAAACAGCCAGGACTAAATTCATTGAGAACTTTTGAAGGAACAAAACAGCCAGGACTAAATTCATCGAGAACTTTTGAAGGAACAAAACAGCCAGGACTAAATTCATCGAGAACTTTTGAAGGAACAAAACAGCCAGGACTAAATTCATTGAGAACTTTTGAAGGAACAAAACAGCCAGGACTAAATTCATCGAGAACTTTTGAAGGAACAAAACAGCCAGGACTAAATTCATTGAGAACTTTTGAAGGAACAAAACAGCCAGGACTAAATTAATCGAGAACTTTTTTTTCACAAGCCAACTCAAAAATTCCAACGGGGTTCAATTACAGTGCCTGGATAAATATGATTTTGGGTGCATTCTAGTATAACTTTATCTAATATTTCTGGATGATATATACTATCAATAATTCTCTCAAAAAATGGACAGTCACCGTTTCCAGACATGCAACCCAATACTTCCATCGAACAACGTTACTCTTCACCTACACTTATTTCAGACACAGACAGTTGTTTCGAATTACAACTTACGTATTTGTATTACAACTCTTCAGTATGGCTATAGACGATCCAAAAACCCATCCGGTACCATGTGGTAAGACCGAAACCTTACCTTCAGACCCAGAGGCTGGCATTTTACTCCTGCTCTACGCAGAACTGGACGGTCATTGAGACTGAATTTAAGCGATATATTTACTTACGCACGATTCCTTATCCACCAGAGTGCTCCATTCCAGAGTTGGGAGAGCATTGCTATATAGCTTATAATGAACGAATTGTCTTACTTAAAGAGTGCTCAACCCTGAAGAAGGGGGCGTTAATTATAATGATAATTAATAATTGAGTCATCAACATATATATATATATATATATATATATATATATTGATAGATTACACGTTTTTACTGATACGTGTTGCTTTTTGTCAAAGGTCATTAATAGATCCTAGGAATCCATTATCATCATTCATCATTATGAGTTGTTGGACATAGACCTTCTCCAGGATTCGCCAAACCTCGTGGGCGCCATAGCGCCAATATCTCCAGAACCTATCAAAATCGTCACATCTTATTTTCTGCCGGTCATAATATCACATATGATCTTTGGGGATCCACGTTGTGAGTTTTGATATCCAGTGGTTGTCTGACATTCTTGCAATAAGGTCTATCCATTGACATTTGATTTTTTTTAATGGCTTTTATGGTATCTGACTCCAATTATTTCTGTAATATACTGTGCTGTCTTGTGATCTCTCTATGTGATGTTTAGCCTGACACTTTCCAGCGCACATTGTATGTTTCTTAGTTTGAGAACCAATCTTTTGGTTAGACTTTATCAGTGAGCTCCATAGATGACTATTGGGAGGACGCATTGGTTGTGGACCCTTCCTTTCAAAACTAATGGGATCTTTTTTCTTGGATGTTGAGTTAGCTCAGCCAAAAGGTGGTCTACATAAGGTGATTCTTAAAATCCCACACTTTCATGAAAAAAAGTGTTAGTGTTTCAGTCCAAGTTTTCTTTTTTTAAAGTTTTATTGAATTCCATGAATTTTAAAAAATCATTTTCATGAACTTCTCATGGAAAACATCTCTCCAGACTTGCGTTTGCTGGTAGTGTTTTGGCACTCACTCAAAATTATATGTACTATATTTTCCTAACAGGTCATCTGATATTTCCGTTAGTTTTAATTTTTTTCCAACTGCATATCACTCGTTTAGCCAATCGAATTGATGCTTAACAGAGATGTAATTAATTGAAGCAAATGAATACCAGAATAACTTCAAATGAAATCTTGTGGTTTCAGGTTTTCAATTTTAGACGAATGGAATTATGAACATTATCAGTAGTTCTTAGTAGTCTCAAGGACTCCTTGTCCTGCTTTTGTGGCGTTGAGCCAAACTAATCTAAGCTTAATAAATAGCTATTCTAACAAAAGTTCCAAAAAGCCGACCTAAAAACAGTTGATTCTTTCATCATCATCATCATCATCATCATCATCAGTCTTTTAACGTCCATCGTTAGACATAAACCTTCCCCAGGATTCGCCACACTTCTCTGTCATGGGCGTCGCGGAGCCAGTACTTTCTGAACTTGTCTAGCTCGTCTCTCCATCTAATATTCAGCCGTCCTCAGTCGCGCATGTGATCTCGGGGGATCCATCTCGTGAGTCGTGAGTCGTGATGTCCATCGATTATCTGCCATTCTTGCAATTTGGCCAGCCCACCGCCATTTGAGATTTTTAATGGATTCTATGATGTGCCTGACTCTTGTCTTTTCTCGGATGTACTGTGCTGTCTTGTGGTCTCTCCATGTGAGGCCCAGCATAATTCTTTCATGTGCACGTTGCATGGGTTTCTTTTTTGTTTTTTTTTTAATCAGCGCGCGAACATCCATTCCTAACTTACAAGAGCATTCTTTAGTGCGTATTGATAATGCGTTGTTAACCATACGAAGAGTATATAAAACCTAGACCGCTATCCCTTTCTTGAGCACTCATAAAATGCTTTTGTTGATGATAGTATGAGTGATAGAATGATACACAGGGAACTATCTGAACTGTAGCATAGTTTATACAAGCGTATTGTAGATTTCAACATAATATTTTTTTTATTCTGATCTTAAATGTAATTTGTTTTCTTCTAAATCTTTTTAACAGGCCTCCTCAAGTTGGAAGCTGGAATGAAACTTTGAAATTTTCTTCAGTCAGTGATATTTTTTTTAAAGTTTTACTGAAACATTGTCAAGTATCTTTAATTTTCATTCATCTTAATTTAATTTGCTTTCTGTCGCAACTCCCAGGCCGTCATTTTACGGCCGGTAGTAATCAATTGGGTTAGTATTTTTAGGGCTAGTGACAGGGTTAAGGTTATTGTCGTCTGCTTCTTTGACTTTAAATTCGCCACCAGCGCTCACCTATCTTCAGCTAGAGCAGCGACCATTTTAAAACGGGAAAGCTCACAATTGCTGATTATAGTGACGGAACGCAACGCTGCCTGCTTTGAAAAAAAACCCTGCCTCCTGGAAATGTTTGAAAATTTACCAATTTTTCAGTGATGTCGAGGCTATATGAGATGAATATTTGGACATATACAGGCTAATTTTTCTTATCAGTGAATTGTTCGAGTAGAGAATTTTAGTAGTACATAGATAGTGAGAGAATGCCATTCCCACGCGTTCCCACAACACTTACACCTCTGATCACCCTACACCTGTCTTGATGCTCGTTATAGCGGCGTGGTTGCATTAACAAAAAATGTGCTGATATTAATACACAAATATAATATACAAGTCTGAAAGGAACTGCCGTAGTATTCTCTTCGTACGTACAGAGTCGCTTCAGCGTTATTTGTCAGCTCGAGAAGATATGTATTAGTCATGCTAAGAGAACACCAGACAAGACTGGCAGTTTCAGGGTCAAATTCCACACTGAACGCAACTATTTCAGCCACTGAGCCGAATCGACACATTGAAGGGACTGAGTGTGTGTGCAAAAAGTTTCTGCGAGAGACGGGGATGAAAAGAGTAGAGAAGAAAGAAAAAGAATCATAGCAAAGATTTCTTGAAAGAAAGAACAAGTAATAAATTCCAATAAAAAAAATTCGTTTGGCGACACCAGATCATTCAATATGGCGCCCGCAGCTTTCTGTTTTCTCTTTTTCACTTTATTTCTCTCTTTTGTTGATTAATGACGCATGAACAGAATCTCTCTCTCTCTCTCTCTCTCTCTCTCTCCCTCTTTTCCCTTCTCTTTCTCTATCCATCATTGTAAACTTTTCACCCTTCAGTCTCCACCGGAAGTCGGAATTTGTCATTATTGTTACATCATATGAGGTTGAAGTCAACTCTTCAGGAGTTTGACAAACAGCGGTGATCTCAACATGATAACATGTAAACAACAGATACTAGTTCAACTTGAATTAGAATATCACATGGTAATCATAACTAATAAACATAAGGTTGATCTTTTAAAAAGTAATGCTAAGACGGGGAGGGACTCCTTGTGGAAATCTTTTCTTTCTTTTTTTAATTATTATTATTATTATTATTATTATTACTACTACAACAATAACAACAACAACAATACTACTACTACTACTACTACAAGAAGAAGAAGAAGAAGAATCGAAGGTGTATAAAAGTCAATACTCGAGCACTGACCGCAGCAATCAACTTGATTCAACAATTTTCGACAAGGAATATAAGACAAGCGTATTAAACATTAAGTTCTTGTGTTAAATTTCATTTGCCACATCTTGCAAAAATATTCTGGGTATAAGAACATTCAATTTTCCTATTGGCTGAAATTCGGCCTTTGAGAACATCTTCAAAAGGTCAGACTCCTAAAGGCAGGAACAAAATCCTTCCTTGCCATCAAAAATTTTTTCTCACTTGAAACCGAAGGGAGCAGTAGGGCTTTACCCCTTAGAGATGTCGGCACGATGCCGGCGCCTCGTGTGTCAGGCACATGGCCGACACACTCAAAAATTTAGATTTTTCTTCAACAGTTAGTTGGGCTGTCAAATTTTCCTCAACAGCACGTGAAGCTGTCAGCAATATTTCAGATGGGCTAGGCCTAAATGTGCTGGCCATTTATTACCATGTCAGACAAATTCTGAACTCTAAAAAACACAACAAAAGAACTTCTGTTTAACACATTCCCTGGCCACAAGGCGAAATCGTCAACTCTATGAACACAATCCTACAAGAAAAGCAGCATCTCCACGAACTCTCCACGAACTTACGAAACTTGTCCAAAAAACTCATTGAATATGAATAATTGTTAATAGGATTCTTTCAACAGTAAGTTTCACTACGGAGCCACGACTTCTTCGCTGTTCAGCTTTTCTTCTTTCAACTTCTCTCCTTTCTAAACCCTCCTGTTGGATAAAAGTTCGGAATAATTGGAAAAGGTGGCCTGCATTGTTTTTAGTTTTCATCTCACTTGTTCGATTCAGAGTAGTCCTTGTTGCGAGTATCCAAAAAAGATAATCCCAACAAACGACTGAAACTTATTATACTTTTTAACTGAGATTAAATCTATTTTGTCTATATTGCAATCATATATAAGTAGAATTAATAATATACCAAAAAGTTTGAAATGTGTTTTGAGCCCGTTGTAAAGTTTCTGAACTATAGGATAGTGTATACTAGCGTATTGTGGATTTCAACATATCTCTTCTAAATTCGGTCTGAAATCTAATTTTTTCTTCTTCTAAATCTTTGTAACAAGTTTGCTGCAGGAATGAGACCATAAAATCCTTGTTTGTGATGCCTTTCATTTACGGACGTTACGTGAGTGAGTGTGTGTGTGTGTGTGTGACAAATAAGTTGTACAGCTTCTGATTTCGATGGTTAGGGTACGCATCATAATGATCCTCTTTTGGAAGGTTGTATAAAAGTTGAATTTCGTAATACCTGAATGCAAATAAATACACGCAACATTGAAATATCTACCAAATTAATTGAAATTTGGAACAGTTGGTGTTTCAGATAAAGACCCTTCATTTTCATTTCTTTTCTGAACCTTTTAACGCTTAAAGTGGTTTAACAGGATGAAATATATTTTCAAGTGTTTAAAAAGTGATAGCATTTGGCCGATTTTTTTACATTATTCATTATTTTCATTATTCTTGTTTTGCAATATTGGTTATGAAACGTTTAAAAAACAATATTATCAATCACCTTTCATTCGATTTTTGTGTTTTCTTCAAGTACATGTGAGATTTTTTAAAAAGCTCGACTGACTCTATTCTTTATAGCATCATAACAGAGGCGTGTGTGATACTACAGGAATAGGACTCAAGTCAGAGATGCATACGTGGCATGTCTCGACAGGGACTTATGACTTGGGCATAAATCAAAAAATGTCATTAAAAATGTACAATATGGTTCAGCTGGAATATTTTGTACGTGTAAAAAGCATTTGAGCGCTTTTACAACTAAAACAAAATTTTCCCTTCGGAGGAATATATTAGCGTAATGAAAGATTTGTTGCATCACTTAAAAAAAAAAAAAGGACTCCGGTAATTGTTTTTTTTTTTTTTTTTTTCAAACAAAATGTAGAGAGACATAGCTCTTTATAAAGGATTTGGGTAAGATTTTTAAAACTGTCCATCACTTTTTTAGATCCTTAACTCAAGAATGTACATTGTTTACAATTCATCAAACGTATCAAAACTTTGACTTGAAATAGCCTTCATTCTTGCCAACCGTCTTCGTGATATATTTGCGTATAAAAACAAATGAAAATGAAAGAGAAGCAACTTGGATAGCACATTGTATCGACAAGATTTGGCAGTTATTCCATGTAACAGGTTACTAGCCAGAATAACGTTCCTTATTCCTTACCTAAGAAATCTAATTTCTTACTATTTCTCCCTGTCTGTTTTTCTGTGTCAGAAAATCTAGACGAACGCGAATTTCAACTGCTACCTTGAAATGTTATTTCTAACTACTATATTATTCAGCTGAAGGTATTGTAACGGCAGTAGTGGTGATTGTGAGCTCTCTCATTATTACGCATTTTTAGATCATTAATTTCATAGTTTCTTCATTTTTTTTGTTTATCACGAGGGCCATTAGTAATGGAGAGACTTCAAGTCTCATTGGGCGTCCGTGGGTTTAAATCACACTAAGCTAAGCAGTTTTATTAATTTGGAAAATTTTTCAAAACCAAAAAAATCTAAACGAACCTCTGCCTAAAAAAAGATATACGTAAAGTGTCATTAGCCATCTAGTCTGCCTTTTTTAAGTCAACAATGAAATCAAGTCAAATTCGCTGAGCCCTCAGTGGAGATCGAACTCACTTGTATAGATAACGTACCACGCTTACGTATAATCTCGCAAATTTTGAAATCTTCCACACTATATTTTAAAACGTAATTGATATTTGAAAAAATATGTTTAAGTTTTTTCTTTTTTTTTTTTTTTGTGCTAGAAAAGAAAAGTCCAAATTATCGTAAACAAAGAAAAACAAATTTTATTAGAACAAAAAATTGAACTTTTAAAATTGATATTTACTTTTTAATCGATAAATTCGATGCCATTCTGTTGAGAGCATTTGGAGTGGGAAAAAATCTAAAATTCAGTAATTAAAAACTAAACACTGTATATTCTTATGACGAAAATGATTTGATTCGCAAGAGTTTCATTTCAACTCAACTAAAATGTGCCCCAGATTCCTCAATATCTGCTTGAAAAAACAACGGAATGTACTTATTCAACAGTAGATTTGTGAAATTGTTCATAGCAGATCGATGAAATGATTATAGCTGGATCTCGATAATAGCAGCAGACAAGTACGGAGATTTTGCTTTGGAAGACAACAACAAAAACATAGTCGAATCAATCTTCATTTTAATGACCGGAAGTCATATGATTGGCAAGATTTTATTTCAAATTAGCCATCCGTAGTAAAATTATCTAATTGAAAAATAACAAAAAGACAACGAAAAAAAAAATAGATTTAAAATTTCTCGGGACTGTATTTTTAAAAATGATCATATTATTTAAGCATTCACCTTTAGTTCGTTATGACATAAATTTGATCTTTAGTAGTAAGTAAGTCTGTTTTGAAAATGTCTCTGGTTCTTCAGAGTGTGCACTAATAATCTTTATCTCGGATTTTTTTTCCCTAATCTTTCTTCTTACTAACACCAGGAAGATTCCGACAATAGAAATGAAATGTTATACGATTTTGACTTTTTTTTTTTTTTTTTGTAAGGTGTCGATTTCTGATAAGTATTTCAGCGCGTGTACCCAAAAACTGCTGTGCTCCGAGAACCTTCAGCCCAGTTTTTGTTAACACAGACGATCATCACATTTCTAAGCGGACGTTTATGGATTGATGGAATCTTGGTTTTTGCCCCCTCAACTGCAATTAGCAATTTCTGGCGTTGTTTATATAGACTGTTTTCGCAGGGACCTCCTTGTGCTTTGCCCCTACCTTACCTGATATGCATCTGCCATATCATGACCATCAATTCTCGACAGCGTTCCTAGTCAGTAATCCAGGCTAAACATATACAAAGTAGGATGTCATGGACTACAATCTCTCGCTTGCATAGCATACAGTACCCCAGTCTACACTAAACAGCCTAGCATGATATTTGATTATTTATGATCTTGTCTTGTCGACTATCGAATGAATATTACTATCTATTGAATACTAATTTAAAATGAATTTTTGACAACTTGTGCAGTAGAGAATAGTTTTTCAAATAACAAACAGAAGTTAACTCGCCATCACAGTCATTATTGAATAACCGTAGCGTCAAAATTTGAAGTCATCTTAGAATGAAATTTGATTATTCATCATCTTCTCCTGTCAACTATCAAATGAATATCAGTTCCCGTGGAATACGATTCACAATGAATTCTTGTGCAGAAGAGAATAGTTTTCCAAATAACTAAATGAGTAAACAATTGAACAACCGTGGCATCAAGATTTGAAGTTATGTAAAAAAGATTCAATCGAAGAATCAATATGATCAGAGTGAATTCTGTTTATGACATCAGCGGTGTTTTCAGAATTCATTTCTCTGTACAATATTATTCCCAAACTATTTGTCCCATTCCAACTCCCTTATCAGTAGTTCCTGTGGATCAGATTTGGAAAATTTAGCAAAACAAGTCGACTTGAGTTTAAAGAGTGAATTCGTCATCACTTTTTGCTTATATGACGTCACTGGTTTTTGTCATTGTCATTTTGGTGAGAAACGAAAATAAGATCAAAACACAAATACTAAGACAATAACAACATTTCCTAGGGCCTGTCTTGTGGCTGAAAAAGTTGTGTATATTCTGCCGGAACCAGAGGCTAGCGTTCGAGCCTGGGTAAAAGCTGAGATTTCAAGTACCAATTTTCAATTCAAACAGACTCTCCCCCATTGGAGAGACTAGCGCAATACAATCAAAGCGAACGGATGCAATCGGACGTAGGTTTTTATAGATAATAACACTCTTTGGCGTGGGTTACCGGAATGATACACTGTAGTGGTGGTTTCGAAACTGGGGTCTACGAATCCGTCAAATAATGTTTTAGCAGAGAAAAAATATCATCCATTGTACAGCAATCAAAAGGCGTAATTATTGCACACAGACCTGTACCCTCACATTATAATTCGAATAAATGTAATCCATTTCTGATAAATACGATTTTTAAAGGTGAAAATGTTATCCTATAGTAACTCTATATGTTTTGAAGATGGTGTGAAAAAGCATCAAAATATAAAGAGAAATCCTAAGAATTCTGGTTTGTTAATCGAGCATTGGTTACCTGCAAGTGTACTTTTCTCTGAGTTATATTCATCTATAGCTTGAGATTGTCTGATGTACAAAGTATCGAATTAACCGTTAGGCTGCATGGGCTTAAATCTCGGAACTCGGAAGGGAGGGGCCTGGGAGCAAAAAATGGTTTCATTGAGTGTACACATGAGTATTTTGGATGATACTTCAATACTTTCATATTTGTTCATATCTAGCCAAAACATTACAAATACTATTTTGCTTTCTAAATTAAGCTCCAAATATTTAGAAGTAATGCTTTTTGGACTTCATACTACAGCTGCAACACCAACTTGTGATGTGATAAATAACTTACTAAAGCACTATCTAGGTGCCCGGGTGGGAGATAATCCGTCTCTGGGTGTAATTCAAAGATTTACACTCTTTCTTGTCTGGTGGATTCTGTCAAAATTTGAGATTTCTTTTTTCTGTCATAAACTCCCCTACCTCATTCTCCCATCCCCCATCTCTCTCCCCCCCCCTCTCTCTCTCTCTCTCTCTCTCTCTCTCTCTCTCTCTCGCCCACACATACACACACTCACCAGCATCAGTTTCGTACTTACCCATTTAACGCATGACTGAATGCAAGAACACCTCAACGCTAAACCTCACAAAAGACGTTATCAGCCAGGCAATAGAATAAATAGAAACATTGAGAATGGATATATATACTGGCCGATCATATTACGGAATTGTTCCAAACTTGGAACTAATGCGATTACCTGACCTTACGTACTAGTATACCTCTTCTGAACGTTAAACACTACCTATGCACTGCGCAGTTACGAAAACTAGCTTGTCTTAGTACACACACAGTTATACTATAAAGGACCATGGTTAGCAGGTTAGTTTTGCAAGCCACTGCAACATAAACGTCCGCTACCTCTTTTCCAAAAGGATATATTCGGTGGAAGCTTGCTCTTTATTCCCGACTTCACTTTTATTAGGGTGATCTTTTGAAAATTCCCCATGAAATGTGGGACCCTAATTAAAGCATTTTCTGGAAGAGCACGAACAGAAAACCAGAAAACTTTTTTTTTCCTTATGACTCGGAGGAATCAAAAATTACACAAAAACTAATTGGGCAATAATTTTAGAATTGTAATACTGTTGTTTATAAAATTGTACAATAGCTATCAATCCATCAATATATGTCCACGCATGCACATAGCTATAACCACAACAAATATTACTGCTAAGTCAAAATATCTAAATTGCTTGTATTACTTATAAATGAGTAGAGTATATAGATACATAGAACGAGATGTCGTACTTTTCCGGAAGGTGCAAATACACCCCCACTTACGGACCCCCATGCATTGCAAGTGAGTTCTATTCTTATTGTGGCTTTATGCTTGGCTGAGTTTAGCAAATGTCAACTTGAGTATTTATCGTATTACAGATGGTTAACAGAGCGTGATAGAATGATCGTGTGCCTTGTAGCGCAGAATTCTGTCCAAATGCTGGTGCTAAAATCTATTAATGGCACGAATTTTCTGCGTAGTTTTTTAACAGGAATTTGGAATCGATCAACCAATAAAAAAATAAATGAGACAATGTTTATTTATTCATAAGAGATTTTTAGATCTCTTATACTTTGACGGCAACTTTTGATTTAGATCTCTGCACTCCCGTATCACTCGTTGTTTTGATCTTTCATGCCTCCTTAATCAGAATCAAATATGCAGAAAGCAGACCACAACATCTACTTGAGACTACGAAAAATAAGATGGCGTGACAAACTAGACGAGTTCAGAAAGTATTTGCTCCTCGACGCCCTTGATAGAGATATCAGGTGAATCTTTAGAAAGGCTTCTGCTGCTGAGTATTGTTAAAGGGTTGTGATAGAGATTTTGTGCCTCGTAACACAGAATTCAGACCAAATTTTGTCAATGGCACAAATTCATCACATCGTTTTTTCTTTCAATGAAATTTCGAATCAATCAACCAATAGAGAAATAAGGCGTTTTATTTTTCTCAATTCAATGTTTATTTATCCATAAGAGATATTTGGATCTCTCGTTCTTTGATTTAGATATCGGCCCTCCCTTATCATTCGTTGTTTTGATTATTTGTGCCCACCCCCTCTACGCAAATGTGCCTCGTGGCGGTGTTACTGCGTTAACACGCCCTTCAACACCCCGATGTTTCGCGATCTTGCCTCATAGATAATCGCTACTGAGTCTAATCCAAGCTACACACTCGACTTGCCAAAGTAAGCTGAGTTTAGTAACTTTCTATCTGACTGCCAGTCGCAAGGCGATAGTCGGTAAGTTATTCTTGCAAGCTAATACAGATTTGCCCCACTAGCCCAAAGTAGAGCATTCCTATAAAAACGTTCGCTGAACCGAAACAGCGTAAAGTGATGAAGCAATTACCATTAATTTAAATGAGAAACAATTTGAGCGTTCCTACCCCCCCTCCAAAGTGTGGTGGTGGTAAGATAGTGTGAGTCGTTGAAGGTTGGGTGGTGAGAGGTACAGGATAGTGGAGTGTATGAGGAGCGAAAAAGAGGGTGCGTGCTGCCTCTATCGCGGCTCGCTGCAAAACAAACGCTATATGCTCTCTTTTTTTTTTCATAAACGCAAAAAAAGGGTGCAAGGCGAATTTTCGAAAAAACAGTGATACCTATACTAATAAGTCTGTAGATTGTAGTCCTGTAACGGACAAAACGAGCTGAATAAATCTCCACCGATGTCTCTGTCGTAAAGTAATGGTTAACAAGCTCGTCTCGCAAGATGTTGCGTTGACTTCTATCCTCTATGTGAGTTCTAATATTGTAGCTTTGTGTCATATTAAGCTGAAGTTAGGGAATATTTACTAATCAGGACAAACGACTTCATTCTTACTCAAACATATCTGCATGCCGAAAAAACATTGTTTTTTTCTCACCAAGTTTCACAGGGGAGTTCCACCACCACTGTGGCTTCGTGCCAACTAACCTGAAGTTAGTAAATATTTACTAATCAGGACCAACGACTTCACTTTTACTCCAACGTGCCGTACAACATCGTTTGTTTTTTTGTTCCACCAAATTTCACCGGTTGTACCTATCAACCGAATTCAAAGATCCGTGAAAATATTCTTGTGTTGTTTTTGCGGACACACACACACACACACACACACTCACACGCTCAAAAAAAAAAAAGCAGTCAGGATTAATTACAATTCTTTGTGTTTCGTCGGGGCTCATTGGCACGTGTGTTTGGAGTGGTTTGAAAATCGGCTAAGGAAAAAAAATTGTAGGTTACTGCGTTGTTTTTACTCTCACCTGAACAGACGAAATTATGGAGGAAAATGAGAGGGGAAGAAAAAGGAAAAAAAAAAAGTATACAAATATTCTCACTAAGATTTTCTGACCGAAAATATCCCAAGGGGTGCCTTGCTTGGTCTCTCTCTACACACACATCCCACCCAGCAAACTTATGAGTCGGAAGAATGAGAGGAAAAAAAGAAATGTATCTATAGCGGGTGTTATCTGCTAGTCGAGGAAGGCATGCGAAGACTGCGAATCATAACGGTATGAAAGTAAGCATATCAGACAGGAAGACGTTAGCAACTAGTAAGATCATAAGAGTAATTAATGCAAAAAGAAGAAGAAGAAGGAAGAAGAAAGAAAGGAAAGCTGAGAAAAAGGAGATGGGTTCAGAATCTGAGATTGAAATAAACTAGATGTTGAGAGAGAATCGGGCGGGGGTCGGAGAAACACGTTCAGAAGTAGAGCACATAATCCTTGAGGAAATTCTAAAAATCATGCCAGGGTAAACACACACTCACACACACACATACATACCCCCATATATATGTGTATTTGTGTGTGTGTGTGTGTGTGTGTGTGTGCTGTCTACTCAATATTTCGAAGATACCATTCAAGTCAAACGAAAATATAGAATTCAAAGCCCTATCCCTCACCAGGATGCAACATATCCTAAACTAAATTGGTAAAATCACGCTGCAAGTTACTTAATTGAACAGAGTTACCGAACTTTCGAAGCAACGCACCAATCAGCGTGCTTTGACCGAAATGTTAAGCAGCAGTGACCTTGAACTTTTGTAAAGAAAAACTGCATCAAGCAATGTTGGTTAGTTTAGAAACTACAGGTACCAGAGAGGACGTCTGTCTAGAGTACTCAGCCTTTTCCCCCAATACTGTTTCAAATTAAGAAAGAACTTCTGGGGAAACTCTTCTAATGTTGCAATCGTCCAATTGGGAGGATTGTCAGAGCCATTCCTAATGTCGCAAGTGATATCAGCGTTTCAAATCGGGAAGAACTTCCACCAACGACAATGCCGTATCTAGATTGTCTGTGAAGTTTCCGAAGAGGTGGGAAGCTGTAAAAGTTTGTGCAACATGATTTTTTAAAGAAAAACTGACGATGCATCGCGTTGCCACAAAGTTTGTGTCGCGTCTGCTGACAGATTGATACAATGCAACATGATGCATCATTAGGGTTTCTGCTGAAAATCATTTTTCTTTTGAAATAATGTTCTACAGATTTTTACCACTTTTGAAACTTCACGGACAGCCAGCCGTCGAATTACTGAACTTCTTGAACCTTTATTGTAAAACTTGTAGAGACTGGGGCCAAGCACCCTAAACACTCGTTAACTCAAAAACTGACAAACGTAGCTTAATGCAGTTTTGCTCATACAAAAGGTCAAGGTCACTCCCACATAACATCAGTCATATTCGGGTCTCAAAAATTGACGTGATGTTTCAAAAGTTCGGTTTTTTATGGACAGACTTTGTATATTAATCTACTCGGGCCGTATACACGAGTCTAGTTAATTGGAACACAACGGGAACAAAGCAATTTGGTCCAATTCTGTGGCTGCCCCGTTTATGTAACTTGACGTAAATAATTCAAATGCGTACATTTTCTGTTTTAGCATGAAGTAGGAGGAGGGGTAATTGCAAGGAATCGATTGGTTCTCATACTTGTAAAATATTGTGACATGGAAATATTCCGAGAGTATCATTTTCAATAATAATCCTAAATGGCCATTTTTGGTGTTTTTTTTTTTGTTCGTTATACAATGCAAAAATTCCGAATTTGTTCACTTTATCATGACATTATTGAAGTTGGCTTCTTGATGAGGTCTCACCTTCAATGACACCATACCTCTTCCTTCTTTCCTATTTCCGTTGTTTAACATAACTAGGACCGACCGATTGAAAACCGTCTTATTGAGATGTATGGGCACATATAAAAACTGAAACGAATCCAGAGTCACGAAGATGTGAGGATACCTTCAGTCCATTGGGAGGTGCCGCTCCGGGGTTGGAATCCCTGAGACCAGACTCACTTGCGTCCTGATCAAAAATGTGAACACGACTCATCCCAGCTAAAAGGTCGGATAGAAGAAAGAGATCAGAGTATTTATTCACACACACCCTCCCCAGGGGCAAATCCGACTCAAGGCCAGATTATATGTGGGGACCCACACGTGAGCATGTGGGCAAGGACCAAAACTGTTCAGTTTCCGCGACCTGTGTCACAAAGGCGTCAGGATACCTTCCAAATCTCTTTTTTTAGTGTAATGAGGAGGTAATTGGAATCACTAGAACCAGGCTTGCCTCATATGTAAGCGACTGATCCCATCCCAAAGACCGAGAACTGGGTTTGAACCTTCAGGCCCGGGCCTGCTGTATTTATGCCGTGTCTTGCCCAATGACCAGAATCTAACTGATCCCAACCAGAAGCCTGGGTCGGTGAGAAAAGTAAGGATTAGATTTATTTATTTATTTTGCAGTATGTCTTTTATTCATTTACATTTTTGGGGCGAGTTATTTTTCGAAAGTCGTACATATATATATATATATATATATATATATATATATATATATATATATATATATATATATATATATATATATATATATATATATATATATCGCAGGTAGCTAAAATTTTATTTCCAAAATCAAATTCGTCTTCCATTTTTCCAAATACAACGAAGTCGGTCGGGCTCCCCACTGTAAGGCATTGATTAGCAAACTAGTTTTGCACACCATTACTTCTGAATAGCAAGTTCGATTCTCACTGGGTACTCCATACTTGTGAGTTTGTACTATAACAAATTTAAACTAAATGAATACCTTCAATGAAATGCGTTACGCTCTTTCACGAATATTTGAAATTTACAAGCTATATTCGTAACTTCAGCAACTTGTCGAAAAGGAATGTAAAGGTGTTTGCATGCGAAAATATTGAATCTACACGTCCTGGAGCTAAATCTGACCTACTCCTGAAACTGACAATCCAAATTTGGGGAGTTTGAGGACTTTAAATATTCAAATCGGATCAATTTATCCAAGATGGCAGTCGAGTTATGTTATTTAGCGGTATTGTGGTGATATTTATGTTCGCGACAATTTACAGTGATCGCTTGTTTGAAATACTCATCTCTGCACAGAAACATTTTCCCTCTTTAAAGTCAAGTACTGTAGCAGTACAAAGTGCAACCCCCGAAAATTTGATTTATTGATTCGAAGTAGTAGCCACATGCTGAAATTTGTGTTGATTTTTTTTCTCATGAGCTTTCACCCAAATCCATAAAATTGCTTTAAAAAAAAATATTGGTTGACCCTAACATCGGCACAATTCAGTAAAGTATTCCTCTCGAGGCAGACCTGCTAACTGAAAACTATGCAATGTGCACGTGGAAGAATTATGCTCAACCTCTCATAGAGAGACCACAAGACAGTACAATATATCTGGGATAAAACAGGAGTCTGAAACACCCCAAAGTAGTTTACACTTAATGTTCATATTCTAATCTATAAAATAATGGGTTTGGTGAGACTTTTAAAATCCATACATTGTCACGAATAGAGTTTATACTAATGTTGCTGATAACGCTCCCCGTACGGTATCATTTTTAAAAAATCTAAGAATCATTTTTTAATTGCTAATATTTGACCATTATATTGAAAGTTATGTCACATAACCGAATTCATCACCATGATAAACCAGTCCCTCAATATGTATCCTATATTGAGCGACTAAGCCACTTTTGGTACAAAACTTCGGCGTTGATCGGTCTTCAAGCCCCAGGTTAAAACCAGAATTTCAAAAGCTCATTTCAAGGCAGGTAGGCAGACTGTTCCTTTCGCATGAATTAATACAGCACAATTTTCTACCCGCCCCCCAACACTGTCATTCCTCTCACTAGGCTTTGTCAGAAAAGCGAGGCTTAATAGATATCCAAAATCACATTGAAGAAGCACCCAGGTAGAATCGAACTCCTCAACAATATACAATGATACTGGCATGCAGACCACCCTTCTACGCTATGCAATTCGCTAGACTGGGACAATTTTGGCTCGAAGCCATCTTTTGATTAGGTTCCAATTCACTCTTGAAATTAAAACAGGGGCTTGATATCCTCTTAAAATCTGACACATAGAGACTAATATAAATATCTCCCCCTAAAATAATACGATTTCCTTTTCTTTAACCAAAGGCGTCCCCACCCAGGGCTAGGGTTTGTTGAAAAAGCTGCCAGACTATCTCAGCTTTACTTTAACATTTTACAACCACTGACTTGGTTTCTGAGGTCGAATGATGCCAAACGCTCAAAGCTGTGTTCGGCAGAGAAGTGAGTCAGAGGAAAACAAGTGAAGAATTTTGCTTCGAAATCCGGAAACGCCCTTCTGGAAAACTGGTAAGCAAAAATCACCGACGCCTGGCATTTTTTAGTCGGTTATTTTAAATTGTCGTTTGGAAAATGAAAACAAATATTTTTAAAAGAATTTGCAACATTTTCTTAGATTTATTTTTCTCTTATTCTATTTTCTTTCTTCTTTTCCTTTCGTGAATTCTTTCTTTCTTTTGTTTCTTCACTGATATGTTATTGTCTCTATTTTCTTTGGATTATTTGATTAAAAAGATTCTGGAAGCCGGTGTTACTGCGTGGTTTAGATCATTCTAGATGTGGTTTGTTGCGTAAATCGGAACGCTGAATCGGAACAGCCAATTTTGTAACTATCATTGGGAAGAGGTTTCTATAAGGTTAGGATTTTTTTTTTAATCCGGAAAAGCGAAACGGACAAATCAGTTTAATAAGCCTATCTTTTGAGGGGAAAATGTACTTTCCTTATGTAATTTTGATGTGCTTTAAATGAATAAGACCTTCATTTCCTCCAGAGATTTGAGAAAATTTGACTTTTCAGATTTTTTAGGGAAGGTTGCAGTTTACTATGTAAGTACAAGGCTTAACTAGACCCTGTTTTGGTGCTCACATATGGCTGTGAATCATTCTCTACGCTGTGAAGGTTGCCATTTCAACTTTTTTTTTGTATCATCAAACTGTTCTAAAATGGCGATATTTTCCTTGGTCTTTAAAAAATTTTTTTTACTGTTTTAAATGTGGTGGGTTGAAGTAAGGGTATAAAGTTGAAATTATTTTCATCTTTTTAATTAGTAATCACTTGAAAAATTTAATTTTTCTCCAATTAAAAAAAATTCCCTAAGAAACGAAGATCGTATTAATCAAAAACATTAAAATACACGAAAAAAAAATACTGCCATACTTTTATATAAAGACGGACGCAAAGGAAAATTGACAACCATACTTGGTAACTGAGACGAGCACAAAATAAGGGCTCAATTTAGCAATATACTTTGTAAATTGACCCCCCTCCTAAAAAGAAAAATAAAGCTGAAAATTACCAAAATAAATGAGTGATTTTCATCAAAATAATCAAGGCTCATCAAAATGCATGTTCCTTTAAAAATACAGAAGTGCCAAACCGAATCTTACCCCCACCCCAAAGAAAATAGCCCAGGGGTATTTTTAAAGATGGTGGCTGTCGTTTGTCAGTCAACTTTATTTAACTCACTATTGTATACTGCTTAAATGTGAACTTGCGAACAAGATGTTTGTATCTGTCGTGGGGGGAAAAGTTAGAGTTCAAATGATGTATGAATATATCTTCATTATTATAATCAGCCTTTTAACGGCCCCAAGGTTCGCAAGACTTCTCGATAGTGGGCGTCTCGGAACCAGTACTTTCTGAACTTGCCTAGTTCGTCCAGTCTTTTTTTCCTGGTCATAATTTTGCATAAGATCTCTGGGGATCCATGTTGTGAGTCGTAATAGTTGGTGAGAAATGTTTGAAAAAAAAACAAAAAAAAACACTGCCAACATGGGTAGACCGACCAACATAAAAACTGAGAGAAACCTATGTATCACACTTACAAGTCCCACCAACGGAGCTACAGGACTGAAATTTTAAATATTCACCTTTGTCTTTAAAACATTTTTTTTACCCCCTCCCCAAGTAGGCTTTTGAGGTTGGCACCAATTTACAATGTAGATTTATGCTAAATTAATCCCTTAGTTTGTATCCGCTAGCTCTTTAAAAACTATTTTAGTGATTACACTCCAGAGCAGGTGAGAGAAGTAACGATCATTGATACCCCCACCCCCACCTCTTTTATTCACTAACACGGAATGCTACCCAAAGACATTGGTCGCACGACGGTGTCTATTTTAAATTCAAGTCTGAGAATATTCGTGGATGGTGCTGACCCGGGTGTCAACTGCTCTTAGTACAGGTCAGTGCAATACCATGTGGACGTGCAAGGGAGTTGGCCGTTAAATGATGCCAACAAAACGTACAGAAACTGGAATTGGAACTGACAGGGTGCGCTATGATGCACTATTTCACTAGGAATAACAGTTCTGTTAAATTATAAAAAATAGTTATTTTCTGCTTCCTTTATGATGTCCATCTGTTACTTTGAACAGTAGTAGTGCTAACTCCGAGTGCTCCCACCTCCATTTTTTTTTTCTCAGGGATTCTCTGATATATTGCTCCCGAGTCCCAGCAATTGGAGGGTCTGTGGGGTCCCACGCGTCACCTGTGCCAAGAAGCAGCTCTGCTATTTTTAGTTGAATGTAATGTGCTGTCCTACTTTTTACTGTCGTGATTTTTTTTCGTTTTTTTTTTTTTTTTTATCGCTTTTATGCTTCCATATTTGCTAACATAGTTATTCTGTTTTCGATTACTAAGATTAACTTAGTACGGTACGAGGCCACAAGAATGCGGGTCACCTAGTGTGGATCGAACTTGCTACAGTGGATCTGCAATGTTTAAAATTGTGCCAACAAGTGACGGTACTGGAAGTATCTTCACCTGCGTACCGATGAGGAATTTCGCTCGCGAAAATGTCAAATCGAGGCAGATGCAGGTAGAAAAAAAAGTAAGACGATATTAGGGGCAGACTAAGCGAAATCCACTGACTTTGGAAGTGAAAAGTAGGGAGTGGTTAGTACCATTTGTTTTACTTAGGCACATACCAATTTACGCTTATTATTTCCCTGCACTTTTAACGTCTACAAACAAATGATATTTATGTGGGTGTGTGTGTACTGTGTGTTCATTTCTTTTTTTCCCTCTGATACTACTGGGTTATAGAGACAAATTCTCGGGGTTGACTAATATGCAAAATGATTGTATACAGTATCACTAACCGCTACTATAAATAATTGCGTTTTGTAGTTGTTGCTGTTATTTTTATTATTATAATTATTAACTGCTACTACAAGTACGGTGACTAGGCTGGCAAGACCCAACACCACCTTCACTCATAACAGTAGCATATATTTCGTTTTGTATGATTACGTCATTGCTTACAAGTGGGATGCAAGCTGGTTGTCCATCCATACCCACGCACGTACCCATAGAGCGGGCTTATACATAGATACACCCACGGGAGGGTGTATGTATAGGTATATAACAAGATGTGTTTCGTAGAAGAGAAACTTCTCAACTCGTATCTCACAGAATGTACTGATTTTAAGAGATCCTCTCTAACGGTTAGAGGCAAGAATTCATCAGAAATAATCGAGGAAGTGTTCCTAGTCCTCAAGGGAACAGAGATATGATTCGCACAAATGCTCCTGAGAAAGGCATGAGCCCTAGAAACTCATTTAACACATGGATATCACTGATACTTCAATCTTCATAGAATCAGGCAATAGATAAGCATGTCAATTGAACGGGATGGAGAGAAAGAAATAAACAAGTTTGTTTGCTTCTTGGTATTTACTGAACTTAATCTAGTACGACACAAGGCCAAATGGGTTATTAGAAGGAAGATTGTGTTGTACTAATATTTTGAATGTGGGAGCCATTGGCGACCGTTATCACTTTTCCAGAATAGGCAGGCGGGCAAAAGGGTTTATGCGAAATATCACTGGTTGGCAACACTGTTAGCCTATAGACATCACACTCGCCATTTGCAGTGTAAACAAGTATGACCTACTAGATGACCGTTGACGGAGACGCATGACCTAATGCTGGATTGAAAGTCTTTTTATATGGGTCCATCAAGTTTGAGTTCTATAAAACAATTGTATAGCGCCATTATCGTTCAACAGTAAGGTCCCAACTTCAGTGTAGATGATCAGCATCTTTTCCATCTATATTGTTGCTATATATAAATTGACGTGCGCAAACGTGCATTCGCAACTCCCACATACACAGCTACATGCATACATGTATGATGATTGCTTTATTTTGCCAGATGATAGCCGTCCCATCCCTTTACCTAGTCACCTGCTTCGTTCCACTACGCCAATGTGCTCTAAGGTGGCTTTTAAGACTAGCTGCTGACCTGCACATTCTAAAGCACACCTGACAGACAAGGGTTAGACTGCTTACACAGTCTTGTGCACTTCCATATGTCTCTTCAGTCTAAGACTCTCTTACACTACTCTGTGTATGTGTGTGTTTTGTGCAAAAAATACCAAAAAAAAAACAAAACTCCGCCCATGCAGGTATATCCCATGAGACTTTTTCTTCGTTGAATCATATCCGATGGGGGACAGGACATGGATATAAGTTAGGAGATTTTGAAGACCAGATTACTCCAAACAAAACTGCACGAGTGTAGCTCAAATACACGCTAATTGCTTTGCGGACAATGATGACTTGAGTATGTTATTTATTTACTGCATTCAAGGCTGGATTTATGAAGAGGCAAAGGGGTTACTTGCCCGGGTCCCTCTACACACTGATATAATCATTTTGAAATATTTCTTTCAATAAGAAATAAATCAATAATTATTGCTTAGATTTTGATACATTATAATGCCTTCAATTATTTTGAGTAAATCAATAAGATTACGGCTTGAATTCGGATCAACAGTAAGTCGAGTATGGGTTACAAAAATAAAGCTATAGTGCTTCCTCGTAAGGTCGACACTAACTTATACCTTCTATCAAGCTATTTTGCTTGAAATTTTCATACCTGAAAATCAACGTGGAGTCTTGCTGGCATATACTTACCTGTATGTTACTCCAAATCGGCGAAATCGCCTAAAAAGCGAAGTTTTGATTTTTTTTTTCCCTTACAATTAAAGTAATTTTGATTTGATCAGAAATTCATTCAATCAAAACAGGATAGATAGGCAACTATTTTTATGATCAAAAGTTGGTGAAATCAAGCTTACTTTTATAAAAATTAAATACATTGCATAATATGTACATAATCTTTCTAAACATGAATAACTCCTCAGTTTCAATTTCATACAATGAATGGACTTCGATGAGTGAATTCTGCAATTTGCCTTTTATTTTGATGTTTTTTTAGTTTTGTTTTTTTAAATGTATGAAGGGCCCACAATGCCTGAAGGGCCTCGGACCCCAAAGTCTAAACTTAGCCTTGACTGCACCATCTTAATATTCTTAAACGTTTTTGGTTTGGATTTTGCAAATACATCAAATGTATCCGATACATGTCAAAAAGTATATTTTAACATCTTCATACGTGTTCAAAATTGATAGAGCTTAGACCAAAGATTTGATTTTTTTTTTCAAGATAACTTTTCAAAGTTCAGTCTTGTTTCAAAGCATTTTTATATTCTTAATCTTTAATCTGAATACAGCCAATTTCGAAACTGTATAAGGATGTAAAATTGTGCTACTTGAAATATATTGGACACATTTTGCATTCACTGTATCTTCATTTAGCAAATCTTGAGGTAAAGCCCAGATTTAAAGAAGGATCTATATCATTTCATAATTAAATTGCTTGTTTATCGCAACGCTCATCTAATCAAAATTCTTACACCTCCATTCTGTTGCAGAAAATGTATTTTTACAGTAATTTGGACTGCTGTTATCCTTCCCGTTTCAAAATGTCCGTCGTTTTGTCGGTCGAGTGACAGCTGCTGATGGTGAATTCAAAGTCAAAGAAGCTGACAATATTCCTCAGAACGGCATTTTAGTGTAAGTTGGTAGGGTTCATGTTTCATCTTCGAATGTAATTTCCAATGAAGATGAAAAAAAAAACATCTTGTTACTTGCAATGGGACAATAAAAGTAGATACAGCAAGCCTACCATGTTTAGGTGCGGCATTTCTTTCTAGTAAATAAACGCGTCCTTCAGACAGTTTGAATTTCAAGAGTGAAAAACAAATGTTGAAATTGTCAACGATTCTTTGACTACGGTATCTGTTGATTGGTGAATTCTTTCAGCCACTGAATCGGCAGCCATTCTGAAAGGGGAAGGTCACAATTGCTGTAATGTTTTCTGGGCCGGTTCCTCAAAACTGATCATTTGAAAAATTCATCTGTCATGTTATGCAACATTTCCCATATGCCAGAAATTTCTCATCGTAACGAGAAAAATCCTTACTAAATTCAGGGTAATAAAATCTTCACTATTTGTCTATTACACCAGGATGAAACTGAACCTGTACGTGAAATTAATATTTCCCACCATGAGTTAAAATCACGACCATGCGATTGGGAGGCAGCTTTCTTACCAACTGAGGTAAATTGACAAGTTTTATGTACCTGCAAATTCATTTAGTTTATTAACAATACAAAAGTTGCAGTGATCATCTCCACTCAGAATAGAAATAGGTGTCTAGTATGGCGCTATAGCAGCCGGGTTTGTCTATCATTTTTTTCTCTTTGAGATTGACATTTCATGGATAAAATTCCTCAAACCTTCGAATAGTACTTTCTACGTGCATATATGCTAAGTCTCCAATGAGATAAGCGAGTTTTGTGTCCAAATGACGAATTTTGAAGCAAGGGATAAGCTTGCCATTCCCACAGAGAATTTCTCGCACACCATTACAACTGGTCTTTTGTCACTTGCTTGTAACTCAACACAAATTACGATGAACGAAGGATACAGTTGGCGTATAGAGTAAATAAATCCCAATCTGCTTAAGATATTCATTTTAATACATTTTTCGTTTTTATCTACTTCCATCTTATACATTATAAATTAATTTTAAAATTAAATACTCAAACTACCAGAATTTAAACCGACATGGAATAACGTTAAAGTGTGTTAACTGGACCTGTTTCCTGTTTGATTCTTGGTAGCTCTATTGGTATAGCAAGCTAGTGTAAACGATGCTTCCTGTTGGGGTGTGGGTTCGATTCCCACCTAAAAGCTTATAAAAAAAAAGTTGCAATGAAAAGCAACTAATAAATCAAGATGAAGGTAGACAAGCATTCTCAACAAATTCGAAAATATTGATATTCGTTCCGTTGAA
This sequence comes from Thysanoteuthis rhombus, assembly GCA_963457665.1. Classification (NCBI taxonomy): domain Eukaryota; kingdom Metazoa; phylum Mollusca; class Cephalopoda; order Oegopsida; family Thysanoteuthidae; genus Thysanoteuthis; species Thysanoteuthis major. Next base: position 12,693,553 of record OY735211.1, on the reverse strand, counting down.
AAAATATTGCAGAAAAATGATCTTCCACGCGTTCTTTCTTCCGTCGCATCATACTACAGTGTATGTTCGATGCTAGAGAATTAAAACGCAGTTTTTTTTCTACTTTCAGTAATGTTAATTTACTTCGGCATGCCAACGTACATATTTATCATCTCTCTTGATTTATGAATGAAAGTGGACTGTACTGAGGGTATTTACTTGTATACCATGAGAAACACCACAGGTTGTTTTTTTTTTTTGTTTTTTTTCCCCCAAGAAGTAATCGCCAAAAAATGAATGACACTTCAGTTTTTTGCCACAGACATTAGAATGTACCCATCATATGTTAATGCAATGAAGTAATGCCAAGATGATGAATCCTTGGTCTCGAAATTATTTTTGGATTTTCATCCGCGCCCGAAGGAGGCGGGGGTGTCACATTCGTGTATGCCACAAATAGCTTTTGGTGACGTCTAGAAACTAAGATAAAATATTAAAGCAAATATACCAAGAATGCACAAGAGAGTGAAACAGAAAGATGGACACTCTGAAACTATTTCTTGTATTCTGTACACGAATAGTTTAGTCATTACCCATTTGATGGAATGGCTACCTTTTCTGTTTCAAAATGGCCACCGCTCCAGCTGCAGGGTAAATGTTTCTTAGAGTTAAGGTTATTGTCGTCTGCTTACTCGAACTTAAGATTCGCCATCAGCGCCTGACATTCTTCAGTCGGAACGGAAGCTATTTTGAAATAGGAAAGGTCACAATTGCTGATTAATAAAATCTACGCGTCAAAAATCATGAAAAAAAAATTATGTTAAAATAATTACCCACAGAGATTGATACGCAGTGAATTTCATACATGGCATATCTATGTATTAGCGTGTAAAACCTTTCAATGAGCACTCAGATACACTCTGAACTGAGGCAGAAGTGCCGATCTATATGAAAATTAATCCCATCATTAATTAAGCTACAAATTGGCGAGGATTTAGTAGACCATGCCTAGTGGATCATTATCGTCAACCTTTGAGCGTCCGTCGTTGGACATAGACCTTCCTCAGGATTCGCCATATTTCTCTATCATAGGCGTCGAGGAGCCAATATATATATTTTTTTTAACTTGTCTAGTTCGTCACGATATTTTAATTTTTTTTGTCGGCCAGACTCTCGCATATATCTGTGGATCCACGTTGTGAGTCGTGATGTCCGACAGTTGCCTAACATTCTTGCAATATGGCCAGCTCATTGCCATTTGAGTTTTCTGATTAATTCCATGATATCTCTAACTCCTTTTCATTTAAACTGTCCCATGTTATGTTGAGCACGATTCTCTTCTCTGCACGTTGCATGGTTATTGGTAGGTCTCGTTAATCGCCATATCACCAAAAGCAACGTACAAGACTATATAACTGGGAGGTGATCATAGCCCTGGCGCTATCTTTCCAATCCAACACTACCAAGTTTATTCCTGCGTGACAAAGGATCAAACAAACCATGTTCTGTTCAAATTGGGTTTTAGTTCTCGCTTTTCATCATCATCATCAGTCTTTTAATGTCCGTCGTTGGACGTAGACCTTACCTCGGATTCACCACAATTTATCATGGGCATCGCGGAGCCAGTATTTCCTGAATCTATCAAGTTCATCTCTCCATCTTGTGTTCTGTCGGCCTCGGTTTCTTATGTGAATGTGAACTCTGGGGATCCATGTTGTGAGACGTGATGTCCATCGGTTATCTTTCATTCTTGCAACATGGCCTGCCTATTGCCATTTGGGCAGGCCATTGCTTTTACAACTACGTGATTTGGGACATTGCTTCTAATCCTATAGAAGAAACCCACGAGGCTTCCTAGTTCAGCGCATTACAGTTGGTAAACCACTAAGGCAAACACGGAGGGTTAAAAATATGACACTCCACACTCGCTCAGTTTTTTGTTTGTTTTTATCTTTAGTTGGGAAGGGGGCTACTTTCTTCTCTCTTTGATACGCATTCTTTTCTTGACGTAACGCCGTTCACTTTGCTCGCTGTTCTGTCACACGTGCCGCACGCGCCTCTCTTTCTAACCCAACCTAATCCTATCTCTACCCTCACCATCTTTCTGTTTGACTAGCTATTTCTCCGTTTCTTTTTTATTTTCTCACTCCCCCCCTCCTCCGATTTTGGCTCACCCTTCCATCTTTCCGCCTGTTGTCTTACCTCTCGTTTTCTGCCTTCTCGTATCCTCTCTGTTTACCCTCCCTTTCTCTGTGCGGGCGGCTGTGTGAGTGCAAATCTATATGATATTCCTACTTCTCCACTTTAATCTTTACTTCGTCCTCTTCTTCTATATTCTTGACGTTTTCTTTCTTGTTTTTCTGATTTTCTTCTCATATTTTTCTCTTTTTCTTCATCTTTCGTTATTGTCTTATTCTTTGAATCCGTATCTTTTTTTTCTCCATCCCTCTTTATCTCCCATCTTCTCTTTATCTTCTTTTCTCGACTATTTATCTATTCTCTCTTCCCCTCTCTCTGTCGTCAATCCTTCATCTCTCTCTCTCTTTCTGTCGTCAATCCTTCATCTCTCTCTCTCTTTCTGTCGTCAATCCTTCATCTCTCTCTCTCTTTCTGTCGTCAATCCTTCATCTCTCTCTCTCTTTCTGTCGTCAATCCTTCATCTCTCTCTCTCTTTCTGTCGTCAATCCTTCATCTCTCTCTCTCTTTCTGTCGTTAATCCTTCATCTCTCTCTCTCTCTCTCTTTCTGTCGTTAATCCTTCATCTCTCTCTCTCTCTCTTTCTGTCGTCAATCCTTAATCTCTCTCTCTTTCTGTCGTCAATCCTTCATCTCTCTCTCTTTCTGTCGTCAATCCTTCATCTCTCTCTCTTTCTGTCGTCAATCCTTCATCTCTCTCTCTTTCTGTCGTCAATCCTTCATCTCACTCTCTCTCTCTGTCGTCAATCCTTCATCTCACTCTCTCTCTCTCTGTCGTCAATGCTTCATCTCACTCACTCTCTCTCTCTCTCTGTGTTGTCAATGCTTCATCTCTCTCTCTCTCTCTCTCTCTCTCTCTCTCTCTCCGTCATCAATCCCTCATCTCACTCTCTCTCCGTCATCAATCCCTCATCTCACTCTCTCTCTCCGTCATCAATCCCTCATCTCACTCTCTCTCTCTCTCTCCGTCGTCAATCCTTCATCTCACTCTCTCTCTCTTTCTCTGTGGTCAATCCTTCATCTCACTCTCTCTCTCTCTCTCTCTCTCTGTAGTCAATCCTTCATCTCATTCTCTCTCTCTCTCGTCAATGCTTCATATCTCTCTCTCTCTCTCTCTATCTCGTCAATGCTTCATATCTCTCTCTCTCTCTCTCTGTTGTTATTCTTTCATCTGTCTCTCTCTCTGTTGTCAATCTTTCATCTCACTCTCTCTCTCTCTGTTGTCAATCTTTCATCTCACACTCTCTCTCTCTCTCTGTTGTCAATCTTTCATCTCACACTCTCTCTCTCTCTCTGTTGTCAATCTTTCATCTCACACTCTCTCTCTCTCTGTTGTCAATCTTTCATCTCACACTCTCTCTCTCTCTGTTGTCAATCTTTCATCTCACACTCTCTCTCTCTCTGTTGTCAATCTTTCATCTCACACTCTCTCTCTCTCTGTTGTCAATCTTTCATCTCACACTCTCTCTCTCTCTGTTGTCAATCTTTCATCTCACACTCTCTCTCTCTCTCTGTTGTCAATCTTTCATCTCACACTCTCTCTCTCTCTCTGTTGTCAATCTTTCATCTCACACTCTCTCTCTCTCTCTCTGTTGTCAATCTTTCATCTCACACTCTCTCTCTCTCTCTCTGTTGTCAATCTTTCATCTCACACTCTCTCTCTCTCTCTCTGTTGTCAATCTTTCATCTCACACTCTCTCTCTCTCTCTCTGTTGTCAATCTTTCATCTCACACTCTCTCTCTCTCTCTTTGTCGTAAATCCTTCATCTGTCCCTCTCTCATCTAACCCTCTTCTGGGTCTCTCTCTCTCATCTAACCCTCTTCTGTCTCTCTCTCTCTCTCATCTAACCCTCTTCTCTCTCTCTCATCTAACCCTCTTCTCTCTCTCTCATCTAACCCTCTTCTCTCTCTCTCATCTAACCCTCTTCCCTCTCTCTCTCTCTCTCTCTCTCTCTCTCTATCTCTACCTCTTCTCTTTCATCTAACTCTCTCTCTCTCTCTCTCTTGGCCTCTTTTTTATCTCTCTCTCTGCCTGTTCTCTTTTTTTATCTAACACTCTCTCTTTCTCTCTGCCTATTCTCTTTTTGTCCCTCTCTCTCTCCCTATTTTTTTTAAAATCTCACACTGTATCTCTGCCTCTCCTCTCTTTATCTCACACTGTATCTCTCTCGTGGAAATTGCATACTCATGTGTTGTGGACCTGTTAGAGTAGCCAGTCTCTATTGCGAAACATATCACATTTACCTCCCAAATATAGACCGGAGTTACTCTACTACCCGTACATTTCTACGTTAGTTGCCCTCCTACATCATATACTACCCTGCACCTCCCTTTCGGGCTCATCCCATCTTTGACAGGTTGGGGCATAGCCGAGTTCGAGAAGGGAAACCTACTTCCTTTGGCAATTCTGTAGTAGTTTTTAAGAAGTGTTCGCGCTTGTGAGAAAGGAAGTCGGGTAGGTTTTTAAGGCACGTGTACGTAGGGAAAGGAGAAGCGAGACTAGAGAAAAAGAAGGAATAAGAAGACAGCTTGACTTGGATTTAGTAATAAGCATAGACAAGTCTACGTACTGCAGTATTATATTTCTTTTATGAGTAAATAATTGAAATGCTTATCTTGGCAAAAGTGTTTCGCGGATTCTAAATTTACTCAAGGACCTGACACGGGGGCGTGGAAGACTGAGGTCCCTGAAGTTTTACAACTTTTCAATACATTTTTCGGGGGGGATCTACACACCGTCTTTACTCTTGATCATTCTTACACCATCTCATGTATTGTACATTCGCTTATGTTATATATTTTATCAAGATATCAAGCTTAGTTTAGTTTGGCACAAACTACAATAGTGAGACATCCAGTGAGAATCGAATTCAAGAGCTATGACTTACAAATCAATGAACCATACTGATCGAGGGCACGTACATAATAGAAAACCTCTGCTCATAGAAATGAAATGTGCATATATATATATATATATATATATATATATATATATATATATATATATATATATATATATGTGTGTGTGTGCGTGTTATATGCCCGCTTTTCACCAGTTTAGTACAATATTCAGGCATGTGAACAATTGCATTTTTCTGCATCGCTAAGTGCCTTTTTGAAGACACCAATGAAAGTTCAACGAAATACATCAAGCCCATCTTTTTTGTCTTGTAACACGCCTGTTCTCAATCTTTTACTTACACATTGTCACAGTACTACCACCATTCAGTTGGGTTGCTTTACATCCACACACACATATATATATATATATACACACACGCACACACACACATCGGCCATTATATGTCCACTGCTGAACAAAGGCCTTTCCCATCTCTTTCCATGACGACCGGTCTTGAGGTTATTCCTGGCAATGCTCTTCTCATGTTTCTTCGTATGATTCTAAATTGGTTCTCGGTTGGTTTGATTTCCAAGTCTCGCTTCCGTAAGTCATGGCTGGTATCAATGCGCCTGCGTGTGTGTGTATATGTGTAACACTTTTCAATGAGTTCACTCTTTGATCCTTGGCAGATGGTGAGAGAGCAACATTTTCATCCTAGGCAGAGCTTTTACCCAATTTCATAAATCGCTTTTTAAAGAATACGTGGAGTGCTGATGTTACCTCTACTAAATCATGCAGGTCTCCCTGCATATTTTTTAAAAAGTAATTCCATGAATTTGGGTAAAAGATCTCCAGAAAAAAAACACATCAACACAAATTAAGTGTATGGTTAGTGGTTTGAGTCAATAGATTAGATTTTCTGAAATCACACTTTGCGATGCCACAAACCTTACCTTCGAAGTGGGAATTGTTACTGTTTAACGATTTTCGTTGAATTAGTCTAAGCAAGCAGTCACTGTTGGTCATTGTGAACTCGGGGATCCATCCAATAAGACCCTTCGACTAGAATCTCGAATAAAATAATCCTATTCAAATTATCAATGTCCTCAATCTCTCAAAACTTCAGGTGGCCTGTATTGGAGGGGGGATATGCCGATGTTAACTCTTGTACGGCATTAAACAGAAAGGAGTGTCAAGGATGACTAATGCAGGATATCAAGCAGAATTACTTCACTTGCAAGGAATCTGCTTGTTCTGTGGCAGAAACCGTCGTCTATATGACCATGCATATATGGGTAATAGACAATTTTGTATGGATTTTGAGTGAGTCATCATCAACAGCCTTATCAAGTCCGTCACTTGACATAGACCACCCCAATACCTGTCAAGTCTCTCGCTCCCGAGCATCATATTGTTAATACCTTCTAAATTTGTCTAAATCCTCACACTGTCGTTTTTTTTTGTTTTTTTTTTTTGCCGATTACAAAATGATCTCGAGGGATCCACGATGTGAGTCGTGGTGTCCGGTGGTTGTCTGGCATTCTTACATGTCCTGGCATTGCCATTTGATCTTTTAATAAGGGGTTCATATCGAGTAAGTATGAGATCTTAAATCACACTTTCATGAGAAATTTCGTAAATCCAAAAATCAGGTGCTGAATATTTCTTGCTAATCCCCCACCCAGCCACCGAAATGAGCATTTTTATGATAATTAACGTTTCTCGCCATGTATAATCAGCTGCAATAGATAATCCACACCCCCTAATTGAGCTTTAATTTCAAATACATTATCCCGTGTATAACAATATGTTTCTGTATATAACACGCATCTGAATTTTTAGCCCTAACATCTCGTGAAGTACGGATAAAATATCAATAGGGGCTGCTCTGGGATTTTGAGCGGGGGGGGCGTAATGAAAAAAGAATTGTAAATAGATACGTACAAGAGAACAAACTTCAAACCCCCCAAATTAATATGTAACACATGATCCGGCATTTTTACTAACATTTAACAAATATCTTTTTATCTCTAGAATTGACTAGAGTAAAGTAAGACAGAAAAAATTTACCTTAGAATCAATGAATAAAACATCATAAAGAATAAGTCAGAAGACATCTTGTATTAGATGAAAACAAAATATTTTTCAAAAAGTTAATTTGTACTTGTGATTTTTTTTCTTCTCTTGGTGAGGGGGGGGGGCAGTTATAACATTTCTTTATTTAGATTGAAAAAAAGAATCAATTGTAGTTTGTCTGGACGATGGCGGGGGTGGCGTCTCCACCCCGACTTTTCGCTTCTTTTTTTCTTTTAATTGTTTCTGTTTGACCCTGCATTGAGAATAGAAATAAGATCTGGTGACCAGCTGACAACTGGAGTAATAGATCAGAAAAAAACATCCAATTCGAGAACAGAAACCTATTATATGAGAATCCAAAATAATGCAGTACAAAATGTTCGATCGCTGTTGAAATAAAGTTGTGTCCTTTCAGTAAAAAGAGGAGTCAATTTAGACCTTATCCTCTCAAAGACCCATGTATTTGATAACATAAAATGTTTCTTCTTTCGCTACTTTTTCCTTTTTCTTCTCTTCTTTCTCTACTCCTTTTTCTGCTTTTCCTTCTTCTATCGTTTCCCCCTCTTCTTGTATCGTTTCCCCCTCTTCTTCTATCGTTTCCCCCTCTTCTTCTCTTGTTTCCCCCTCTTCTCTTTTTTAAAATAAATTATTTTCTTATTCAAAATTCCTTTGAACTTTTTTTTGTCCTATATTTAAAAATTTTCTTCATACTTATTTTACTTTTTTAAATTCGTTTTTTTCCTTCTCTTATTAACAATGAGTTTGTTTGTTTGCACTAAATGACTAATAGCAATTGCTAGGAATCGAGCAGGTCTCCTCAGCATTTTTGCAGACTCCAGCGCATTTGTGGTTTGGACCGTGCCAATTCTTTCTCGTGTCTCCAATTCTACAAGTACAATTCCTTGGTGGGGTCCTGAAATCTTCCCCATTCTTTTTGATTCGCTTTCACTTTGTAATATACTGGCATAACCATGTCTACAACTTAGCAAACCCACTTTTCCCTGTTCACGACAACCAGATCCGATATTTTCGCTTGAATTGAGTAGTCGGTTTGACTCTCATAGTCCCAGAGAATTTCATTCTTTCAATTACTTTTTTTTGGTCTACATTGTCGAACCTAAGCCATTTGCACAGTTCCCAGTGTATCAGTGTCCCTACTCTGTCGAACCTGTTCTTGCATTCCCCTGGATCAGATTGCTACATTCTTATTAGGTGGCTTACAGTTCCGTTCCTGTTCCTGCAATGACTACAGCTGTTGTTTTTTCTGCTTTTTGTCTATTCTTACAATGATATAATTGGTTCTGATGCATTTGTTTTGGATTGCAATAAGATATTCCATTTCTCGTATTTTATGAAGCAGTCTGTCTGGAACGCCAATTCCTGAATAGCTTGTTATTTCCTAAATCAGCTTCTGGTTTGTGGTGATACCATTTGTTTGTATGTTGTCTAACTCAAAACGTTTGCACAGTTCAAAGTGAAACGCCGTCCTGACGTAATCTGTTACTGGATCATTCAATGAGGATCGAATTAACAAACAGTAGCCTACGAAACATCCGTGCTGACCATCGCTATACGACAGACACTCTGACCAATAATCTGTATCTACCAAAACGTACAGTTTCCACTCAAAACGATGACACTAGCGCGTTTGCATACAGGTGTCATGTCGACGAGTAATCACTGGTTTAATAAACTTTGACAGCAAACAAAGTATCAAACCTATTTTTAATGTTCAGAGTGTTTTCGGGCGATTGAACTCTTTCTTGTGGTTTGTGTTGTAGACACGACATATCGACGGATCCATTCTATGGCCTTCTTCAAGTATACTATCGCCCAAAAAACTCTCTGGATGTTAATGATCCTTCCCGAAAATATACGCAGTATCTTTTTAATGCGTTGAGCAACTTTGAACTATGGTTTAGAAACTTAAAATCCTGCTACTTGATGTTGAAATTTTCAAAATCTGGGTTTTAGCATTTTGATGATGTATTTTGTTTGGTGATATATATTTTACAAGGCATTGTCACAACTCGTACAAAGCTCAATAGTAGAGGATTTCAATGAGATTGAAACTCACCAGAAATTACTTTCTAGATCATCGCTTTAGGCTAGGCTCCCTAGTAAGCATTGGCTAAGTTTTGCTTATTCCGGTACAAATCCTGGATTTTGAACCTTGAAAACGAAAAATAAGTTTCCCTTACATTTTTGGCCACAAAATGAGGAAAATAATTCCCCCTCAATTTTCATCCCTTGAAAATGAAAAAAAAATTCACCCACCTCGATTTTGAGCTCTAAAAGTAAAAGAAAATGATCCCTAAACGTGAAGAATGAAAGTTCTCTCCATACATAACCCAATCCTTGAATTCGTGTTTTGGAAAAATGATTTATCAATGAAGGAAAGGGTTCAGAAGTATGCTTGCATCGTAAATAGAAATCCCTCTACCCCGTCCAAATGCTGTGTTCTGTAAAAATGATTAACAAGCAAAAAAGAAATTACAAAAAATAGCGTCGTCTGAATAAGAAGTCATTAAAAAAAAAGAGAAAAAAAGTATTCTAAAATGACATCACGGCGTTTTCCAATTTGAAACACGATCTGGGAGGGGGCAGTTCACTATTATAGTCATGTAGGTACTAAATAGAAATCAACCTCAAAAACCCTTAACATGTTACAAATCACCCCGGATTTTTTCTGCACTCTAAGCCTGAAAAGTTTAGGGGTACCTGAATAATTATCTCCAGCTGTGATGCACCTTCGGGGAGGTGGAGAGGAGAAGGCAAGTAGTCACAAATTTTCACAAGTATAAGTAAAGAAAATAGATTATAAGGAAATCAATCTGTTACTAATAAAGAGTTGACAAACAGGAGAGATGACTTTTAATCGAAAAACTAACAATGAATATTTCCACGCAAAACTAAATGTAAGATTGTGCATGCGCATTGAAAAACATTTACCTTGGAACTGCAATAAATTCATATAGTTAAAAATTGACAGTGATCCTTTGACGAGGGGCAGGAGATGGCATGTGGCGAAGTACTACGTGGTAGCATGGCTTTTTGGGCAACAAACGCCACAGGTCGGTGTCCAAGACTTATCTAGGGTTTGAAGGGGGTGCCACTGAGCAGTTTGTATTAAAGTCAGACATGCTATCCTCAGATACTGGGAAAAGTAGTTCTTCGATGTGTGATCTTTTTATCTTTGGTGAGAAGCACTAGGATGGCCAGATCGCTAAATAACCTATGAATTATTCGGAGCACCATAACCATATGCCTCATATTACCACTCTTCAGAGCCAACTGGCTGGGAGACCATTCTTCAGCACAAACTACGGAGGTAGTCTAAAATCTTTTTATAAAAAATATTGGAAAGTCATCCAGGATTTATATCAATTCTCACACAAACTGTTCAGAACGAATTGAACTACATGATGACACACACTGGTCGCAAGAGAGATTACTGAGAACTGTTCGTACAGCTAAGTACTAAGCGTTTGACTCGATTACTGATCAGGCATACTGGGCGTAGATGTCAGACGCAGAGTAGTACATGGAAGTTAATTTTAAGTAGAAAACTATCAATGTTATAGAGTCCTTCCATGGTTCTATCCAGATAAGCCTGAATAATGGTAAAATCTTGGTTAAAGGCATCTTAAAACAGAGGGACGAAAAGGAGCTGCAATGCTATGACCACTCAGCAGTTATAGGACACAAAAGTGGCGTCCATTTAAGCATGAGTGGGGAAAACAACCCAATAGTGTTTACGAATTGCGACAATAAATCTCTCAACTTGGTGGGTATATATGAAGTCAAGTATGATACCATGGTCGTTACGTTTTTTGGAGCCATCGAACCCCTCTGAGTGTTCTTTCCTCGTTTGAGGCGCGGGAGAAAAACTTAGAAAATCGTACCCCACACCCCGAAAAAATCCGAGCACAGGAAGGAAAATTGGCGTGGGAGGCTTCTAGGGATGTTTATGCTTTCCCAGAAAAGAAATAGAATTATGTATCCAAAATTAGCTAAAAGTGCGTCTTTGGGCGTGTCAGCTACTGCGATTAAGCATGGTCTACTAGTCTATTTTTGTTATAATCTAAGATAAGATTTTTATCAGGAACTTTAACCAATTGAATAAATCATAATAAATCTAGTACTTTTTATGAAATGCACGAGAATTTCCCTTTCATACGAGCGAGCGTGAGAACGTATCAAAATGCGTTTGTCTAACGAGGTCTGTAAGTCTGAGTTCGAAACCAGATGGCGTGCAAGGACAGAAGCAGTGGATTTCATTACCAAGTAACCTAGGGAGATCTTAGTTTTCGTGGACGTGATAGACCATGGAAATGAGAACGATGAAACCAGGAGTGACGGACCGCATTTCGAGTTCAGATTTTCAGACTTGGCTTTGAACAAAGTGTTCATTGGCATTGCTGACACTTAAAAGAGGCTGCAGAGTTCAAGTATGATCTGATGATGATGCCCTGGATCTGAAAGCCTTGTGAGATTATCATCAGTTTTACCAACTCCAAAAACTTTTTTCGCAGCAAAGCAACCTTGGAGAAGCACTAAAAAAAACCCTCCAAAACGCGTAAAAAAAACAACAAATACTATCGGCCATTTTATGGCCATTTTGATAGCTATGTGTGGCTAAATTTGTCTGAAATTGCTGGAAAATAGCTAACAACCAGCTAAAATTGCTAGGAAATGGCACTAAAATAGGCTTAAAATAGTGTTAAATGTTGGATTTTCGTGCTGCTAAAATAAGAAACTTGCTAAACTTGTGACGTTCAAAGAGAAGCGTTGGTCAGTGAGTCACTCGAAGGACTCTCAATCAAGAATGGAATCCTGAAGTTGAAATCGCCAGAGACAAAAAAAAAAAGGGAAGAAACGAACGGCCGAGTTAACAGGCGCTAGGGTAGCAACCAAGGAGGAAACGGAACGGCGCCATGAAGAGAACCCTCAACTATCTTCGAAAAATGGACAAAAAGTTTGTTCGTTTGCACGACACTGACGTATCGTTGTGGTTCCTTAACGATGTCAAGGGATTGTGTTACGACACCGATAATAACAACCTAAAGAAGAGCGAAAATGTGAGTGGATTGCACAGCACAGATGTTGATGGACTGCAACTATATGGAGAAACTTTAGATTGCACAATATTGATATCAAGTTTGGCTAAGTTTGGTGGGAGACCAGAACAGCTTCTCGAAATTATTGTTCAGTATTGAAATGAGAAGTCAGGGTCTCTGGTCTGGGAAGGAGTGCACACCGGCACCGGGGTACGGAGGGCCCAGAGGGGGCCGATTGTTTCTAGTGTAGAGTATTGGAACTTCTAAGTCAATAGAATGTGCCTATTACTAAAATAGTTTGGATCTATCGTTTACCTGTGAGCAAGTGTAGTATGTCGTGCTAAAAGGGTCATATCAGGTGAAAAAACAAATTTTAAAAAAGGATGGGTAAAGAAGGATGTTTTTGCCGAATGCGTATACGCGAGGTTGCGAAAACAGCTTTGCACCACTTTGTAAAATTCCTCTCGGAGGCCTTGTGTGAAGGTCTTCCCTAATCTTTGCATTGCTATTCAGATAATGCAAACCATCGCAATTTTTATCGCCAGCTGTGAGAGATCATTCAACAAGTCAAAACAAATACTATTGTATTTGGGAGGAAGAAAGACTCCGTGGTTTTGCCCTGCAGAGTGTAAAAAGAAAATAAACTGGAAAAAACTGATTTAGAGCACATCGTAGACCAATATGCATTAGTGAAAGCAAGGAAGATGTGGTCGTAATTTTCTCTTAGTGTCATATTTTAAGATTTTTGAGCTGGACTTTTATTTTTGAGCTGATATCATTATGAAGTCGTCAAAAAAATGGGTTTCAGTTCTCTGGACTGGGGTGCAATTTTAGTGTCTGTCAGAGACGCAATTTTTGGCAGATACAGACAGAATGCAGTGATCGGAAACATGGAGATTCTCCAAGAGAAAATTTTCATGTGTACCTCCCATTTATTAATTTTTAATGCTAGTCAGGCTTCAATAATTTTGACTAGTTAACCCACTCTTTATAAAAGAAAGGTTTACATTTCTACTGTCTGTATTTTTCGATAATTGTATTCTCTGTGAAATATTCTTTAAAAAACACAAATCTCGACTCCAGTGCTTTTATTTTGCAGAAAACTTCCACGGGTGAGAAATGAAGTTCATTTCGTTTATTTGTATTCTGTTTCCTCTCGTGAGTTGGTACTCGTAATACGAAGTGCAGACGCAGATCCACAAGATATTCTCAATTACATATCACCTCAAGACGTAAAACAACATTAAGAGATTTTTTTTTTTTTAGTTGCATGACTTTTTTTCTTTTTTTTTTTTTTAATTTATGCATTTGAAATTGTTTTCTTTTTTGTGAATATATTTTTAGGGATATACTTAACTGTTTATGCTAAAAATTAACCCGCTATGGAAGAGCAAAACGATTATGCTATGTGCCAGATAATTTATATAGATTACGTCAAATTAATTAGCTATATTGCCTAACGGGAGTGTGAGAAGTTTGTTTGTAGATTGGCAGTATGGATAGTATCACTTTTCTTTGCCATATGTTGCAGACATCGTTCAGTCTTCACAATTCTACCTGTACTTGATGGCTCTTTGCCTCTGTTGTAAAGACAACAAACACCGAACCCGACTCAAGCTGTGCGACCGAGATTCAACGCGGCCATATTGTATATCAGGTGGACGTAAGATTTCTTCGAGGAGATCTGAGCTAAGTTATAAAAGTATCGTGAATGTCAGAAATGAGAAATAAACTTAGACCAAATGAGGATAAACGATTCCGCATGATCTAAAATTTGTTCGAGGCTCGTTTGAAACGGGGGGGGGGAGGGGGGAATAATATCTTCAGCGAAGTGTAGACCCTAGCCACAGCCTAGCACCCGTCTTTGCATTTCGTTACTCTTGGCATCGTAACCGGTCGAACCATTTCTCTCATTCCACGTACCCCAGGCTGCTTGATCGTTGGAGTATTTCATATTTCCTGCCAGTGGTCGGTGTTCGTGCCGGGTAAATACTGAGTTCCAAGATTGACATGGCGTGATCTTCCTATCCTAGTCGTAGGATATTCGTGCCATTGTAAAATCTGCAAACCATTACACTCATTTATTCCCAAAGCTGCTTGACAAGTGGGGTACTTACGTATTTCTCATTGGCACCAGTGGTCAGTGTTTGAACCCAGGTATAAGCTAAGATTTCGAATATTAATTTTCATGGCAAGCATTTCCTAATTGGAATGTCTGTGACTCACTTTTCCTACTACTCTCTATCTATATCTATATATATATACATATATATATGTGTGTGTATGTGTGTGTGTGTGTGTGTGTGTGTGTGTACTAAGTTTAGTAAATATATTTTAAGAAATAAGCAAGGGTGACGGTCGAACTGCTAAAGGTTACAAGTCTCGTGATTCATCGCTAACGAGTTCGCTTTCACTGGGTGCCTGACTCTTGTCGCCTTGCACCAGGGTAAGCTTAGTTTATTAACTGTTTACCAGTAATTAATACCCTCTTCCTAGAAGAAACTTCGTGTCCCATTCCTCTTCCTTTGTTGATATTTGCAGCAGTCCGAGACAACTGGTGCTAAAAGTCAACATCTCTTGCACCATAGATATCCTTTCTTTCTTTGGAAATGGATATCAAAATATTGGCTCTAAAAAGGCCATGGAATAACTAGAATCAATTATAACTTGTGTGTGTGAAGAAAACTTCATAGCTTTAAATATCCTTTTTTAAAAACTAATGAAACCTTATCCAGTGTTTTTTGTTTTGTTTTTTTGTTTGTTTTTTTTTTCCCCACAGAATTGTACATCATGTGTCTACGTGTTAGTATTCTTTTGGGATCATTAGTGGTTTACCATGTAACTGTTTCGGGGATTTAAAAACTTTATATAAATATATAGTGTTTATGAGTGTGTGTTTGTGGTGCGTCTAATCGGCGAAATTTACTTACTTTTTGTGAAGAAAAAATTTTGATTACATAAACATTTGACGGGTGAAAAAAAAATGGTTATTTTTTATCCTTGTTTTGATTAAACTTTTGTCCAAATTAAAACTACAAATTTATCTTTTTTTAAAAGGTGGAACTTATACAAAAAATTCAATTGTAGCTTCGTCGTGATACAATGGTTAGCAAGGTAGTTTCGCAAAATCTTACTGCTGTAATGAGTGCCCCGTATTGTGGCCTTTTTAGTGAGCTTAGTAAATAGATATGCCCAACTAATTTCATGCCAATTTGAAGTTTAAACATGAGGATGATGTGGTTGTCTTATTCCATGAATTTTTGTGACGCGTATGGTTTTGGTTTCACTCAATGTCGAATCTGGTGATATTTAAGGCGTTTTTATTTAGAATCCCTAATCGCATCTTATTCGCAATCTCTAGCTTTTTTTTTCTTTCGTTTTTACTCTCTTTAACCACTCTATGAACAATTCAAAGGTCCAATCAATAGATCCAAGCTGCGCTGGAAAGAAAAAATGCAAGTGCAGCATTGATCTTTGTCACTCGGATACGTGAATAGTTTTAATTCGAGTGGCGAAAATTAGTAAATAAATTAAAATGCTGACAAGATAAGGAGCTCCTCCAAGATTATCAGAAAAACATACACCGGAAAACTGTAGAAATAATGACAATACTAAATCCCATGACTGAAATCATCGCTCTCTAGTGCCAGTTTGATGGACGAGGACAGGTACACATCAAGATTTCGATTGTTGAGTTTCAAAGTAGACCTTCCAAATTCGGTGCAATACAATCTTCTAACCTCAATTCCCCCCCCCCCATGTAGCAATGCGCTTACTAGATATCGACAACATTCTTTTGGTCAGAGATATCCTCAAGAAAGTTCCGCCATCTTGCAACAAAGAGTAATCAGGTAGAAGAATAATCATGCCCAGACTTGGTTTATTCTTCCAGCCAATACAAATAAACTTCTCGGTCACTGACTAGATAAATCATACCATTTCAGATCCAGCTGGCAAAAAATATCGCCAAACTCCTGATCCTTGACTAAATACCTCTTAAAATAGTAAACAATCGTTAAACTTGATGTCCGTAACTTTATTTAGTTGTTGCTTACGAAAATATATATATTTTTGATAACAAAGAATGATATGAACTATTTACAAATGTAATTGCATTTTGGGGCAGATTCAATGTAAATGGAGATATAGTCTGTTAATATTATTAATGCAACTTTCAGTGTTGATTCAATAAACTGTGTCTCTAGGAAAGGTTTAAAGGTTGGAAAGTTGCTCCCCAATGAACTGAATGAAATGCTCCACAACAATGCCAGACACTGTATTTCTCATGTGTCTGTGTCTAAGCTTGAAGAAATGGGATATGAAATCCTGTAGCATCATCCATATTTGCCGAACATCTCTCTCACAGATTATCATCTTTTCAAGTATTAACCGTAATAAAAAAAAAAGGATCCAATAACAAGGAGGCCATACTTTGTTCTTATACTATTCAGTGTCCTAAAATTCAATATACCATTAGAGGATCGTTGGGGGGGGGGGGCTATTGCTTCAAATGGATCATATCTTGATCGAATATTCATCTTTTGTGTTGTTTATATCATCCGTCATTTTACTATCTAAAAAACGACATTACATAAGTAACAATCTAATTTCAGCTTTATTTCATTTTAATATCAGTGTTAGCCACTGAATCATTTACTCGCGTTGTATCTTGGGCGCCTACCTTGACGTAATGGTCAGCAGCCTTGTTTCACAGACCAATTCGTGAGAACAGTGAGTTCAATCCTCAGCGAATGCCTAACTACTGCGGCGTTGTGTCAGACTAAGCCCTACTCTCTTTATATCACAGGAGTATGTCATTAAGTGATGTTCAGTCTCTCAAGCCATTGCTATCGAGTTCAGTTCTACCTAGTTAACCCTATTACTGCAAATACAAAACTGGAGTTGGTAAATAACATGCCTTGTATCAACCGAAACCATATCTTGCTAACCTTTCAATTTGAGCTCTTCTGTTAATCACTAGATAGCATCTATATTCTCCCAGGTCTGCATTTAGATCTTGGGGGCACGGGGCACTCCAGGTTTGGGGGCCCTCAAACACAGACATTAGAATACAAGGCAAATCACAAAAATTGCACAGTCGATTTATTGTATGTAATTGGAACTGATGAGATATATATACATAGCTTAAATTAGTTATATATCTGAAGTAGATTCATGTATACTTGAACATACATACAAGCCAAACCCCAAGTAGCTTTTTTTATTTTTATTTATTTTTTCTTTTGATCAGGTAGATTAAGAAATATTATAAATCATTATCATTGATTTTCTGTTACTATTTTCCTTTGTCTTGATTGTTGTTACTTCCTTTCGCAGCTAAACTCAGGCTGGGGACTCTTCAGCAACGAGTAAATTAAATTAACAGTGCAGATCGGAATAAAGAATAAGTTTCAGATGAGAACTGACCTTACGACCCTTTATACAAGAGGGTGGTTCGCTTAACGCGCAACAGTTCTTACCAACAAACTTCTGGAACTTAATGGCAATCATCAGTCCAAATCAAACACTTGCACTCACTCCCCATCTACGAACTCTTCTGTGTCCTGAAATCGAATAATTGTTCCAATTTACTAATTTATCTAAACCAATTGAAGGCATTATAATGGAATAAATTTCAAGCAGTAATCATCAACTTATTCTCATTAGAATAATTGATATATCAATTATATTTTTGTGTAGCGGGGACCTGAGGCAATTGTCCCTTTACAGATCAGACCCTTTATTCTCTGTTAAAGTTTTCTGTAAAATTCAAGAGAAGTGATATGGCACTTTGAATTCTCAGAATTCAGTGTATTCAGAATACAGAGGAGGCCGCTTATTGTGATCCGTCTTTTGGACAGTTTTTTTCTTTATAACAATAACTGTCTCATAACATTGATCAAAGTATACATACAAAGTATACATTGTGATCAATTAAGAAAAGTGTTTGAGACTAACTGATTTTGATAACAATAACCGTTTGATAACATCTTTGTTATGATAATGAGCGGATTCCTCTATTACAATATTTTGAATGGCTAAAAGTGGGCAGATTTTTTAAATGGCAAAAATTGAATAGATTAGTACTGGTGTAAATAAATAGAATAACTATTTCTATGTAAATTTAAAGTACGTTTAGATTCACCAGATTTTAACCATTTTTATGACGCATCTAGCAACTTTTAGCCATTCAAAATGACCGTTCTCCCGATGCGTCACTTCAATATGGTCAATGATAACAATACAAGTAAGTTCCGCGCTAATATCTGTATATGATTAAGCAAAATCTATCTCGCATCATTTCGATGATTATGAATAAATCTTGTTTAGAAGATGTCCTGATCAAAGGATAATGTTTGGAGAACTTAAACGAGAATTCCTGAGGTGATCTGACTTGAGCCATGGCTTGGTCAATATTTACCTTGTTCGAATTCATCGTTGCTCAAATTTAATTTCTTTCACAGATACAAGATGAGAGAGACTGAACTCTGCCAAAAATCAGAGACTAGGGATATATAAACACTAAGAAACTTTAATTCATGGGAAAGAAGAGATAGACAGGACTAATATATGTGGTATTATAATAACATGAAGAAATAACCCCGTGGTAACTGCTGTGCCTGGTAATTCGTAGCTCAACAGTACGTCCCGTATTTGTTCGATAAAGATACCTCAACGGGGGGGAAATCTTTACCATAAAGTTCTATCACCGAGCATTTTAATATCTTTGTTGGATTTTTCCCTTGCAGAAATACGCCATGGTGAGCAGAATCCAAATCGAAAGGCATTAGGCATTAAGACAAAAAGCGTCATTTGAAAGGATAATTGTGTAGTTCGGACTACTGCAAATTACAATTCCGTCCGGCCAAAAGGCCTCAGTCAAAATGACAACATCGTCGATCGAATATTTTAATTGAATCTACACTAATTACGTAATTTCATAAAATTACAAACTTTCATTCATTTAAAGTTACAAAAACAGACCAGATCAAATTACTTGATTGGTACATATTCTATTGAAGTATTCGTATAATAGTGCTGTCCTTTTGACTGATGCCTTTGGACCGAACTCAACTGTAATTTACCGTCGACCGTCTGACAGATGCCTTTTGACCGGTCACTGATGAGCTATAGTCCCAAAGAAATAGAAGTCTGATTAACATTTATTAGCTGAAGAGCATTTGACGATTATCTGTAACCTTTACTGTGCTTAGTTTTGGCACAAGCAGCTTCAACATAAAGCAAAATGAGCGCGTGTTTAAAGAATCAAAAGGGAGCGCAGCATAGCAGGTTTTTTTGCAGTTTCATCTGTTAATTAATTGTTCAAACAGAAAGTTTAGATTTAGAATTAAATCTTTTTTCTCTGAATAGTGTCAATTCAAATGATTCAATCGTCTGCACAAATTCTATAGTAGAAAACTGGTCACTATGCGAGCATAGATTTCGTTGTTGATTTACTTCAGTGGGGTAGTATATATTTCTGGGAAATGCATTTTTTTTTTTAAAACGTATTCTGATGTTTTACAAGAATATAACCTTCATTTTTTTTCAGGAACGTTTCATTTTTGGAAATCTTATCAGCTAAGCAATTTGAGGGCAGAGATTTGGGGCACTATTTTGAGGTTGTGTTTTGGCATCATGCCGCTTTATTCAAGCCGTGGGCATAAGACTATAAGTAAGGGACACCCAATGAAACTCGGACTCGCTCCTCAGTAACAATGTTTTGCAAGACCAGTTTACTAATGCTGAAAGGCACCGTAATAAACGAAAGCCCAAGAAAAACTGAAGTTTGATTGACATTTGTCGCAAGAATTATTGCAGCAACTAGCAGTTGTAACTTGCAGTGGTCCGTACTACATTGTTGTCCTTATCACTTTTGTTTTGACGCCCGGTAATCTCGAAAGGATGTAATCAATGGTGCCCAAAATTGAGTATGTATCATAATCTGCACCCCCGATGGGTCTTCAATTTCGAATGGAAAATGCATTATCCTGTCCAGTGTTTAAAATTATATTTAAAATAGTTTCCATAGATAATACGCATCTGTTTTGTTTTTGTTTTTTTTCTTCTAATTTTTTTCGGAATAGAAAGTGGGTTATATATGGTGAAATACAGTTGAGTAAAGTCTGCATTATGAATTTTTGATCAGTCTATTCTCACCATATTCCCTACTCAACGGAAGTGAGGAAACCAAAGTCACTCAATAGACCAAGCAATTTTCAACAAGCTATGCATTAGCTAACGGTCATACTAATATTTTTAACAGCACTTATCCCTTTACTTTTAACCCATTTAAAGAAAACTACATGGATTTCACAACGCCACACAAACAAATATTAGCGAACTGTAATGAATTCTCATAATAGTGAAATATAAATTTTAAAATTATTCAAGAACAAAGACATTAATATACGCTTTGGGAATTTATATATTCTTATCGGCTGAATTGCAGTATTCACTTTTCTCACCCTAGGAAACTTTGCAGGCAGTGCAATAGATCAAATTTCTGAGGTTGCTTCCAACTTGCAAAGGCGTACATTTATAAATGGTAAAGTGGTTATAGGTTGCCGATTAATGTGGTTCTGCACATTGTGGGTAGTTCATTGCATTCCGTCGAGCTAGCCTAATACATTTTCGTAGAAAAGATAGAAGTTTGAATATAAAATCACCATACGATTGGCAAATGCTAACAACGTAAGTTTAGAACAATATATATATTTATTCAGCATCACGAAGTCAAACCAAAAGGCTGAACGGGGCAGAATGTATTAGGAAGATTGTTATGCCGATCATATAAATGGGGGAAGGACTGGGGGCACCAGATCTAGTTTTGTGGTCCAACCTTGGGCGGACTTTAGTTCAAGATCAAAATATAGTGTATGTTCTTTTCCCGTCAACGAAACATAGCAATAATTTCCTGTTTTCAATTTCAAGCGTTATTATGGTTGTAATCCCTTTGTGGACCCTCAGGGTTCCGCAGCCCCCAGTTTGGAAACTGCACCCTGCTCTTTTGACATCCCTTTGCAATGCCGTAAAATGCCCTTTCTGCTCCCCACTGCCCAAAATTGCTTCCGGTGCCACTGGTTGGGTCCTCCTGCTCACCTTGAAAATCTGGGGTTTTTTCCTAGGCATGAATACCGACCTCTTGTACAACATCTGAAGGTAGGAATGGAAGTCAGAAAGATTGTGTAGCCCTAATTTTAATGTTTATTCCAATGTCTCCGTGCGGCGTTAATGAGCACTTATCGAGCATATTTACTTGATGCTAGATGCTAGGCCAGGTTATTTATTATAAAAATTGATTAAGCTGCGGACAACAGGGAATGTCCTGACTCTCGGTCTTCAAGCATGGGGGGGGGCGTTGTCTACAATTTATTCAAAAAGATTAGTATTAGTTGAGTTCTCTCTTCTCTTCCTTCTCTCTTATCTTCCTCCTCTCTCTCTCTTATCTTCCTCCTCTCTCTCTCTTATCTTCCTCCTCTCTCTCCCTGTCCTCCTCTCTCTCCCTGTCCTCCTCTCTCTCCCTGTCCTCCTCTCTCTCCCTTCTCTCTTCTCTCTCTCCCTTCTCTCTTCTCTCTCTCCCTTCTCTCTTGTCTTTCTCGTGTTCATCTCTCTCGCCCCCCCCCTGTTCAATCTGTAGCCCCTTCTTTCCATATGCACTTCCATCTCTCCTTTCCCCTACCTCTCAACCAAATTTCATTCCTTTTCATACTTATACACTATCTCATTTTCTGATATCAGATTTATTAGAGTGGGTTGCACTACCAAGCAGCTGTGGCAGTATGTTTAGTTGGCGTATTTTCCTTAACGCAAAAACCATCATGTGTAGCGCTCTACCAAGACTGAGTCGCCCTCCACTTCTTACACCACACACATTAAACCTCTCTAATATTGCACGCGCCTCTAATAAGAAGTTCCGCCTTTTGAGTTTCCTCTGTATTCTCCCACCCTTCATTTCCGCCCACACAATGGCTTCAATTTCATCCCATCCGTCACAATTTTTAGAAAATCAGGTATAAAAAAATGAACTTTTTTAGCTTTAAAAAAACAACTTTTTAACGTAAAAAAAAGGTCGAACTGAATACTTGATTTTGATTCCGTGTTTGGTGGGGAAACCATCCATGTGGATCTGGAATAATTTGCTTACACTTATCAGTCTGTCTATATAGGTCAAAATAATGAATACCGTATTTAACAGCGTAGAAGATGCCCCTTTTTTCCCACCTAGTTATTATCGGGAGGCGAACATTTTATCAGTTGTTTACTAATGTTACTATGCTATGCGAACAATGTAAGTGGCCAGCCTCTGTGGGGGGGGGGGGGTCAATATAGATTTATAAAGATAAGAGCATTGAGATAACTCGATTGCGTGAAGGGCTCTGAAGACATCCAAAAACATACTTGCAAAAAATTGAGGTGCGTCTTATATGGCACTTCGTTTTATATGCCGGGAAATGGGATATTTAGCGTTATAACTTTCTTCAGAATTTTCATTGGCTGAAACACGTTGAAACAATTGGTAAAAACACGTCGTTTGACAAGAGTGTATATCTGTGACCTGATAAAATTTCATACTTTAATGTTAGTAATTAAGTACTCACTTAATTTCGTTGACAATGCCAGAAAATACGATTTTTTTTGTGGGAGAGACTTCAAAAACTAATCCATCCTTTCATTCAAGATACAGATGGTCTATCAGGTGCAACCAATGGATCACATTTACGACAATATAATCTTGCTAATGTCTCTTGGATATATTAATCTAAAAAGGGACAGCCGAAAGAAAAAATTTAAAAAATAGCAAATCTCACTTATCATTTTTTAAAAATTGTCTCTACTTTATACCAGTGCATTAAAAAATTCCAAGCCATATAAGTCGATACGTCTGATTTCATTCCCAAACGGTTTACGCGATAGCAGTGCAAAGATTATGATTGAACACGAGATATAACAAACAAATTAAAGAAATTACAATAACTAACCGATGAAATACATGCGTACACCTTTTGAAACTGCCATTCCTGTTGACAAAGATCACTCTGTTCAAACCCTGTTAAACGTTGTTTATACAATTCTTGACAGCATTTGTTTCTGTAACAAAGATATTCTAAATATTTGTTCCCGATCGGTTTTCTAAAGTTGAAACGTCCGAAACAATAACAATTCTTGCCCCAAAATAAAACGGAAAATATCGTTCGAAATGTGATATAATTCATTAACAAAGGAAAAAGTTTTACACACACACACACATATATATATATATATATATATGTGATTATTGTCATCTACAGACAGCTGTTTCGTTGTATTACAACTTTTCAGTGTGGCTATAGACTATCCATTATCCCATCCTGTACTACGAGGCAAGATCGAAACTTTAGCCTCAGACCCGGAGGCTGGTATTCTCCCTCTACTCTACGGAACTGGAGTAAGGTTGAATTTAAGCGATATATTTATCTATCGTGTATATTCCTCATCCATCAAAGTGCTCTATTCCATGTTGGAAGATATGTGTGTGTAAAGTGTATACTTTAGTTATTAACAGTATTCAGCTTGCTTTCTTATTTGTCCTTACTTTCTCGTATTCTATTTTTTTATCTCAAGAATAGATTTTTAAGAAAAAGTGATGTAAAAACAAATTTATTTCTTTTTCTCTTTCTTTCTCTCCCTTATTATCCCTCTTATTTAGATAACAGCTTTTTTCCTTTGTTAGGAACGCTGTCTATCTATCTCTCTTCAACCACTTTCATTTTGGGTCACTTGATTTCTTACAAACGCCGTCAACCAATTCAAATCTGATCTTAACGTAAAATTTCCCTATTTTTAATACTGTCGACTTGCGTCGCAGTTTAAAAAAAAGCAAATAAACTATAACCAGAAGCAATCATTGCAAGAAGATGAACAGACGTCTGAAATCGTCTGTCTTCACTTCAACAAGAAATATGTTGCTTTTCTCAACGCCCGCTTTCAATAAAGATATACTTTCCTCCGTTTATAATGAGAAATGAACACATACGCAATTGAAAACGTATGTATCTAATCCATTTCTTTAACCCTCAAGAGTTTTCCACTTTCTGCAAACCTTTTCTGTCAGCCCCTTCTTAAACATATTTTCAAAACGAATGATTTTTATTGAGGGAACTTCTTTTTTTAAAGCTGGCAACTAAACGAAGACAAGTCACTATTACCAGGTAACTAAGGCAATTGAGCCAGAATTTGAACCGGTTAATGGATTCAGGAAGATTTCGTCGTGCAAATCTGCCGAGTGGGGAGGGCCCTTTCAACCTAAAGAATCAAAATTCGATATCCTGGCTTCTATCTGGACTCTTGAACCTGCAACTAGCTCAGCCACCAAGCAGGCTAGGAGCGATGTCTGCACTAAGCTCATCGACCGACAATCGTAAATCTGCTGGCCGATACATCTAGAAGTATACCAGACTTCCTGACGGAAGTGGTTAACCTCCAGGTGTCAGTTTGGTGTTAATGTATGAAGGTAGGGGTATCAACGGCTTCTCAAAATGCAATAAACTTTTATAGAGATACAAGGATAAATATGGGGGGGGGACGAAAACAAGAACCATAAGTTCAACGATGCATCCACCACCCGTAGTGGTAATAATAGCAGGAGGAAATTAATTGATTTTCATACTTGTAAAAGATTGCAATATTGAAAAAAAAAATCTGAGAGTATTAATAGCAATGAAGATCGTGAATACCTCTTCTTGAAATACAAAAAATGCTAAACTAGTACATTCTATTTTTACATCATAGAATCAATGACGTCACACTTTTAATATCGCATCTCTTCCTTTCTTCCTATTTCCGTTGTTGAACGTGAGTGTGACCAACTGACGGACTGAACAACCGAAACCATCTGACATAGATGTGTGGACACGTTAAAAATAGGGTTTGTGATTGAACAACACAAAAGAAACCTGCTAGAGTTAACACACACCAAAGTTCGTGTCTTCCTCTCGTTTTCCTATTGTAAAGTGAAAATTGATTTTTCTTCAATTTACGAAAAACAGACTTGCAACAAGTAGCAACAACGAAGTACACTGCGTGGGGAAAACTCGGTTTAGGACTGATGTGTATACGTTGTGACGTTTTGGAACGTTCAAAATTTGCGAAACAGAATATTGATGGAGAGTATACTTATATTTATTTTATTTCAATTTTCGTCATTTGAAACCCTTATTTTGACAATGTCAATGATGTATGTCTGGCGGAAGAAGTGACATTCCAATATGCGGTATTTATTTGCCTTCCTCTTGGACAAATATAACACCTGATCTGATTAAAGTGGAGTCCCACGTATGTAAGGTATGGATAAAAATAGCCGAGTCTCGCCGCTATTGGTACAGGAATCGGGGCGTACAATACCTTTACCCCCTTAGTACAATGAGGAGGTTCTATCTCCTGGGGACGGATCCCCCAATAACTACATACGCTTAATTTCTGTCGTACCTCGTCTTCGAACGGGACGAAGCAGCAGAAAAGAGATCCACTTAACCCGTATATGCCTATAGGCCTGTATTTAGCCTACACGAAAAAATTGCCATAGAAAATATACTTCTGAAAGAGTGGATAAGATTACACGCGAACACTCCCAAGATGAGAAACATGCTCTCAGTTTGTTTATTTATCTTATTTTTTTTTTCACGAATAAATGTGCATTACCAGGCTAATACACTCTCATTTACCCCGCATTTCTAATTATATGAAAATCTGATTTTAGGCATAAATGGGTTAAGAGCAATGGCTAACATAGTTATTGTCGTTACAAGAGCTTGAAATAGATGCAAGATTTTCAAATTAGTCATAAAACGGATTAAAGTATAAAGGGTTCGACCCTAGCTAAGTGTCCCACACTCTTGGTTTTGTGCCAGTTTATATAATCTTGTATACATATCAGATTTTTAGATTTTTCTTCCATATATCATACCTCTATTTACTGTATTGGGTAATGTGATTAAATATTTACAACCTGTTTCCTATCGTTTTCATGCCTGTTCTTTGCAAATTGAGAAATTTATATATATATATATATATATATATATATCATAGTACAAGGTCAGTCCTGGGGAGCATCGAATCCCCTCCACACGCAAGGCGATCAAATGTTGAAGGCGCATTGCTGTAATGCGATAACTAGCAAGATGGTTTCGAAGGCCAATTTGCAATTGTATCTCGTTCAATCCTCACAGAACAGAGCATGCTTCTATCCTTGTACTGTACAAAGCTGAGCTTAGTAAATACCCATGTACCGATTACGAGCTTTCTGCAATATCTTTGACATTTACTTCACTTTGTCCTCCCGACCCCACCAAAACATTAGAGCAATCATTTGTCTGAGTTGATTTACTAAGCTTAGCCGAGATTGGCAAAAGGCCACAACAATGGGGCACCCACTGTGAGTATTCAACTGCTTCTCCACAAGGGCAAAATGTTACACAAGGTCGAGTTTAGTTCGGACACTGACACGCACACACACACACACACACACACACACACGTATGAATGTGTGGTGTATGACAGTCTTGTTGTCGGGTATTGAACTCCCTTTAAATGTTCCTTGGAATTAGATATTCAATTTTCTGATCCAGGACAAAAGGCTAAGAAACTTTAAACATTCAGTGGGAATCGAACTCACTAGCAATGTCATGCAAAACTGATTCGCTAACCATTGCTTTACGGCAGGTGTCCTTGATAAATGTTGCATGTATAGCTATTTGACATAATCTACTACGACAGATAAAAGTTAATTGGTTTCATACCGTCGTTTGCATTTCCCAGCTTCTTTTTCCTTGTTTATTATTTTCAACTTCGTTTCTCTTTTCTCTTCTCATCTCTCATCTTATCTGCTTAAACTAGTCATAATTAGATACCGCCAACCAAAACTGTCGACGTATGTTTCCTCAGTTTTCAAGTTGGTCCGGCTGGCTAGCTGGCTTGCTATGTATGTACCGTATTTTATTTCTTGGGAGGTGAACGCTTTTATCAGTTGTTTACTAACCTTACTGCGCTATGCAAATAATGTAAACAGTCAGCCACTGTGAGGGTTAATGAAGATTTGAATAGATTGGAACAAAACAACAAAAAAATGAATAACCCGTTCGTGTGGAAGGATATGAAGAGAAGGGGGTGTTTTGTTTTCTTCCTAGAGAGAGAATATGCCTACAAAAAATTGATATGCATCTTATATGGCCGGGCGTCTAATATACCGTAGAATATGGAATGTATGTATCATGCGTACAGGTTGAAAATTTAAACATTTACTCGTATGCCAACAAGAACATTTGTATTTTTAAACCCCCCCCCCATTCAATAGGCTTCGTGGGAAGGTGGGATTTTTAAATTCAAATTGGCCCCTTAGTTTGCGCCCGGCAGTATTCACGCTTGTTATTTTTGTTGTTGTGGTAGTTGCTTTTTTTTTTTTTTTTTTTTTTTTTCAAGTTGGATTTTTAGTGATGACAGCCCAACAAAAGGCGAGGGAAGTAACTTATTAATTGATCACTTCTTTTTCTAATTTTTAAATTTTAAATCTATCACCCCAACGTACCCTGCTGCGAAGAGACGTTGGTCACGTAACGTTTTCTATTGAATGATTAACCAGACCTGTATTGCTTACTCTTCCTCCTCATACTCCCTACTTCCCTTCATTTCTCATTTCCTCTACATCGTGTCTGTTTTATCACTCTTCACCCCCTCTTCTTTTTCTTTATCTTCCGGTGGTGTATTATTGATGTTTTCCAGACTTGGCTTAGTACTCAGGACCGGATTAAAGCCGCTTGATCCCCTAAGCTCATCCCCAAAATGTCCCCGCCCCCATTGCTTTGAGAAGATGTCAAAAAAATGAACAATCCCAGCAAAATGATGGTCAAATTCATTTAAAACCTCTCAAAATACGTTAGAAAAAAATACATTTCCCCACAAAAATATACTATACTAAACCAAATCTTCATGCAGGCACAAGTTTCGTTGGTAATGATCAGTTTTTTTGCAATAGTATTTGTGTGGACGATTGATTCGTTTGAATTCTATAATGTGTGTGTGTGTGTGTGTGTGTGTGTGTGTTTTAACGTTGGTGTTAAACAATTTGAACAACTTTTAATGAATTAACGGGAAACTGCATGAATCCTGTGGTTTTCCTTTTTTGGTTTGACACCCTAAGAACGTGTTTATTTTGCTTAATGGTCAATCCAGGGCTGCAGTACAGCACCAGACCTGAAATGTTGGCTATACAATGAGGATTGAACTCATAACTCGATAGTGATGTTTCAGACCAGCTTGCAAGCCATTAATTCACGGCAAGGCACTCAATTATATAATGAGCTTTGCTTAGTCTGGCAAATGGTTATAAATGCAGGGTAGCTAGTGAGGATTGAACCCACAACGCTAGCGAATTGGTTTGCTGGACGATGTCACTAAATACACACTAGGGTAGGCACTACTTTCGAGGTTATTTCATCTCTTCTACTTCCCCCCACTCTTTCTTCCCCTTCTTTATTGTTTTACTCTTACACTGTCTAATCTCCCTCAACCCCCACTAATATATATATATATATGTATATGTCAACTTTCAAATCGGTCAACAGCGTTTGTAAGGAACCCGGTGACCCGAAAAGAGTGGATAAAAAGATTTTTAATCGGTTCATAGCGTTGGTAAAGATAGAAAGCTACGATATAAGGAATATATGGGAATAGAGAGGCGAATACTTTTCTTTCTTTTTTACGTCACACTACGTCCTATTCTTTAATTTTTAGATCAATTCTTGAAATGAGAAAAAAATAGAAAGTACAAGGAAGAGATATACATGGAGTGTATACATTAGTGATGAACACTGTATAGTCTGCTTTCTTTTTCCCCTCTCTTCTCTTTCTTGTATTTTCTTTCTCTTTTTTCCCCACCTCGAGAATTGATCTGAAAATTGAAAAAGGAATAAGACGAAGTGTGACATGAAAAAAAAGTATCCCCCTCTCTATATATCGTAGCTTTCTATCTTTACCAACGCAATAAACTGATTAAAAAACGCTATCTCTTTTTAACCACTCTTTTCAGGTCACTTAGTTCCTTACAGACACTGTTGACCGACTTGAAAATTGGTCTAGGAAAAAATTATATAACTTTCAATTTACCAATTAATTAGTTATATTGCATTTTGAACGATATTTTTGGTTTTATTTTCATGCAGTTGTATTTTTCGTTTCGGACGTTTTAGCGGGGGGGGGGAGTAATTTGAAAAACTGAATTGGAAACAAATGGTTCTGTTACAGAAACAAATGAAGACAAATGCTGTCAAATATGTTTGTACAACATCGGAATTTCTTTTTCTTGTACTTTCTCCTCTCCTTTCGGTGAAGTGATTGAGGTCCATGAAGGCGCAAAGATAAGAAGAACCAAGAAAACCTTCATATGTTGGAAAATTAGGAAGAAGAGAGGAAAGACATGATGCCATTTGGGCCCTTGCGGTAACAGAGGTAGAGGGAGGCAGACTATCAGTTAGGCCACGCTCCCTTTGGTAGACTTCCCCCCCACCCTCAAACCCGACCCACTCGCGCCTCATTATTCACCCACCCAATGGAAATTATCTCCACACTGCATAAATATTTGTGGCTCGTGGTCAGGATTGAAGCAGATTTCTGTCTCGTGCCGTTAAAACTAACTAGCCCATCCTTTAGAACTTGTTATCCCATTTTTTAAATACTTTAACACATCTGGGTTTTGGGGGTTTTTTTTTGTTTAAAAGTCGCTCTCTTGTAAAAGTCAAGTCATCTAATCTCCCACCCCCTAAAAAAAACAAAAAAACTAATTTCCCGTGAGTGACATGTGAAAGTCGATCTGATTTTTTTAAGAATGATTCTAGGTTACAAAAGTTATTGGGGAAGGGGTGTCTATTTTTACATTATTATCCTGTACTTGAATTGGCACTAGTTGAGTTATGCAGCCCTAGAAAAAAAAAAAAATAAGAAAGTGCGGTCCCGCTTACCAAGCTAGTAGTATGGCATTATTTTCTCTTATCATACCCTAACATTGCCAACATTCTTGTAACACGTTCAGGGTAGGGTTAGGAAATCCAGAACCAGTTACTGAAGTATGGGATGCGAACACATAGCAATGCTACCGGCTCCGTAGGGAGCGTACTTCTTTTTCAAGACTGCATTACCTATATATATCCTTAATTAGATTTAATAAGCTTTCCGATTAAAGATAAACAAATTAGTTGACCATAATAGAAACATACATTTAAAGAGGAATGTTCAAGCCATTTTGCAGTGTATGAATTTTAATTCTCAAAATACATTAAATATAGACCTGAACTAAATACAATGTAGGATGAGACATGTACAGAAAAATATGGATTGCGTTATCATCATCAGTCTTTTAACGTCCGTCGTTGGACATAGACCTTCCTCAGAATCCGCCTAGTTCATCTCTCCATCTTGTTTTTTGTCGACGTCAGTTTCGCATGCAGTCACTGGGGAACCATGTTGTGAGTCTTGATGTCCATCGGTTGTCTTTCATTCTCGCAACATGACCAGCCATTGCCATTTGAGTTTTCTAATGGATACTATGATGTCTCTGACCCCCGTTTTCTTTCTGATATATTGTGCTGTCTTGTGATCTCTCCATGTGAGGTTGAACACGGTTCTCTCATGCGCAAGCTGCAGGCTTCTCAGTTTGCGGGTTTGTCTCTTGGTTAGGTTCCAGGTTCCATGTTCCAGTTCCATAAGTGACTACTAGGAGGATGCATTGGTTGTATACTCTTTTTTAGCGGTTGAGTATGTGATATATTAGGGGGTGTTCTGACCGTGTCAGCAATTTTATCACCCAAAACGTATGCCATGTATGGTCCGAGCACTGAAGTAAAACTATGTAAGAACAGAATAACGTGTATTTTTTTTTGGGGGGGGGGCTCTTGTGGGAAATGGATAGAAAATCACAAGACCGTAACATCAATATAGATATTGAACCACCGTAGCCATCAAAGATGGTGAAAGGTTCTATCCTTTTTAAGTGTGCATGTGTTTGTTTTAGTTTGCTTGTTCCAGCCCTCCTGACCATACCGATTTATCAACAGACTAGAAAATCGTCATCAGTACTCCACTAAGACCCCATTCTAAAAATGTATATTATGATTTTTGGAAAAAAAGCTTTTTGATGGGTTTATTGATAATATCTAGATTCTCCAGATTTTTTAAAACTTTATTTTGAATTTTTTTTCAAGTGTAAAATGCCTGTGATGTCAAAAATAGAATTCATTCTGACTATATTTATTCTTTAGTGAGATTTTTTTTTTTTTTTACACAACTCCAAATTTAGACGTTATGATTGTTCAATGATTGACTGAGATGGCAAGTTCATATGATCTTTATACCACACGCATATAGGCCGAAAAAAGTGAAGAATGAATTTCTCTCTTGGTCTATGACGTGGGTAGATAAATAAAGGAAATATTAAGTGCTTGGCTAGAACATCGGCTCTTGTATATTTTTCTATTAGTGTCTCAACAGTATCCTTTACATTCACAATCCTTTCTTATAGATTTTCCACATCAGAGCGACACCCTTCGGGCTCCACGTATCTTTTCCAAGACCCCCACGCCACCATGACCCACTTTATCACTCTGCATTCTTTTGCAATCGCTACCCACTCCCGACTTGCCCAGTTCTCTTGATTCCTTTTTGTTGGTTGGTCCATCCGACCAACTACCTTCTCTTCCTATTTCTACTTTTTTTATTTAATGTCTTCGCTGTTACCCCCATTTCAATCAGAGTGCAACCAATCCTTCCGCCACTTCTGTGGACTCGTAATCTCTTACGTATACAAGCAACACGATGGTACTCATATGGTAAATTCTGTGCATACAGTAATTAATTCAACAAATAATTCAATAAATTATTATGTTGATTCTGGTAGGAGCATGAAAGGGAGCGTAATATTTACCTTTGCCAACGAAGTTGGAAGAAGTATATGTATCCACTCATGTCTGTCTGTTCGTACAATATCTCCAATAGTTCTCAATGAATTTCTATCATTTTTTTTCTGGAATGGTAAGCCATGGATTAAGGGGTGATTAAATTTTAGGTTAGATCCAGGATTTTTCTTTTGACTGAGATGTATTTTTCATACATTCAAGAGAGGCAAAGAATAGTCAAGGTATGGAAAACCGAAAGACCGTTATCTCCCCTTCATCGTAGCTATACATGAATTGATTTTTCATTCAGCTTTTTTTGCATAATAACCGTTATCCATTTATTAGTCGAGTCCCTATATTTGACCCTAAAATTTTTCGTAAAATCGACTTTTTTGCAAGTGTATACGATATATCATACATGAGTATCTTTTTTGTTTAATATCTTGTTTGTCGGGATGACACGATGAAACTCATTAGAAAATATATACGTTTCAGAGAAAGTGATTAAAAATGAACCTAATTAAAAAGTCTCCAATTTCGCCGACATTATGGACTTTTTGGGGGATTCGATGGCCTCAAAAGTAGGATAGTGAAATAGATTTCTGACACCTATGTTTTAGTTTCAGTCAGACAAGGACTAAGAGACATATCTCTGTTAGTTTTATTTTTTGCAGCAAGGCCTATCAAATAAAAGCAGTGTTTCCCAAAATGGGCTCTAGGCAATCCCAGCATCCCCCCAAAATTGTAGGGTTCTGCGAGATTAGTTTTCAATAAGACATTCCTCTCCTTTTAATATTTTTTTCACAGCAATTACAAATTTAAAACAATTAAAAACGGTTATTTTCTTCATTTATCATATGCTTTTTATTATTTCGTCTTTTAGAGTAATGGGGGTTGTCCGTAAAATATATGTATGGGTTCCACAATTTTTTTTGAGAATCGTATAAGGGTTCCGCGACAAAATAAGTTTGGGAACCACTGCTCCAAGTAAACAAGATTCATCAGTAGTTATATATATATATATATATATATATATAAAATGCTGTAATTTTCAGGAGGAAACGAAAGCAGCTCAACTCAATGTATAAAGGGTCGGAATGGAGATGAATTATGATGAGCAGTCGTTCA
Organism: Thysanoteuthis rhombus; assembly: GCA_963457665.1. NCBI lineage: Eukaryota > Metazoa > Mollusca > Cephalopoda > Oegopsida > Thysanoteuthidae > Thysanoteuthis > Thysanoteuthis major. Next base: position 12,660,354 of record OY735211.1, on the reverse strand, counting down.
AACAAGAACCATAGGTTCATCGATCTGCTAGCAGCAGGAGGGGGGAAGATCAAGTAGTGTTTCAAATGATTTTCATACTTGTGAAATATTGCGATATGGGAATATTCCAAGAGTATCATTTTCGATAAAAATCGTAATTTTTGACGTTCTTTGTCAATTTTCGATTTTTTTTTCTAATACAAAAATTCTAAACTCGTACTTTGTTATATCATATCTGTTGCTTTCTTCATGATATCACACCTATTTCTGCCTTTTTTTATGCTGTTTAACGTAAGTTGGACCGTCCGACCGAAAAGCATCTTATTGATATGTGTGAACACGTCTGAAAACGCCCCAGTAAAATAGTATGCGTTTTAATAGGCTACATTAGATCTTTGAGAAAAAAAAAGGCGTTTGAGGTAAGTATAACAAACCTGTATAAAGCTAAACTATTTTACATGTTGGCAATTCTGATTATTCAAGGCATCCAGCAGAGTCCCCTATCCCTCAAAAAAAATCAGATATTTTGTACCTCTGTGTTCAAAGTCGTATGTTTCCGCTTTTTATTTAGATTCTACCCAGTTGAATATTTCCGGTTTGAAACCAGCGTTTCATTTACAAGCGTCTGAGTAATGCCCGCTCCAAACATCCCCTTAGTGCTTCGTCTGTTTTCTGTTTAAAATTCATACTTTAGTTTCTTCCTTCTTTTGCTTTCATAAGTAAGAATCTTACATGAAGAATGTAGGTAGCTTCCGCGTCAATAGTTGTTTCTGTAAATTGAGACGACGTTAGTTTTTATTATCAGAGTTTCTCCACCTTGTTCAATAAGGAGATGAGCGGTGATACCAGAGCATCTTTCAGAACGTTTCCTTGCAGCCGATATGATTTTACAAGGTTTTTGTTTTTTGTTTTTTTACATCTTTGAGGATGATCGCATTGAAAATTCTCTGATTTCAGTTTGTTCATGTGTATATTCCCAGATAGACTGATAAATAAGTAAAATGTTTCCGAGAAAGATGTTTCATTTCCTATTCATCGTATTGTTTTTTGTTTTTTTTCTTCTTTTTTTCCCGATTTAACTATTGCTTCGATGATGCTAATGTCCATACTATAGAAGAAAGACCCATAGCTACTTTGTGCTCAAGAAATAACTTGCATTATACGAGAACAAGTTTCGCAAAGATTCAAGGTATGCTCAAAGAATACAGTATCCCATAGTAAAAAGGAGTGTTCCTCTCTTTCCCTCTTCTTTCTTTCTTTCCCTCTTCTTTCTTTCCCCTCTCTCTCTTTCCCTCTTCTCTCTCTTTCCCTGCTCTCTCACCTCTCTATCTCCCCCATCTCGCTTCCCTCTGTCCCCCCTCCTGCATCTCTCTTCTGTATCTCATCTCCCTCCCTTCTGCCCCCCCACCGTCTCACACGCATCCGCCTTGAAATGTTTGGACGTCCGGCAAGAGAGAATCATATTCCAGATTGCCTCATAATACTTCTACACAGATCTTTGGGGTCTGTTTTTCGTGAGTCTGAAAAATCGTGAAAAAAAGATTGAGGGCTAGAGCCATCAAGCATTAACCACTTGTCTGATAAGGTATGTCTTTTCCCCACCCCCTGAGCTGGCTTCAATAATATCTGCAACTATCATCAGTTGCAGCAGCCTTTCAGCGTCAGTCGTTGGACACGGACCTTCCTCAGGATTCCCTTCATGGGCATCGAAGAACTGATACTTTCTGAATTTGCCTAGTTCGTCACGCTGACTTGTATATTGCCGGTCAGTTTCGCATATGATCTCTGACGTCCTTGACTCTCGTTCTTTTTCTCATACACTGCAGTGTCTTGCAATATCTCCAGGGGATGTTGAGCGTGATTTTAGATAAATCTACAATTATACAGAGCATCCGTAGGAAGGGAAACTCCAGGTACGGTACACTTTCTCAGTAAACTTGGATCTCTGAAGTCTTAATCCCGTTTCAAAATGGCTACCACCTCTGCTGCTGGGTTAATGGTTCGTATGATCAGTTTTTTTAAGGTTAATGCTTTGAAGGTTAGTATTTTAAGGATTATCGTCTGCTTCTTCAACTTTATATTCGCCATCAACGCCCGTCATTCTCCAGCAAACGAGAACACAATTGCTGGATTTAGAGTCGAAGATATTAGTCCCACTAGTTAAGAAACAGTTTACATGGAAAACAGTTTAGAGGATGACCCAACAAGAGTAAATGATGAAAATTAGAGAAATGAAAATCTTAAATGTTTACGATCGAATTTATTCCAAAATTAGCCAAGTTGATTTTTACTAAACTTATCTTAGTTTGGCTCACAGCCAAATAGTAAAGAAAGGGAGATAACGTTGCGTTGATCTTTCAAGTATGGAGGACGTGCCTGCTTGAAAATCAGCATTTCAAATCTTGGCTTCTACTAGGGCTCGAACACCAATTACTGATCCCGATAAGAAATATGTAACTACTACAGCCACCAAGCAAGCCTTTTGTTAGCGAGGTACTCAAAGTAGATCTGATCTTAGAAGTTATAGTTTAGTTTTGCTGGCACATAGTGAGATACTCAATAAAAACCTGACATCGATAGCAATAGTCTCTGGAACCATAACTATATGGAAAGTCAGCACCTCACTGTGGATTGATATCCAGCCCAGCAGATTATTGCTACTGGGTAGTGAGTTTTATCCTTGCTGGGTGCGTCATATTTGTGATTTTGTGCCGAAACTAAGCTTAGCCCAATAAATAACTATAGATATACGGCAAGTACCCGCCAAAATCAAGATGCGTAATCTTAGAGGGAATAGTGTCACAAAATTTGATTAGCAGTGGATATGTAGAGTACTTATTTTGCATACTCACGAGATGCAAAGTACAATTAAGACGAAGGTAAAAAGTAGTCAAAAATTCATAAATATTAATAATTTATAATACTGCATCTAATAAAAATTGAAAAAAGTGGAAATAAGTACAAGAAAGGTATTAGTTTTCATTCATTTATTTTTTCGCGAATTTTAGTTTTGAAAAATAAATGAATCCCTCGGTCTTTGTTTTAGCCATCAGGGTGTGCTCCCGGCCCTTTCAAGAGAGCATACATCCATTGCACTAAATAAGTGATCGCCAGTCATTAGCCTAGAATTATTTTTGTATTCATGATATCAAGTATATTAAGCAACGTATATTAAAATGCTCACCTGAACACTGGAAAATCTTTCTAACCTGGAAGTATTTCAAACTCTCTTGATTTGATGACTGAAAACGGCACAACAGGTCGAGTACCTTTATCCGAAACTTTGAAAACCAAATTTTCCAAAATCTGAAACATTTAAAAGGCCAACATATATCACTAATAGACAAATTCCACACCCTAGTTGACTGAAATATGATTTAAATAGACCGACTCTCAAGGCATTAAATTTGTTCTGACTATAGAAAAAGCTTGGTTATCTCCGGTCAACTCTTTAGAAACGTAAAATTATATTTACACCACAAAGGGTGAAAGACGCAAAACATTCTAATCAAAGCAAATAATTGTCTCCACCAGACCTAAACGTATTAATCATTGTATCTTTTGCTTCTTTTCGCATAAGTCTTTCAAATGTCATCGCCCCAAAGCCTCCTTTATTCATTCATATCCGTTTATTTTAATTTTTCATTTATCCATTTCACTATTGTCACCTTTTCTAACTCGATTCAATTACTCTTTCAAACTTGTTACGTCTGAACTCGGATAAATTCCAGTAATCAATAAGAATGGATTGAAACTGCTTTTACAATAATCTTGTAACTTTTTGGCATAACAAAAAAAAAACAACAAAAAACGTTTTTTTTTTTGTTTTGTTTTTTTCAACACAAACTAATTAATCACAGAAAAACACGCACTGAAACTCCATGATAACCTCCTCATATTGGGGATGAGGGCCTGTAATGTATCTCATTATGTTGAGGCAAGTATTCAAAAATCCGAAATTCTTCGGATAAGGAATAGATAACCAGTACTTTTCTTCTTTTTTTTTTTATCGGTCTAGGAAACTACTGACAGTCAGATTTTGCACTGTTCCACAATAACCCAAAGTATAAAAATAACGAGACGGGTTTAAATCTTATGTAACATTTGTAGTTTCTGCTCAGGTTTCCGAGAAACATTTTCACGTTGAGGAAACGAATTGAATATGCTCGTTGGGTTTCCTTTTCTTTTCTCTTTGTTTTCATTTCGTTGTTTATCAATATTGAGGCATGCCTATTCAAAAGGTACTTGTTGGGGAGAGGCTGGACTTCATGGTGTGTGGAACAGCCTGCCATAATAGTCAGGTAAAATATGTGAGAAGTCAGAGGGTGTTGAATATAATTCGTTTTTCAAAAGTGATCTACTGGTAAATTCTGAAGAGGAGGGGATTACAGTTAAAAGCGGGCGCTCAAGATAAATTGGTGCATAGCCGTTGCGATTGGATGTTTTAAATCTATTCACATGTTTCAAAATTTTGGTAAATTTTAGTTTAAATCTAAAGTTTGTTTTCGTTTTTTTTTATATTGAAAAAAATGGTGGGGGTGAAAATAGGGGAGGTTAGACATTCATTCTTTCCTCCCTACCCCCCCCTCTCTCCGTTGAAAGAAACATCCCATCTCTGTTGATCTTTTTGCAAGACATGACATTTTATTTATTTTATTCTGTCATAACACACACACAAAAAACAACCTTTCTCTCTATCGCTACCCTACTGCAGAATCATTAGAGATTCTGATTGTCATGAAATACGACATTTAAACAGTGCTCATTTCAGTGTGGATTTGTCTCGTAAATCTGGCACCCCCTTCATGTCAAGAATCGTAAATCCTAACGACTTCAATCTTGACGCTGCTTTGCCCGGTGCATGGATGAAAAATTATAATATCAACTTCGTACTGTGGCCAGTTGTCGAGTTATCTCCACATGCAAACACGCATTTTTCAAATTATAGCTAGATTCACTTACTCTCTTTTGAAAGCTTAAACGAGATAAACTAAAGCAGTTGAAATGTAAAAAAAAAATCTAGTTTTTTATTTTTAGGTTACCGAATAAAAAAGGTGGAGGGATTAAACAACCGAGGGGTCGGGAGAAGTCACTGGGGGGAAATAACCGTAATCTCGTGTTGATTTTTATCTTCGGACAGCGGGGGTTTTGATATGAAAGTGTAAAAATCGTGTGCGCATGCGCACCGACACGCACATATACGCGCTCACGCGCATTACACAAATAAAAGTTGTTCATCTCAACAAAAATGCGTTTATACCAGCATATGGGCTCAAGTGAGGATAAGATATCAAACAAACGTAATTCGTCTAGGAAAAAGAAGAAAGAAAACCCAGCTTATCCGCCAGATAATTTTTAAATATATAAATGATGAAGGTAACTCAAAGAAACAGTAAACACTGATCTCTTTACACTTTATCTATCCTTTGTAATTCTATCCACCATCTGTCTCTTTATTCTATTCCTTTCTTATTATAGGCATGTATGTATTGCCATGATTGAGCATAAAGCATTATTTTTGTTCCTGGGGATGATGTGGATAAACATTGAAATATTGATACAATCACTCGCAGTTTATCGAATAATGATTACTTGCAAACATGTTTTTCGGAGTTACTTTCGTCGTCCCATCAATTAGTCACTCGTATTAGAGTACACCAAAATTCTGTAGGTTCTGTGGAAGACCAGGGTTCTGCATAGAAAATCTGGGGTTCTGCAAGAAACGTGTCTTTTGATTAAAAATAAAAAAAATTTTTTTTTCAACATTTCCAAAATAAGATGGGCAACGTGTTTTTTTTTTTTTTTTTTTTTTTTAAAATTCTCTTATGTGCTGTTTTGTATATGAATAAATTCTCTCTGAAATCATCTATTTCATTTCATGTCTTATTAAAATAACGGTAGCGGGGATTGTCTGGGTTTGTTTTGTTTTTTTTTTGTTTGTTTTTTTAATGGATTCTGTGAGTTTGGGAAAATTGTACGAATGTTCTGCGACTAAATAAGTGGACCATTGAAGTACAGTTGTCTGGTGGTTGATATTTAACTATAGATTTTAATTACAGTAAAGGAGAAGGCCGCTAGATCACTTCGAGACTCTCTTTAAACCTATATACAAATGAAATAAGTGTGCTTCGCGCATATATTCTGCTATAATTAAGCAGAGAATGTCATTTTTGTTCCAAAGGATGATGTGGATAAACATCAAAATATTAATAAAATTCATCTTAGGTTATCGAATAAATGTTGGGGATAGAAATTTATTCATCGTATATTAGAAACTGTCACCGACGCTATCAAAATAGGTCTCTTCAGTTTTCAAGCTGCTCCGACTGACCGGCTATGTATGAATGTATCACGCGTCCAAGCTGCACCAATGGAGCTAGAGGGCTAAAATTTTTAACGTTTACTCTTAGTATCTAGAAAAATGACATTTTTTCGTTTTCTTTTTCAAATTACCCTCTAAACATTTTTTTATAGTTAAATTGGTCAATTAATCCAATTTTTTTTTTTTTAATCGATCATTCCAAAGAAGGAATGCTGCCAAAAGGCGTTGGTCACGTGACGGTTTCTATTGAGTGACTAACTAGATATATTATCTACATTACTTGAGATTAATTCATTCTGGCACATAAGAGTGAGGCGCCCAGTGAAGGTCCAACTTGATACACTTGTGAAGATCTGCAAAATTAAGCCTGCTAACCATACTCTGGTATTTGCCAAAACAAATACATTACAAGATACACGCTCAAACCTACGTATTTTAAGCAGTAACCCATACATGATATGCATTTGAGGACACATCGACAGGTCGAATTTCCGTTTTTGAAGGCCACACTAAAATGTATTGTCTTCTAATAAGAACGTACACAAATGTTTAGTACGTTTATAGCAAAAAGTGAAGGTCTAAACATTTGGTAAATAACTTATGTCCTAATTTAATTAGTATGTGCTACTTAAAAGTTATGAAAAACTTTTCTTATCTTTCAATGATTTAGGGAGTTATTTTTGTGAAAAAGCATTTATACATCAAGGCTGGAGGAGGGAGTACGTGATTGTCAAGAAGTCCGAAGGTTCCCCACCCCTGGCCCGGAGGAAGATCAGGCTTAGAATTATTGCAAATTTGGGGATAGGTACGCTACGCGATAGGAAACAACAGTCTTCCTAGACAACCCAACTATTAAACTGCATAAATTTGTGCAATCGTATATTAAGAAGGTAACCCTTATCTGAACATTCAAAAGAGGGGACATTCCAGGAGTTAACCATTAAGCAAGATAAGAAAGTGCTTAGGGGGTACTATATATATATATATATATATATATATATATATATATATATATATATATAATGTATTCTGTTTTCGGCGTTAGATTATTATAAGTTTGAATTTTTTAACATAAAAGTTTGAATTTAATTTAATTTTTTCTTTAATAGAGTTAATTCAATCATTCAAATGATTCAATAGTCACAGATACTTCTGTAGAAAATGGGTCATTATGCAAAGACAAGTTTCGTTTGTAAATATTTGATTCAGTAGAGTATATTTTTGTGGTAAAATGTATTTTTCTTTTTCAAACGTATTTTGATTCGCATACGTGAATATGACTTTCATTCCTCTGGAATATTCCATTTTAAAAAAAAGTCTTGTCAGTTGAGCAATTAATCAGGCCCTTGTGTTCAACACACACTTTGGCACAGATGTAACTTTGAACCAGAAGTGGTAATTAATTCAGCGACTTATGAAAAACTTCAAGATTTCGTTCCGGTTGAATATTTCGAGGTCTGAAAGAGGGACGTTGTCCGGGAAAACACGGTCGTACGTCAACCCCAGCCCCACGTTGTTAGTAATTGAAACTCCTGTCTTAAATTTCTTTCTCTTCTACCTTGCTGATCCACCTTCTGCCTCTTCTTCTATTTTACAGTTTGTAGCTAATCTCGTAAGAACAAACGGAGTTCACGTTCAAAATGAAAGCTCGCTCGAAGATCTACCGAATCCATTTCAAATATGAAACCTCTTGAAATACTTGAGCGCATATAGATACCTACGCCATTATCTACAAAATAGGAGAAGATATCTCACACGCGCATGCACATAAACACACACAAAAGAAAAAAATAATGAGAAAACACTCTTAGATGCGTTCTTCTGTTCGTAACACGCTAGCATGTACGCACTCATTAGAGTGCTGATAACTGAAACCTGCCCAAAATATACGCCTATGGATCCCCTAAAAATAGGACAAGATCTGAAAGAAAAACGTTCGGATGCCCATACAAAAACATATTAATTCGAATTGATCAAGGGTAATAAGATGAGTATAAACTACAAAACCTACCTTCTCTTTCTCCCAGTACCTACGCTAACAACGGCACATACACTCATGAAAGTATCTTGCCTGTATACTTAACACTTTCCTACCTACATGAAAGTAATAATAACCAGATCACAAGATAGAAATAGACGCCTGAAATGATATGTCGGGGATAGGAATTCATTTGCCATACCAGATGAAAACAAATCTGGCACAAGGTCTTATTGTTTTAGGGTAGGCTACTCAGCACAAGATCCAGACAAAAACTCCGTTACTTAAATTAACAGGACGAAAATAATTGGTGAGAGTATTACGTTTCTTACCTGACCCCATATTCTATTTTCACATTTTTTCTAGAACTTGACAGTCTGGAAGGGCCATCCAAATATTAAAGAATAATGGCACCGCAATGAATTTTAGTGAAGTCAGAAAACAAAAGTGATAATCGATCGGAATTTTTATTTTCTGAATTATTGAAAATTGCTTCATTTTCAGAGTTCTTGATGCAATTTTTAGATGTGTCCATACATCTCTATAATACACTTTTCGGTCTGTCGGTTGGTCCCAGTTATGTAAAACAATGGAAATAGGAAGGAAGAGATGTGATGTCATTAAAATGACGTATTTCGATCCTTCTCTTACGAACTGCTAATGATGTCATGATACAATATCCGAGGCCAGCATTTTCGTATTTTAAAAAAGAATTCAGGTATGACCGAAAATAAAAATGGCCATTTACGATTTTTATTGAAAATGATACTTGCAGAATATTTCCATATCGCAATATTTTACAAGTATGAGAATCAATTGACTCAAAGAAAGACTAATTACTCTTCCCCTCTTCCTCCACTCCTACTACTTCCACAGATGATGAACACATTGTTGAACTTATGGTTCTTGTTTGTTCATAAATAATAAAGGAATATATATCTATTATTCTGTAAAAGAATGAACTAAGGATTCATAACGTGTTAACGAATGATACAGTACAATTCTTATGTCTCCCTCATTGTAATCTTATCCTATAATGAATATAATATTTAGCATCATCTAAGACTATTGTTTATTAATTACCTATTATATTATGAAAGGTTTTTTTCCTTCAGGGGGGGGTCCTACACATATCCCACATACAACTCAAGGTCGTGGAGTGGGTCATCCAAAACTCTGCGTTTCGCTTTGCTATTGCCGCAGGCATCACGACGTACCCCAAGTTTCAGTTAGGTAGAATTTACTAAATTGAATTTAATAACTGACTCGTGCTGCAAATACACTTTTATTAAAAATTTTACCAACACTAATATTTTTTTTTTTCAGGTTTACATGAGTGACATATTTAAGAAGCGAATATACAAATAATACATCTACATACTGGGTTCAATTGCAGACGGCGCTAAAATACAACTGCAATTATAGTTTCTCCCCTCATCCCATAAGAACTTGTTGTGTTACTATAGATGCAATCATTGAATTGAATGAAAATCTTGAAAGATTTGTTCACGTACACAATCAATACATAATACCAGCGATGACGTACGGGTGTGAAACCTGGGAACTTACAAAACCACTCGAAAACAAATTCAGAATAGCACAGAAGGCCATGGGGTAAGTAATGTAAGAAAAAGCTCTTAGCAATAGATAAATATAGATCCTAGACGGGACCAGGGTGAAGGATATTGTACAATTAAGCAACAAAACTGGAGATGGACAGAGCACATAACGAGACGAAGGGATAACAGATGGAGCAGAAGGTTAACCGTTTGGTGCTCGTTGGAGAGTAAACACTATTGGAAAAGACCAGACAAGATGGAGTGACGAGATAGAAAGGTTCGTCGATGAGACATGGCAGAAATTATCGTAATCACGCTCGTCATAGGAGATGCGAGAGATTGACCACGTCTTGTGGTTGCGAACCTATGACGTGTGTTAGCTGTGACACGCAGCAAGTTTTTACGTGACATACAATGGACGTTGAAAAATACTTTGAAAATTCAATTTAAATATCCTTGTTTTAGAAGTATATTTTGAAATTGTCAAGTTACACTTTATTAAACTAAAAAGGTTCCCATCACCGATTTAGTTAGACGATATCTAAAATGGTATTATTCTTGTTTGTGTGCACGACCGTTAACCTTTCTGATTATTCTTCCCTTGTGTCGTCTCATACCAAAAAGACATGTTTATTTATTTCAACATATTCTTTAGTTTAATTACTCGCATCTTTTTCTGATGTTTCGTTGCTCACAAAGTACATAGTGAAGGCAGGGGGTCAATTGCTGTCTATAAGAACTGCAGCATAGTATCCCAAAGCAAAAAGAAAAATTCCCATATCTTTTATCCCTCCCTTTTTCCCTGCCCTCACAAAAAAAAAATTGATGAGAATGGAAGAGTTGCTAATGATTGAATGGGAGCGAAGTTGACTAAACCTTCCTTATCACTGTTATTACTCCTCCCTCATAAATCTCAAGCTTAAAAAATTAAATCATAATAGTAGTAGAGGACCGCAGGAATATCGACAGGTAGCAAAAGTAATCAAGAATAACACATTAGTTTTGTTTGCTCTTGCATGTTATTATAGTTAATAGAGATACTTTTCATGACAAAAATATGTACTTTAATTTCAGAATTACATGCGCAGGAGTAATGGTGGAATTTTCACAGGTCAAGCAAGTTCCTTTTATTACAATATCGTATTCATAACGGATATCACTCTCACACTACAATACAGCAGCTTTTAAAACTCCTGCTGTGTGTGTGTGTGTGTGTGATGAGAGGAAAGATTGAACGATTTCACGAGAGAAAAATACATGGAAAAGTAACTCCTTCAAAATGAATTCTCAAGTGAACTTCGGTTAAATGAATTACCATTTGACTACAACTTGAAACCTCTTTATATAGCCCTACCTATCGCTTTTGACTCTCTCTCATTACTACTTCACATGATTTGAAGTATTTCATCAGCTTTTGGTGATCAATGTCATTTTGTTTCCGGCAGTCCTGAGCACTAGCCTTATTTTTTTTCCACGCTTCGCAGATGGCGAGAATTCCACGTGTCTCTTCTACCGGCACGTGTCTGCTTACTACCTTTTTTTTAATTCTTTTTTTTGCATCAATGAATAACACATGTTTGCATTCCCTTCAGGTTCCACTTTGTAACTTCAATTTCCCCTTTTGGTTTTTGTTGTTGTTGTTGTTGATTTGGTACTTGTTTTTGATGTCTACATTGGGTCAATTTAGTGAAACCATTTTCGAGAGGCTTTTAAAGCAACTAGATTTTCTCTCTCTCTCTCACACACACACACACCATTTGCGTAGTGAATGGAACTTCATGCTATGAAGCAAAAAAAAAAAAAAATTGCACGTCCGAAAAAAGCTAGGAAGCAACACTCCCGACCAAGTTAACTTATTTACATGATTTCTCTGACCCCCCTCTTTCTCTCTCGCTCTCTCTCTCTCTCTCTCTCTCGTATATCATTTTGGGATCTAAAATATCTGTCCGGCTTTACAAAAAAAGACTCCATTATTTTACCCAATTTGACATATAAATCAAGCGAAGAATCACACTAAAATGGCAAGCCTTTGGTAGAGCTAGCTCAACCTTCAAAAATAAGAAGATCCCATTAATCCTAAAGAGAAGGGTGTATAACCAATGCATCCTCCCAATAGTCACTTATGGAGCTGAAACATGGAACTTAACCAAGAGACAGACCCGCAAATTGAGAACCATGCAACGTGCGCATGAAACAATAATGCTGGGCCTCACATGGAGGGGCCACAAGACAGCACAGTACATCCGTGAAAAGGCAAGAATTAGGGACATCATAGAATCCATTAAAAATCTCAAATGGTGGTGGGCTGGCCATGTTGCAAGAATGGCAGACAATCGATGGACATCACGACTCGCGACATGGATCCCCCCAAGACCACATGTGCAACCGAGGCCGGCAGAATATTAGATGGAGAGACGAGCTAGACAAGTTCAGGAAGTACTGGAAGTGTGGCAAATCCTGGGGAAGGTCTATGTCCAACGACGGACGTTAAAAGAATGATGATGATACAGTGCAATATAAAAAAAATTTCAAGTGAAACAACCTAACACTCATTTGCCGGTCCTTCATGCCCCAGGAATACGAGGGTTGCCTGATTTCGAATAACGTTGCATTGTTAGTTGATGAAAATGGTATGAGTCAACATTGAATAGCGCTGAAATGAGGAAATTCTATTTTCACTTGAGGACTGCATGATAGTACCGAAAGAAAGGAAACCAGCTCGTCTCCTTCAGATCGACCTGTCATCACAAAGGAGCCTCCGTGAGATGCAACGAGAAATTAATTTTGAAAACCCCTGTTGAAAGACGGCAATATGCATCCGATTCAGTCTGGTCAGAGAGAATAAAAGAGCAGATAAATTCGATGCCTGAAAGACTAAAAAAACTAAAATCTTGCTAATGTTATGTCCAACAAATTGGTTAAAAGCTTTTGTATATGAGTCAATTTACTTTTGCCAGTCCAGGTCTAAAAAGTTCGATTTCTTTCCATTTGGAAAATTATTTTCAACGATTCAATTAACCTATGTCACTTTGTCTAAAAAAAAAAATGAACGTGCTGTTTCTTCTACCAAGTGTGTTTACTTTCTGCTCTTGCTTCAGTCATAACAAAAGGTATGAATAGACAACACATGCTATTAAATAATTCAACCAAACAGCCTATAATATTTGTTAGAAATCTATTCGTATTGCGTGTATAAATGTGCGTTCGACTGACAAACAATCAGACCTAATGCTGAGACTTGAAAATTGTTGACCCTCAGTTCAAAATAATTGTATGCAATTCTCTCCTTCCTGTAAGTTTGTTTCACTTGGAACGTTTGTTTTTTTTTTCACTTGATATTTATACTACAGATAATTCTTTTTCAGCTTCATATCTGTAATGAGATTCAATAACAGGGAAGCCATAATCTGTACTTTGTGATTGTGTGACCACTAAACTTGGAGAACTAAATTAAGATATGCCATATCATCCCTTGTTGGAATTAGCGTATTAACCATTTCGCTTGTTTATCTTTAATCTTACTCTTCAAAAAACGACCTATTTTTTCTTCTTTTTGAATGACTGAATAAATATGCGTTTTGAACTTTAGGAATAATCGTAAACTTGTACTTCCAACGTTCGATAGAACCCAACACACTATATCTCAGTAGGGTGTGTGAAACAAGAAAAAGAATAGACTCTGTTCAAAATCTACGACGTCGTTTACACACTTTTTGATAGCATTTGTCAACATTGGTTCCTGTAATAAAACTATTTGTTTCCAATAGATTGAAAAAAAAGAATGATTCAAAACTGTTAACAGATTTAAAAAGAATGAAAATGGACCCTGGATGGTTTTCTCGAGCCTTGCTACATTTTCGCTTGTATCCAAGAAGTGTGTATCTATCTATGCTCCCCATGAGTTATTGGTCATAATTCTATGCTTACGATATGAGATATATTAAAAAGAATGTCTTAGCTACTTAAATTGCGAATTCTTTTTCTCACGTCACATTCAAAAAATTTTTTTTTTTAGAATTGATTAAAAAAAAAATTATGATACGTAGTGTGAATAGAGAAAATACTTCCTTCGTTCACTCTCTCAATCTTTTTTTTCTTATGAACGCTATTAACCAATTCAAATCTGATCTGAATGAAAACGTTTCGGCATTCATCGAACTGTTGACTTTTGTCGCACTTAAAAACGTTACGGGAGATTACTAATACACTGTATAAATAGGGATATTGGTACTCTTATAATATTGGAGTCTGGGGCGCAATGAGTTAACTCGTAGCAATTTTTTATTTATTCATTTTACCATTTGTGGGCATCCCTTACGAAACATAAAATAACATTATTTAAAAAGATTATTTCAATATAAAACAATTTAATAGCCCTAATTTGATACAGTTTTGTACAAAGTTATTTAATGATTTATTTCAATACAATAATCCAAGGGGAATAAGTTCTAATCTTTTACGCATATTACACCCTGGACCCCACTCTTACAAGAGTACCGGGGTTTGCACTGAAAATTATCCCACCCTGAAATATGTGTCCGTTGCCTATTGTTCTCTGCTCTGTTACTCTTGCAAGCGTTCTTATTTATCATTCTTACGTGATACATTTATAAATTTCAAGTGTTATGAAAATATCTTAATTGCTAGTAAAAAAAAAACAACAAACTTTGTACCGTGAAAAATTTCTTATAAAAAGTAAATCTACTTGTTACAAAAGGTATGGGGTCTGCATCTTTAAAGAATTATCGCAAGCCAAAAATAGCGAAACGTTGGTGCAGAATGTGACTGAAGTAGTTGCAGATTTTCCACCGGTGCCAGAGTTCGAGCTCAGATTAAAGCCATGTTTTCGAATTCTGTTCTTGTAGGGATTGGGGAGGGAGTCCTTTCTCACTTTGAGTCTTGATGTAACAAAATCTTCCTACCGTCTGTTTTTCCCAATTTGGCCTTGTGCCGTACCTAGCTAACTTAGTAAATGTCAAAACAACACAAATATCCGTACGAAAGGCTAATGTGTATCCGTCTTCCCACCTCACCTTGAAACTCCATAGCGCAGGCCTTTGGGCTATTCACGTGCTGGCTCCACTGACGAACAATCGCGTGTGTGTGTGTCGTCTATCTCGCCAGGCAGCCGGCGTATACGTTTAATGCAAAGGTGTGAAAATAATTTAGAAAAAAAAAAAAAAGCAAGAAAACAAGCCACCCGCTGGTGAAGATCGTACCCGTCGACATTCCTGATTGTTCCCGCCATCTGTTAACAGAGAAATATTTAAAACAAAGCCATAGATCAGATCGTCCATCTTTTTTTATTCTTGCCACTTGTACATATTTCTTTCGGTTTGTTCCTTTGTGAATCTGTTTCTCTCTCATTTATGGTGGTGCATTTTCTCTTACCCTTTCATCTTCCTTTCGTTGCTAGATTCCCTTGTTTCTTTTACCCTTGCCCATATCTAACCGTTCTCGAAAATCCTCTTTCATCTCTTCATAGGACGTGTGGAGGTTGAGATGTCTCGGATTGGAAAACCTACTGGGGGTCCATCTTGAATTTCTCTCTCTCTCTATTCATTTATAGTGTAGTGCTGCTTCTTTCTCATCTTAAAAAGTTGGAGCAATGTGTAGATATATAGAATTCTTATTCTATGCAACTCTTTTATTACACCAAGAATATGCTCTGAAAAATGCTAGATACAAAGTTTTAGGAAATTTCATCTTTCTTAAAATTGCTTTACGAAGTTAATGTACGTCTGAACTGCAGAATTAAAGTAGACGAAACTTTGCAGGCATTTGTAACATGATCCGGCGAAAGTTTTTGGCTGCAAAAAGCAAGGATTCCTATTTTGCAAAAATATAACAAGGGTTTAAGTATCGAAGTGAAAAAAGATTGAGGGTTAGGTGTATATGCCTTCGTGGCGCATTCTGTTGAAGCGTTTGTTAACCAAAAGCTTGGTGGTTCGAATCCATCGAGGATGACATATTTTTTAAATAGATGGTGTAGTTGAGGGCGAATTTCCTCAGTATATTGTATTATTTGAAAATAGATATTAACATTGAGTACAAGTTATCCATATGAAAATATTTTGTCAAATTTGTGAAAATTATTTTCGGCATTAGGAAATATTGAAATACAGTTTACGATATTTTTTACATATATAGATTAATTTGCGAATTCCAGACAGGAAATATAGGAAACGAAAAAAAATCTAGAGATCCAAGAATCAGCAAGTTCTTCATTCAAATAACTCGCTAATTGTTTATCTAGAAGTTATAAATGACTTCAAGATTAAAAATCAGAAAATAAAGAAAACGTGACCAGCAAGAAAAACGCGTATCTGCATAATATCTTAATATAATGGTGAAAACTGAAAACAAAAACAATGAACAAGAATCATTATTATAAATTTCTTACTACTATTTACCTTCATCTCCATTTTTTTTTTTTTTTTTTTTTTTGAGTTTTTTCCAAATAATTATAAGGATTGCTGAACTAAAAGTACTTGAGCATAAAATAAACAAAAAAGATATTACTGCAGGGGTACTAAATAGGTGTTTGTGGCTCGTGTCCATATGTAATTGAACTTTGTAGAATAAGATTGGTCAACATTGCCACTACATAAACATTTCTCGTCTTTCATGTTAGACTATTGTTGCTTAGTATTTTTACAAGTATATTAACACATTGTGCAGGTAAACATTTTTCTCATTGGTGTATTGGTTTCCAGAGAAAAAAAAATCTTGAAAACTAATCAGTGTCGGTTCAGATATCCACTAAACACAGCAAAGTCTGGCACAGAGCCACAATTGTACGACATCCATGGGCGTCTGCTGATTCTCTTCCGGGAAGGGCTTAAACGATATATTCCGGAAGTGGAAAGAACAAAATGATATATCCAAATGTTTGTTGTCAGGCAAAGGACTAGCGACTGCCTAAACTAGTGACCCCTTAATCTTAATCTCAATCTCGATCAGAACCCAGGACAGAGGGAATTAAGACCACAGTGTAGTACGGATTACTGCAAGTTGAAATCGTATTCGTACGAAAAGCATCATCAGTGGAAAAAAAAATACAGTAGTTATGAATATCTCTACTGAATTTGTACTGCTTAGATAATTTAATTGTGTTTAATTCAAGTAAATAAACATTTTATTGTGTATTTCAAACTCAGGACTCTTACGAAATCTTAAATTAAAGGGTATTATTGTGTCTTTTTATAAATTTTTTTTCTAAATTTGAAGGAATGAGATTTTCGTTTCATTTTCCCATTAATATCTTCGGAACATGTTGTTTGATTAAAAAAATGTACTTTTTAGCGCTCATGTGTGACCTAATGTACATGAGTTTGATTTTTTTTTTTCTCCAATAAGTATAACATCAAAAGTTTTAAATTAATTTTGTTTGGTTTTTTTAGTTCGTACTGTATATAACAGGGAGACTAGGATGATTAACAATTCATATTTTTCATATCCTACTTTTATTATGAAATAAAGTAGGAATATTTTTC
The DNA here is from genome assembly GCA_963457665.1 of Thysanoteuthis rhombus. Lineage (NCBI taxonomy): Eukaryota > Metazoa > Mollusca > Cephalopoda > Oegopsida > Thysanoteuthidae > Thysanoteuthis > Thysanoteuthis major. The sequence continues at coordinate 12,643,020 of OY735211.1, read as the reverse complement.
TTAACGATTAAAATATCTTTGCTTTAAAGTTGCTCAAAAGTCTCTAAGAAGTATGATTTCTGACAACTATGTTGCTTAATTGTAACTTTTAAAAAAGCTCCGGAGCGACATTGAAGCAAAGGGTACTATTTTGGCCAGCCACCTCTGATCTAGAGGAGGGCAAACGCCCTGTTTGCACCCCTACCGACGCCCGTAACGGCGCCAAGACAGAATCGAATGCAATTAACCTGCGAACCTCCTAGCAAAGTTCTTTTTTTTTTTTTCTCTTAAATTTCGTTTATCTCGGATTAAATCCTCCATCACAAAAATAAGTTATACGTCAGTGTATGAATGTAGTAATACAAAAAATATGTTCGAGAGAGAGGCTGAGTAGACATTTTACTGTGTGTAGAGTATACCTTAAAAATCTGGATTCAATGTCTTCGTTTTTAGCTGTGCTCGAATACCGATCTCTGGTGCCTGTGAGAAGCTAAAAACTATCCCAGCCACCATGCAGACTCTCGGGGGTATCCGGGCTGTGTGAAAAGAATATTTGAAAATATTTATTTTGGTTAATTTTGAAAAATTCTTCCTCCTCAGTTTTGTTCTATTCCGTACTTTGGGGATGGGTGTTTGCGTAGGAGGTCAGGATCCAGGAAAAGTTTAAGCGCAAAAAAAATGTTTTGCCTTTAAAATGTGTGATTAAAATATGAGGCCAGGTGAACACTTTTTTCTTTAAGCATAAAAGTAAGGAAAGTAAAAGAAATACTGCCACCAATTACTCTAATTCTTGACGTGTTTTAATTTAGCTGAGTTTATTCCCAATCTAGCTCGTTAACTGAAGCAGGTATCTAATGGTTTTTTTTTCTTCTCCTGGATGATCCATCCACCACTTTGTTGGTGAGATAGTTATGCATTTCCCTTCGATATCAACAACGGGGTTCGATCCCAGAGAAAAGCAGGGTTTTCGAATGCTGATTTTGAAAGTTGGCAAACTTGTTATGCCAATCTTCCTATTCACTCATGACCAACTGGTTTAGTGTAAGAATAAACTAAACTTTATGTGATATTTTCTGACTGTTCATTAAGAAAAAAGTCAAAGCCCACTCTGAACGTAGCTAAATCGAATTTTCTAAAATCAAAACGAATGTTCCCCTACTCATTTAGGGGAATGTATGTGCAAAATTTCGAGTTTCTACTATGGAAGTTTAGGGCTGAGAAGAGTAGATAAAAAAGAAAAGAATTATAGTAAAGAAAAAGTAATGAATTCTAATTAAAGGAATCTCTTTAGCGATGCCCGATAATTCCGTTTAGCGACCGTAGCTTTCCATTGTCTTTTCCTCTCCGTCTGTTTGTCTCTTTCTTTCTCACTTTCTTTGGTTGATTGATGACGTAGGAATATAATACCCCCCTCTCATTTTTAACTCTTTAGTCCTATTCGGAAGACTGAACTTGTCATTGTTGTTAGGTAAGGAAAATAAAGTCTATTCAGGTTTTCGATAAAAAATGACCAACTCGAATCAGGAAGTGAATTCAATCCATTCACGAGGGCCGCCATATCGTTTCTCATTTTATTTCTTTAATGAATATCGTTTAGGGCACCATTATAATTCTTTTGATGGCCAGTCAAAAGGCATCAAATCAAGTAATCAGACTGAAGGACAACAGTGTAGAGTGGATTATAGCAAGTTACGATTGCGTCCGGACGAGAGGCATCAGTCGAAAGGATAATAGTAGTTATGAATATCTTAACTGAATTTGTACTATTTAAGTAATCTTCTCTTTTTTCTTTTTTTGTAAATTCAACTGAATAAACGTTTTATTGTTCATTTCGTACTCTAGATTCGTGCAAAATATTTTATAATCATCATCATCATTATCATCAGTCTTTTAACGTCCGTCGTTGGACGTAGACCTTCCCCAGGATTCGCCATATTTATCTATCATGGGCGTCGCAGAGCCAGTATTTTCTGAATTTGTCTAGTTTATCTTTCCATCTTGTTTTTTGTAGGCCTCAGTTTCGCGTGTGGTCTTTGGGGATCCATGTTGTGAACTTGCAGTAATCCGTACTACACTGCTGTCCTTTAGGGGATGTCTTTGCACTTTGATTCTATGATTTACTTGTGAGGCAGGAATGGTGAGATTGGATATCATCATGAGTTTCTTTTTGAAAATAAAATTCAAATGCTCAACATCAATTTACAATTTAAAAATCTGTGCGATCGAAAATAAAATCTCAGAACATTTCGTTCTCTAAACTCATTTTGCATAACGTGACCGATCTTTTTCATGGTTGTTAACCCATTTTTAAAATTTTTTTAAATTAATTTTTTCATATTTTTTTTTAGTTAAAAAATTTGACAGTGTTGGTTATTTCTCTCTTGTGACCGTGTAAAATCCCGCGAAAGATTTTTCAAGTCTTGTTCTCAACATTAACCATAATAAAAGACTGGTACTATTATAGCGTGCGGTCCATCAGGGCATTTCTACTGTAGCGTGCAGTCTACCTTGGATATTCACCCTGCAGGATGTTTAAATTGACAAAATTTGCTATAGAATTTATCAATGATCACCATATACGCTAAACATATACGACATTTTGGGACATGTTTATGCTGCAGAAACCATTACAAATCAGCGTATAAACAAAACTTATAAAAATGTTGAATAATAGCATAGTTATGACATACACTTCGTATAACATCCTTTTATTATGTACACTCAAATCATCTATCCGTATACACTTCGTGTATCATTTAGAAATATCAAATCTTTCATCGATATTGTAGAGGGTAAACTTGTTAGTTTTTGCTTCACGGTGGCTCCGAGTGGCATACGTAATCTCTAAGAAGTACATTTATTTAATTAAGAGGTATAATTACACTGCTTGCATTTTGACTGATGCCTTTTGACCTGAATTCGTTTGCCGTTTTGTTCCACTATCTTTCTGTCATCTTTCGTGCAACTTCGTAATTACATCTATCTTTTCTGGCAAAAAACTGCACTAGATGCTTTTTGCAATCTTCCAGGGAATTTAACATATTTTTTAATCAAGAGAGTTCTGTAAAGAGCAGAATAAATGGATATCTGAAGGTATAAAAGCTACTTAATACGGCGAATGAGAATAAACTTCCCAGTTGAGCTGTAACAATTTTTTACCAGCTCACCGAAGAAATATGCAGTCTATTGTTACCCTGATGTAATATTATGGCCTTTCTTTCAACTAAGCCCGGATGTTATTTGTCAGTTGCAGCCTTCGATTAATATTTAGGAGCAGTACTTCTTCAAATCAATTGTTTGGTTCTTCTAAATGTGCTCATAGTATAGGATTCACCCCAATCTCACCATGTACACCTCAGCAACTTCTTCGAATGAAGACCGGTCTTTAGTACGATTAACGACAGTTAATTTCTCTTTCCCCATGATAACTTTTCACTCAACCTTGTTGTATTTACTTCATCCCCCGTCACGATTTGTTTGCAAAACGGAACATTTAAATACGGATTATTGGGTTTCCCCATATAAGTGGAAGTAACACATTAAAACGATTGAAATATCCAAGCTGGGGCAATTGGTTTTCAGGTTGACTGGTAGAAAAAGTCACGGAAGAAAAGTCGCAGACTAAAAGTCTTAGGGACTTTTTTTTTTATCCGCGACGTAAGACGGCAGATCTCTGAACGGCGGATATGTCTTATCACAACCAGATGTTAACAGCATTTGTGAAAAATTAAGTGACCCGATGAGAGAGTGGTTAAAGAGAGACATCTTTCTTTCTTTGATAGGAACGCTGCTCTTTTTCTTGTTTCTTTTTTACGTCACACTTACGTCATAGTTTGTTTTTGTTCTTTTAATCTATCCTTGTGATAAATAAATCGTTTCATTTTTGATGCAATGATTTATCTATTCTATTTCGGTCGTTTTAATGGGGATCGGCTTGAAACTTGATTGGAAAGAAATAGTTTTATCACAGAAACAAATGATGAAAAATCTTGTCAAACGCTGGCAAAAATTGTACATACAACGTCGCAGGTTTTGAATAGTCTGTTCTTTTTCTTGTTTAATAAAAATAAGGCATATTTCAGTTCAATTTGTATTAGATAAATATTTTTTTGTAGTTGTATACTTGAAAGAATAAAGATTCTTATGCGATCTATTAATCAACATATTTTTGCCCAAGTCAAGTAGCGAGCTTTGAAAACATTGGAAGGAAATGAAATTCTCGGTTGTCTTATTAGAAGAGCGAGAGAGAGCGAGATGTCTCTCTTTCTGGGTAGGAAAAATTATGACTCCATTTTATCAAAAATAAGTAATGCTATTAATAAACCAATTAATATCGTAATTTATACTAATTAATGATTAGTATTCTCAAATAAATAAGTGATAGTTTGATTTATCTAATTTATAATAATGAAGTATCTTTTTGGGGTGAAATTAATATAGCTTTAATAGAGTAATACGTTATGAGAGGCTTTTTTCAACTTGTTTTATAAAATTGAGATCGTTATCAAAATCTTAGCATTGAAGTAATCGTTATTAAAATGTCACTCTTTCCATTTGAAAAATTATGGAAACTTCTCCCACCCACCTCGGCCATTCGCCCTTCAAAGGTCAAGAACTGTATTTGGTGAGTCTTGTCAACTTTTAAAATAAGACAGTCGAATACCCAGACACGAAGGTGACATGTGAGTTTCGGCATTGACACCACAAAAAAAGATACATTAGCTCGCTAGCCGGCTACACATCACGAGACTAGAGATGATTCCAAAACTTGAATCAGACCGACAGTAGCCAATGTTGCTATACATCCGGTGGGGTTTGTGGTAGTAGAGGTGGGTTTTTTTTTTATGGTGAGCAGTTCAAGGTTACAGTATTTGATACATTATTCTTTTCTTTCATTTTTTTTTACCATTTTGTTTTACTACATTAAGAATAAAAATCATCATTGTTCTAATTTTTCATGGCTACATTTTACTTACATTTGAATTTTATTAGCTGCGTTCTACTTCAACTTATTTACCCAGACAGATTACCCTTCCAGCAGATAACTTTGGTTGGAAAATGAAGAATCCTCCGATGCGATTCGAACCCACATCCCCTAATCTAAGGCAAGCTTTACCAATTAGGCAACCAAGACTTCAACTGAGAAAATCAGCTTGAATAACATCTTTTAATCAATCCCTCTTTCCAATCATTTGTTAACATTCTGGTAGTTCGATTCTCCAGCTCATTGTGTGTGTGTGCGATTATTTTTGCTTTTTTTAAAAAATCAATTAGCTATAAAAATGCTATATACGTTTAACTTTGTTAATCAGTGAGTCATTTAACTTTTTATTCCCTTCTGTCCTTCTAGTCCCAAACGACATAACTTGGTGTCGAATGATGATATTTTTCATTTAATTTTATTCGATGAAGTATTATAAATCACCATTAATAATTTCTATGACTACTTTTTACCTTCATAATTTTTAGTTGTTTTTCTTTCTTTCTTTTTTTCTCTTTCAATCGGCCCAATCAAAAGTTACGATTAATCCTCTCTTCCGTGGATTTATTTATTCATTCCACAACTATCTGAAGCTTTCAAAATTTACATACGATAATGTTTTTAATGCACAACAGATCTTCATTTGTTTTAATCTTAAAACCATTGTAAAATTTTTATCAACGTCTTCCGTACATGAAATGTTTCTCCGGAAGTTTTAGGAAGGGTATATTGTTTTGATGGGCACTCTTCCATCTTTGATAAATACAAGATGAGTAGATTTCTTACTTCCGGGCGCACTTATAAATAAAGAAATCATCACCCAAAATTCTAAAAAAAAAAAAAGACTCAAACATGATTTAGAGATGATTTTATCCTCAAATATTTATCATCAAGATGAAAGACAAGAGAAAAATCTTAGAAGAATTGGAGATTTTTCAGAAGTTAACAGCGTGAAAAGAGATGACTATTCTCTTAGTGTCAACATTCTGGGCTTAGACAATTTCAAGTCCAATTTCGTCAACGATTTTGTGTCAGCATATTGAAATCGCAGAATTGATAAAATGTTTTTCATGTACATTATATCATATTAAGATAATCGAAATCTCAAAGTCAATTAATTGAATTCAGAAAAGATACCAGGAGAAATTATTTTTTGAATTCCAATATGAAAAATGATATTCTTATATAATAACAGAATTTTTTAAAAAGATCTTCGAATGCCAAATATACGTCATTTTGATGTTTACGAATGGACAACTTTTCACGCTGTCAATTTTCTGTAAATATCCGATTCTAAAAAATGGAACTTCTTTTCCTTGATAACACAAAGATTTTGATAAAGTAACCTATTATACATGTTTGACGCTTCTCGGTAATTTTTTGGCTATACTTCATACTTATCAACTTATCAGTAAATCAACACCCTAGAAAAAAGGCCTCAGGAAATTATTAAAGATTATTTTATCGTAAAAAAAATGATATCTTTCTCTGAGAATTATGTGTAGAATCAGTTTAACAGACAATTATGAGCTTGAAAATTTGTCCATTTCTAAAAATTGAAATAACTAATATGATTTGCACGGAGAATAGAATAGATAATTTATTTACTTTTAGACTATAATAGATAATTTATTTACTTTTAGACTATAATAGGTAGTAAAATAAATACTTTCATAATAAAATAAATTATATTTTTCGGATGAATTTTACAACTAATATAAAACATAATAATCTATTTAGTTCATACTAATGAAATATTTTTTAAACGAAATAAGTAACATTTTACTCAGCTCATTTACTATAAAATATTTCTTTTTCTCGGACAAAAATATTGAATCAAAATATTACTTAATTCATTGAAAAAATTTCTTCGAGTGACTTTGGCTTAATGGCTTTAATTCTGATTACGTTTTTAGGTAGCTCAGCATGCTACCAATATTTTGAACAATGTTACAAACTCAAAATTCTTTTTGCGCTAAATCGACTTTGGAAAAGCACCTAAACACACTATAAAACCCTGTTAGCCATTTATGGCCATTGTTTTTAATTTTTAAAATGAGCGATAAATATTTCCGCGCTGCCAAAACAAGTAACGCGCGATATTTAGCAACACTTTTTTACGACTTCAGTTCGGTGAGTTTCGAGACAGAAACTTTGGTACCGGTCACAGTACGGATCTCTCTCCAAGAATGTTAATGAAGAATAGAAGGCTGAACTTCAATAAGAGGTACGATTGCAATATGAGGAGATTTTACCTTTCAAAAAAATGGATATTGTTTTTTTAGGGAGATAAAGCTGGTGTGTGGCGATGTGATGATCAACAGAAAAAACCTTATTTAACCTTTTTACTTCGTGTGTGTGTGTGGACTTCTAGTGTGTCAGGTCGTCTCCCCATTATGGACAGGGGAGTTTCCTTACCGGAAGTGTCAAAGAGGCGTATGCAGACAGGACTCGACAGTGTCTGGAACTAATCACATGTACGCGTGGAGGTCCCGACAAAAAAAAAATTGACTCTGTGTCAAACTTGTCCTCACGGTCACGGGTAGCGAATAAGTTCATTTAGCGGCAAAACGAAGGGGTCGGCAGCTTTGCATGGACGTAGGACAAAATGAGCATCGGACAAAACGTCATTCCTTAAAGTGGCAAGTGGGACAAAAAGGTCCTTGGTTAGATTAAAACATGACAAGGTAATTTTTGTCAGAACGTAATTCTTGAGCGGCTTTTTTGAATCGGTGATTTTGAACGGCTAAAATTGGCTAGATTTTACAATATGAAGATATGACTGAAACCGGGTACTCCATTTTCCGATAACATATGCCCTAGAACCTCATACTAAGGACAGGCTTCAATGGTATAAATACACAACGTATTGATAAGATATAATCATCAATCTTTCAACGTCCGTCGTTGGACATAGACCTTCCCCAGGATTCGCCACACTATCGCCTCTATCATGGACGTCGCGGAGCCAGTACTTTTTGAATTTGTCTAGCTCGTTTCTCCGTCTAATATTCTGCCAGCCTCGGTTGCGCATATGAATTCGGGGGGGGGGGATCCATGTCGTGAGTCGCAATGTCCATCGGTTGTCCGCCATTCTTGCAACATGGCCAGCCTACTGCCATTTGAGATTTTTATTGGATTCTATGATGTCCCTGACTTTTGTCTTTTCTCGGATGTACTGTGCTGTCTTGTGGTCTCTCCATGTGAGGCCCAGCATTATTCTTTCATGTGCACGTTGCATGGTTCTCAATTTGCGGATCTGTCTCTTGGTTTGGTTTCATGTTTCAGCTCCATAAGTGACTATTGGGAGGATGCATTGGTTATACACCCTTCTCTTTAGGATTAATGGGATCTTATTATTTTTGAAGTTTGTGCTTGCTCTGCCAGAGGCTTGCCATCTTAGTGTGATTCTTCGCTTGATTTCTTCTTCTTTTGAGGGTCACATGGAGAAACGTTGCCCTAGGTAGATGAAGTGATCTACTTTCTCCAGTTCTGTGTCCTCGATTTCGATCTTAGTGTTTTTATCTCCGATGTGGTTGTTACACATGATCTTCGGATAAGATATTAACATCCACAAATAACGTCGTTCTCGATCCAAAGATCTTGACTTCAAATAATAAAAACGTTATTCTCGAACTAAAGATACCGTTCTTAACATTTATTCAAATATTTTTTTTTATTTGCTACTATAAATATATTCTACGACGTATTGATCAGTTTTTCACAAAATAATGAAAATAAAACTTTCATTCGTGACACCAGTTGTTGCTGATTATGTACTATTTACTAATTAGCCCCCTTTTCTCAAATTTAGTCAATTTTGGACGATTCAAAAGGGCTGTTCATTAGGTAATATAAATGATTTTCAACTGGGTCTCAATCTAAAGGTTGATTATTAAAGTTTTTTTTTCCATTCATTCAAAAAATAGATAATTGAAACAGAATTTAAACTGTTTCGATTTTTCAATATATCAAGATGAAGATAAGATTTTAAAATGTGTGATTAGAATACAAGGTTCGATAAAAATCAAATTCGATAACTTGTTCAATTTTTAATATTTTTAATGGATACAAAAATATTTGTACATAATGAGACCTGTTCAAAATCGAATTCTTTTGTCCTGCTTGGCACTTAGCGGAGTCAATTTTTGTCAGGCGTCCCTTTTGTCCTTGCTTCCCCAATAAACGCGTCTAATTCGCCCTTGCCGGCAAAACGAAGGGGGAGGTGGCCTTGAACAAGGTTTCGTGTACATAAATCTTACCAAAAAGTTCTAGCAGTTTCTTATAGTAAGTCGTCGTGGTGATCATCACTATCATCAATTATTATCTAACTACAATCTGAGAAATCTTAATGTGTTGTTCATGCTCCGAAGTAACTCGACAACTGGCCATTGTAAGAAGTTGATATTCGCCAGATATGTTGGCCCGTGGATCGGAAATTACAGAGTAAAGTTTGAAGTCGTCTAGATCATTGTCTCTCGATATGTGATGTTCCTGGATTCACAAAAGATCTATACTGAAATAAACACATATTTTGTGACTTTTTAGTAGTGATGTGGCTATTGAGTGATGTGTGTCTCAAATCATTTCGATTTTTTGAGATATCATCGTTTTACGAGAGAATGAAAGAAAGAGAACGTTTATCGAAAGGGAGATTCGCTTGCGAGTTTACGAAAGAGGGATAGAATGTTCTCCATACCCCCATTTTTTTTCTAATCGCTCACATTTTTCATCAATAGTCTGAGATTAATTCCTTTGACAGCAATTTATAAATACTAGCTGAAATTTTATCTTGGCTTTAATTTTAAATTAAAAGCGAAATTCAACAAAATTTCAAAATGTATGACCATATCTAAAAAAGACAATCGCGACTTTTATGCACAAAATTTACTTGAGCCCCCCCCTTTCAATATTAGTTCCTTACTTTTCGGACTTCGGTATTAAACCACATTTTAAAAACGAGGTTATATTAAACACTATCTAATTTCCACCTATGTTACATATATCATATTAATCAGTTAACATGATCATCAAGGTAGACTGCCACACACACCATAAATTCTGGCCCCTTTTAAACCTACTCCTTTTGGAGGAAATGCCCTAGTTTATTATAATGAACGAATTCTAATTAAATTAACATGGCTTTAGATCCGTTCTTGTCATTATCTACTCGATCAATTCTTATCGTTTAGACTGGCACAAGGCAAAAAGTAGGGTGGTCTGACGTCCGGGTTTTGAGCACTCTGTCCTCGTTAATTTGTCCCCCCTTTCTAGATCAGACTGAAAAATTTATTCAAAATATCTCAGATCTACTTAGAACCACGGTAAGCAACACAGCATTGGGAAGTGAAAGCTGATGGCAACTACATAGGTAATAAAACGTTTGTTAACTGTTAATGTATTTTATTGCATGTTGTTACCGTTACCAGTACAACTGATAAAACACAGTCAACAACTGAGTGAAGGTCAGTCAGAGGATCTATTTCGTTCAAAATAGCTTTTTGAGTGAAAATTTACAAAAATTACATGATTGCATTCATATATTTAAGTGATATGTGATAAATCAACAATTCTTCGAGGTATATTTTATACAAAACTTTTATATATTTACAATTCATCGTTAAGAGAGTCAATCTGTCCAACTCCTTTTCAGTCTGCAATATCCTCCTTTTTGGAAATACCTCTACCCCCATACTCCGTAATACCCTTCGTAGACTCCTATGGCTCCTGAGCTAAAGTGTCTGCCTTTTTTAAAGTTTAGAGAAGGTCACCAAGTATAAAACATGCGGTGAGGCTCGAGTCAGCTCGCTAAACACTAGTTCATGACAAGTCAGCCAAAGGTTAACTAAGCTTAGTTTATTCTGGCACAAGGTGCAACAATGCCCGGTAATTTTAGCACGGTAAATTGGGTACCAGTAATTTTGGAAAAATGGTAATTTGCTTGAATGGTGTAGTTTGTTTATTTACTTTGAGTGGTGCCCGAACAAAATTACCACCATACAAACATTTCAGTGATTGATTTACTGACTGTATGATTTTTTTTTATTTGGTCTCATATTATTTTTTAAAAATCCCCTTCTTTCGCATCCAATTTGGTGACAATGGGGTTGGCAGAGGTAAATACTCTCTGAGTGCTTTCTAACTTCATTTAGAAAAGGTAATCTGATTTTGGAAATATATACTTTTTATCTGATCCTCTCAAAAATGGATAAATCATGCAATAAGATGTTCCTTATTACATTTTATTTCCACTTAGTAAAATGTTCTTGTGTGAAAAAAGTTCGTGTCTTGATTGAAAATGTATTGACAATTGTATATATGTACTTGAAAATGAATCTTGACATTAAATACAAGTGATCCATTTCAATATATTTGTAAACTGAGTGGTGCTAAATCAAAACGCCCAACCAAAAAGGTCCACCATCAAAAATGTCCTAAACTAATGGTCCAAGTACATATTGTCCATTGAAAATGATTCAATATACAAAAAGACCCAGTGCTCAAAGCGCCAACGCAAAAGGGCTAATTTATACATAGATACATACGATTATGTACAGGTATTTATGTACGCTTGCCTTACATCGTCCTCACATAGCTTTCCCTAGAACCGCTTCTCTGGTGTTGCTTAAATTGACTTTTCGCCTGTGTCATTGAAGATTTGTTTTTGTTTTTCAAACTGACTGTAATATTCAAACTGGCTAGTTCTGTTGCTGCTGAACTAGATTTTTTTTTTACAACAAATCTTTACAAAAGTTTAAGGTGAAAAAGCAATCTAAGTAGCACCAGAGAAGCAGTTCTAGGGAGTGCTACGCGGGGATAGTGTGATTCACGTATACGTGTACATATGCATGTGTTGTGTGTATATATATATGTACGATCTCATTGCATTGGACGTTATTTGCACTATTTGACCTTACTTCACTGGTCCATATTGCATTGAACCTCATGTTCATTGGACATTTTGACTAGTGACCATCTGAAGGAGTTACCAAAACTGAACATTTTGGCCGTCCAACGAACATGAGGTTCAATAGAATTAGAGACTTTTCAGAAAATTAACAACGTGAAAGGTTGTCAATATGTGAGGATTCTATACCATTGATGTATATGAATACTAAACTTATGAGAGAAATGATTTTGTGTAATGTGTAGCAAATGTAAAAACTTTTCAAGGTGTAAAGTAAAAGTCTGTAATGAAGGTACTTAGCTCGTTATAGAGTCGTTGCGTTGTTATATATACCTGTTTTTCAAAGGGATTTGCCCGGAATGTCCAGTTATTTCTTGGCTTCCTCAGAATAAATACGGGGGTTTGTTTCCTTAGAACTTCAGGCCCTTTTTCTGGGAATTCTCACCATTTATGCAAAAAAGGGGCAAATTCCAGGAAAACATGTTTAGCCTTCGGCCAATTCTCAGATGTGTCAGGAATTCTGTTACCAAATTTAATTATTGCATTTTCAGGTAAATAGACGAGTGAGAGAAAAAAAGCGAGAGTGTGTATTTGTTGTATGTTTAACCAAGATATTCAATTTAGTTACATTCTGATATATATATTATATAGTATATTTCCAGGAAAAAATGTTTAGCCTTCGGTCAACTCTCACATGTATCAAGAGTTCTGTTTCCAATAATAATTAACGCTCCCTTATTCAGGGTTGAGCACTCTTCAAGTGAGGTAACTCGTTCATTGTAAGCTTATGCAATGCTCTTCCATTGGAATAGAGCACTCTGGTGGATGAGGAATTTAAAGTAAATATATCGCTTAAATCCAGCCTTACTGACCGTCTAGTTCCGTAAGATACCGGCCTCCGGGTGTGAAGCGAAGGTTTCAATCCTGCCTCGTGGTACTGATTGGGATAATGGATTGTCTATAGTCACACTGAAGAGTTGTAATACAACGAAACAGCTGTTTGTGGACGACACAATAATATATATGGGATCTCTACACAGTTTTGAAATCCTCTATTTAAAAAATAATACCACCCTTTACATTTGTGCTTATGAAATTTTCCCTAAAGAGTCTTTTTTTCTGTTATCCTACATGAAATTGCGCTTCGTTTAGTATCAAATTTGATGATAGTGTATTTACTTTCAGGTTTGACTTTTTTTTCAATGAAATTCAACTGGACTAATAATCATTGCATAAAAAATGGAACGGAAAATATCGAATGAAAAGCAATAAAGTTCACTGAAGTGAAAATGTTTTGAACATATATGTGAACTGTATACTTTAATTATAAACACTGCATAGTCCGCTTTCCTTCTTCCTCGTACATATCTCGAGAATTGATTTTTAAAAAGTTATATGTACACTGAGTGTATTAAAAATCATAAACACTCTATAGTTTGCTTACTTTCCTTCTTTCATTAACACAGTATTTCTCTCTTGTACTTCGTCTTCCCACTGTCTATATTGTATTTTACTGGTAGTATATTCCGGTTGGGAAGTAAATGGTTTGTTGAAGGTATGGTTCTGTATAGTTCTGATAGTTCTGGTTGAGGAATAGGTTCGGTGGTAGCGTCGATGCCATTAGAGATATGGAAGGACAGAAGATGTACGAAGAGAAAGCGCACCAAGTATGAACGTAGATGTCGAGATGAAACAAAGTAAACAAAACAAATACAAGTATTTGGATGGACAAATGAGACGTACATTTAATACAGAAACATTAAAGACAAATAACGAATGAAAATGAAATACATGTAATGATAACATTAATATGATAGGTCGCGTAAAGAGATTAGAGATAGCGGAAGGTGGGGGCTTTTTCACAGATAATACAGGCGTCGCAGTCGAAACAGAGGTTTCTGAACTGCTTGTGAATCCATAAGGCATGGAGCGTACCAAAGAATGATTATTGAGACTGGATTCAGTGTGTGTGTCAAACTGCCAAGTTGTGTGTGTGTGACTTGGGGGCTATTCTCTGATGCTGGTAGATACTCGACGGACAGACCATCAAAGATAGAACACGGAGTTTTGCCCATGCACATTTCCCGAAATAAAGAGATTTAGGAGAGATCATCGCGACTATCGAATAGTAAAAAGCATTACCATTTCATTCATGAGAGTGAGAGGTGTATGTGCGTTTAAAGCACGCGGTGAGTACACGGTTGCATAGCAACAATGAATATGTTAGATGTCTCTACATCAGTGAAGTGAGTTGGGCAAAATTGGTACAGAGATATTTCACGGTAGAAAAATGGTTTTGGATCGGATCAGCCGGGCGGTCAGGGAAATGATACCTATCTTAGACAGGAGGAAAGAGAGCAGCAAGTGCCAGGACCAAAAGCATAACCAGCTAGGAATGCTGGTGCCTATGAGCGTTTGACCATGTGTGTCTTGGGCTTTTAGAGGGATCGCCGTAGGAAGTGACTTTTTCGTATGCAGTATCTTTCAATCTTCATCAACGCGTTCTCTCCCTTATCGGCAACTTTCTTTCTTTGTTAGTGGATAAAGAGAGCGTTCCCGTCTCTTTGGATCGCTCAATCCCTCACAAACGCTGTTAACTTATTTGAATCTGGTCTTGACAAGATTTTCTGAAATTCTAAGAACTGGCAACTTACTTTGCAGTTGATATTATTTCAAATTAAATACTATTTTTACCGTCAACATTTACTTCATAAAAATATTACATTACTATAACTAGACTGTATACCCACCCTAACGGGGGTAATAAATTGCTACCCCACCCCCAAGAAATAATATAAAACGAAAAGTACTCTGGAAATGGTCTCTCACTTGCTAAAAACACTAGGTTAGCCAAATAGTATCCACGTGTATTTATATTTCCCTCTCTCACCCACGCACGATTCTATTCAAACCTCCACGTCAACAGACGCTGGCAGCAGACACAAAATATGTGTCCCTTTTATTGTGAATTGATTACCCTCCCCCTCATTTTGAGGGGTGATTTTCAAACACTTCCTAGCTAAAAACCTGCATATGGTTCACAGTGGTACACACAAAAACTTTCTTGGGATCATGTTGAGTAGTTTCTGCAGTAGGCTCTCACATACAGACGGGTGGACATTTGGTAAATTATTTAATGATACTACTATAAATTGTATTGAATTCCTTGCCAGAAGCCAAAATGGTGACTGTTTCCTGATGATTGTTTAGTGAATTCAATCCTCACTGGGTGGCCTCGAGTTTGACCAAATTTGATAAGCCTAACGTCTTAGAACTATTCAGTACGTATAATACCACTAGATCTAAACATCTCTATCTCCCTCTTTCTTGCTCTGAAGCTACCATCGCACCATTTTAAAAACTAATTTCACCAATTAGTTCGGGTATAATTAGACGCAGATTTCAATCTAAAGATACGATTTCCTTTTAAAATTTTCTTCCATCCGCCTTTCAAAATTTTCTCATTTAAAATACTTCAATCAAATAGGATTTTTCGATAATTAACCCGAGTAATTTTAAGTAGACATTTCCCTGTAGATAAAAGCTTGGACTTCTGTAAAAATGTAAATTGAGACTCGCTTTTTAATGCGCACGAGTTTTCAATGAAGTTACCTCCCTTTGATATTCTCTTAATGATAATATTTATCCCAATTTCAGTTGTACAACTGGTAACTATAACAAAAGAAGAAAACAAAACAAAAAAGAAAAACAAAACGTTTTTTATGTGTTTTGTCCTCTACTAAAAGTATATAACTTAGTAAAGACATATGATATACTAAAAAGAGATGCACTGAATTTGATTTTTCATGTTATTACCCGTAAAAAAAAAAAAATCACGGATAGATCTGAATTTCTATTTTTAAAAAGGAACAAGACATATCGGTACCTTACTCGTATGTACCAGAACTAATCGTCTAAAAATATATATATTCTCTCAAAAATTATTGCAAAAAAAAAAGAAAAAAAAAGCTCAAGATTTGGGCATTGTTGGTCCAAAATGACCACATAGATACCCCCCCCCCAATGTTTTTCAGATTGTACAAGAGTTCACCACGAGGTACTTTTTCAAGGTTGCAGCTCTAAATTGTGACTAGGAGTACCCAGAGATGAACACAGATAGACATAGACACCCCACGAGAGAATATTCTGTAGTCTACTTGGTTTGTCGGGCCATTTGTGGGCTACGGTGATTCGATATAGTGAATGCCATAATGCGTTGGATAAAAATATTCACCCGTGTTTCTGTGGAGTTCGAGAGGTTTCTTTACACTTTCTCACTTACTTTGAGAATTAATAGTTACTTCAAAGCTATTGATGGTGTAAATGAATGTTTGTCTTTATCGATATTATCTAAGGTTTTATTCAAAAGTACTCCTTAGTGGAAGCATCCGTTGTTCCAAATAATGGGTGGAAAATATTTTTACCGGCTAAATTGTAAACTCAAGTGGAATAGTCCATTATAACGTACAGAGATTCAAGGTGAAAAAAACAAACTTTTTATTATATAGATATCTTTTCCTCAACTTTTACATCAGCTAATTTAGTTTCAACACGTGACCACGGAGGAAAATTCAGGAATATTAGAAAGCGGAATAGGTCTGGTTAGTCACTCAGTAAAAACCATCACGTGGCCAACGCCTTTCGGCAGCATGCCGCGTTGGGGGAGATCAAAAGAAAAATCGGAAAAAGAAGCGATTATTAGATAAGTTGCTTTTTCAGTTCGCCTTTTATCGGCCAGTGATCTCTTGAAAGCCTGAATTAATAGAAAAAACAAGCAGGCAAAAACGAGGAACCAATTTCGCATAATCTTACATAGCAAACTGACCCCCCCTCCCCATTGAATTCCTCTTCGGGAGTAAAGGTTTAGATTTTCACTCCCCCACCCGCTCTATTGGTGAGGCCAACGCGTTGAAAACAGAAGGTAACTATTTTGACAGTTTTAACGCTGTGCATTGTTCTGGTAGTGTCGCCAAAAACAGAAAGGTCATTCCATAACGTGTTGATCAAGCCTCGAGTAGAGCGTAAGTTCACAGGAGTCAAAGAGTTATCTTGAGGTGCATCTTATTTTACAAGCTGTTATTCACAACACCTGCCAAGAAGTAGATAGCATTTTTTTCTACAGCGTAAAATAAAACAGATGGTAGGGAAAGAGAGCAAAAAACAAACTGTTGTCCGCGCCCGCTGTCATTTTCTTTACTAATGTCGCAGTTGTCGCCCTTGCATGTAATACTTATGTTTGATAAGGTTATCCTTCGACAGGGAAATTTTTCATGTTGACATGGCTTTCTTGGTTTTATCTAGCACTGAGAAAATTGCTGCTGTTTACAGATTGAGACTGGTAGAGAGACAGAGAGAGAGAGAGTGGGAGACTGGTACAGAGAGAGTAAGAGTAAATAAATGTTATTCAGTCCTTTATATCAAAATTCTATTTTCAGAGTGGAATTCATTAATTTTTCCGGAAAGGAAACTTCCATTCGATTCAGCTTTTAGATACGTTCACACATCTCCGTAAATCGCTTTGCCCATCCCCAGTGAAATAATATAATAGTGACATAATGAAGAAAACACTGGAAAATTGCCAAAATATCAAGTCATCACTGCTCACAAGCGTGGTATTATAGATTATTATAGCTTCCTTTTAGCAGTACTCTTTATTCGCAGTTTGCTTTTTCAGTGGTCCATCCCTTGTCTGCGGTTTACCTTCCAGTGGCCCCCAACCATCTGCAGTTTCCTTTTCTGAGATACGTGGATGCATCATTATAATTCTGTTCTTGTTATCGGGATATTTAGCTAAGTTAAGCTTCGCACAGTGCAGGGGTAGAATGATTGTGTTTTACCAATCTTTCAAGTGAGGAATATTAGCCTGTCTCAAAATCAGCATTCAAATCCCAGGCTTTTACATGACTCAATCACTGGTGCCAAAGATAGAGATGGAGCCCAGACAAAACTTCCTCAGTTTAAGAGTGAAGTAAGATTGAAAAAAATCCTTGAATTTTGGACAGAATTACTTTTTTTAATTTTTTCTTTCACCTGAACTTATACTCAAATAACACATTCAAAGGTTCCATTTTTAGATGCCTAAAAAAATACCTTTTTTTTTCCATCCAAAAATAAAAAAGCAAAATTTTACCCGAATTCAAAAATCAAAAGGTTTTTATAGGAACTATTTACTCTCAAATGGTGGCATACACATATAGTTGCTTGCAACTGATATTTCACACCGGTCAAAATGTTTCTTCAATTTGAAATTTTTTGTTGTAAATGAATGAAATATTTGAAGATGTCTAATGTACTTAATTGTTACTTTTACTTCTGGCAAATAAATACTAATTAGATACTTCTGACTTTTCTGTCAATGTTTAAAATAGTTATTCACTATGTTCAATTTAGTTCTGACAAAGGCATCAAATGAACCATTATAGTTTTGTTTGATATTTATCCATTAAATCATTCCTACATGTATGAAATGAAACATTTATAAATATAATTTGTGAATCGAAGAAATTTACAGATGCAGTTTTACCTGTGATATTTTTATAATCTTTCCATGACAAAAAAAATGAACCATTCAATTCATAATAATCTTTATTCACAATGTTCAAAAACAAAAAACAAATCTCCAGAAAGTTTATTTAGTCTGGATTTCCCGGCTTTGATTCAAATCTTCCTGATCATCTTCCTCCTGAGAAAAATGTAAGTGAACTTTTTTTCCATAGAAATAAAGACTGTCCCTGGTGACTGGCAAAGGAATTTCAGCCACAGAATTTCTTTTGGATAAATCTAGATCCTTTTGGGATTGGAATACTGGGCAAGGATAGAAGTTCAGGGTAGTTTGTTTCTCAGACTTGTCTACAATCTTTAGATACACAAAGCCTTTGGGGCAAGTGCAATCTTCATCATCTTTAGATTTTGTTGTAGTGCTGCTCTCGACAAACTCTAGACTCCCTAAGTGCCATTTTGCATTACAAAGGCTGGCATTGGTCAGAATAATGGTGCCGGGTGGGGGATCATCAGTCTCATCTTGAACCTGGAATAAAAAAGTGAAATTCAGTAATAATGTAAAATTTGGTAACATAAAAGAAAATACTGGAATGAGTAACATTTAGTTTCATGAAGTTTATAAAAATGCTTAAGGTATTTGATTTGACTATTTTGTCTAAGATTGAGTGGATCAAGTGACTTTTTCATTTAAATGTGTCCACACATCTCTATAAGATGCTTTTTGGTTGGTTGGTCTGTCGGTCAGTCGCAGTTATGTTCAACAACAGAAATAGAAAGATAGGAAGAAGTCTGATGTCATTAAAGCATATGACCTTTAATTTGATCTAATGATGTCATAATAGGATATCCTAAGTCTGCATAAGAGCTAAGAATGACTATTTACAATTTTTATTGAAAATAATACTCAAAGAATATTTTTGTATTGCAATATCTTATATATATGAGAATCAATAGATGCATAGAAAGACTTTTTGCTCTTCTTCCTTCTGCTACTACTACCACGGACACATTGTTGAAGATATGATTTTTGTTACAACAGCTACAAATCTCATACAGTAATCCCTTGATTAACATGGATAATGCATCCTCAGGATGTGCTGTTAATGTTAATTGAATTTGGGAAATTTTTAAACCCGTGGGAAGTAATGTGTTTAATCCTGGAAGTCAAATTTTTAGAAAATTGAAAATAATTTTTGAAACACTTCAAAACATAATGTGCTATTCGATTTGTTCATCATCCTAACATTTTTTTTATCAAAATCAAAGATGTGAGAATCAGAATCACTTCAATCAAGGGAATCCAGGATTTAATTTTGTTTAAACCTGGGCTTATAACATCCTTTTGAACTTTTCTTTAATTTTCTACTAGAAAAATATTTACGTCATTAATACATCTAAATTGAAAGATATAAATCAACAGATTCAATTTGTATATAATGTATTTTTGCCAGATATAATGCTTTTTCTTGTGGCCTAAAAAGCCTAGGATTTGTTGAACACAATATCACTCAGGTTTTCTTTGGTTTGCTGTTAATAGTAACTACTTATTTTACTTCAAGGGACTTGTAAAATCCTACTGTCAGGTTTATAAAAATTTCAATAAAATCTTTAAAAAAAAATGTAACAAGATTATACATTATTATTAATTTTGACTTGCTTCTAACCTTTATCCTAACTTTCAGTTACTTTTTATTACAACTTTGCCGTAGAATTACGGTCTGATTCAATGATCAAACAGCACAATCAGAAAATAAAGAGAACGTTAGAATAAGGGTAAAAAAACTAGTAAAAATCAATTACGTTGCAATACTTCATTCAAGAATGAATTTGAAAGAGGAAAAAAAAATCAAGATTACAAGTGCTTTCATTAGATTTATATCTATTTATGATATAGACATATAGAGAGGATTTCTACTGTTGAGTGATATAAAGTTAGTCTTGCAAACCATTCTAAGTACAGAGTTCAATCCTCACTAAAGGTCTCACTTGTGATTGATGAAGCTAAACTTGATAAATGATGATACTGTCTGTCCGTCCACACTAATTAAGAAACTGCTGGAGGAATATCAGCTAAAAAAAGGTTGATACATAATTTGATTTATTAATGCTGAAAAAAAAAAAAAAAGATCAGCTACTGTTACCTTTCCTGTTCCAAAATGGTGTCCTCTAGCAACCGGGTGGCAGCAGCTGATGGTTCAAAGCAGATGACAAGATTCCTCAGAATAACATTTTTTGGGTTAGTTGGTGGGTTTAGTATTAGGTTCAGTAGGTAGGTTTCGTGTTAGTAGGTAGCGTTACGGTTAGTAACGATGGTTGTGGTTAGTGTTGCAAATCCCTGAATGTATATTCTAGTTCAGGTGAAAAATCTCTTGTTACTTGCAATTGGACAATAGTTGCAGGTGCAGCAGGCCTATCACGTTTGGATACAGCATTTCTTTTTTTTTCTTTTTTTTTTTCTTTTGTAAAATAATCAGTTGTCATTTTGAATTCAAAAATGAAAAAAATGTCAAAATTGTCATCAGCTCAAGTTTGAATTTGCCATCAGCTGCTATCACTCAAGCGCAAGAGCGGCAGCCATTATGAAACGGGAAAGGTCACAATTGCCATTAGATCTGAGTTTATTGAACCACAAAACAGAAAATTGTTCAATTGAGAATGGAAACTTTCTACTTTTGATTCTTAATGGGTCTAATTACAACAATAAAGTGCAGGTGATCTTTGCTACTCAAGAGATATATATCATCGTAAATAGTGTCTGTTGGCAACTGATCGAAATATCTTGAACATTTTGGTTCCTAGTCATGATACTTCGGATTGAGGATTTGAGATGAAGTTCTTTTATTATTCCACACATTATTTTGTCTAATACTTTGATTTTGAATTCCTTTTTTAATCATAATGTTCAATTCTTGGTCCTCTAAATTGTGGGAATTTGAACAGGTTGTCAGTGGTTTTGTTCCTTATATTGATATTTATCAAGCTTTGCTTAGTCTGGCCCAAGGCAACAAATGTGGAGCACTCAGTGAGGACCAAACTCATCACATAGTAGTAATGGTCTACTGCACAATTTCATTAAGCACTACCTCAAATTGAGACACCCATCAAGATGCTCGTATGGCATAGCTAGCATCAGTAGTACAAAATACAAGTTTGAGTCTTGAAGACTTATTCTTTGGCCTAAATTCTCTCACAACCAGCACGAATTGTTGGTCCAAAATGACCATACAGACCCCAAAAAGCATTTTTTGAAATTAGAAAAAAAAATTTAAAAAATGTTTTTAGATGGTGTGAATGCTCATGCAAATTTTTAGGTTGTAGTCCCCAAAATGTGACCAAGGTGCCCACGAGTCAACACGCGAACAAAGAGAGAAGAATCTGTAGCCCACTTAGCTGGTTGGTAGGACAATCGGTTGGGCCACGGTGATTTAATATTATTAAAAAATGTTTGTTGTATTGTGTTTCTAGTAATTTACAAGTCTTATTGATTGGTTTCCATCTCAAAAAGAAAAACCAAGAAAATCAAACTTAGAAAAATCCTACTCACCATTCCCTCTATGCTCAAGTCAATCAATTCTTTGTTGTTTTTCCTCGCATACGTCTGGATGATGGCTGAGAGCAGACAATCCGGGCGGAGGAATGTGCCAAGGTCATGTGGCTGGAAGGCACTAAAATGATTTACCAGAGATAAAGTGTGCCTCGTGTTTGCAACTGTTTTTTTCAGCCAATCAGTGAGGTTCAAGTTTGATGGGAAACCGTAAGAGAGCCACGGGGTTGGGATCTCATTCTTTGATATTAGTTTTTTGACATGGGACATTCCCTCTGTCAATCCAGTCTGCAATTAGAGAAACAGTATAGCTTTTAGATGAATTTTGTATCAGAAACCTCTATGAAGAATTTTTGGGGAAACTTATACACTTTTTAAATTGCACAGCTGTAAAGGCACTGCAGAAAATATACAAGTATGTGTGTGTGTTTTCAAATATACATCCATAAAAGTATTGTCTTGAAAATAAAGTATTACATCAATATAGATTGTTCAATTGGATAATTGGCTGTGAGTCCAGTTGAAGAGCTAGAAACAGTTTTGATTACTCAGAGCAAAAGCAAATCAATTCATTCTTGTATTATTTGGAGGATGTTATTTGTGATTTAAGGGAAGCCAAAAAAAAAAGTTCTCAACTGACAAGTTTTACCTGTTTTCATTGAAAACGTTTACAAAATGAAATTGTATTGAATTTCAAATAATTCATAATGATAGACAATATGAATAAAAGAATGAAAAAAACCCAAAACAAACATTACTCATCTTTACTAGAGTAGTGTTCAAACCTCAGTAGGTTCCTCACTATTGAGGCCTTGTACCAGATTAAGCCAAGCTTAGTAAATCTCTACAATATCTATTTGATTGGTCGTCTGCTACTGAGCTATGTTAGCAAGCTGATTTTGTATTCAATTGCTATTGCCATGAGTACAATACTAATAGGGTGTCCCTCTCATATATTAAGTGAAGTGGCTTGACCAGAGAGAGGCCAGGCTGGCATGATCAATAGACACATCTCCCATATTCAGTAACATGACAATGTAGAGGTCAATATAACTCAGAATCATAAGTCTATATTGCCAGGTGCATGTAGCGAGGGAATATATATATATATAATATATATATATATATATATATATATATATATATATATATATATATATGAATGAATGAGTGCAAGAGTATTCACTCAGAGGTCCTTCTTCCTTTCTCTTTTAACCAGTTGGAAGTGGTCAGACAACTTGAAATAACAAAACTTTGTGAATAGAGCGAGGGGTTCTATCAACCTAGAGATGTGTATATGTTACAACATGGGGACTGAATGATTGAATATTTCATTTTTATTCCAAGATATTTCATTCTATTTTTAAATTGCACTTTTGTTAAAGATATACTTTTTGCATAGGTACATGTGAACCATACTAACATACATTATTTACTGATATGTACGTATGAGTTGTGAACAGACTAACTCTTTTCAGGCGCCAGAAGGATGATAGAAATATCTTGAGTAGATTTATTGAAACGATAAAGCGGGTTTCTTGGATCCCCCCCCCCTGCCCTAGATAGATAGCCAGTCACAGCCACTTAATTATAAAGACATTAGGAAAAATAAAATGGAAAGGGATTGATAAAAAAGGGCTGGTGTATAAGGATTCCAACAGCAGTAATAAGAAAGATAGACTGTAGGTTTAGTGGCGTGAGAAACGAAAGAAAGCAGGAGGAAAATAGAAGAGAAAAGGGTAGATAATCATTCAGTTCAGGTATCAGGTAAAAGATGAAGGTAGGGTATAAGTTCATTTAGAAAAAGAGACAGTGTTATAGAAAAGAAAGACTGTTGCCTATGAGTTTGGGGACCAGCAGAAGGGAGAGGAGTGGCCTGACCGCTGGTAGTATAAAGATTATTTAATCTATCTTTTCGGTTGACCAAAGTGAAAAAAAATAATGATTCAATTTTGAATCCCGACATGTGTCTTGCGCCTTTTGTTCTCCTCCCTTACTCCAGCTGTAGTGTGCATACATGCAAAGAAATGCAGAATACTCCATATATTACACCCTCTATAATGTGCCAGACCATGCTTGGAATATATCTATCCAAAGTAAGGATACAGTTTAGTTTAATGAACTTAGTATTGTAGTTTTAGTCATTTCATCCAGATTACACAGTAAGCTACAAATTAATATGTAAATAATGTGTGTATATATATATATATATATATATATATATATATATATATATATATATATATATATATATATATATATAATGATGGTGGAATACAATTGTTCTGACACTTGATGTGAATTTTTTGAAATTTCGGCCCGACTCATTTTTTTCTTAATGAAATGTGTGAAAGCAACATCACAAACATTTAAAACCTTCTAAAACTTTTGTTATTTCAAACACCTTAAAGTTATTCTATGTGCCTTTGGGCAATTGTCATTTTGGCTACTCTCTTATCTACACCAGACATTTAATCAGTGTATCTGACACACACAAAGAATTGTTACAAATTTTGGGTGTGTCTTAAGTAACATTGCATGAAGGATGGAGAGTCAATTCAATGCATATAAATACAAAACTGAGTCTAAAACAGAAGCGGGTAAAAAAGTTGATATCTATTTTATCAGTTTAATGAACGAATAAAAAACAGAAATTATCTTGTTTTGGATGTTCATTTCTTTTTCAGCCATTAATAATAAGGGAGAGTCAGCAAAAAAAAAAAAAAAAAAAATTAAAACAGGTCTGGTTGGTCATTCAATAGAAACTGTCACTTTTGGCAACATGCCATGTCAGGTGATCAGTTAAAAAAAATTTATGAAGAAGTGGGAATCACCACTAAGAAAGTGATTATCCAAAAAACAAGCATAACAAACTAAGGGATCAATTCAACATAAACTTGCTTTGCAAATTGAACCCCCACTAAAAACCTATTGGTGGGAGAGGGTATTACAAAAAATCTCTTTTATACATAATAAAGAATAAATATTGAAGCTCCCTTGGTGCAGGCTATAATGTGAAGTACGCACACGTTGCCAGACCAACTTGAAAACTGCAAAATTCTTGACAGTTTTGGTTGATGGTTTCTAACCACTTAAAAAAAAAAAGAAAAAAAAAGTGGGTAACAGTTGTGGATCAAGACATTAAAAACCAATTTTTCATGTCCACAAAAATAAAACTGTTTATGTGGTAAGGGTGGCCCTGGCTGGAGTATTCAAAGAATCCCTTGAGAAAATTGCCCGTAAGTGGTGAGTGATAGATCAGAGAACAGCTGTTAAGTTAAAGGAACCACTTTTCAAGTCAGTGATGCGACTCAAACACAAGATGTACACTCAACAAACGCATTCCCAAAATTTCTTTAACAAGGGCAATTATCAATGGAAATACTCAGGCAAGCAGTAAAAGAAAAATATCTTCCTGATTTGTGCTCTTTTAAAAACACCAGCTGTGTGGATTAATACATTGTTGATTTTTAGGAAATCATCATCATCATCCTCATTATCAGTCTTTTAACGTCCATCATCGGACATAGACCTTCTTAAGGATTTGCCACACTTCTCCATTGGAGCCAATACTTTCTGAACTTGTTTAGCTTGTCTATCCATCTAGTATTCTGCCAGCTTTGGTTGCACATGTGATCTCTGGGGATCCATGTTGTGAATTGTGATGTACACCGGTTGTTTGCCATTCTTGCAACATGACCAGCCCATTGCGATTTGAGTTTTTTTTTAATGGATTGTATGATGTCTCGGGCTCCTGCTTTCTCCTTGACTTGTTGTGCTGTCTTGTAATCTTCTAATGTGAGGTTGAGAAGTTATCATCAATTTGCCAGACTAAATTAGGAAATGAACGGAATTTCTTCCTTTAAGATTTACAAAAGGCAGAATGTAAAATCTTGCACAGCTTCACCAACTTGGACTTGTTTTTTTTTCATGAATGCTGAACTCGGTGTCCTGTGAGACACATAGACTTTTGCAAAAATCTTTTTATCAAAATTTTACAAGACAAAAATTGTGAGGGATCAAAATTTGTCTATTATTAACTCTTTACTGCCATTCAAAAATTATCAAAGAAGTAGCTAATTATGGCAAAGAAACTTGAAACAAATGTGTAGTGAAAAATTAAAATTCAAACAAAATAAGCAACCGAAATAGACGGTTGTGATTATTAGCTACCCGTTTTTTCATAGCCCTGCTCTCAACACATCTGAGTTTATCTCTTGTTTTCTACATCCTAGGTCTGACACAGTGATTCATTCTATATATGTTGACGACCCACTTGCAGATGGATGCAGGTGAACACTTGGGGTCTCTTTCGACAAGGTAAGTCGCTGTCATTTTCTGTTACGAAATATTTATCAGTAACTTGAAAAAAAAACTCATTCTGTTTATTCATCATCATCATCAGTCCTTTAACGTCCATCGTTGTGCATAGATCTTCCTAAGGATTCACCACACCTCTCTATTGTGAGCACCGTGGAGCCAGTACTTTCTGAATTTGTCTAGCTTGTCTCTCCATCTAATACGCTGCCGGCCTTGGTTGTGCGTGTGATCTCTGGAGATCCATGTCATGGGTCGTGATGTCCATTAGTTGTCTGCCATTCTTGTGACATGCCCAGCCCATAGCCATTACACCATGGCAAATATTCAAGAGCCTAGATATTGTGTGAATAAGATTGTTATGATGTGTGCTTGTATAAACAATTTGCTCATTTTTTTTTTCCATTCTAAAATGAATATTCTATACATATTCATCATACTGACATCTACTATCTAACCAGGTAGCTATTGAGCACCCTCTTTATAAGAAATTAGATACAAATCTCACAAGCTGTTTACTCTGATAATGGTTCTCCAAATGTTATGATGCATTTGGTTTAGTCTTTGTCCATTTTGATTTTATGCAGTCATTAAAAATGGATATGTCGAGTAGCATAATGGTTGGCAACTTGGAAAATGGAATCTTTTGACAGAATTCAAATTCTGATCAAAACAGTTTATCACTCCACATTAATGTTCAGGCAATTGAACTACCCCTTTATGTTCTTGATATTGTAACGATAATATTTCGACCAATCCATTCTTCAGCCCTCATCAAGTGTGTAAACCATTAGAAGAGAGGAAAAAGCCTTATTTCTTCAGACAGTGGCTACAGAAAAATGGCCGCTGATATTCCACCAGATTTATAAACTTGATGAAGGCTGAAAAATGGATCAGCCAAAATGTAGTAACAAAGGAAGAGTTGATGTGCACCTCAAAATGTCAGGCCAGAACAAACACTCCTTTCAACAACCTCATCATGGGACCAACTAACCAACAATCAGTAGAAGTTATTAAAGGAGGGGTGTAGATGTCCCATTTAGCTATTTTGCTTCTTTTGCAATTTAAATAAATTTAATCAATATTTGATATTAAGTAATTAGTTCGAAAATATGTGTGGTAGATTTGATTATTTTGTACATTACTACAAGGTTTATCTTGTACTTCATAGTTCACAAATATATTTTGTAGAAGTTGTGGTTTTACTGAATAGACAATGGGCAGATATTACAAGGAAACTACACTATATGATCTTGACATCCAATGAATGGCAAATATGACTCGGGTCTTCTCTCTTTTTCCTAATTAACTGGAGATGATCACTACTGTATGTTCACATACTTTGTTTTTAAAGCTACAATATTCAAGATACATAAATATCTTATTAATTTTGATGAGCTTTTACCTTCATCCTAACTTTCAGTTGCTTTTTATCACAACTTAGAATCAGACCGTAATTCTACGACAACAATTAAGTGTAAGTGGGGGAAATGAAAAAATAAGGCAATGGTATAAATTGAATTCACACCCTCCGTCCGGAGGGAGTCCAATACACGTCTGGCTGCTTTTAACCATTCAGTCATAGGGACTTCGAGGTTAAACAGAAGCTGATTTTATACCTCCAACCTAACTCCTTACAACCAATATTCTACACTTGTTGCTGTTTACTATCGAGACCTATAGTTTGTAGTTTAATACAGTAATATTTT
The DNA here is from genome assembly GCA_963457665.1 of Thysanoteuthis rhombus. NCBI lineage: Eukaryota > Metazoa > Mollusca > Cephalopoda > Oegopsida > Thysanoteuthidae > Thysanoteuthis > Thysanoteuthis major. The sequence goes on along the minus strand of OY735211.1, from coordinate 12,615,082 downwards.
TCAATTTTTTTCATATCTATTCTTATCATTGGATGAAGTATCATAACATTATTTTGACTTTTTTTTTTTTTCTTTCTTTCATTCTTTCTCTACAATTGCAAAGGATTCATGTTTGGATCTTCTGATGTTAATTAATAATGACCACCATTCAACTCATAAACACAAACAACTTGTGTAACCAACTATGCTTGTCTAATGATTTTATTCAGTTAAATCAGAAAAGACTTGTAACCTAAGTTTTATCAGAACTAGCCGTTCAGTTGATGAAATAAAACAGAACCATTGTTGTATTAAATCTGCATAAAAAATAAGAATATCTGTACCTTGTATAAATGAATCACCATAGCTTGCATATGTACCAGGACTAATTATCTAAAATTATCAAAACGAATTTTCCAAACAGATTTTTTTTTCTTTTTTTTAATTTATCTATAAAATACCAGCATGAGATTTGGGCATTGTTGGTTCCCAAATGACACAGATACCCCAAAAACCACTTAAAAAAACCCCAAACAAACAAGAAATTTTTTTGGATGGTGCCTAGTGGTGTAATCATTCAAACTTCCAAGGTTGTAACCCCCAAGATATGACTAGGAGCACCCAGAGACCTAGAGAGAAAGATATGCAAAGAAAGAAGAATCTGTAGCCCACTTGGCTGGTTGGTTGGGGATGCCATTGGTGGGGCTATAGTGATTCGAAAAGTAAGTGCTGCTGATTCACTCTGTTGTCACATTAACTGCAGCAATTTCACGTTTAATTAAGTTTTCTTTTTCTCTCTAATGCATTTGCACGCACACAGTCACCCATAATTTACATTTGAATTAAAAAAACATTTCCAGTACCTTTTTCTCCAGGTGTTTTTTCAAGATTTCCACCTGTTTTATGATAAGATGGAACAGTTGTTTGTACTTTTGAATCTCGAGTAGCAAGAAATTTTCATCTGGGTAGAGTGTAACCATCTTGGAAATATCAGGGAAATGAGGTAAAGAATTCAATTCTTCAGTTACTTGTTTCAGAATATTGGTCAGTTCTGTGCGAAATATGTCGACTACTTTCATGCTTGTTTGCTTCAACATGGATTTGTATGGACCTAGGGTATGAATTTCCTTCAAGAGGATCCTGGAGAGGAAAAAAAAGAAGGAAATGAAATAAAAAGGTCAGTTTATTTAATTCATATTCAAATGGAAAAGAAATATAAATGCTTTGATGAAAATTATGAATTTTTTTTTTTTTTTAAAGCAACTTTTGGAATACAGTGTTATGTTCAGTTGAGGATAGGTTGCATTCATCTATTAATCACAAGAAAAGCTGATGAGATATAAAACTGAAATGTATTTGTGTACTTGCAAAAGGAAAATTGTACCCCTGCACAAATCTTTAGTTCAAATCCATCCAGAGCATATAAGTTCTTACTGGGCACCAAACAAAACATGTTGAGTTATTAGGAATTTAAAGGAGAGCAAGGAGAAAAGTACTTGGAATGGAATATCTAACTTATGAAGAGTAACTATGTTAGCTGAAGCTATCAACTCTTAGCCATAGAGGCGTAGTAAGGAATATAATAGAAGTATATAAGATCATGAATGAAAACTATAACAAAAGGGTTGGTAGCTTTATCAAAAAGTGGGAAAGAAAATACTTTAGGAACAGGAAACAGGGGGAATAACCAGAAAATGTACCAACAGAGAGAGCCAGGTTAGATAAAGAGAAATATAGTTCCAATGTCCGCTTAGTGTAGATAAAGAATAGTCTACATGATTGGATAAGTAGCTCCAGAAATGTGAATTCTCTCAGGAGCAGACTTAATAAATATTGGGATAAATAAGAGATTCTATACAACTACAAGTCCACAATAAACATTTGGAAGTCATGGGAAAATTTAAAATGATTACAGGAGTCTGGAGAAAAAGATTTAACATAAAACCTGTTCCAGAAAATATCACTTTGCTAAGCTAAGCCAATATTGCAAATCTGAAAGACTGTTAAATCCAATTCTTACATTAAATGATGTCAAATGAAAGGGATATGATGGAAATTTTGGGAGAAAATAAAATTCATATAAGGATGTATTTGCACTCTGCAATAATGCAAAAAACTTTTTTGTTTATAAATGCAAGCCTAAAAAATAAAACCTTTTAATTTAACAATCAGGAATATTTTATAAACACTATTGATAGTTAGGCAATTGAAGATGCTTTTTATTTTTACAAATATGATTTTAAAAAAATCAAACTATTAATAATTATGATGAACAAAAGGAGGATCATGCTGCATGCTTGTAAAATACCTTATTTTATGGCATATAAGACAATCTTTCATATGAGACAGATCTCAAATTTTGCAAGTATACCTCCCCCCTTTCTTTGATCTTCTTGGCTCTCCACAGTATCTGGTTATTCCAATGCTCTTATCTATTTAAATCTTTATTAACCCCCACAGTGACAGGCTGTCTACATTATTTGCATACCATAGAAACATTAGTAAACAACTGGTAAAGGGTTTGCCTCCCGAGACACAACTTAGAAAACTTGTGCCTGGCATATAAAAAGATTCCAATGGGCATAAATCTATTTTTCCTTTTATTCAAAAAAAAAAGAAGAAATTGCTATAAAATCTGAGGTACAGCTTAGTTTTGGCACAAGGATAGATGTATGGGGCACCCAGTAAGGATCAAACTAACTACTCAGTACCAATAGATCAACAAGATCAGCTTGCTAACCAATACCTCACAAAAAAACACCCTTACATAAAATTGATATCAGTGCTTGATTAATTATTCACCGTGTCAGATTCAAACTCAGACCCTTTTCTTTTCTCATGCCAATACAACCAAAGGAGACCAAGTTATGCCAGTTGATATGGAATGATATTCAAGTTGATTAATGTGAATTAAGAATAGAGACCTTTGAATGGCTGAAATATGCCTTCATAAGTAATTTTGTTCGATTGGCTGAAATATTCATATATATAAAGTAATCATTCAAAGTTTTAGTGGGAATATGACCTTAAAAGGAAAATGCTAATGAGACAAAGAGCAGAATGTTTGTTTATTCAATAAATGATCTGCATTACCTTTAAATTACTTGTAGCTTGAACGGATTGAGGAAAGAAATATTCAAATGATTCATTACTATTATACTGAACCTATGCTGATCTGTTAGGGTCCACTGTACTCAGAACAGCATCCATACCTGGGACCAAAACTTTCACCGCTCTTTGTGTCAAAACAAGTTTGTTTTTACAGCATCACTATCTATCAAAACCCAAGGACATAGTCAAAAACTCCATGTACAGACATCCAATGGACTGAGAAAAAAAATTTCTTTTCCACTCGAATGACCAAACCATGGAATGCTGTCAGGGAAGAGACGATTTCTTCCATATAAATCAATGCATTCAAAAACAATTCATTGAAGGATATAGTAGACTCAAAGTTAAACTACCAATAATCATATTAGCAAAGTCCCAACCTGTCTAGGCCATATGGTTTAGTGGACCACATATGGTTTCATGATGCTATTCAGCTGTCATTAAAACCTATTTAAAGGTATACTTTGAAATGCTGAACAAATTCTTGGTAGACGTTCAATTTTGAGTTGTTTGCATTCAGAAAATTTGAAAAAGAATACATTTGTAGATGTTGATTTTAGAATTTGTTGCTAGTTTATCTCTAATTCATATGTTATGCATTATAGGCTTTGTAACTGAATACAAAAAGTGTAAAGCAAATAAGATATATCCTCATTGCAGGTAAATACCTTTGCATTAAGCAAGTGAATGGAAATTTTTTTTTAATATACCTAATAGTTTTATAATTACCTATACAACTAATTGCTTGATTTAGCACAAGGTTCACCCGAAGAAGATTGACCTCACTACACAGGTGAAGTGTTTTGCAAGGCAGGCTTGCCAACATTGCAATGCTTATATATTGTCTTATCTATTAGATATCAAAATAATTATTCTAATGGTGATCTTAGTCATAATCATCCCAAAGAATGAGAGTGTAATGACAATATCAGGTTTACTATACAAATTAATCTTTAATTTCAATGTTTCACCCAAATCCTGCTTTGTTGAGAAATGAGGTTTATACAAGAAACGGATATTTTTTATAAGTGGTTTGGTGACATGTGGTGGATGGTGGTAGTGGTTGATCTTCTAAAGAATATAAATTGTTCTGTTTGGTTTTTATTTTGGATACTAGCATAGTACCTGTAAAAAGATGACGGGATTATTTAAGAATGGATTGGCACTTCTGCCTAGGATCATTGTATTTGTGCATTTTGCTTATGATCAAGATGTTGCTCTTTGGGTTTCTGTCTAGGATCCGACTGTAGGATGTGTGCTCATTGAAAAGTGTTATTTTTCTAGATTAGATGTTTTTATTGATTTTAGCCTTTGATTTGTAATTATATCGGGCTATCTGTATCAAAGTTTCTTGAGAGAATTTGAATGTCGTTCCTTGTTATTCGATGAGTGGCCAGCAATTCAGTGAGGCAGGCTGTTTTTGGCATTTGACACGAGGAAGATTCTGCTTCTATCACTTGTTATTGTTGCATTCTGTTTCAAACATTAATTCCCACCCATTGAGTCAGAATCTACTTTCTGCTCCCTGCAATTCTCAACAGTTTGTTCAAACCTTAACTGTGTTGACATCATAATCAAAGCAAGAACTGAAAGACAAGAATGATTGGGAAAAAGTTACATTTCCATCTTAGGTCCTTTCGATAATACAGAAAATTTGAAAAAAAAATTGAAATTCATATTCTTCCAAAACAAATCAAGGAGTCACCAGGATAACTCTTAATACAGCAACCAACCATCAAAGTGATTTCTTACACTATTCTTACTGATGAGGCTATCAAGATAATTTAGTATGACACATAAAGGCTGAAAGCTGATATAATGCCAGAGTCAGAAATAAATCAAGATTTAATCAATATCAGCACATATAAAACATAATGTGTATCTGTGTATGTATGTATGTATGTATATATACATATATATATATATATATATATATATATATAAAAAACAATACGTGGATTTACTACACAAACTAGTTCATGTTTCTGTCCTCATTGGGCCTAATCAGGTGATTTGCCTGATGGGGCCCAGAGAGGACAGAAACTTAAACTTGTTTGGGTAGCGAATCCACATCTTATTATTTATTTCCAGCTCTACTCTAAAACAAAATGTATTGAGCACTCTATGAAATAAATCCATCACATATCAGACGTTGCTTTATATCATGCAATATTGCTAACCTGATCTGTACTATGTGTATATATATATATATGTATATATATATCTCAAAATACAACTTGTTCATTTCATTGTTATATCATGTTTCATTGCATATACTGTACATTGAAATTAGAGTTGACCTGTGGTTAAGATAGTCTCATGTTGATGCCAGTGGTTGGTGTTAGAGCTCAGGCAAAAAAAATCCCAGATTTTTAAATGCTGATTTCCAAGGCAGGCCATCCCACTTGAAGAATTGTTGGAACTATCTTCCTACTCCATTGTCTTTAACCATGTTGAGTGTACAGTTATTTGAATCCTATTCAAACAGTTCTACAATAGAGGGCAAATTAAAACCTAAAACTCCTAGGTGGGAGGAAAATTTAAAAACAAAAAAAAAATGTCGAAGAGTCAGTATATAAAATCTCATCAGAGAGAATATCTGGGAAATTTTTAGCTTCTATGTGCTAATTTTATAAGTAAGAAAAGCCTTTATAATGATTTTGCAAATACCAGGCAGTTTGATGTTAGAGTTGGGGTACTTTTCTTTGATTTGAAGTCCAAAGAGTTCAAGATAATCAGCATAAGTAACAAGCCCATAAATGAAAAACAACAATAAGTTCAATAATGTGTCCCCAATCCATGCTGGCAGTAGTGGAGGAAGTGCAAGTAGTCTTTCTTTGAGTCAATTGATTCTCATACTTACAGAATATTTCCACACTGCAATATTTTACAAGTATAATTTTCAATAAAAATCGGAAATGGTCATATGTTTGGCTCTTTTCAAATACAAAAATGTGGACCTTGTACATTCTATTATGATGGGTGGTGAGAAAAAAAATGATCAGGAGATATGTTCTTTTAATGATGTCACACCTTTTAATGACATTGTACCTCTTCCCCTTGTTTAACCTAAATAGGAACCAACTGACTGACAAGTGTCTTATTGAGATGTGTGGACACATCCAAAGACGTTGGGATCTCAGATCTCATTATAATACCTAATCCACAAATGACAGAACCTTTTATCATTTTAATGTAAAATAATGGTGATATTTTTTTTAAGTAATCTGGATTGGGAAAATTTTTGGAAGAAAATGAAATTTAAAATGTAAATTTTCTCAACTTTTCATTGATATTTTTTTCAGCTTAGCTTAGTGCAGTACAGTCCCAATGGGAGAATATTAAGGTAGGAAAGGTTTTTGACTCTGTTCTTCGAAGTTAAGAAAGCATTGCAAATCAGCATTTGAATTCTTGACTTTATATTAGCTTGTACAGGTCAATCTGGCTTAGGGTCTCAGTAGTTGAGCATCCAAGGAAGATCAACACCACACAAGCAATGGTATGTGAAACTAACTTGCTAACCATTGCTCTATGGCAGGCAACCAACCAACCTAGGTAAGCTTATTTTAGTTTGGTATAAGGGCATGTATTGGAGCACCCAATAATAACACTTTAGAATAGTCAATAGTCTGCAGTGGGATTACTCATAGATTAATTGCCAGGGAGTGGGGGGAGGTGGAATAAGCAGGAGGGTTGAAAATCTGTCAGTTTATCAAGTAGGTGGGTGTGATAAGCAGGTGGTTAAAAAATTGGGTAGGGTATGGGAAATACAGTTTTGGGAAGTAAAAACGTATAGCATTGACTGGAAGAAGACGATTCCCCACCCCACCCAAATTAAACTGAAAGGTCTTTTGGTGGAACAAAATTTCAAAATTGCTGAAATTAGTAGATACAATTGATCTTGGTTGTTTATAAACACAATTAGTTCAACCAAGTTCACAACCTTGAATTGTTTATCCGCTAATTTCACTGATTTTAAAAATCAAATTGTGTTCATAACTCCAAAAAATTAATCAATGGAAGGAGCTAGTAAAAGTTGGGGGGAGGGTAGTGGAATTTTTGAAAATAAATTGATAAGTGGGGTGGGGATGGCTATTAAGCACCTGAGCCTAGTTTGCTGACCATTCCTTAAAATTGTATCTTTTTGGGTTTGAATTATGTAATACGAACTTCATCATCCCAAGATTTTATAGTTGAGCTTAAAGAAAATGAATCCTGTTTAATGATTGCTATCTTTCACAGAGCGAAAATTATGTGGGCCGAAAGTTTACATAGGATATGTATTCATATTTTAATTATTTCCAACCCTGGGTAGAAATCAAAACATTTTGGTTGGGTGTCTAAAGGACCAGCTGTTATTTGAAATCCTTCACTGCTACCTACCAACTCTGGTATTGAAGTAGGGTGCACTGGGCCATGACAGGAAGCCCGTAGATCTTATAATGAACGTCTGAGAAGAAGCTGCCGTGCTTGGTGCCGTCAGCTTTTTGGTGGAGGCTGTAGGTGAGTCCCTTGATAGAGATTTGGTTTCTAGCATCAGCATCGCTACTTTTGGCAGTATCGGTGAAGCTGAACAGTACAGAAAGCAGGTCAGGCGTGAGTTGACTTTTGCTGCAAAGATAGTCAGGTCCTTTTAAGGCGTGGCATGAGCTGGCAGTATCAGGTTGGGCAGTGCTGGGTGCCTTGATGTTAGTGGCTTTCGCTTTGGCTTTCTGTAAAGATTAATGAGCAGTTTGTTAATTATGCCAATTAAAACGCTGATGATGGAAGGTGGGAGGAAGAAAGAGAGGGGGAAAGAAAGCAAGGGAGTGGAGAAGAAGAAACAGTCTGTTAATCAAATGGAAGGTATAGAAATAGTAAAGAAAATAGAAAACCTGGTGGTTTGCTTATTAAACATTGATGTGAAAGAAGGTGGGAGAGAGAGGAAGGAAAAGCTATTGGAAAGGATCAAAAAAAAGGGAGAGAAAGTTGAAGAAAAAAAAAAAAAAAATATGATAAAATCAGTTTCTATTTTTACTAATGATTTTTTCCTCTCTCTCTCCTTAGAACTGAGATTCTTGTTTTGTTTACAATCAAGATGAATGCCTTACACTGCCAGCGAGTGCAAGTTATTTGCTTTTGTCTGTGGATGTGAACTCCTTCATTTCAATGCCTCTGTGTCTATGCGCATTCTTTAGTGATAAATACCATTGTTAGATGCATGTGCCGTGGAAATGCAGAGCTAAATTTGTACTGGTGTGCATTCACAGGTCTGCAAACACTTCAGGATTCCCCCCCCCTCCACCACCATCACATTCCAAGATTTCTTAGACATTTTTCTTCTTCCTGAAACAGACTTAGGAAGTCAGTATCTTTACAGGATTCACATTGTCTGTTTGGGGAACCTTTTTGAAGGATATGCATTTAAAGTTGAGGAAAAAGTATCTGCAAGAGTGAAAGCAATAATCATTTCAATCAGCGGACACATTCAGCCCTTGGTGTAAAGATGGGACTTTACTTATTACCCTAAAATGCTCAAATACTTTTCACAAGTACATGTGTCTTAGAAAATAAAGAAAAAAAGAAATAATAAAAAAAACAATTCTTTTTTCATAGAAGAAAGGCAACTTACTGTCAATTATAAATAAGACATAAAAAAGTTTTCAAGTTATCAGCCTGGGGTGCATTGGGATTGAAAACCGGGAATTGCCTGCTGGGTGATGTTTAATACCAAGGGATACTGTCAGATAGTTTATCATATTGAGCAACCGTAGCCACCAAAGGTGGCAATGAGTTTTATTCTCTTTCATATGTGTGTGTGTGTTTGCCATCAGCATTCCACTAGAACCTTTTAAAAATGTTCGGTTGAATTTTTTTTGAAAAAAAAGCTTTCATGACCTTTTTTTTTATTTATTTATTTATTTATTTTTTGGACCTTATTTTGAAGAGTTTATTAATAACCTTGCGGTTCTCCCAAATCTAGATGTTTCTGTTTATTTTTGGTTTTTTTTCCCTATTCTATTTTAAATATTTTCCAGTGGTAAATGCCAGTGATGTCATGAATAAAATTTATTCTGACCATATTTATTCTTCAATGGAATCTTTTTACATGACTTCAAATTTTGATGCTATGGTTGTTCAATTATTGACAGTTACGGCTAGTTTGCTTAGTAACTATAAATTACATTTGTATGTCTACTTCTTTCTCAAAGTATTCAACAATTACAGTGTCTAATGCGTTGGTGTAGGCCCCCCCCCCAACATAGTGTGGGTTGTTATGGCACAATTTGCAATAAACTTGACACAATGTACAGAAAGTAGTCCTAATTGTAAATTGTGAAGTTTTGCACCCTTGCTCACTCAATGTTAAAAATGACACAAATAAAAAGAAACAAGAAAGACTGAAGTAAATACATATATAATATTACTGTTGCTTTGATTACATTAAATTGTTGAACAGTTCTTATATTGTTCAGAGTTTTCAACATCGAGTGAGCGAGGTTGTGAAACTATAATTGGAACTACTCTCCCAACATTGTACCCTTTTTATCTCAAACACCTGGAAATAATAATAATTTTATTTTCTAACTTTTATCTTAATTTTCATTACCTCTCTTGATAATTGAGAAATAAACAAATTTAAGGCGTTAAGAATTGAGAAAACCCCAAGGAATGCTACCCGTAAAGCTCAGTAATTCACTTATCATTACCCGTCCTTGAATATCGTCCATACCTACTTCGCAGTTATCACTGCTCAGTTATGATAAGGTCGGATCTCTTGGATCCTAACTCTCACATTAAAATGGGGGAGGTCTCTATTGCGGATAGGAGGCAGAACATTAACAGCATAGGATGCCGGATGGCAACTGCCCTAATTTGGGCAAAACAGTAAGAAATTTGGGGCAAATCGGTGTAATCCTTTGGGCAAATCAAACCCTCTGCCATCCTAAACCAAAGAGTTCCCATATGCCTATAACTAAAGGCTTGAGATATATAGTTTGTGGCTCAAGATGAGATACATTGTCCAGTAGTCTAAAGATACATTTACCATGTCATCTTACTCGGCTGTAAACTTGATAAACTTGTAATGTTTTCAAATTTTTTAATTCATTCGTATGACACCCAAAAAGTCAATTAATGAAAAAAAAAGGTAAAAGATAGATGGTAAAATGTTTCAATGCAGAACTCACCTTCTTTTCAAGGTACATTGTTTGCAATATGTCTAATGCAAACGCTTTGACTATTTCGGCATCATATTCATCCGTACAGTGGCTTGCATATATTTCACCGACTAAGTTTGCAATCTTTTTCAGCATTCCCAGACTGTTGATCGGAAGCCAATTGCAGAAAAGGTCAGACACAGAAGCCATATCAAGCATTGACCAATGACATGGCTGATTGAAAACGGCTCTTCTCTGAGGTTGCAGGAACGTAAAACAACGACGTTGGATCAGAAGGGCATGGAGGACAGCTAATGCCATGATTTCAAAATTTTTGGTTTGTTCCTGAAAAACACACACAAAAAGAAATCAATGCTTTATTTGTGACAGCTATTCATATACCACAGAGATATTTGGTACATTAATATTACTACTTTGTAAGGATGTTCTCACACCTGTGAAAATGCATAAGACCAAACATACACGTCATAGCATTTTTTTTTTTCTTGAGAGAGGGAAAATGATTTTATAAACTTTTTGAGAGTATGCAAAGATGAAAGACATCAGTCATGTTTTTAGCAAACAGATGACAAGAATGAACACAACTTTTTTAATTAAAAAAGAAATGTAGCAAATGGCCCTGAGAATGAAATTGATACTGAATAATTATAATTTGACTTTTTCTTTTGCACTATCAAAAATAGCACACAGCAAAAGTAACCAATGATAAGGCGTGATATAATTATAAATACAAGTTGATCTTAATTTTTGGCAAAGAAATCATGAATTTTATTTTTATACTTTGTACATAGAAATATTTGCAGTTTCATTACCCTGAAAAACAGGGAGATTCAGTTGTTGTTAAAAATGTATGGAGCATCATAATATATTTTCAAAGTTACTTTTCAACTTAAAATTGAAATATCATCCTGGATATTTGGTTTTTGACAATAATACTGTTTATGAAACAACTCCTCTTATAGTTTGACAATATACCAAATATGTGTCCACAACTTAAATTCAGCATCTCAACACAATATATTTATTCAAACTTTCCTTTTTTGAAAATATATCAAAGTGATGGAAATAATTCAACAGTTAGATATTTTGGTTTTTAAATGCTCAAACTGATTTTAGTAGTCTGACTAGAAAGACCCCATCTTAAAATCAATCTATTTTTGAATTTGTTGCCATTTTCCAGGAGAGCCTGCCATAGTGATGGTTAGTAAGGTTAATCTCAAAAGCAATTGCTAATGAGTTTAATTCTTACTGGGTTTCCCACTTGCAAAAATCTACTTAGACATTGTAAGATATCTTGTTACCATTCCGCAATGTGTTTTCTGTCTAATACTATTTTCTCTTTCCTGCTACTCGCATCAACAGGCAATGCTCTTAATATCTGCCAACAGCAACATAAAGTCAACTGTTACTTCGCTACTCCTTACCTATATTGAGTTCCAGGCTCCTCCTTTTAATCACTGAGGTGAAGAGAACAGGTTAATTAAACCTTATCATTCATTAATCATATGATTGACTGAAGAAACAACTACTGGGGAAATGGCTATTGGGCAAAATACCAAAATATCTGCAAAAACTCGTCCTGTCTTTTGTCAAGTCATGTCATGTCTAATCGGAGAATATTAGAATTTGAGCTTGGTATAAATTAAATTCAGAATTTCATTCTCCAAATTGAACACAGCTACTTACTACAGACCGGTTTAATCACTGTTGCTGATCCCTTAGTCTAACCAGACTTATTTAAGAAAAATCATAAATTTATGATACTGGTAGTATTTTCATGAAGGTAACTTAATTTTATCACCATTGCTGCTTAATTTACAAGGTAATGGTGGTGATTCATGATTTCACTTGGAATGTTAGTCTTTGTCTTTAATTCTCCCATCATTTTTCATTAACAAAAGGTTATTTTAGAAAGAGGACAACAGGGTGATTATTCAGTATGGAAAGCAGCAAGCATGACTATAACCCCCTCAAGGTATGTGACAGTTTGTCTTTCTTGAGTAACAAACGCAGCAGTCTTAGGAATGATTCTAACACACCCAGATGACATTCAGGCATTCCATATGACGATAAAGCAATTCCTTTGCAACATGAAATAGCTGTATGAGAAGTTCTCTAATAATGTCTGTCTTGCAAATAACAGGAATCTCACAAGGATATCATCAATTATTATGTAAAAAGGCATTCTTTGAATAATCTTGGGCAAGACTTTCATATTCTATTGTATTTCAAAAAGGACAATTGATCTAGGAACAATGTGAGATCTATTGATGTAAATGGGCTGGCAAGTCAAAATTCAAGTTGTTGACATATCTGTAAGACAGTTTGTATAACAATAAGGAAAGAATCCTGGAAATGTGCCGGTCTGATTTTAAATTAAAGAAAAAATTGAAGCAAGCCATTTTAATGATTCTAAGATGAGATTGAACCATGATTCAAGCAGTGGTAATGGTAAAATTAAGTTACTTTGATGAAAATACTACTTATGAGCAGGTGATTTTTTCCTTTTATCTATTATGAGTTTTCAACCTTTTAAACATCACCGCTCACTTACTCATAGTAGGTGAGTAATGGTAACTTAATTTTACCACAACCACCATCTGCCTAATTTATGAGGTAAATAGCAACAGATATGGGTGATGGTGATTCATAATTTCCCTTGGAATTTTAGTCCTTGTCCTTTGAGCGACAAAAAAGAGAAAATTAAACTCATCAGCAATGGCTTTGGTTACCAAAGTTCTGTATTTGATTGTCAAATGTGCAATTATTAAAATTAACCACTTGCATATCTAACCGTATAATGACCTTATGTGCAAATTTTTCTGTTTATTTGTTTGTGCTCCAATAGGATGATCTCATTGGTTGATTTACCTTTTTATTATGACATTACAGTAAAAATGATGTCAGAGAAACTCTTGAAAATCCATGTCTGATTATCACACGTGAGAAAACAGCTTGAGATAAATTGAGATTTTAAATAAACTTATAATTAGGATACTTGAATTATCAAAAATAAATTACTTAATGAAATAGCTTTAAGCTCCTTAGTACTGACCCATACATAAATAAACCTATCATTTCTGACAGGTTTATGCTTTTATATATATTTATATATGTGTATATACATAGAAAACTCAGTTCTACATGGTGACTCTGAATTCCATGCCAGTGATGCAGTCATCAGAATGTCTATTACTCCTGAAAAAGTCCTCTCTCATATATATATATATATTATATATATATATATATATATATATATATATATATATATATATATATATATATATATATATATATATATATCTATATAGGGCAGTTGAGGTTACATGAGGGTAGGGATTGATGGGATATGTAAAATATTCCGGTTTATTGATTGTCATAGTGCTTGTGTTTTTCTAGTTTATAAAGTTTAAAAAAGGGTTTTATCAAAAAAAAGTTATTTGCGTTTTTTAGATTCAGGACTAGTGACAGCTGAGTTTAATTTTTTTTGAGATGTTTGATTATTGAATTAGATTCAGAGAGGGCTAAGGTGTTTATACATTATTGGGTTTGTGTTGTTTCTGAAATCTTTATTACTATTATCATCATTACTATTTTTGTTATCATTATCTTTTTTTTATTATTACTATTATCATTATTACTACTACTATTATCATTATTATTACTACTATTATTATTAATGATAATGATAATAATACTTGCAGTCCTCTACAATCTATTGCTGAGCAATGACCAACAATCTAGAACAAAAGAAGGTTGAAGTGATATACAATTATATACTATTTTGTTGTTGTTATTATTGTTGTTCATCACTATTATTATTATAATAATAAACAATTTTTCCGCCAGGGCGGTTTGTTAATCTTGGCATGGCTTCAAACACTGTAGAAGAAATTTGTTTTTATGTCAACATTTTGATATAAGCTCTGATCGTGTTAAGCAGTTTGTATTGTTGGTGGAAGGTGATTATGATGATCTTTATTTTCTCTTCTAAACAGAGTTTACAGTGTTTTGAAGTAGTAGATGCTCTGATGATTGCACTGCTGGCATGAAACTCAGAAGCATCGTGAATAACTCAATATTTCTATGTACGCCTATTTACATATTCTCTATCCTCGATATCGAGCACTCTTCATGCATAGATAACTCAACCATCAGAAAAAATGATAAAAGTACAGTTTTCATGATTTGTTTTTATCAAAGTTGTGGCAACTTGATGATTTACTCAATCATTTTTGGTGAATAATAATCTCAAATGTGAATTTTAGTGGAAAAAATTTAATTCAGAATTTAGGGTGTAACTTCCACATGTGCAGTTACAGTCTGTCCAATTTTGTAAAATGTAAAGATGTATCCCTCACTACTTGGGTAAAAACTAATAGTTTGTTAGTTTATAGTTTTGCTCTTTCCACCGAAGATTCCTATGGGATCGTGTGTGTGTGTGCATACATGCTCACACACATGGAGAACATGTTGATTATACAAACATATGTAGAAGCATTACCTAGAATGGAAACATTTTTTTTCTCAAGATTACATGCTCACAATATGGACATATCCATGTGTGTGTGTGTGTGTGTTTTATACAGTTTTTCTTAAATAAACTCGTAAGATTTTGTAGGTCATTGCCTTTGGGATGATTAAAACTGCAAATTCCCAGGAGAATATATTTGTCTTAAAGGATTCCTATTACCAGACTGACAGTAATCACTTATGGTTCTTTTCTCAATGTATTACTGGAATGAGATTGCAGTTATTATCTTTGAAATGAAGAAGAAATTCAGTGCCAAGCCAAAAATAGTTTCTTCCATAGACTTCAGTAGGCTCCAAAGTTCTGTCATATGTTTCTTGGTAAGGGAAAAAAATGGTAGAAGGCAAATACTACCCAAGGAAAATTTTGTGGCTTAAAAACAAGAACCATAAGTTCAACAATGCGTCCACCATCTGTGGCAGTAGTAACAGAAGGGAGAAGGAGAGAAAGTATTTTGAGTCAATTGATTCTCATTCTTGTAAAAAAGGGGCCTGACATAGACTAGGCCCTCTCTGGTTAGAGGGTGTGAGTTCAATTCCCACCATGGGCTCGCTATTTAATTTTTGATTGTGCTGTTTAATCGTTGTTGTAAGATTTTGTCTGATTTAAAATTGTGATAAAAAGCAACTGAAAGTTAGGATGAAGGTAAAACAGGTTGAAAATGAATAATGATTTTGCAGTACTTCTTCCAAGAATGAATTTGAAAAAAGAAAAAACCGTTAACAACAAATTGAACTTTCATCTTCATGAAATTTATCTAATATACTTTGCCTGTTTTCTTTTGCTTCAGTCTGAATAATTTTTAGTGCAAAGAAAGTTAGGAAAATATTCTTGCTTGTGTTTCTCTTCATTTGTAATCAATAAATAAGTTTAAATACAGTGATATAAATGGATATAAATCGCATGTTATAGAATTCAGCAGTAGTGCAGGGTGCTTTGTATTACAAGTATGCCGTGTGCTGTGGATGCACTAAAAGACAGAAATATTTTAATGACTGTAAAAGCACCGGACAGTAAAAGCCTTTTTGGTAGAATGTAGGGAAGCTAGTTTCGATTGTTAAGTTTCACACACTTGCTCATTCGATGTTGTGAACAAATAAAAAGAAATAACGAAATTAATGGAAAAAAAACAAAATTTAGATTTGACTCTATTATCCGCTGATAATTGTGTGTAGTCCAAATTCTGTTTTTCATTCATTCTCTAATTTCTACAATCGGGACGACCTTACCTACATTGTGCTAAAAACATTTTAACTGTCCAATGCTTCTTACATGAAAAGATGCTCTGGGACACATCACCAGTGATATTCCTTAGGCCATTGTCAATGTCATACCCTCTTCAGGTGACCCAGACAGGATGGATCATGCCCTAACAAGTGCTAGCGGCATTAGCCCAAGGCTCACTTCCTTCTGATCCAGAGCCACCTGGAGTCACTCTTTGCAGCCTACGTTGCACCTTTGATGGCTCTTCTTTTTGAGGCCCCATTCATACCAAGCAGAGAGTATGTCTTTCACAGCGATTCACCAGTAAGGCCCCTACAACTCACTTCAATGGGTTCACAACAGGTCCTCCAACCCCCATTCTGGCACGACTCCACTAAATCCTGGTATTTTGATCGCTTTTCTTTGCTGGCCTCTTCCATGTGGTCCACCCAGGAAGCCATTAACTCCTTTAGGATGGCCTCAACACTAAATCTGACCATCCAGTCTAGAAACCAGAGCTGCCTCCCTGAGCCCTGCAGCTTCCAGTCTGGTCTGGGGGGAAAGGAGACCGCCCACTGGTTTAGGCTGTGATTGAGGTCGCTCTCCCACCCTGACAAAGGTGACACTTTTCCAGATGCAGATGTGCTTACTGCTTTTAAGGCTCTGGAGATGTTCTTTGCAACTTTTTCAGCACTTAGTCATGCCTTCAGCAGTAAAGTATTTTCTGTTTTGGGGCATCTGTAGTATACAGCAGACCCCAGATACAAAGCAACATAAAATCCAGATGTATAGCTAACAAAAATCTTTTTAAAAATATTTCTCTGGAATTAAGCAGTACACTAAGTGAATAGGTTCATCAAAGGAATTTGAGAAAACAAGAACTGACACTTACTAATTTCTGATATTGGATGTGATTAAATTGATACCGATGAAAGAGAAACTTGGCTGCTCGATGGCATTTGAGAAACGTGGACTGGAAGTTTCGACTTGTCTCACATGTCACCTTCACACTTGGTTTAATGAGGCAAGCTAAGAAAAAAGAAAGAGGGAAAATTATAGTAAATGGAGCAGGAATCAATATTTTGCTTGCACAAGTACTTAAGGCAGAGCTCTCCAAAGAGTATGTCACAACACTTTTGTGTGTCAGCGATAATCTGTAGGCGTGTCATAAAATCTAAAATAATTTTGTATATCTTTCAAAAGATACTTTTTCTGAGTCAGTTGAACTGCTGGGATGAAATCATATATTTGGTTTGGCTAATACAACTTGAGTAACGTGTTAGAAAAATTTTTATTCTCAAAAAGTGTGTCGCCAATGAAAAAGATTTGAAAAGTTCTGACTAGAGGTGTTTCTTTTACACTTGGGAATTATATCTAGCATGACTGCAAAATATTGAAATTATAATGGAAATGTTTCAGCATCTAGAAGTAGATTTAGAATATCTGTTAAAAAATCTTCTGATGCCAAAATGTATTGAATCACTGAAGCCCGACAAATGGTCGGACCAACCAGTCAAATGGGCTAAAGATTCTCCTCTCTTTGAGTGTGTGCGTGTGTGTGTGTGTGTTTCCTGGTTCTTTCAGGTCACTTTTTTGAGGCTACAATCTTGAAGTATTCTACTATGCACTACCTAAAAAAGTTATTTTTCTCCCTCAAAAAGTGCTCCTTTGGGTCTTTATGGTAATTTTGGACCAACATTGCACAAATTTTGTGCTGGTATTTTTTTTTTTTAAAAAAATGATAATTTCAGTTAAAAGATTTTTTTTTTTTAAAGATAATTTCAGATGATTTTTTTTTTTTTTTTTAAATTTTTTTAGATAATTAGTTCTGGCCCAAGTGTGGGCTATGATGAGGTATAGATATCTTATTGTTAATTAAAATATGTGTATCCAAAGCATTACATTTCAATAAACTATTTGCATTTTACTCTAAGAACAGAAGACATTTTTGATTCAATTTGAATTTTCACCTCTAATACTACTTGTCTATCATGTCATATCAAATTGTAAAAAAGTTAACAGCTTATTGAACATTATAAAATGTTGTCACATTATGACCTTGTACACAAATGTTTTAATTTAATACCAAATGGCTCATCCATTTAAAATTTTCATGATGCTTAAGGGGAAGCGTATTAGAATTCTGTTTACAATAAGGACTCAATTCTGTCATGCGCTCTGTGTTAACAATCACGGATAAATTAGTAATGTTCATCGTGGAATCATCAGTTAAAACAGTAAATTTACAATAAAAAATTATTAACAATTATTTGTCCTGGATTTATATAGTTGTAGCCCATAGTTGCCTCCTCCTCCTAATTCATCATCATCATGGCTTTTCTTACAGAGATATTCAACGGGACATATGCTTAGCAGTCAAGAATAAATGAACTATTCAGATTACTAACTTTTGTTATTCAAGTCTTACTCCAATGAAAAAGCTGTTTATAAACATCAGTGAAACTCAATGAATTTACTGTAGTAGTTGAAGATGTTTGTTCTGTGATGACAAATATTTCTTTTTCCTAGGTATAGATTAAAAAGTATTCACCTGGAGGTAGTCCTTTTTTGCTTTGCTGAGAAGCAAAAGTGACCCATAAACGGAAATTGTCTCCAACTTGAACACGTACACCGAGGTCCGTTGAAGAGCTGGCCAGTTGCTCTAGTGATGAAACTGAAGTGGACTGACTTGAAGTATTTCCCCATAAGAATATCTACAATCAACAGAAGAATAGAAGTTCACAAATTCAAAAAAAGTAACCTAATTTCCCCTCATAAAAAAAGTTTCATTATCAATAACACCTAATGTATAAAAATGGCCAGAAAACTCTATCAAATTCAAGAATAGCTGGGTAAATTGATTCCTGGCTCATTTTTTTCTTTTTTTTTTTTTTTTAATCAAAAACTGTCAACATAGGTTTCTCTTAGTTTTCACATTGTTGGCTATGTATTTATGTATGTATGTATGTATGTATGTATGCATTGCATATAAAATACATACAGGCTGAACTAACGAACCTAGAGGGCTGAAAATAGAAACATTTACTCCTTATCATATCTACAGATGTCCACTCAGATAGTGTAATGGTTAGCACATCTGCCTCACATACAGAAGGTTCTGGGTTTGATTCCCAGGAGGAGCAAAGAGTGTGGAAAATTCTTTATTAGGACAGATTTCCCTATACACTCAGCAGCTAATTCAGTACATCTAAGCTGTGTGACTAGGGTGGGGGTATCCCTTGGCGGATTTGTATTCTTCTAAAGGGGGTGGTTGTGGGCATAAAGTCCTGGTCTCTACCAGACTTGAGACTTGCAAGGATCACTAAACTGACACAGACAGCAGAAACTAGGACTCCATCACCTGCTATCGTACTTCATTAGGGGTTGTATCTTAGGAGACATGATGTTTTATCTTATGTCTACAAAAATGTAAAAAGGCTGTGCTTGCTTGCTTTTTTATTTTATTTTGAAAATTGAGAATTTTTTACGGATCACTGCCCAAACATAAGATGATAGAAGTAAGTTATTCATTGATCACCCCCTTTTCTCCAATTTTTTGATTGATTACCTCCAACAAGGTACACTGCATAAAGACATTGGTCATGTAACAGTCTCTATTGATTGACTAGCCACACCAATTTTAATTTATTTTTCCATATTCCAATTGATTCTTGATAATGAATTAAGTTTTAGAATGTGTATCGTAGCTCAAAATAGAAGAATTAGGAATAAACCTGTAGATAATTGTAATTTCTTTCGTTTCCAAGGATCATCTATGTTTACAAATATCTGAACAAGATTTGTCATTCAAAGAGCAAGAATTACAGCATTTGTACATCATAAACAAAGTAAACAACATATTTTTAGGAAAATTGTTGTTCATCAAGATGTATTCATTTTTCTCATATCATAAGATTACAGGAGTTGAACATAGATCGGAAACTTCTTTCATACCAGATAATAGAATCCTCACATGGAATGGCTACTTTGGGTACTTTTGGTATCTGTGGTAGCCAACAATTTAATTCCTCTCCCATATTTTAATTTACAAACTTGTCATCTGTAAAAGCTGATTTTCTTATGTTCCAAAGGCTGGAATTTTTGTAAATCCTCAAAATACATACCATATTTCTTGGCATCAAAGACACTACCCCCCTTCCCAGAGATAAGTTTTGAAGATTTACCCTGAATCTTAAAGGTTAATGGTTGCTTTTATCCCTTTTTAAAAATTTTTTTTATTGCTTTTTCCTTTCCTTCTTCAAAATCTGGATGCATCCTTCAGGCCAGGAAATAGGGTAATTAACTCAATTAAATTCTGATTTCCTCAAAGACTAAAAGTATAAGTATAAAGATTACTTATTATACAAAAAAATTTCAAGACAACGGATGAAGGCAATTTCGAAAAACATGTCGGTAGTTTTGGTTTGTTATTAAAAATATTGATCATCTTCAAGCATGTTTTTTTTTTTGTTTTTTTTTTTTGGAGTTGCTTTAGTAGCTCATAATTACTTTACAGAATTAAAATTTCATCAGAGATCTAAAATTTACAATTATTTGGAATGCTTAACTCTTTCAACTGCTCAAAAATGGACAGAAAAAAACACTGAAACTGGAATATTTTATAACCTATAAATGTTTTTTTTTTCAAGTTGGGTAGTTTTTTTCTGTATGCTTAAGCTCACGGGGGGATACATAATTAAATACTTGTTTTATTCTCGATTTTATCTATTTGACTCGTTTTTCATTGGTGGTGCCAATAAAGATGACAGCTGTAACAAATAACAGATCTTGATAAATAAACAGTTCCTAAGTTAATTATTTCAGGATGAAATTACTCATAAATTTATTCAGTAATTTGTGAGAACATAGTGCAGAATAATTATTGACAAGACATCATTTCATTATATAATATAGAAAAATTATTGCCCTGTAAGAAAAACATAAACACTAAGGATTCTTACAGGGAGAGGAAGTCTGAACTTGACAGGTAAGCACCCTCCCTTTTGAAAAAAAAAAAAAATTGAGACCTTGGAATCCTACTCCAATCCATGCTAACCTTTGTGGGTTTGGCCCTGGACAAGCTGGCCTCGCCTTAAAAATCCATCGATTAGGTTTGAGGAAAAATCCACACATAGGTCCCGCTGTCTTTGGCAATCTCTCCCAACAATCTTTGTTTGCAAAGCCAGGCCATTCATTCATTAATACAAAAATTATTTGAATCTTCTTTGAAAGCATCTCAATTTGCAAATTTACAAAAATGAATCTGTGCAAAAAAAAAATGAAACTTCAAATACCCCCACACAAGCACATAAGCAGCAAGCCAGCCACACCTCCAAGTTTTTCCTGGCAGACAAGCAACAAATGTCTGTTTTGGGCAAACTGACGGTTTTTGCCAACCATTACAAATACAATCTGCCAATTACCATGAAAAAGTTTTCCTTTCAGGCTTACATCAAACAAACTCTCCCATGCTAGAACATCTTTAACCTGTCATTCTGCCACATATTCTACCAAAGAAACACTTGTTCCACAGACTGAAGAACAATAAAGAAGTAGCCAGTGTTCTTCTTCTTCCTATTATGTTGCATAGTAACTTTTCTCCTGGATCATTAAACCATGGACCACAGCCAGATCATATGTGCTGACTATGTACGAGACAGTCTGCTGCAGCAACATATGTTATCTGCAAGGTTCTGCTCTCTAAAGGTTGATTTTGTAGATCTGTATTGACCAAAGTTTCCAATTTCCCTTGGACACTGCAGAATGAAAGATCAGATTTGAGAATATTTCTTATTCATTTGGAATATTTTGTCCCTTTGTTTTAGCCCCAAGAAAATTGTTAGTTTATTGCAGCTACCATTTACAAAGACTTTTTTGTGAATTTCATAGATTTATGATAACAATTAAGCTATGCTCATCCGTCCCGTGACAACATAGAATCATGAATTTAAGCTTAGAGCAATGGTTTGCGAAAGCTACCCCTTACTTGACAATATTTGGATACAAAGTTGATAATGAATTGCTTGTCTCTTTTTCTGCCAATTTGTCAGCTTCTTGTTACCTTCATAATACTTGCAAGCTGTAGGTGGACATCAGTGGAGCACATGTGGTAATTCTGCAGTATTAGCCAATAGCCATTACAAAAACATTCATTGACAATGCATTTCAGACTGTCCGGGGTCAGTTGAGAAGTGCAGTTGGCCACACAAACTCTTCCATCCATGTTTACTTCCTTAGCAAAACGTTTCACTTCACGTACTGGGTCAGAAAACAGAAAACCTGGCAATAAAAAGGCAGAGAAGGTCAATGTGCAATTAATCATTCCTGGATTTGAATCATTTTTTTATTTTGGGGAACATTCAAGTCAATTAAAAAAAGCTTTTCTGAAAGGAAATATTTATAGATTAAAAAAAGAGATTTAGTTAATAGCGTGAAAAGTATTCAGTTTTCCCATTGGCACCAAAGATGGTGAAGCTTTCTATCCCTTTTTATGTGTGTATGTGTTTGCATGTTCCAGCGCTCTTATCCATACCGTTTTAAAAATTTTATAATACTATATTTTAAATGTTTTCTAGTGTTTGTGATAAATACAATTTATTCTGATCATATTTATTCTTTGATAGATTTGTTTTATATGACTTCAAATTTGGACACTACAGTTGTTCAATTACTGACTGTAAGAGCTAATTTTTTTCAATTTTGAAATTGAAGCCATTCTCAACATCGGAGTAGAATGAATGGTTGCCATAAAGAAAGATTACAACATTTTATGCAAAATGATTCTGATGTCAAAACATGATATAATATCAGAAAAACATTCATAATTCTATTATGTATGTATGTATGTGTGTATATATATATATATATATTACAAAAAGACAATACTTGAGGGGAAAATAAAAAAGACCTAATAATCATAGTAAATATCTTTGGGCTTTTATATGATGTTAGATAAGTCTTTGGAAGGATGCAATGATAGCATGTCATGAGGATACATTGATTATTTGAAGTGAGTTCATCTGAAATGTTCCAATGTGAGGAGGAAGAAAAAAACATATTTGACTTTCATTCCTTGTATCATAGAAAGATTGATTGGCTAAAAATGTGAACATATTGAGATTATTTATTGAAAACAGCTTATTCTAACACAAGGCTGTAGTAGCACGGCATCCAGTGAGGATCGAATCCATCTTTGAGAGTAGATCAATAAGACCGTAGCCACACACAGTTGTTACCTGAATCTTAATCTGAAATTTTACAGTATAATGTTCAATCTATATGATCTGTGGACAGGGCTGGTCCAGGAATTTCATGAGCTTCTAGACGAGAGACTAAATTCGCACCCCCAGTTGTACCAAGGTTTCTCAAACTAGAGATTGTGACCCCCCCCCAGGATTGCATAAAGATTGGGGGGAGAGTAGCATGAAGATTATTGTTAAAGAGAATGAAATTATAAAAGATATGTAGATGAATTAAGGAAAATTTTGTTGTCAAATCATACTGTGGTCAAAATGAAATAAAATTTGCCGTCACAGTCAATAATTGAAGAACCATTGCGTCAAAATTTGAAATCATGTATGAAAATGCCATCAAAGAAGAGATAAAGTCAGAATAAATTCTATTTATGACATCACTGGCCTTTTACACAGGAAATCAACTAGAATAGAGTAAAAAAATCTAGGTTCTGGAGAATCTAGATATTCAGTCATGGTTAATTTCAGATACGACTCATTGACAGAATGGAAGAAAGTTTGAAAGGCATTTGTAAACTCCCAACAGATTTAAATCTGAATTCAATCAATTTAACATAAACTCTCATTGCAAACTTGACCCTCCATTATTTAAGAGGGAAATTTTCAAAAAACAAAAACAAAATGTATTTTTCAGATGTAGAAAGGAATAAATTATTTCTATTATTATTATTTGGACTATCCTCATCTTGGTTGTTTTTCATACAACGTTTCGGCCGTTGTACTCTATGGCCTTCATCAGGTATCATCTGGTAGGTCTGGATAGATGAGAATAGTCCGAATAATAATAGAAATAATAATAATATTATCTCAAAAATTCAGAGATACACAAAGGAATAAATGTTGGAAATTTCAACCCTCTAGCTCCATTTTTGTGGCCAGCACACATGCTACATACATACAAAGCCAGCCAGACCAACTTAAAAATTGAAGAAACCTATGTTGATACTTTAGGTGACACTTTCTGGTATTGAGTTTTGTAACCATCTTCTACAGGCAACTTTGCCGTTGGGAAGCTTTCTACTATAAAAAATAGGGTTTTAGTGTTTTTTGTACTTTGGAAACTCAAAATCCAGCACCTGCTTTGGCCTATGTTCGATGATAAAACTTCTGAGTGATGCCATCATAATTGTCATAAGCCATGTCAAAGTATCAGTGTAAATGATACTCTCATTTTGTTGAAATGTTGACGAGTTGGTTTCAGTTGCCTCATTAGTGCTTTTTACAGGAGTATCCGATTCAACATGAGAGTTATAGCTTTAAGTTCTTGATATGTAGCTGCTATATTTAACCTCTTCACTATTGAATCACTGCAGCCACAATCATCAACATCACCAGGTAGCAAAAAAAACATGGGCTAGAGGTATTCTTCCCTTTTCACTCATCTGCCTATGTGTTTAGTTCAGTGCTTTTGGTTACATTTTTAGAATAGAGCTGTCAAAATTTCCATGTATCATCCAGTAGCCACCTTCTTGAAACAGGTTTTTCATTAAAAAAAAATTCTTCTTTATTCACTTGTCTTGAGGGTGTACTTGGTTTACAAAAATAATCCATTGTAAAATGGATATATTTCACCACTGCTGCGACATGCCATTTATGATATTTAAGCATTTGTGGAAAAGCTCGGTTGGAATTATATATACATACATATATATATATGTGTGTGTATGTATATCTAAGAGAAAGAGAGAGAGAGAGAGAGTATGGTTAAATTTTAATTTGAAAAAAATGAATATAAATCCTTTTTTGTCTTATTGGTTCTGTTACATCTATTTTCTTGAAACTGATAACTCCAGTCAGCCTGTGCCTTTGATCTCAAGTCATGTATTGCTTTATGTAACTTTATATCACTGTCCAGAGAGTTGGAATTGGTTTGGTGGGTTAGCGAAGTCTTGGGTGACTGAGAGATAAAAACTTACAGAAAGGGGACATAGTGAGAAAAATAAAGCAACTTGACAGAGGTGGCAATATCTTCCTTGCAATGAATAGTCTCAACATCTAAACCTTCTTGATTCTCAATTGATTTATTTTCATGCCTTTTTTTTTCTTCCTCTTCTCCATTAACACATTGTAGGAACTTGAGTCGGATGTTTCAAGGGTTCCTCTAATATTAGTGAGATTTGATGAAAAAGGAGAATTTGCCATGAATAGATATGCACTATCATTGTTGCTGAATCATTATAATTCATGCAATTCATACATGTACAAACATATCCTTGTTATTATATAATGTCAAGAGAAATGCACTAAGTGATCTGCTATTCATGAAACCTGTAGGGCCCCCTACATTGAGTACAATTTGTTTGTCAAAGGATTGCCAAAGAGACCTGTTGTTATTTGTCTCTGTACAAAACTTTGAATTTAAAGAGATAGTAGGAATGTTCTTATGAGTTTTGTTGGATGAGGTGTTTTAATCATTATGATATGGTCAGAGTATTTTCCTCATCTGTGTTCATTTTTTTCACACCGTTCTAGCCATGTACCCATTGGCCTTCATTGGGTGTTGTTGGTTCTAGAATGTGGAATCACTACTCAGAGCGTATGACAGGTCAATTGTTTTCATTTTTGTACACCTGGGTTGTGTTATCGGGGTACATCTGAGTTTCCTCCCTGGCATTGGGTAATCTGTTTTTGCTTTCTCTAAGAAGTCTCTTATGATGAGAGGCTCCCAGATGCTATTGTTGAACCAATTAGCTGACCAATGTCAGTCTATAAGACTACAAAGACAACCTTGCACAATAGATAATAATGAAATCAAGTACTGGAGAAATGATCAGTGGTTAAGTTCTTGAAATGAACCAAACAATCTCCAAATTGATGAATTTTTCAGATCAGTAGTGCAGTAATATAGTTGTGTATGTGTATGGACGTTTGTATACAAATGATTTATGAGATACTTGAAGTGATCTTAGCCAGATTTCTTTCCCAAAACAAATAAAAATAAGAAAAAGTATTGTCAAGATCAAAAGTATTTGGTTAGACTAGAGATTTATGTAGACTAAACAAAAATTGTGTGGTGATCTTATTCCAATAAATATTTAGCCATTGTACCCAGTATGTGTCTGAAGATATATTTACTCTCTAAACTTGTCTCTCTTCATGTGATCATTTAGTGAAACAAAAACAACCCATTTTTCTCTTAATTTTTTGGCAGGGACGATATTATCATATTGAAGAGTTCCATCTTTATAAATACTTTTTGACTTTGACATTTAACAGTATTGCGAACTCAAATTTGATTTTTTTTTGTTGCTAAAATAGCTTCAAAGAATGACTAAAAAACTCCTCTACTTTCAGCTAACTTTATGGCTAAAAATATCATAAACCAATTCATAGCATAATTTTCAAATAAAACAGTTGACTATATACTAAGACTCCAGAACAAATTCTTAATAAAATTTTTACAATTACTTTAAATAAACTAATCAGATTTGTAGTGGATTGGCTAAAAAAATCCTAGTGTCTGAGGCGAAAAATAAGGTAATTGGCTTCAAAATGGGTGGCCGATTTGCGATTTATGTATAATGTGAAACTGAACCCCTACATCACACCAATCTTCACAAAACCAGATGTTCAATTTATTATGTAAAATCTGATAAACTTATCCCTTACTTAGATCTTTTTTTGTTTAAAACTGTTCCAAGAAATAGCTAAAATAGGTTAAACTTATACCAGTTTTGGCTTATCTTATGGCTAAAAATGTTATATATACATGTCTTGTGTAAGCCTTAAAATAGAATTTAATCAACTACTAAGTTTAAAACAAATGGCCAGATTTTCAGCTATCTGTCATCGCAGATTTTCATTGGCTAGATCTTGCCAAAAAATGGCTGATTTAGCACCTGTGATCTTTAATGACGTTTGAGTTTTTACCATGTTGTAGGGAAGAGAATGACTTAATAATGATGACAGCCAATATGCAGATAGTGGAATATGCTGTCATGAAATAAATCAGGCAGAGGAATGTTTATTAAAAAGGCACAAGATCTTGTCTTTCAATAAGCATTCCTCTGTCAGGTTCATTTCACAAGAAAAATGTATCAAAAGAGAAGGATATTGGAATATTCTGTAGAGAAGAAGCTTAATAGCCGAGGTAATATGGATACCATCCACCCATAGAAGGTAAGGGAGGTGACAATAGATGAATAATATCATTTATAGAGAATATTTTTTAGCTATTCAGAATAGGAAAAACATTTTTAGATGGTGCCTAGATGGTACCTTACAGACTCAAGGTTGTAGCCCCCAAAACTTTACCAGGAGTGCCCGGAGACATGCATGCACACATAAGTAAAGAGAGAAGAATTTGTAGGCCACTTGGCTGGTTGGTTTGTCGGTTGAGCCGTTCAGAGGGGCTACAGCGATTTGATTACAGATTGTGTGAAATATAATTAGTCTTTTTTGGAAAAAGACTGTCATCGACTTCGACATTTCCTGGATATTAGCAGCTGAATAGTTATTTAGCACAGATTTCGATTCTTATCATTCAGTAATATGACACCAATTGGTTACGTAACGACCCATTTAAACTGGCATCACTAATTACACAAGAACCGGGATCATTAATGAGCTGGGCCTATAAGCGCAATTTTCCCTTTCCCCATGGAGATGATTAAAAATAGCTTTACTACGTAAAATATACATCAACATTTACTTTTCAAAATGGAAGGCAATCAAGTTCATCTGATCAAGGTGAAAGTCCTCTTTGTCATTGCATAAATTCTGGCATTAATCCAACAGAAGGAACAAATGTGATGCTAAGGTAAATAATTAAAGCAGGTAAGCACAAGAACTGGCAGATTAGTGTTGCAGGCTTCCCACAGGTTTGCAAACAATCTGAAACCCAACAAAAATATTATCCCATCTGACAGCACAGTTTGACTTTTTATCTTATAGTTCTTGCTGCACATTTGCTGCCATCGTTACATCAGGCCAAAAATATCTTCAAGATGCTTATATCTAAATAATTGGACAGTGCACAATAAATCAACCCAGAGAATATACAGCTCTGTTCATAAATTGAACCAAAATATAATCAAGAAATATAACAAAATAAAATTCTTTTAAGACCATTCAAGGCAAAGACTTCATTCAAATATTTTGCAGTATATGATTAAAGAGAATGAATTTTAAATCTCTTTTTAACTGTTGGATTGAAAGTTTCAGTAAAATGCAAATTAATCTAGCCAATGGCTATGCACTAACTATTGATGTCTGAATGGATATATTTTTCTTACATACTCTCTGTATAGCACAACTCTTGAAAGAATCGGAATATTCATTTTTGAACTGACAATTTTTGTTCTGCCTCTTGGCAAAAATCAACTCGGTGCACCTTTTATGCAAAATCAGTTCAAAATAACTATGTAAATCTTTCTAATAGATTTTAAAAAGAAATAGGTCTTACAAGTCACTCAATAGAAACCATCATGTGACCATCATCTTTTGGCAGCATACTGTGTTGGGTATGATGAATTGGAAAAAATCAAAAAGGGGTGATCAATGAAAAAGTTACTTCTCTCACCTTTTGCTTGGGCAGTGATTATTAACTGATTTAAGGAGGATTTTCGAAGATTAAAAAGAAAAAAGAAGCTCTTTGTAGACATAGTAAAGAGTGAATGTTTAAATTTTCTGCCCTCTAACACCATTTGTATGTGTCATAAATATCCAGTCAGTAGGATTCACTTGGAAACTGAAGAAACCTTTGTTGACAGTTTTCATCGATGGTTTCTAACAGGAAGAATGAAATTTAAATGAATACAGTATTTATTTGTCTCAATGTTGCCTTGAACTTTAAAAGAAATTCAAATCAACTTTTATGGGAACAGAAACTAAGGCACAATTCATCATCTTGGGATTGAAGTGAAAAGTCAACAAAATAGATGCAAAGCATAAGCTCCAATGCAATTGAGTCATTGGAGTATTACCAACCTGACCAAGTAACAAAAAATTATTGTGGCTAGGTATTCATCCCTTGATTCTATGTCCATTTCAGGTCAAATCTTTTGGTATACAGCCTTGAAAATTATCATGTATACTAAAGTAGGCACCTTTTGAAAACAGCCTTTCCATTTTTGGGAAATTGGTCTTTTTTCACTCATATTTAGGGGGTGCTTGCTCGATTAAAATAATAATCAATTGTAAAATGGATACATTCATTTTGCCACAGTGATGATGGGGTATCTAGGACATTTAGGCATTTGTAGAAAAGCTTGTTTTGAATGAGATGGGGGGAGAGAGAAGGAGTAAGCATTTGGCTTAATTCTAAATATAAAAAAATATAAATCACATCCTTTTTTTTGTCCTACTTGCATTTGAAATTGGTAATGTTGGTTGGTTGTATGTCAATGCTTTTGATCTTGCCAATTCGATGTATTGCTTTATGTAACTTCGTATCACTGTCTGAAGGGTTGGGACGTGCTAGGTGGCTCATTAAAGTCAAGGATGACATAGTGGGAGTATGATGACAAAGATGAAACAACCAGGCCACAGTGATTCATATTTAGGCAGAGCTGGCAGTATTCATTTTTTTTAGTTAGTCTACCATTCATGAGTATACACTAAGAGACTCTGAATAGAGAGCATCAAACCTAATTCTCATCTAGACATGTAACAATTAGTCTTATCAGACTAATCTTGAGGTATTTTGTAAAGATACTGTGATGAATAAAATATGGAAGTGTATATCCTGGTGTGAGTAGTTTTGCCTGAATCCCTTAGTCAGATGTGAATTCACTCAGATAACATTTCATTGTTATGATACTGAGGCTCAAAAAAGGAGACATTCAAGCAGGGGTGTCCACTAACATTTTTTTTTTCTTTTTAAGGGGAAGGTACACAAAAGGATATATTTCTCAATATTTGTGGCAATATATATATATATATATATATATATATATATATATATATATATATATATTGGATATCTTAGTAGAAGCCCTTATACCAGTAAAAAATAGTATAATTATACATCTATATGGATATGTCAAGTTGGGATTACATAAAAGAATTGTACAGCACCATTATCCTTTACTAAAAGGTTCCTTCTACAGACACCAGAGCATTCAAGAACTGTGGAGTGTTAAGATAGACAAGGACAGTCGAGTTAATTGACTAGTGGCTTTTAGTTGAAATGACATTTTCCTAAAATAAAGATTTAGTTATCAATGTGTCTTATTGTGTTATAAAAACCTGTCACTAAGTAAATGGTATGAAATATTTTTGACTATGCTTCCAAGCAAAAAGAAATAGATATTTTCTTGAAAAATGAAAAAAAATCAGGTCTTAAAAGACAAGACTGGCTGCTTAGGGGTCAAACATCACTCTGAATATAACTATTTCAGTCACTACATGGAATTTTTCAAAAAACAAAAATATACTTTCTCCTACTCATTTAGGGGAGTGTGTTTACAAAATTTCAAGTTTCTTCTATGGATGGTTAGGGCTGAGAAGAAGAGAGAAAAAAGAATTTTAGTAAAGATAAAAAAAGAAGGAAGAAAAAGCAATAGATCTGTATAGTGACACCAGATAATTCAATCCAGCATCTATAGCTTTCCAACTCCCCCCCTCTCTCTCATTAATTGATAACAAAGGAATAGAATCTTTCTCTCTTTTCATCATTTTAAACATTTCACTCTTTAGTCTGAACATGTCATTGTTGTCAGGTGAGGAAAATCAAGTCAACTCAGTAGTTTGATAAAAATCAGCATACAGACACAAAGACAATGACCACAGCAGCAAATGTCCTCAAGAAGTTAAGCGTCACTACGTTTCTTAGTATAAATGTAATAGTAACTGAGATAATGGTCTGAATTCACCCTGAAAACTCAATGAAACTTCACAACCGGACTTTCTCATAATCTATAAGTAGAAAGTTCTTATGAAAACCTTTTGTTAGCGAAAATGGTACAAGGCAAGTAGTTAGCATTAATTAGTATGGAAAATTTTTTTGAGCATCCCCAGAACTGGAAAATAATGATGGTATGTTAGGCTGAGTCATCAGAGATTGGGTGGTGTGAGATACAGGAGAATGGAGTGTAAGATAGAAGATGAGGGTACATGCTGCTTTTATAACAGCTCACAGTAAAAACAAACACTGAATATTTCTGCTTTTCACTTTTTTATTTTAGGAGCGAAAAGCTTTCTAAAATTGGATAATACATATATTCACTCATATTGTCCCTAGGCACCATCTAAAAATGCCCCATCCCCCCAATGCTTTTTTGGTCTCTAAGGTCATTTTGGACTAACAGTGCCAAATTGGAGAATACCTGCATTCACATATGATTTGTGATTTTTTCTTAAAAGAAATATACTAAAGAATTCCAAATTTTCTTTAGACTCAGCCTACGATAGTAATAAAGAACTTTGCCAAAAACTTGCATTGGTTTAAATTACAAAAAGAATTTTGATTCTTGAACTTTGGTAATGAGAAGCAGTTCTAACTAAACAGGTCTGTTTAGTCACTCAAAAGAAACTGTCACATGACCAGACTAATATCTTTTGGCAACATACTGTTTTGGTGGTGATCAATTAAAAAACTGAAAAAAGGAGCGATCAGTCCATTGTTTTGGACAGTGATTGTTAAGTTTGAATTTTCAAAAAAAAAAAATTTACGGTGACACAAACCAAGTGATCATTTTAGCTTAAACTTGAATTGCTAACTGAACCCCCCAACTAAAAACTTGCATAGAGAGGGTTCAGTTTTTCAAAAACAAAAAAAAAAAGAAGTTTTTCACAAACATTGTGTGGAGTAAATGCTGAAATTTTCAGTTTTCTGGCTTCATTGTGAAGCCTATACTCATCATACATACAGGCATACATAGCCAGCCACACCAACTTGAAAACTGAGAGAAACCTACATTGACAGTTTGGGCTGACAGTTTCTAATAACTATGCTGGCACCTGTGATACATCCACCCTATATGTTCCTTGGAAGATTTGTATGTCTATGCATGAGCAAACGCTTGTCAGTTTTTGGAGATTTAATGGCATAAGGGGGAGAGAAGAACGAGGAGGAGGACCACGACTGATGAGAATCCAGTGGAAGGAGGGAAAAATGGAACTTAGAACGAAACAAAAGGAAGTGCATAAAATGACTCATTATTTTTTCGAAGCAGTTACGAAGAATCATTTTTCGTTGGTTGTTTTTATTTTTCAACTGACAGACTTGGCTAACCTTATTCCAAACAAGCAGCCGACCCAACCTTTTCCAGCCCAGATCATCACCACCTGGATGATGAGCTGGAAAAGGAGATGCTTATTGGGTTCAGGAGAATCCAAAAATTATAGAAGTTTATGAGAAGCTGTGTGGTTTCTGCCAAGCAATAAGAAGAAAGCTTTGCCAGTTCTAGGATTTCAAGTACTAACAGCCTTCAAGTAGACAGGTGGGTGGGCCAGACAGGTGGAAGATCCTTTACTCCTTATTTTGCCTTCCAAACTAATGAATTTCAGCTGGGCACAAATCTATCTGTTTTGCACTCGACTATCTCTATTTAAAAAAAAATATATATATATATCTATAATTATACCAAGACAGTAAAAGCTGTAAACTTACAAGATCAGTTTTTTAGTTCTGAAATTTTATCAAATGCCTCATCAAATATTCTTTCTAAAGACTTGTGTAGGAAAGTGTTGTCAGTACTTCAGAATACTTGTAGAATCTGATGTCTTTGCTCTATGAATGTCTACTTGTTGAACTAGCTTTTATAAACAGAAATAAAGATATCAAAACATTTAGATTATTAAGCTCATGGTTCTCTTTTGCCACAATGGCAAATTTTAAATCGATTCTGCACACCGATAATTTGCTCATGATGAGTTTTTGTATAAACTGTGATTTGAATAGTGTACACAGAATTTTCATGTTGCCAAATGAACAGATACTAATAGAATTCGAAACGAGTTCAATCCTTCAGTGAATGTAATATTTATTTGGATATCAGCAATCAGCTTTTGCTTAGACAACTTGAGTATTGATAACTGTTCTCTTTCAATCGTCTGATTCAAATTTACTGATACATTATAGTTGTTTATTTATACAAGCACATAAAGCATTCAAATATATTTCATATGATATCTTGTTTAGTAAGCTATTTTCTAATGCCCAGATGTTATGTCATCTATTCATCATCCTGTGTTTTTTTCTTTTTTTCTTCTTTCCATGATAGAGGTGATAACAGTTGAATGGTGACAAATTTTCCCAAGTTTTGCAAGTTTGTTTTGAGAATAAACATTGTAGCCATGGCAAAATTAACAATATCTTCAGTTGTCATATTTTAATGGGGACATTGAGGAGCATAGTTGAGTGAACTGTGACTCTAGAAATGAGGCAGTGGAAGGGAGCAGGAAAAACCCTGTTTTATTATGGGTTTTAGGCTAGAGATAACAGTTTCAATATCACATCAACTAAACTTTTAATGTAGAATTGAGTTTTCTCTTTCCATTTACTCAAATACTTATTCCACGTTTATACCTGATAATACACACTTTTTCTACTGGTGATGCTATATAGTTTGCAATAAAACCATTCAAATGTGATGTCCACAAATAACTCTTTGAACATTTGGTAATATTGATGAATACTGAAGAGACAGAAATTAGCAATTTCATTTAGTAAGCAAATGACAGAGGACCCTGGACACATATTTATTTTAAAAAAGAAACCATATTAATTCAAATTGGAAAAGAGAGTTGGTTGGCTGGGCACTCCCATCAACATTCTGGTGATTAAAATCTGAAGACTAATTTTGAAAATATCCAATTAAGTAAGCATGTGTAGGTAGTTACTGCTATCCCTAGTGTTTGAGAGCATGTTAGTATTGAGCACAACAATTTCCTGTTACAGGCTAAAGGTTAATGCAAGTCTGTAGATATTTTCTGCTTTTAAGTTATGATCATACAATAATTATAATCAGTGAACCTTTTGTAGTTGGAAGCTTCCCAAATGTTTCACATCTGAATAGTATTATGCTGAGATATGTATATCTATAAAATGCATTGAAAAACATCAACATCATAACCTTATGCAACTGATTTTTATTGAACGAACATTGTGGTTTTGTAAGGAACTCTCCACTACAATGGGGGGGGGGTTATCACTTAGTCTCAACCCTGAGTTCTATTACTTTAAATGGATCCTAATTTGGTCTACAGCAACTTTTTTGTAGCTTGTGGTCAATATAAGCATTTATTTTAAATTTTTATAATTTTTTTACAGAAAGTCAATTCTATAATTTATATTGTAGAATTTCTATTGTTTTGGCCTAGCAAATGAATGATATTGTAATTCATATATTTGTCTACAATAGAAATCAAGTATGGTTTCTGTAATATGATAAACAAATATGTGGCCTGAATAGAAAAGAAAAATGTCTTATGTGGCCTGCTAAATCAAGAAGGTTGCCATGCCAATGAAAGCTTGGTATAGAAAAATATATTCCTTAACCAGTTGTTCACTGCTTTGCCTCTTCTGAGATCCAAATAATCAGTATCAAAATGAATTTGTACATTGTTGTAAGTCGGTTCAATCAACAAATCAAACATATTCCCATAAGTAAACACTTAGACGAATAGACTTTTCATCACAGCCAGTCAATTTCTTAATAGACTCTAGCATAGATGTCATTTACTATAATTCATTTAACCTGCATTTTATCAATGCACAATTTTCATATGCATCATCCTGACCTAAATGAACCCTGAACTGGTTCCATCAACCCATAACAACTATGCTGCATTCCTGACCTCTGCATCAACCATTACTACTCTTGATTGTCATTGGTAACCAACAATATTGCTGAAATCTGACTTGAGAGCACTTCATTTTCCAGTCTAAGTTATGATTTCAAGACAGCCTTTTGACTGAGTTTAAACTGATTCATTGTCTGTATGTGTGGCTGGTTCAAAGTAAAGACTAGCAAATATGCTCAGTTTGTGTATCATTGAATGCTTGATTGCAAAACTACTTGTTTATGAATGAAAAAAATGAAGAAGGTCTTACATCTGCTGAATGGCTAAAGTAGTTATTTTGCAAAAATCAGCCAGTGTGAAGACATTGTTATGCAATTTCATGTCAGCTGGAATGAATGAATTCTCTGATCTCCTAAGAAATTGTATTTCCAGTACAAAATAAGTTGGCTGAAAGGATAACTGGATTTGTGATCACTTTCATACAGCAGTGAGAGTCTTAAACATACTGAAACCTAAAATAAACAAATACATGAACAGGTCTGATAAGTCACTCAATAGAAAATGTCACATGACCAATGTCTTTTGACTGTATGCTGTTGGGGGTGATCAATTAAAACATTTGAAAAAGGGGTGATCAAAGAATAAATTACTTTGTTGGGCCATGATCATTGAAATGGTTTGAATTTTGAAAAAAATGTGTTAATGCTGCTGGACGCAAACATGGGACCAATTTGACTTGAATTTACATTGTTGATTGAACCCACCAACAACATTATGCAAACAAAACAAAAAACACTTTTTCTAGACATAATAAAGAGCAAATGTCTAAATTTTCAGCCCTCTAGCTTCATTGGTATGGCCTCTGTGTGAAACAAATGTAAGCTAGCCAGACTTACTTAAAAACTGGAGAAAGTTATTTTGACAGTTTTGGTTGACCCTTTATCCAACATCTGATCTGAACATTGTAGAAGAGACCGTTGATCAAAGATGTCAAAAATCTGGTTTCTTTCAGTTTTGAGTCTATTCTACTTACATATGAATATCTCTGGACTGTTTATAAGCAACACCAATTAACCTGTTAAGATGAAAATTGTATCTATTCCACTAAATCCCTTCTGAGAGAACTCCCCCACCCATCTGAATAAGTTTTTAGAAGGGGGGGTTGATATGCAATGAATCTTTATGCTAAATTGGTCAATAGCTTTCATTTAGATTTCAATTTGACATTCTGGCAACATTTGGATAATTCAAACCTCCACCACTTACCCCCCCCTTAATTTTTCCTTGAAAACAATTAGTTCTCTCCCAATGTACCACACATAAACATAAGGTTCTATTATCTTAATGCAATGAAATTGTTACAGATCAGTTAGAAAAACAGAGCTTAGTCAGCTGTTCTCAAGTCAGATACAATTGAATTGAATTCACCAAAACTGTTTATCAACCTGCAGACATCTTTCACCTGCACTTTATTCTCCAATTTAAGTGAGAAGAAAGTGAATCACCATCCGCTATATGACATGAGTAAATGCAGCTACATTATAGTTTGACCCTGTAGCAGCCAAACTTGTCTAACTTCACTCTGAAAGAAGCTTATGAATTTCCAAAAATATTTTGACTTTTGTAAAAAAAACGAAAAACAAACACTTTTCCTCTAACTGAAAAGATCTTTAAATTTAGCCACGAAAGGGAACTTAATGAAACAGTATCTAGATAATTCTAGAAAATTCTAGATATAAGAATCTGCCTCTCTCATTTCCCTTCTCTCTCTATCCATCATTTTAAACTTTCCACTTTTTAGTCTTGATTGGAAGTCAGAAATTACATGAAAAAAAAAAATTGAAATTCAATTGGAGTTTGACAATAACAAATTCTAACTATTAGTTTGTAGTCATTCATCTCATTTATAGACGGTACTTCCTGTGAAAGTATGTACAAGTTTCTTACACTATAAACCCAGGAAACACTTGCTCAAGCATTTAAGACAAAAAATTTGAATTTACAACAGCATATAAGAAATATATATTTTTTTTTTCCACCTTTTAAAAAGCTGACATTGGACTTGAAAATTTGAAATAGATCTGTTGAATTTCAAGCAAACCTATTTCCTTTGATTGCTTTTCTGTTATTTTTATTACAAGCAAAAAGCACAAGAAAATTTGAATTTCAACATCCATCTTTTCTGACCAATAATAAAATAGAACGTAACTGACCAATCATTAAGCATCTGAATTAGACATCTTTTTGAACTGATTATTTCATATGAACAGCTATTTTTTTTTTTTTTTTATGCCTAAAACTTCAATGTTTGATTGGCTACCAGATGTGGCACAATAAGTTAGATATCTAATTACTCATCAGAATTTTAACCTACACATTCTTTTATTTTCTTCAATGCAGAGAAGAAATTCACAACCCATTTCATTCAAGAACCTT
Source organism: Thysanoteuthis rhombus (assembly GCA_963457665.1). Lineage (NCBI taxonomy): Eukaryota > Metazoa > Mollusca > Cephalopoda > Oegopsida > Thysanoteuthidae > Thysanoteuthis > Thysanoteuthis major. The sequence goes on along the minus strand of OY735211.1, from coordinate 12,577,721 downwards.
TCAATACAGTGTGTCCCTTTCCTTATCCCAAGATATGTTTTCAATTTTATTTGCCATTATGAATCCAAAGTCATGTGTAAAATTTAAACCGACAGTCAAATCCATTCAAGGTTTTATTTTTACATTACTTCTACTATGAATGACATAATAGAACTAATTTTGATTGGTCACTTAGTGAGCTTGATTTTCATTGCATGCTGCAGTATGGTGGCCTTGTGTCCAACTAAGCTTTGTAAAGAAAGAGTGCTTACCATAGAGTGATAGCAAGCTAGTCTTGTAGTTCACTTGCACTATTATCCTGGCCTCAAACCAAGCTAAGCTAAGTTTAGTAAATATCTACATCCAGTTTTATATGATATGAGTAAACTCACAATAAACATAATTTACCTATCCGATTTAAAATCCAGCTGGCCATTAATATTAATGGGAATGCATCACATCAGTCATTTTTACAACAGGTAAAGAAAAATGAGAAGCCAAGAGGAAAAATGAAATGATTTCTGTTGGTTTCTCAGCAAAGCAGAAAGTGTAATTATTATCGTGACACTGCTAATATGAATTATGTTGTTGAGAGTACATAATACAAGTATGATGAGCCCCTAAACAATCCCAAACACATTGAAACATTGTAAAATAAGCTTATATATTTAGGGTTCTTCTACACTTGGACGGCAGTTAAGTGCCTGGATCATCTCGTGTGCATTGCAGTCAAAGATTTGAGCAAGTTTCCATGGTTACAGATTTACGCAGCATCCATACTGCTGATGTTGGTTCTTTGCCAAAAGCCAAGAAATGCACAGTGAAAAGATTTGGCAACAATCCAAACACATCAACGATTCCTTCCTTAGGAAATGTGAGAACAATTTTCTCATTCATTTCTTGTTGGCTTGTGGATCAAAGTTGTTTTTTTATTTATTAAATTCATCAACTCATTCCAGGCTACCATTATTTCCTTCTTGAATCTTTTTTTGTACATTTTCTTTTTGTTTGTCATTCTCAATAAAACAATAACAAAGAGGTAAAACAAGTTTCTCTTGGATGTAGTTGGCGGTTGCTGGCTTGGGGGATGTACAGAGAGAATCTTCCAGCTGGTAAAAAGATTACCAAACAGTAATGCATCACTCAGTCTGTCAGATTTGGTGCCACCTAATACCGAACAGCAGAATAAAGTGAGGAATGTATTAGCTCTGACTTTCTCACCTTTCTATTAAATATGTTACCAGGTAAACTATGAGCAGGAGACAACATCATGTAAAATTATCAGCAGCAAGTTGGTAGGAAATGCTGTAATCCTTACTCTTATTTTTCTTGGAGTCAAAAGCTGAGTGTGTGAGTCTGGGCTTTGAGTCTTGTTAATGTTCTACTAGAAATACTTGAGATTCAATAAAACACAGGGTGTGGGCTTCTCTCAGTGTTTTAGACATGGGAATGTAAGAAAATGCTCTATGAATTCGATATGATCCTGTATAAGGGCACAGAATTAGTTTATATTCTAACGGTGGTCATATGATCACACATCACATTCTACTCAATACTTTGTACCCAAGAAAGTTGAAATTAGGCAGATTACTTCAATATTAAAATGATTACAGTAACTGCAATATAAATGGTCTGGTCAATTTCATTTCAATGAATTTTTTTTGATCACGAGTCGAAAAACCGCTAACAGCAAAATTTCCGTTGGGCAGTCACAGGTTTTGTTACGTAAGTCCAAGCAAATACCCTAATTATGAGCCCTTTTCTTTCTGAATAGACTCCAACTTGAATAATCCTTCTTTGGGTTCTGATTGGTTAAGTCAACAAAGAGGTTGTCATATGACCTGATCCCTACTACATCTTGATTGCCAACTCAGCTGCTGCTGATTGTATTTTTTTCCTTTTTCAAATTTGGGACCTTTTTTTTTCAACTGAAGTGTTTTTCATTCTGTTTTTTTGTACAAAATAGGAAGCCCTAAATCAAAGGCTGACAACAGTTGATAGAAAAATAAGTTATGAATTGCAAATCAATTAGAAAACTGTACTGACAATAAGATGATTTTTATTTGCAACAAACAACTTGATCAATAATTTTGAATTACAAACTTTAAAACACAATTAGTTCATATATAGACCTCCAGATTTAAGTAGTGCTTCCATTACCCCCCAGTCATCAAGAGGGGGTAATTCTGATATGTGCTTAATATGAATCATACATACCTGAGTAACACCTCAGGAAATCATTACTTAATTTGAATTTTTACTGCATAGGTTTCACATAGCTGAGGAAACTGCCCAAAGGGTGGTATTTTCAGTTAGTACTACTATAACACTGATGACTTGGTTGTGTAATTCTATTTATTATGAACACTCAAAATTGCTGTTTGGCTGAATGTCAGAGAGTGGTTATGAGAAAGATATTTAAAAGAGATATTACTTAAAATTTAGGCAATTCTTGTACCTAATCCTAATTCCTTTCATCAAGATCTTTTTTATAATAGACTTCAGTGATGATTGTAATAGGACTGGATTAAAGCCCCCTCAGTACCCCAAGCATAGCTCCAAAATAGTGCCCCCCCACCTTAGCCTTCCCATTTCTTAATTGACAAGATTTGAAAAAAAATTACACATTCCTGAAAAAATGATGGTCACATTCATTTAAAACACATCAAAATATAAGAGAAAAATACATTTTCTCATACAAGAATACACCTTCAATAAACCAAATCTTTACCGAAAATACTTGTACTAGCATAATGATCAGTATTCTACAATAGTATCTGTTTGGATGACTGAATCATTTGAATGTTTGAATTAACTTTACAGAAACGAGAAAAAATTGAATTTAAATTTTAAATTTTCATGATGAACAATTCAATTTGAATGGAGTGAAACCTGTAGTGCCCCCCTCTCTTTCAATATCCTAAATACACTCTTATTTTGCTTAATGGTTAATCGAGGGCTGAATGGAAAAAAACCCAAAATAAAATACATTCATTACTTACCTTGAGTACCATCAGGCTCCTGGTCCTCCCTCAATGATGATGGTAAAAGAAAAAGGACAGGGGTATGACTTTGTGTCATTTTATAGACATCTTTGATGTTGTAATTGTCTGGTGGGATAATCATGTTGCCCAGTTCGGATACTATCAAGCTGTGGCACAATTCACTGAACTGATCAAGAGAGAAAAACAATGACTTGAATAAACTTCTGCATAAGATGATTTTTTTTAAAGTCTTAGCTAGCTTAAAGAAAACTAATTCAATCTCATTTAACACTTTTTCACATCAATAATGCACAATTCAATGCTGAAAATCCAACACATTAGGATTCATAGGGAAGTATATAAATCTTTTATCAAAACTTTGACCCATTATATAAGGTTGGTGCAAAAATAATTGCATTTTTTGTTATTTTAAATCTTGATGCCTATTTTGGAATAAACTATAATTCAACTATGTTCATGGAATACATCATTTTAAAGCAAAAAAAAAAATTGAATTATTTTTGCACAAACCTAATAATTCATATAAAATCTCAAGTTATGCATTTTTTTCAGAAAATACAAATAAGATATAGATGTTATGGTCATGATTACAAGTATTTTCATGTAGGAAATGCATGTATTATTGTTCTCTGTTACCCTCATTGAGGGTGGAGCAGGGCTGGGTATACACGGGCAATTGTTAGTAAGACCTATTTTTGTTGCTTAATTTTGGTGATCTTATAAAAACCGATGTATCTAATGTGATTTGGTCATAACCCCTTAGCCTTGGGAAAAAGGTTCCTCAATCCTAGTCCTTGTGCTGCGTGCTTAGCGGAGAAGCATTGGGTACTATTTTGAAAGACTTTGTTATGATTCGGTGGTGGATAGAACCATGGCCTACCAAATAGGAGGCAAGCACTCTACCCATGGGCCACAGTGATCATTCTTTCATGTAATGTAGAATTATTAATTTACATTAGATTAGTTAAAAGATAATTTAACAATTTGTATTGCATTTTGAACTTTATAAACAGTGTTACCAATGCTGAATCGACCTAGTAAAAGCATTAAAAAAAAAAAAACACTTGGCTATTTTACAACCATTTTGATGGCTAGAAATAGCAAGGTAATCATAGTGCTCTGAATGGGCTAAAAATAGTACTAAATGTTGCATTTTCATGCTGCTAAAACAAGAAACATGTTAAATTCAGCGCAAAAAGCTCTAAATTGGCAACAGTGCTGACAAACCAGATATTTTGCTAACACATTGAAAGAATAAAGTTTCTTTTTAATACAAGGATTTGTTATGAATGATTTCTTTTTGAAGTAAGAATGGTATAATTGTTGTTGATCACTATTGAACATCACAACAATGACCAACTGCCAGATCAAAATATCAAGTACAAAAAGGTTCAACTTGGTGGATTATAAAGATGAGACATTGTTACTATTATACAACTAGCATGTGCAAAAATTGATCTAAATTTATCAAGAACTTTTGAAAATATTACATAGACAGACAGTTCCTTTGCAAGTTTTATGTAATTTTTGTCAAAGAAATGTGAATTGTCAATCAACTGTGATTTGAATTTTGCAAAGACAGCCTGTTCATTAGAAGTATGTGTTAAATTGTGGCAGGTGTATGTAGTAATAAAAGAAGAAACAAGATGTGAGATTGGCAGTATTAGTCAATCAGAATGAAAATTGAGCAGCCATTTTGAAAATCATCATAAACACTGGATGACTTGAAAAAAAACATAGTCAAGTGAAAATTATGCTTCTGAAACTTGGTATATTAGAGAAGAGAAAAGTTGCTAGGACTACTAATGTCAACACATTTACATAGTTAATAATATCAAAGTATCATGAAAGAAAAATTCTACATGTTTTGCCATTGTGGATTTTTCAGAAATAAAAAATTATGTTGAAAAACAAGTTAAAAATTTTTTTGACTGAAGTTGCAATGGCAAAACATAACTCCACTTTGAGGAGCCCACCTTCATCATACCAATGTTATTTCCATGAATATCGACCATGTTCAGAATACTGTAGAAAGCTGTTATCATTTAAGGATGTGTATCCAGGTGTTGGTGGGTTATCTGGAATTCGCTCAAGGAATTTTTCCAGAAAAGTTTTGAAGCTTGCTAGTTCTGTTACTTAGGTGATTCCAGCAGGAATACTATTCCTAAATTTTGGTCCAAATATTGACAATGACTCATCATATATAGATTTGGCCTTTTTTGTTGCACCCGGGACTAGAATTGGAATAGTGGCATAAAAGTCTTAATACTTCAATTTTAATTTTTAATCATCAGATTCTATATCCAAATAATACACATAGTTTGAAATACTGAACCACTTGATTAAACATCATCAGACATGTCTAGTTATGCCTTCAAACATACAAATCGATGGTTTGGGGTTAGGCGGCTGGTAAATATCCTTTCCTGAGAGATAATAGATATTTAGAAGAAACTCTTTACCCTATCAGGGCAAAAAAACTTCCACAGTAAGGACTTTTGGAAAATAGTCAGGTTCTTCAATTTCGGGTCTGGCACTTGATTCATCAGCATAATTGGAGACTGGAGAATGAAGAAAATATGTAAGTAAGAATAAACATGCAGAATAAATATTGTTAAATAATACAGAATTATCCATTCAGTACAATGTCTTTTCATATTTGGCAGTGCACAATATCACAAAGGAACTGCCAATGAAGATTTTGAGAGTACCAATTCTTTAAGCAACCCCCCCCCAAAAAAAAACGTAAGTAGAAAATGAGCAAGAAATGAATCAAGTCATTTTGCCACCTATATGAACATACGGTTTGGTTATGGTAGATCCATAAAAATGAATTCAATTACTAATAAAGAGTGAAAAAATGTTGAACAAAAATAATAAATAAATCAGTTGTTATTTTGTCAGTAGAAATTCAGTTCCAATACTTTGTAAACACTGAACTTTAACTACTTACAGAATTGAATAATGCGATGTTTCAGTAAAATAAATGTGTTTTTGTGTTAATAGATAATTTGTTTCTTCAAATTTTGTTCTAATGTTTTCTTCGTCTCACTCATTCTGTTACTGGACAGAAAATGGTTTAAATCTTAATAAAACTAGTTGGTGGGCTAAACAAGTAAATATGACAAATTAACCAATAAATCTAATTGTATCTTATTGCATTGGATTAAAACTCAAGGAAATGTTAAAAAAAAAAGGTCTGAAACGCAAAGAGTAAAGGGAGAGAACTTTGCTTAGGCTTAATTGTGGACAGCAAAAAAACCCACAAGAATTTGATGGTTGATCCATTATTTCCTCTGTTGACTTTTTCATCCTCTCGAGAGCGAAAACAGCGCTTGTCTTCATGCAACAAGCAAATTTGTACTCTTAGAAGATTCAATCAATCTTTATTACAATTTCTTTGTGAATCGTTAGCTTCATTAGCTTTTTCAAAGGAAATAACAGACTTCTTTGGGATATGAGGACTGTTTTTATATTTTGTGGAGATGAGGAGGAGGGTAATTACATTAGAAAAACATTCAGTGGAGTACAGAAAGGAGTGCTTCTAAAATTCGTGGCAAATAGGAGAGGGGGGGGATTGCCATTATGATAGGTTTCATGCCAGTAAGAAAAATGAGTACAAAATATTTTTTTAAAGATGCCTCAAATTTCAGTTGAAATTTTCAAGTACATTTTCACTTGTCTACACAAATAAGTATAATTTTTCCATTTTATTTACAGGCATATTTTTTTGGTATTTACTAAAGTGGGTTCAGTCTGAAACAAAGTCACGTGTAGGGCACCAAGTGAGTACCTAACTCACTTACAGTAACGAAGATCTACTAGGCTCAGTTGCTAAACATTATCCCAAGGTAAAGTACGTCTTTCCGTGGTACTCAATATTTGCTAAGTTTGGCTGAGTAGGGCATAAACCAGAAGAGTGTGTCACCTAGTGAGGATCGCACTCACAGGGATAATGATCTGCTAGGCCAGCTCGTTGTCCATTACGCCATGGCAGAGAACACAATAGGCATTTTTTATGATTGTCCTCTTGGTTTTATCCTACAAAGCATTTTGATCATTAATTTTGAATTTATTCAAATCCTGAATTGTCTGTTTCAAAAGAACCACATCCGTATCTGGATGCTAGACCCAATAGTTGGCTTTTGCAAATATTTGTCAAGTTATAACTGAAAAAATAAGAGGAAGGAGTGCCACACACATAGACAACAAAAAAAATATATGTCAAGCTGCACTGATGGAGCTGTGACTCAGACCTTACCTTACTTCAATCCTTACCTGAAATAGGGCAGTATATTCCTAGAATAGTCTGGAATTTAGCTCTTTTGTGGTTGATTTTTCTTTTTCTGTGTTTATTGGTTTAAGCCCAAACCATTTTTAAACTTCACCAATTTTCTTTTAGAAAAAATTATACCTATCAATAATGTGCATCAGATTTTGTAAGGTGAAATTGATTTTTTTTTTTTACTTAGGGTTTTTTGGATGATTAAACTCCTTGAGTTGCCTCCTGGCTGATATTTCAAAATTACCATCATGCAAAAAAACCATGGGACACGGAGAATTTGGCTTGTTTCGTAGAATTGATTAGAGGGACACCTGCCTCTTTATCACTAATGGTGCACTTTGATGTGGTTGTTTAACAAAATACCAACGGAAGAAGCCTTGCTCATCTCATGAGACAAACTGGAAAATGACCAGGATCTCAAGAACCACACAAGCACTCTTGTTAATTTATAAGAGCTGTTAATGTTTTGTGTGTAGACTACACATTTCCAGTTTGGACCTTATATATATCAACAGGACAAAGGCTTAGTTGTGGATTCACCAATTACCTTGGTTATCTCATATATATATATATATATATATATATATATATATATATATATATATATATATATAAAGAGAGAGTTTTAAGATCTGGCTGCAAGCTCATCACTGTTGAAACCCTCAGTCTGGCTTAGGCACATAGCCGACAAGCTTATATTCTGGCCTCACCATTTATACATGCCCTTTTTAACTATGTGAACTCAATCATGTGAGTTCATGATGGAAAAAAGGACAACATACTAATAACTTGCACAAAAGGGGATAGAGTACCACTGTATGCAAGAAACCCAACGCACACTCAGCAGTGGCCCTAACACAGAGGAGGAGAAGAAACTAACCCAAATTTCATATATAAAAGGGACAGTTGAACATGATTTGCAACCTGCTCACCAGTGTTGGACTGTTATGAGATACAAGTCTGACCAAAAACCACATTCATAACATTCTTCATAAATATGGAGAGAATTATAAAGGAGAAACTAGCTGCTCTCTCAAAGTTAGACTCAAGGAACATAAAAAGGCCATAACCAAAGTGAAGTAGGAAAATTTGGCATAATTGACCACATCTGGAGAAAGGGAGGCAAACACTACTTTCTGGTAAGAAGTCCAGATAATAGACAGTGAACGCCATTGGAAAGTGAGAAAAATCAAAGAAGCTGCATACATCAGCATTTCGGCTGAGTGAATAAGTCAGATTAGTGCATAATTCAACCCAATGTAACTTCAGAGACTCAACAGGGACAAAGAATGGAAATCCTGGCCTAACAAGGGAAAAAAAATTCTATTTACCACCATTACATTCAAATAGTACATCTGAAGAAAGCTGTAGAATGAATCAGCAGAAAAAAATGTGTGAACAACATAAACAATAAGGAGTTCAATCATCCAAAAAACCTCTTTCAATGATTGTATTACTTTCAATGATTTTCTTGAGAAATGATCCCCAAATCTCATCAATAAAAATGTTATCTTTATGATAAACAACACTTCATGAAAGAATTGAAGAAGTACAACTTCCTGAAAAATCACAAAATAAGATTTCTTCTTCCTTTTTCACCAATGATTAGACCCATCAAAGAACTTTTTCAGAATTGAAAGGAACAATTAAAAAGTATTTTTAAGAACATAATCAAGAATCATACGATTGTCCTTCTGAACACAGATGCAGTTTCCTTGAGGCTGCGGCCAATGAAGCAAAAATGATAATACCACCATATGAATGGAATATCATCGACATCAAAGGAAATTTATCAGGAAAGCAATTGATGTGGAGAAATTCATGAAAAAAACAGTAGTAAATATTCTAACTTGATTTTTATACATTTCTATTGTAAAAATAATTCTACTCCAAAAGTAGGTAAAGTCAATTGAGAATGAAGTAAAGTCATTCAGGTAAGAAGTCGTTTGAGAAAAGGGTAATTTCATTCAAAAAGTATTGTTGGAAAAATGAGAATGAATTCTGGTTAAAACTGCGTTTTGGCACTTTTTCCCTTTGGGGAAAAATATCACTCCAATTCTCCTTGTGCTCTGTCATCTTGACCATGATAGACAGAGAAAAGAATAAATGAGTAAATACATGGGCATTCCACTCTTCTATAAATATCTAGCCAGTTCCCTATCAGAGATTCTTCTATGTAACTTGGTACCATGTGATTTTTCATGGGATATTTGGAAAGTAATTCCCTTAGCCCACTCGAAGGCCATGAATGACAAGATGAACATCTGATCTAACTATATACATATATATATATATATATACATATATATTGTACCATGGTTCAGTTTAAATGACTCAGGTTTTATTACAATATTCAATGATTTTTATATTTTCTTATGTGAGATTTGCACAGGATTGTATCTAATTAAAGACATTGGAGTGTGACTTATTTGTAAAGCTAAGAAATTCTGTGTGAGGAATTTCCATATAATGAAGTTGCTATGTTGAATGTAGACATTTTGAATAATTTACTGCCTGAATATCTGAAAGACTTATTAGCTTTGAGTCAGATTACAATGAAAATAATCTTCTTGGGCTCTTTTTCCCTTCTGACCAACTATCTATTTCTTGAAGCTAAGAAAATATGAAGTTTCATTAAGTAATAAATGTGTGTCATATATATGCAAATGTGGTACATAGCTTTAGTTAAAACAAAGTATCATCATAATTAAAATCAATGCGAATAAAGAGCCATGTTTAAACACCAATTTAATCATATTGTAATGCTTTAGTTGGGAAATTGAACTTCTCACATAAGTTTTACTTTTTTGTCATTTCTACATGATGCATTCATCTTCCCTGTGTAAGAATTTTCAATTATATTTGTCAAAAAGAAAACGCACACAATAACATGCACGTATGTATGTACTTTTTTTCTTTTTGGCATTTGTAATTGAAAATGCTTATATCTATGTCATAAAGTACGAAAGGTCACTCTATATTATATATAAACATTCTTATTTATGTGTCAAAGAAAAATGCAAAAAATTGCACACCCACACATATCTCAATACATAATCTTCAAAGACAAGGCATACAACACATGTCTGTTTGGTGCACCACAACATTCCTTATCCAATGAGTAAATATCAAGGTTTCAGCATAAAGCCATGCCCATTGTTGCCAACTCAAACAATATTTTCATGCGAGTTTGACTGCTAAAAAATGCTAAATTTTAAAAATAGCCAAAAACATCTCAAATGGCCAAAACACTTACCAAAAATGCTAAAAATGGAGGAAAAAAGGTCAGAAAATGGCCCAAAATGGCCAATATGTTTAATCATGCCCGCACTAATTTAGTGCTTCTTTGCACAGCCAAAAGGAGAAATGCACTAAATTTAGAGGAAAAAAAAAAAAAGAAAAAAAAAAGCCAATTTGGCAACACTGGTCATGCGTAATTCTCTTCACTGTACCCATCATTAGAGTGAGAGCAAAGTGCTAGAAAGAGAATGGCTGGGTGCTGGGGTGGGAGTTGTGAAGGTAGGAATTTCTGGGTGGGAGATTACCCAACACTCTAGGTAAGAAGCAGCTAGGTTAGATTTTCTGAAGGCAAAAATAAGATTTGGATATGGAGTGTGTGTGTGGGGGGGGGGAGTGAGTAGAAAGGATGGAAGAAGTAAAGGAGCAAGAAGATGATGATGAAGGGGTAAGGAATGAAAGAGAGTGGGTAGACTAAGCATCAGAACAAAAAAAGAAAGATAAGGGATTGGTATAGCTTTCTCCCAGACATGTATGGGCAGCATTTGGGGTGGTTAAGATGAAGGGAAATGATGAAGTGATATCCACACCAGTCATCACATTATGGCACCCTCATTTCTTTGAAGATGATCTGCTGCTGCTGCCACTGCTGAGTGAGTGAGTGAGTGAGTGAAGTGGCAGAAAGTAGGGTCCCTGCTCGAGCAGAAGAAAATTAGTAACAGGAGTAGAGCCGGGGAGAAAGGAGGTTGATTTTAGACCTGGGAAAATGAGAAAAGATTGCTGGAAAAAATAAACAAATGAGAACACCTGAAAAGTGGTTGTGAGTCTCAGAAATTGGAAGAAGTACAAAAGAAAACAAGAAAAAAAAAAAGAATACTTTGTATATATTACTTTTATTTTAGTGAGAAATGAGGAAGTCCTATGATGTCACTAAGTGTGGCTGGTTTTATTTTGTTTTTGTAGACATTAGCAACTTTGCTTAACTGAAACCGAGATATTGATGTTGATATAAGAAGAAAAAAAGATACACAAATGTTTGCAGGTAATGAAGACTGTAGGAAAGCTTCTAGATATTTCCTAGCCATTACAATTTAAGAGTACCTTACAGAGTAAATTGGGCAAGACAATTAATTTTCATAAGAGCAGTAAGTGTAATTCATCAATATCACCCATCTTTTAGCATCTGTACTTAGACATGGATCTTTCCCAAGATTTGCCAGACCTCTCTATCATGAGCATTACGAAGACAATATTTTCTAAACTTCACACCATCTTATTTTTTGTCTGCTGAGACATTATAGAAAGCATTGAGAGACTTAAAAGGTAATGGGCTGGTTATGTTGCAAGAATGACAGATGACAGATTGACATCATGATACAGAGAGGTGTGGTGAATCCTGGGAAATATCTACGTCTAACAACGCACGATAAAAGACTGATGATGTTGATGACAGTTTTTCATATGATATCTGGGGACTCATATTGTTAGTCCAAATGTTCACCAGTGGTCTGACTTTCTTGCAACTAGACCAGCCCATTGCTATTTGAGATTTCTGATGGATTTTATGATATTTCAGATTCTTGCTTTTTTTTCTCTAATATACTGTGTTGTCTTGTGATCTCTCCATGTGATGTTGAGCATGATTCTCTCCTGTGCACCGCATGGTTCTCAGTTTGGGGGCTGATCTTTTGGTTAGGTTCCATGTTTCAGCTCCGTAGGTGACCATCAGTCGGATGCAAGGACTGGTGGAATTTTCTTGTTCTTGAAGAACTTGCTCTCCTGAATGCTTGCCAACCTTCTTTGCCTGATTTCTGCTTCTTGTTTTGAGGATTTCCTGAAGATTCATAATCCTAGGTAGATGTACTGGTCTGCTTTCTTCAGTTCTACGCTTTTGATTTTTATTGTAGCATTCTGTCTTTAACATGATTGTTGTACAAAACCATTGTTTTTTTTTTTTTTTTTTTTTTTACTGAAATCATGTGAAGACCAACTTTCTTTTTTCCTTATTTGGATTGTTTAGCATTAGCTAGAGATAATGATAGGTCCTCAGCAAAAAAAACGTTGTCATCTGCAAATATGAGCTTACTCAGGTATTTAAGGGTAATTAGGATGAATAAAACCAATAATTCATCCCTCATACAACTCAAACCATAATTTTGGGAAGATTCAATTGACTAGTGAATCACTTTTGTTATGGGCATTACGATCTCTCAGATACAAAGATATACATACATATATAAATAGTTTTCATGTGATCCAAGTGTTCTCTTTGTCATTTTGACTTAGCATTAAGTGAGTAGCTATACAAGTAGTTAAAATACTATGGATGATCTTTGATGTATGAGCATCTATGTAAATCTATGTAAATTCACAGGAAATGAATAATTAGAAATCATTAACTAAAATTGTCACCAAAACTTTCAACATACGTTTCTCAAGTTTTAAGATGATCTGGCTGTCTATGTATATATATATATTGTGTATAGCCAACAATGGAGCTGAAGGACAGTTTCCAGCTAGTATGTTTATGTATATTGGATAGGAAATGAGGGCTCAGTTTAGCATTATTCTTACACTGTAAATAGAGCCCCCCTCCTAAACCCTAAAAAAATTTTCTCAATATTTTTTACTTCATAACTTCCCCTTAAATCCATTGAGTATGCATGCAAAATTTGGTTTGGCTGCACTAATGTTTCAGAAGGGGACACAACAAAGACATGCTTGTTTTATATAATAGATAGATAGATAGATAGATACCCCCGCCCTCTCTAGAGCCCCTTAAAAAAGATTTCTTTGAAATTTTCCCCTATATCCATTGAGTATATATACCTATTTTGTTTTGACTGTGCAAATGTTGAGGTGGGTGGTCAGTCACAAACAGTCAGTTGCTTTTGTGATCAGACTCCTTTATGCAAAATCTACCTGACAACTGAATGCTGACTTCTTGGCACAAGGATATCAAACTATAGAATTAAAACAATTTATTGAGATACAAATATTAGAAATGGGAAGATCATTGAATATATTTATTTACACATATTTAGACATAACATAGACATAATGGTATGGCCAGGAGTGCTGGAACACACAAGCAAACTAACAAACACAGATAAGATATAAAAAAAGGATAGAACCTTCGCCATCTTTGATGGCTACAGTTGTTCAATAAATTGTCTATAACTTTGACAAGAGCCATTATTATTCCAGCTTTTGTTGTTATCTAAGTTGATGATAGATGGAAAAAGAAAACAACACCATCTTATGATTATTGAATATATATATACATATAGACTGTACGTTGGAGCGCAATAATCATTTTAATTTTTGTCATGAATTATTTTTACTCTGAACTGTAATTCGTTTATCAACTCATTCTGCCATAAGATGTAGTACTGGCTATAAAATATACAACTGAACTTCAAACAATTTCAATTTTTGCACTGAGTTATCATGAGTCGAGTTATTCTTGCGCCTTAGAGTCATGCACTGAGAAGTCAGCATTCAGCTGTCATGCTGGGTAGGCTTGTGAGGAGAAATTGGTGAACCAGATGTTTTATACAATAGATATATATGATATTATGATTGGTGGCTGGTATACTCTGCAGACTATCTCCAACTTTCTAACTGTAGAAATTACTTGATAAAACACTAGAGCTAAGAAGAAAAATCACTTAATTGAAAATAATATGCAAAATATATCAAGCTGGTCCTTGCACTGAGATGCACAAAATATATGGGTATTTTGATTAAAACATTGTTCGATGAAAAATTGTGCCAGGATACCCATCTAAATTTTTGTGGTAACAGGACATGTAGAGATGGCTAGGAAAATACATATTCTCCCAATTTATTTGGATGGTTACATCTCATTACATATAAATCACATATTTATCACCTAAAATACATTTTTACATTTTATATTGAAATGGTTCATTACTTATCATAAATAAACAAATAGTAATTTCTAATCTTGTAAATAAACAATTTAAAAAACAATTTTAATAATACACATCATATTGTTATGGTTCACATATTTTTTTTATTAATTTTATTAGAATTTTAAAATTTCTTCTTTTATAAAAAATTGAGTACCAAATTAAAAAATTTTTAGCTGATGGGTTCCCCTCTAAATGAAATGATCCAATTTTCAGTTTCTGTGGTCAGAAAGTTAAATGTTGCCGTGAACTACAATGAAATATTTTCATTCAAATTGAAGGGGGCACACAGTGATAGACAGTGGGGAGCAGTTGATAAGAAGATAAGAAAATAAAAATAATTGAACAGAAAAAAAAGCTTCATTATAGTTACACTGTAAATAGAACCCCCAACCACTCGAAAACCCCTGGAAAACTTTTTGGAGAAAAAATAAAAACAACTAAAATTGTGACACCAAGGAGATTTTCATCAGAAGTGCAAAAAAAAAAAAATCTTTGTCTAACAACTGAAATTCTAACCAAAAATCATTTGACAGATTATTAGAGATTTCCATTTCAGACTTTCAGATGAGTTGTTCATATCAATAATTTTCAACTAAAAATATCGGGCTCATAGGTTCAAAGGAAAATTCTGTTTTTATTTGTGGTTTTTGGGACAAGTGGCTGATAATATAGGTGAAAAATATCGTAGTTCACCAACCAATTAACTTATAGTGCAAACCACACTTTAACAAACTGTAATCTATGAGAAGAAACCTGAATTGACTTACCTTAAAGTATTCTTTCCATTGTTTGGACATGTAAGGAAAGGTCAGAGACTTTGTTAAACTCTTGAATGGTTCAAGCATATTCTCTAAAAGGAAACATTCCGTCCATGCCTGACCAATAAAATGAAAAGGAAGAAAATTCCATTATTTGAATAAAATAGGTTTCTTTGTTGAAGAAAAAAAAGCCAATAAAATTTGCAGGGATTGAATGTAAACTCACAAGAGGTCAACAAAAGTTTAATCAGAAAACCCAAATTTTCATGTCCATTAGATTTGAGACAATAAATTCAAGTAATTGATTAGTGCTTTCAATTAGTTACTAGTCAACATGTCGATATGAATATAGTGAATATCATAGATGTAATATTCTTAGAAATAAGATGGTTGAAACAGACATTGGAAGCCATGTATATCAGTTATAGAGAGACAAAGAAAAATGGTTATCTCCTTCCTCTCTTCCATTGGCTATAAATAAAACTAGCATTCCAAGGGAAATTATGAATCAACAACCATATCTGTCAGTCTTTACCTTATAAATCAGGCAGTGGTGGTGGTAAAATTGTTACCTTAAGAACAGGTCCGATTAGTTACTTGTAAATTATAATTTGGAAAAAGGGGTGGTCAAGAAAAAAAAGTTGCTTTCCTTTACTTTTTTAGGGCTTTGATCACTAAAAAGTACAAATTTTTAAAAACCAAGCATGAATGCCGCTGGACACAAACTAAGAGACCAATTTGCTGTAAACTTTCATAGTAAATTGCATCCCCCAATAAAAAACACTGATAATTTGTCAGTTACCTTCTATCAATGATCTGTACTGAGAACAAGATTTAACACCTTTTTCTCATGATTCCTTGCTATGACTTTATACAAGCGATGCCAAAAGTAATTTGAATCATTCTCAAGTCCTGATACAATATCAGATTATTTCTACTTTGCTCATTCATACTTCAAGAAAAATTTTGTGTTCATTTTACACAACTATAACTGAAAGTGTGTGTTGCTTATCAGATCATAGTTGTCACACGTTCCAAAGGTTTTCAATGTATGTATGATATTAAACTAGACCCTTACTTTGTGTCCATTTTTATGTATGTACGTGAAAGTGAGTGTTGCTTGTTAGGTAGTAGTTTTGGGGGAAAATTTTGATGCTCCAAATGTATATGATCTCAATTTCTTTGGGAAATTTTTCATTTTGGGGAAATATTAAGTTTTAACTTTACGCCTAAATATAGTTATTTGAAATGATGAAAAATATTGAAGAAATTTTAGCCCTGACCCTAGACCTCACCCCTACCTCTAAACTCTAACCCACCACATTTGGGACAAATTCAATAATCCGAAAATCAAAATGTTTTTGAAACCAATAAAACAAAATTTGTTAATTGCAAACATTTTCCCATTCAAAAATAAGGATGCTTGCTACAGATGAATTAATGGACACATATGTTTCCAGTTTAGCTTGCTTGCAAAAAAACCATGAAAAAACTTTGGTAAATATTTTGTTTAGTGGACCAGTATATTTTTGTTGGAAAACGTATCTTTCCTATGTATCAAACTCCTGCATCAGAGCCAATTCAAAGTGTACGTATAATGCAAAATGAACTTTTTTTTTACCTCTCTCTCTATGTCAAATGTTTGATATTTAAGGTAAATATAATGCTGTACTGGACGTTTTATTTTGTGTCCATCTTTACATATTGTCATAAAGGTAGGCATAAGGGTAATGTCCACTTTTGCATTATGTGTACATTGTAACTTGAATCTCCACACTACAGTCAATTCACTTGCTTCTACTTTAAAATTTGAAGTATGTTCAATGTCTACTAATAGACACATTACTGTATACCTAGTTCCCAGAACCTAGCTTTACTGTAAACCTATTCCCCAAAACCTATCTCCATAACTGGTTATAAATTGAATGATTCTGTAATAAAAACTACAGTTAAAAACTTATTTGTTTACTACAAAATGTATTCAAAAATAATCTAATAAGGAAGGCATCTTCATTGAAATTGTTTTTCAATCAATCTCAAAATTTGTTTTATCTTCAATCAAAAGGTCTTCTAAATTGTTTTTTTTTCTCAATTAAGCACCTTGATAAATAGAAATCGAAAATACCTTTGAAGGACTTAGAATCATTAATCTATTATTCTTCTACATTGAACCTCTATTTAAGCTACATGTCTTACAAATGAAACAATTTTATTTTTAACAAAGATAGTTATCCTATTGGATATCTGTAAAAGATGCAGAAGTAAAGATTTATTGATGTTAGCAAAAACGCACTTAGAAGCATCTTAAATGGCTGCTGAAACTTCATCATTCCAATAAATTAGAAAAATCTCTTAAATCACACTGGGTGCTTTGTGAAAAAACAAACAATTGAAATTTAGAATACTTTATTGCATTGAGATTTTGATCTGAAATTTTAACTGTGGGAACTACAAGTGCGCTTGAACTTTTCCCCCAAATTCCAGTTTTCCCACTTCAGTTGTGTGATCACATTGTTTGAAAAAGCTTGATTGAAGCTGAAATTTAAGGTGTTCTTTCTTCCTCCTGTTTGTCAACACATTTGAAAGAGAGGAACCTTTGTCCCTTTGGACCCAACATTGCAGATAGAGAATGTGTCGTCTCATTTTTCCATGTGGTGATTGAATGTGATGTATGTAAATCAAATTGGCTAGTGTAGGCTAGCGCCTGCTCAGTAACCAGCTCTGTTTCCTTCCCAGCAGGAATCAAGCTTTTGAACATCATTTGTGTGGCCACAGAACTCAAATGTAAAAACTCTTACAATATTATGACCTTGTCCCAGACTAAGCTTAACTCAGTAGATAATTAGTGCTTCTAATTGCAAAAAAATTTTTTATAATCACCTGTGCAGAAATCCAGTTTGGTTTTTCACTTAGTATGGAAGTAATTTTCTTGTTAATTCTGAAGCCATTGACAAAAATACCTATTTCTAGTTCAGTGGCCATCTTGTTCTGAAGAAGTCTTTCCAGGGTAAATCCCAAATAAAAGAGAGTCAAGTGTTCCTCAAACATCATTGTAGACACAAACTCAAATATAGATGTTGTGGCAGCATTCAATAATTCATTAGCTCTTGATTTGGGCTCACCTAAAAAAATAACAATGAAAACTCTTTAATGTATACAGACAATATTCAAAAGATCAAATGATACTGTGAATTTTTAATGTGATTTTCAATCTTGACATTCGACATCACCTTTTAAAAGTAACATGAGGATTAACCTGAAAATTTCATTTCATTCACTCTCTACAGCAAAAACACTTGCACATGGTGGTTTCCTCAAAAATTCTTCACTTGCAACAAACAGAAATTGCTTTATAAAAACTTTAAATAACTGCTTCATCCAAATTGGTTATGATGCTAAAAAGACTATTCCAATTGCCTTTGTTTGGAAGAAAGGCTATTCCTCAAACAAACAAAATGAATATAAAACATAGATTTTTCATCTTAATGCTCTTTCCTTTTTTAGCCTGGAAAGGGATCAAATATAATGAATCACTGGTGTAAAATTGAAAATTAAGAGATCTAGATTCACATAAAGCAGGGATATTCAGTTCCTGCAAGCATTTCCCTTGACTATACATCCATCTAGGAACATGCTGCTATAAGAGAAATAATCTAGGATCTAATTTTGGTCTGTAAGATTTACATTTCCTGTAATGAAATTTAATGAAAATGTCATTCCCTTACCTTCACCACAATTACGGTTCCGACTTTGAAGACCATTCATAAAGCGTTTGATAAAAGTGTCAAAGGACACAAAATAGCAAGGGTAGAGTTGACCGATATTTTTTAGTGCAGTGTAGATTGTAGCCGCCTCTATGACCATGGGGACAAAGGGAGCATATGTCTCTTCCAGGTGACGTTCCTTGGAACAACTCTCATCTATTATTAGCCGGTTTCTCTCAACATTTCTCTGACAGGCCAACAATGACTCCAGAATTGTTTTATCTTCAATCAGAGGGCCTTCTAAATTCATTGTTTTTTCTCGAATAAGGGCCTTGAAGAAAAAAGAAAAGTCTCCATAAATGACAAAGAATCATGAACCCCTTATACTTAAGTAGTTATAAAAGTTGTAAAATAAAAATGATTTAGGCTCTTTATCCAAACAAGATCAATCCCAAATAATTTATCAGATGATTAAATGGAAATAAATTAGTTATGGTTGGAAGATAATTATATTTTCTTCACCTTAAATCATTAATTCAAAAATAAGTAGTTTTGTTTAATTCATGGTTTAGAGCGATGCTTGTATTGTTCCAGTTGAAGTGATTGAAGATATACAAGATGGATATAAAAAAAATCTGGATATTGTTGTATGTTGGTTACAAATTCGTTGTTAAATCATGGAACAAACTGCTACTTCGATTATATTTTCAATTTAATTGCAAAAATTTTGTAAGACCCAGTCAAAACAGAATGGAGAAAGAAAGCAGAGGGGTCCCTGAAAAGATGGTAATGTCTAAGTAACCAAATAGAAGGATGCTAAAAGTGCATCTTTCTCAATTAAAAAAAAGGATTTGGTTTCCTTTTATAAAACCTAATTGATTTTATTCAGACAATCATTTGCTTAGTTTTTATTACCCGCAGTAGCATCTGAAACTTCATCAGTTCAAAGATATATCTTTTGTGAGACTTTACAGTTTACATATCTTTACAAATATTTTTATCCATCAATTGTTGCTGATACAGTATGACTTTATTAAAACATGAATAGTCTGCTATCATTTCAGGACAATATTGATATTTAAAAAAATAACTAATCAGTGATTATTTAGAAGACAAGTGAAATTAATAACATCTATCACTTGTTGCTTGATAATGTGTTTGTACCAGCAGCTAACACCATTTCAACATAACTTGGTTAATCGTTTTTTATTATTTACATATGTCCTTGTGAAAGAGACTAAAAATCCATCAACAATCTTAAAGATGATTAGAATGATATAAATGAGAATTCAGTGGTTTCTTTGGAGCAGGCATTTTTTTAGTAATGGATACAAAATATTTTCTCATAATTAACTGCAGGCTTGAAATCAGAAACATGTCTTCTTGCACATCATAATGTAATCAGCTTGATAATTGCTACGAATAGCAATGCAATATTTGCAAGAATCAAAAAAGATTTTGCCAATACACAAAATGCCCAAAAGACATTGTGGTGCCCCCTTTTCCTATTAGTTAAGTATAGTACAAAACTCTACTCTTAGCTAAATATCTAAAACATCACTTCCTATGACAACTCCCTATAAAAGCCCTGAACACACGTGTTCAATTGCTCATCTGCCTCGACTTTCTGGCGAGTCACATTCTGCCTTCCCTTCTCTCAACTCATGGCCAGCATAGATTCTATTCTTTGACTATATATTGTCTTTTGTCATTAATCTTTTTTGATGTAAGAATTCGCAAGAGCTTTATAGGTACTAGATGCAAACACTGCAACTACTTCATTCAACACATTTTTGCTGACAACGCAAACACATCACTTACTATTTGCCCCTTTTAGCTCATTCTTGCATCTAACCTGGTCAAACATACCACTCATTATAACAGGCACTACTAATCAAGCTCCATTCGATAGATAGACCAAACAACATTAGACCCGTCATATCACAAGTCCCTTAAATGCTTATTTTTTCCAATATTTCATTTTTACAAATGAGGATAACCCTCTAAACTAAACAGGCCTCTTCTCTTCTGTACACGATCGATTTTATTGACATTTTTTTATATGTATTCCCTTTCCAGTCATGTATTGTCATAAATGTTATGCATTAAATGTACGTTTCATTTGTTTGTCAAAATACTTGTACGTGTCTTTTTTACTTGATTTCTGCGTCCACAAACATACTTGACGGGCACACACTCCATGCTGTCATGGCAACCATACACCTCCCCTCCTCCTTCAACATTTCAAGTGACGTTGGCATGTGGTGCTAACAACCAAACCACGTGGTGGCAAAGCCTTTAGTCCCCAGCAACAACTTTATCTTACAACACACAACCAATAACCATTACTTCTCTCCCTTACACAATATAGGAACCATCATACCTGTGAATAGTGAATTTCTAAATTATATAGATGCAATAGTATCTACAGCATGTTTTTGTTTTTTGGAAAATAAATAACTGCTATGAATAAGACAATTCTTTGTATTTGCTGCAGAAATTTCACAAATGCTAGTTTCCCAAGGAGCAAGATAAATTTTAGCATTATGATTAACAGAAACTTATGGATAAACATGAATATATATAATGTCAATATGTGTTCATAGAAGACTTACGATTTCATGGAAAAGCTGTTGCCTGTGTTGTATGATGTCAGTCTCATTGGCTCGTCTTTGCTTCTCAAAATCTAGACGTTCCACCTGCAAAGTCTCATAGAGTATCCGATTCATGACAGCTTCATTGCTCAGAGACAAGTCAATAATATTGAGCTCTTCCAATGGAAAATTGTATAAATCAAAACCTGACAATAGAAGCATAAAAGGAAGAATGAATAGAAGAATATATATATGAAAGGAGGAGAATCATCAAAGGAAGATGATTGTATGATTAGTCATGTATGAATTTAGATTGAAATTTTGGTTGGATTTTTTTGCAGGGTAGTGGAAGCCCTCTTAACATACTAAGTTTGACTTGAGATCTTGAGATCTGATAGGATTAAGAAGGTTGAGGTTAAGGTTTCAAGTCAAGCATTTTCTCTCCTGAAGATTTTAGTATCAAGAAAATTCACCAAGGTCTTGATCAAAAAGATATTTAAACCTTACTAAAGCGAGACAAGAAATATTCAAAAAGTTTAAATAGTACAGTGTTTTCCTTATTCTGCAAAAGAAAAAAAACTTTCAGTGTCTGTTTGTGTCAGTTTGACTTTTTACATTCCATTTAAGATGTGTTTATAAGAGGCACAAAAAATAGAATCAATGAACATTGAATTTCAGCATGATAATCCTCTTGGTAAAGGCATGAATCCACTTTTCCTGATATGTCTCATAATGGTATGCCATAATGGCTGATAGAGAAGAGAGTGAGCAAATCACTCTCCCATATTTACCTCACACCCAACCAGTAGCAGTAGAAAAGCAGCTAACTCCATAGTTGACCTTGACAGGGTCTAATCCAATTACATTTCATTTATCAAATCCAAAGGTATTTTGGGATCCCTAAAAAGTTTTTTTCATTTGGTACAGGATTTTTGACTCCCTCTGTACATTCTAAAATGACTGACGTAGAAGCCAATTATACTATGAAAACAATTTCACAATCAGGAAGACAAAAGTTATGATAATCCAATAAACATTGTATCCTGAAGCCCTTGAACATGCAAAAAGGATAGGCAAACTTTAACATTTTTCATTTTGCTGTTTCCGAACCCAATCCCAACAAACTTCCTTCAATATTTTTCAAGGTTTCTCCCTCAAAGTAAATCCTTCCTACTTCAAGTCATTCGTAATTCATCATCATCTTTTGTCATATAATGTTAGATTCAACCTTGCTTTTTTTTTCTCAAAAAACTTCCAATACAAATTCTACATTTCCACTTTTAGCAAAATTTATTCATTAAACCAATCCTCTCTTCACCTCTTTCCATCAAGTCCTTACAGTTTACATAACTATCTTCACACACCTTGCTCTTCAATTCTAAAGATTAATTTTGCCTTACTGTAAAAACTAAGAACAATTTCTTACATATGAATCCCCTGCTTCTCATCAACCCAAAATGATACTGATCCTTCAATATGCACTTGGTATAACAGCTGAGTAACAAAACCAAGTTTCCCTATTTTAGATCAACAGAGTTCCACATATAAAGTTTTCACATCATCAAATAACATTGTTGTCACATCAAATGCAATTAGATTACAGAGTAAACTAATTGATAAGCTTATATATTCAATCAACTGAAACACTGGTTGATACGTTTAGATTATGTTATCATCAAATCAAGTACATTTTCAAAAGACATAAGAAAATTTTTGTAGAAAAGTAAAAAGAATATAGTAAAATATCAGATAAATTATGAGTCTTCTTGAAAACTACATCAATAATTCTCTATGTATGTGAATATAACAAGATGATAAAATGATCAAACTGAAAATTAGTAAATATTTTTGTCATTGATCAATTTTTTTCCAAACCTTCATACTTAGGTACGGTAGAGTTGAATTTTAGACCTGGATCTCAATTCAAGGAGTAATATAGCTTCTCTTCTTTTTGGATTGCTTATTATAAAAGTGACTGCTATGTCATAACGTGGTCACCTTTGGATTAATCATCTCCTGCTCTTACAAATTTAATATTTCTAATGCATTGAATATGGAAGAAGATTTACTTGGATATGATTGTAAAAATAATCATTTGAATACAGATTTCTCATTAAATATGTAACATAGTTTCTCATCTCCCTTTCAATTGCCATCTACTTGAGAAAAATTCAAGCAAGACAATCTCATTGAACACATCTCATAGTCTTGACATTTAGTCGAGCAGTTTAATGATTTAATCATTTGCTTTGAAAATTTTCAAGTCAGTCATAATTCGTTTGAGCGTGTTCCAAAAACCGAGGTTTGTTACTATCTTAACATCTTTCTAATTAAATTCCTAACAGTTTTTGGTTATCAAAATTTATCAGTAAAGCTGTCATTAATGATTATACAACATATATCTTACCATGGATATTAAGAGGCACATCGGTTGAAAGGAAGAGGAAGAAGTCTTTGTGGCACGGGGAAGTCATTTTGGCACTTTTCAATACGGTACTTGTCTCTTCATAGTCATCCATTTCAACCTTCTGGCAGGAAAGGAGCCAGAGAAGAGTTGGATGCAGTGGCTGGTGGCCAACATGAGTGATAAGTAAAAATTGACCTGTAGTAAATAGGAAAGAAATGTTATCTGAGTTGATTTATTCTGCTTGTAACTGCTTTCAGAGTCATTCCTACTGAAATGAACAGGCACCATTCACTCTTCAAAGTTGGACTCCCTTACTTTCCAAAATTTATCTCTCCAGGCTCCCATAGTAAAGAATAAATCTTTGCATTTAGTAAGCAATTCTTGTATGGACAAAAAAGCACATTTAATACATAATTAGCAAAAATCTGCAATATTTCATCATCATCAGTCTTTTGACATAGACCTTCCCCAGGATTCACAAGAACTCCCTCTATCACGGGCATCATTAAGCCAATACTTTCTGAACTTGTCTAGTTCGTCAGACCAGCTTATATTTTGCTGATCACAGTTTCACAAATGTTTTCTGGGGACACACATTGTGAGTTGTGATGTCCAGCACTGACATTCTTGCAACATGACCAACCCACAGCCATTTGAGTTTTCTGACATTTAAAATCAATATTCTTACTATGTATACTGGATTATAAGATAATGGTTTACAAGAGTATTTGGATGACTACTGCTCACTGCAACTCATCCAAGCCCCATGAGTGTTCATATCTAGGTTCAGTAGAACCCCTCACCCCAGGTCAAAATACCAGCACATTGGATGCCGTGTAAAATTTGCATTAAGAAAAAATAATGATAAATGTCTGGTATAACATAATGTTACAGGATTATAAGCAGTGAATTTGGTCTCTTATTTATAAAACGGGTAACAAATACTGATTTTTTACAAGATTACTTTAAAATAGTAATATTTTCAAGGTAATTATTTTGCACCACTTACCTATAAATAAGGTGATGTAAACTAAATTAGTGTGAAGCATCATTATATCATTCCATTACTTTACCAGTGATTATGGTACCATATAAAGGGTCAAAAGTCAAAATTATACTTCAAAGACTATGTGTGTGATCTTCAAAGAATATGGTAATAGCTACAAAAATGAATTTATGACAGTTGACTTATATTTCTGAAAAGCCTAAAAACAGTCATAAAAGCACTTGACCAAATTTGTCAAGATGAATGAACTGTCTAATGGACCTCTTTGAATGTTGGATAGGATGGGGACACAGAAAACCCAAACCATCCTTTAAGGGAAGACTCTTTAGTAATTTAACTCTAAAAAATAGTCATAAGAGCTGTTGACCAAAAATTGTCATTTGAAGTAATAATACACATGGTGTCCTGTGCAAATCTCAATTAGTGTAGAATGTATAGTCAATAAAATAGAATGAAATACGCAAAATCAACAACAATGAATAAAAAAAAAAAAATAAGTGAATAATACAAAAAATAAAGTTGATATGAGAAGTGGAATGATTGTCAAGGGTTTTTCATTTTTTGTTCTACTTATTGTAATCCCTGTCTTGCCAACTTTTGTAACTAGTGATACCTTACAATTTCTGTGAAGTATTTGTGAGGGTTCTGAATTTATTACAGCCGCAGGTCTTGCATGCCATTGCAAAAGAGACAAACTTTCATAACTAGAGTAAATAGATTCCGAGTAAACTAGTCCTTTCCCCTTGTGGACAGAGCTGAGGAGAGATTTCTGTGTCGGGGCAGGGGAAAGGGATGACCATTAAGAGTCATTAATTATTATTATTCACACAATTGAACTCATTCTGTATGCCGCAGATGTTGTTACATATCACTTCAGTGGATCCATTCCGTGGCCTTCCTCAAGTGCATAGGCCATATGAAAGAGCAGGGATCTTGTTTTTTCACAGAACAAGATGGCAAACAGGAAATGGTATCTAAGTGATATGATAATACCATTCACTGCTACCCATCTAAGACAAGTGATTTCAATTTTATACACAGGGTATTTCTCCAATTACTTCCCTATCAGGCTCAAATCTATATTAGCCTGACTTACGTAACAAGCAATGTATGCAGCCTATCACAATCTTCTCACTCTCCAGTGGAGTTCTCTGTCAATCATCTGGATCTCATTCAAGAAATGGTAATGAGTGCTAAGCAGTCTCTAGAATGTACCGGTTGGAACTTGAGTTCAATTGTTTGAACAAATCTTAGATAACTTGAATAAACTGGTCATATCTTTTGTCTGCTGTAAAAAAATTTGTACTTGGATACAAATTAGAAATTCAACAAAACAATTGTTCTGTTATGAGCATTTTAGATTTTCTCGACTACATACATCAAAGCTGTAGTGATCTATCATGAGTATTCTAACATTTGCTCTCCACTGAGAAGTATGCAATGCACGCATGAGAGAATCATGCTCAATCTTACATGGAGAGATCACAAGACAGCACAGTATATAAGGAAGAAAACGGGTGTCCGTGACATCATAGAAACTATTAAAAAACTCAAATGGCAATGGGCAGGCCATGTTCCAAGAATGAAAGACAACCGATGGACATCCCGTCTCACAACATGGATCCCCAGAGATCACATTCGAAACCAAGGCCGACAGAACACAAGATGGAGAGATGAACTAGACAGATTTAGGAAATACTGGCTCTGCGACGCCCATGATAGAGAAATGTTGCGAATCCTGGGGAAGGTCTAAGTCCTACAACGGATGTCAAGAGACTGATGATGAAACCAACAGTGCTTTGATAATCTCTAACATCACTTCTCCTCTCTAACACTATCAGCTACACTAATTAGTGGTGCTCTCACTCCCTCCAACTAAAAGACTTTACAGGATTGGGAATATCCAGAACTTATTCAGCAAAGGAATTTTTCAGCAAGAGATGTCTCTTCTTACCAGGATGCTTATCTAATGGACATTCTTCAAAACATATCCATCTTCCTACACCTTTTCACATTCTTTTATCTATTTTTCTATCTTTTTTTTTTTATTAGTGTTTTCTCATCTGACATTCATTTACTGCAATGTCTTTTATTCAATCTCATATCCGTCCACTTTTACCATTCCCTCTTGGAATTAATCCTCTGACTACATCTCTGTGTTGTCAACAGAAAATATTCACATTTTCTTTTGGTATTTGAGTCTTTCTCATCTGGCCAATTGGTTCAATTTGTTTGAAAGTGGAATGTAGAAATTAGCATTGGCACTAACCATAATTAACAGCATTCCATATTTTAGACTCCAGAAGAGGATCATCTGCTGGTATAACACAAATCCGGTCTTCCATTGTCCAGTCAATAGTTGCGTATTTTAGCCCCTGTAATACAGACGGTGATCCTGAACACCCTGGGTCAAGAAGATCCCTAAAAAATAAATTTTTTTTAGAAACATTACTCAAATATTTCTGGCAAATTTTCGAGGCCAAAATTTGATCTTCTGCCCTAGATTCTACCGTATAGGTGAACTAACAAAACCTTTTAGGGAGTCTATGAATAGAAAGATATAAAACTTATTTTCCACAAATCACCAGAGCTTCTTTATTCAGACTTTGTGGAAATCTTTGTAACTCTTCAAAAAGAACCATTTCAAATAATCTGAATCCTAAATCAGTATGAAAGCCAACCGAAGTCAATCTGTGCATATTTGATAGTCTAACACAGAAACCATACAACATATGAAGTTCACCAATGTGAACACAGGAATGCTTTTAGCAAGTTAGTGTTTGAAACTTGCCCCAATGTAAATTTCATGCTGAAATGATGCTTATTTTGTGTCAAGCTGTTGGTTGCCACAATGTATGACTGATGCATACAAAAGTAAAAGGAAACTTTTTTTCACTTTTAGGGGTCAAAATCAAGAGGGAGTTTATCATTTCAACTTTTAAGGATCAAACTACACTTTTTTTTTCCATTTTTATGGGTCAAAATTGAGATGTAACTATTTTTCACTTTTAGGAATTGAAATCAAGATGGAAGTATTTTTTTCTCTTTTAGAGGTCAAAATTGAGGGGTAAATTTTTCCCACTTTCAGGAGTCAAAATCAAGGAGAAACTTCTTTTTCACTTTTCGATATCAATCAAAAAACTTTTTTTCACCTTTTAGAGATTGAAATCAAGAGCAAACTTCTTTAGAAGTCAAAATTGAAATGGAACCAATTTTTTTCACTTGTAGTGATCAAAAGTAAGTGGGAGCCTTTTTTTCCATTTTAGGGATCAAATGAGAGTAGGAACTTTTTTTCACTTCAAGGGATCAAAACTGAGAGGAAATACTTTTTCCCTTGAAAGAGTCAAAAGTGCAGAGAAAATTTTCTCTGTACTAAAGGATCTTCAGGGATATTTCAAGTAATCCAGTTTTTGAAAATTCCCAAACCTTCAAAGTTTTCAGGGAGAGGTTCAATTTACTATGTAAATATTATTTGATAAAAATGATCTGGATTGCGAATAGCCAGAACTTATTCAGCAATATGTATAACAATGAAGTAATAGCTTTGTATTGACTACATTCAGACGACTATGTAACTAGAGTATATGTAAATTTGAACAATAATAGACAAGACAGCAGGAGAGAAAGTGTAACATAGCATATCTTTCTCCCTCTAGCTCCTGATACTAGAACAGTGAGTCCTTATGATAGAAGACAATAACAGAAATTGAGAGGGTGAAGATCCAAAGATCTCCTAATTCAATCCCAGTTATTGACACAATTATCAAATCCTATTTCGTGTGAATGATAGTTCAGTAGGTCTTTTCATTGATTCCTCAAAGATTGTGGTCCATTTTGATAATAATAAACGAAAAGTAATCGGCATGCTTCTTATCAGTAAATGAGTCAATTGGGGTTGATTATTAGACTGAAGATCTGAAGGTTCAGCTTCAATCTTGAGTTTTGGTGCTTATATTGAATAGTATTTTGTACAAATGATGGTTTGAAACTTCTTCCTAGAATAGCAGTAATCTTGGCAGCCTTGAATTAAGCTTGAAATAACTGCTACACTGATTGGATTTGTCTGAGACAAACAAAGAAATGAGCATTGTAATAAAACTGTTTTTGTAATTCATGATATCATGGGTAGGATGCAGTGAAGAAATATGTCAAAACTTCACTCGAATGATTATACATGTAGCAACACAACAAAGTCTGGATGTATGGGGGAGAAAAAAAATCGTTACAAGGATTGTATTTTAGTACTGACTGCATAGTACTGACTGCTAGCTTTCAGCTATTCTTATCACTGCCCACTGAATTAACTGCTATTCCATCACTTCATCATCATCATCAGTCTTTCAACGTCCGTCATTGGATATAAACCTTCCCCAGGATTTGCCACACTTCTCTATTGTGGGCGTCATGGAGCCAGTACTCCATGAACTTGTCTAGCTCGTCTCTCCATCTATCATTTTGCTGGCCTCAGTTGCGCATGTGGTCTCAGGGGATACATGTTGTGAGCCGCGATGTCCATCGATTGTCTACCATTCTTGCAACATGGCCAGCCCACCGCCAGTTGAGATTTTTAATGGATTCTATGATGTCCCTAACTCTTGTCTTTTCTCGGATGTACTGTGCTGTCTTGTGGTCTCTCCATGTGAGGCCCAGCATTATTCTTTCATGTGCACGTTGCATGGTTCTCAATTTACGGGTCTATCTCTTGGTTAGGTTTCATGTTTCGGCTCCATAAGTGACTATTGGGTAATACACCAATCTCTTTAGGATCAATGGGATCTTATCATTTTTGAAGGTTGAGCTAGCTATGCCAAAGGCTTGCCATCCTAGTGTGATTCTTCGCTTGATTTCTTCTTCTTTTGAGGGTCTCATGGAGATTCATTGTCCTTGGTAGATATAGTGATCTACCTTCTCCAGTTCTGTATCCTCGATTTTGATCTTAGTGTTTTTATCTTCAATGTGGTTGTTGCACATGATATTCGTCTTGCTGAAGTTCATGTGTAGGTAGACTTTCTTGCTCTTTTTATTTAATTCATCTAGTATTAGTTGGAGGTCGTGTAGGTTCTCTGCAATAAGGGCAATGTCATCTGCAAATCTAAGGTTGCTCAGATATTTGTACTCTCCCAGTCTAGTCTTCTGAAGATCATCTCGAGGCAGGCTGTGAAGAGTTTGGGTGAGTTGGTATCACCTTGTCTTACCCCTTTTTGGAACCCTTTCAGCTCCATCACTTCACCATTTTACTTTAGCCATTTTTTGCACTATCAAACTTAATTGGGGGGGGGGATTGGTTATTAGGTATTAAATTTTGCAGTTTTTGACCAAAAGTTTTTTTCAGCTAGTGCAATTACTGGTGGTCAGGAAGTATTGCAAATATTTTTGACAGAAAAGAACTATCATCATAACTGTATGCGGGAACATAGCCATAAACTTTATGTGCAGGAAACAAAAGGGCCCAAAGGGTACTATATAGATGCTTGACCATTCTGTGGAACAGTCTGAGCCAAGCATCCCATCACATCAGTTGATATGAATTCCTTTAAGAGTGACTTTCAGAAGGATGTTGGTCATGAAAAGTTTGATTATCCTTTCTCACACTAGGAATAATTTGTACACACAGCTGAGCAAAAAAAAAAGAAGAAATTACAAGAAATCTCTAGGAAGGAGGTACAATTGGCAAAGTCATAAATATTTCTTTTTATAGGATCACCTGCTTGGCCATGATTGTGATACGCTTATGTATAATTCAAATTTCTTCAAAGTGTGCAGGGATACTAGTTTACACATTAAGTGAATTCGGCATCTGTATATCCCAACATTTACTTATACTTAAGTATTTATGGAATTCTTTCCCTGGCGCAATGGTTAGCAATCTAGTCTTGAAGACCAATTAGCTAGTCTTGTGCCAGACTAAAATAAGCTTAGTGAATAACCATGTCCTTGCATTCATCAGTTTTCTATCACATATTCAATGATACCAAAGTTTACTTACACTGTACTTGATGCACAGGAGGTATATTCTGATGGTGAAGCCATTGCAGAGTGGGTTATACTATCTGCAAAAGAAAAACATATTCAAAATTCATGAAAAAGTTGTAAGTTTTTTTTTCTACAGTTGTCATCTGCCAAATTTGAGGTTAAAAGCAATACTGAAAATTGCAGTTGGAAACTAATTATCAGGTCCTTACATTTTCTCATCAATTCAATCCCGTTATTATTTCTCATAAAATAGTAGAAAGATAAATGAGTCCATTTTCACCATTGATTCTTTAATGACTGTCGTTCATTCCAATAATGATAAAAAAAAGGTTATTAGCATGCTTTTCATTAGCAAATAGGTCAATTGGGGGAGTTTTGTCATTTAGATGGCTGAGTGCAGACACACCATATCCTTAATCTAACTCAATGGCATTGCACTTTGAATATTGATCAGATGTTTGCATCATAATCTCTTGGGCTTAGTACTAAATGCTTACTTGGTCATTTTTATTAGATGCTTGACAAACTTGTGCCTATTACTAAAATGCTTTCCCGCAAGAAGTGCTGGTTGCATAACAATCTATAGAACTAAGTAAAAAAGCATTATATCTCTTTACGAAGCATCTCTTTTCACATTGCTGATAATCTTGCATTGAAGAACATACTCTTTTCATCACTAGATATATTATCGCAATAGCCTTAAAGCCTTGCTGTAAATGTTTACCGATTCTTCCGTTGGTAAATATTTAGTGATTGTTTTTGCCAATTCTTCTGTTGGTAAATATCCCTTACTGATATGTCATCAGTAATTGTGCTTACCAATTCTTTTATGACTGTACGTATTTCTGCTTCAAAGCTATCAATTCTCTTCACCAATTTTGTCTGTAAATATTCTGCACATTATAATATTGACTTGCATTCTCTTTCAGTATGCTTCCTTCTATCTCTTATCTTATTTATAGAAACATTTTTGTGTTCACTACACACACACACACACACACACATATATATATTTGTCAGTTCATTCTACTCATCCTTCTACATTGAAAAAAAAATTAAAAGAAAAAAGACAGGTCTGATTAGCAACTCAATAGAAACTATCAGACAACCAACATCTCTCGGCAGCATGAAGTGTTGGGGATAATCAATTAAAAAAAATTGGAAAAAGGGTTGATCAATAAATAGGTTACTTATCTTGCCTCCTGTCAGGTAGTGATCACTAAAAAGAATTTGAATTTTTGAAAAACAAGCGGACACAAACTAAGGGATCATTTTAGCATGAGTTCACATTGCAAACTGAACCCCCCTCTGAAAAAAGCATTGGAGGATTTGAAAAAAATAATAATGAGTAAATGTTCAGATTTTCAGCCCTCTAGCTCAATTAGTATCAATGGTCTGTACATATGGTACATACACAGCCAGCCAGACCAGATTAAAAACCGAGAAAGTTTTGTTAACAGTTTTGGATGGCGGTTTCCAAAAGTGAAGGGAGAATACTTTATTTTTTCAATTTAATGACTTTTAAATGATGATTTTCTTAGTAAGTCCACAGTGTGTAATTCAGTTTTTCAACTCTATACCAATAACATTAGTGACCCCCAACACCCTCTTTAACATTGGACTTCCTGATCTCTTCATTGATCCATATGACTTTCACACATGCAAGCAAATTCTTTTTTCATTTTCTCAACCATGACTAGCCACAATCTGTCACACTTGATCAATGTGTTTGTTTGCCATTTCAAACAATATTTTTCAAAATTTCCACTCAGTGTAGCTAAACATTTTCTGACGGATGATCCTCTGATAAGCGTCAGTTGAAAGAAGGATTTATTTCAAACAACAAATTTAAAACTCTTTTTTCTTCTCCACTTCTATGTTTTACAATACATCAACTAATTACTGGGAATTTTAAGATTTGGTACCCCTGAAAGACTTTTCATTTATTATCTTATTTACTTTTTATTTGTTTGCTATTTGTAACATTGAATGAGCGAGGGTGTGAAACTTTACAACTGTCCAACATTGTACCGCAAAGGCCTTTACAGCTTATTTTTTTTTTTTACAAATACTAAAATATTTTTTCATTTTTTGTGCATCTGTAGCACAGAACACACCCAAGACACAAAGCACCATATGCCACTTTATTCAAATTACAGTTACTAATACTATTCTATATCACCCTATGTAACTTAGAATCCTAAGCTTTGGTTAACCTCGGATTGTTCTCTGACTTCATTCTCATAAGTATTGAATATAGGAAATTCTTTGTAGTTATGTTTCTTGAATTTCAATTTCTTAGATGAAGTGTAATCATTTGTTATTAATTTTTTCAACTTTGTTTAGATTTTCATCTCAAATTCAGTTGCTTTTCATTGTAACTCTCAGACCATTGTTCAAAGGCTGTTAATAAGCAATCCAGATTGGAAATGACGAATAGAATTATTCTTCATTTCCAATTCATATTGTAAGAAAGCAACTAAAATGAAGAATGAAAGTGATGGGTTGAAATATATCTACAATAAACCAAACTACATCATTTAGTATTTGAGTCACATTAGTCCTCCCACTCTTCCACACATAAAAGACAATTGCTACAAGCAGATGTTATTTCCACCATTCTCTGTTCACATCTCAAATTGAGGTTAAGCCGAGTCTTACCAGCAGCACAGCTTTTATCTTTATCTTCAGATGAGTGCAGATTTCGGACCCATAATTCAGCTTGTCCATCTGGATCGACTAAGAGTGGCCACAGAGTACGAAAATTCAATTTACACATGTTTATTATGCAGGCATTCTGTAAAGATCGAGAGTCCATTGGATAATTCTTCATTCTCCACTGACTCAGCTCCTCATAACTGCTAAGCACTTTGAGCAGTTGGAAATTCTTCCTAATCCTCAGAACTTTTTTCGTCTCATCCTCATCTGAATCATAATCTATTACATCATCCAGGCTATCCTCATTAGCGTCCATCATTAAGTCACATGAGTAATTAAACTCTGTTTGGTGCACTTTTGCTTCATAAGCTTGAACAGTGACCAAAGGATCAGAATCTTGGCTGTCAGGAGTGTGGCATGGACATTTGCATTTGAATAATTTTGAGTACAATTTGGGATACAATTTGGGAGCAGTTACATCTGAAAACATCTTCGTTTCAAAATGTACTATCCATTCATCTAATAATTTTTTCCGGCTTTGGTCATCCAGAGGCCCACAGTAGCAGACATAAGCAGCAGCTAAGAGACCATCACCAATGGCAGTGACAAGATGTAGATTAGCACGTATCACTTCTTTTTTCCAGAGTCTGTGCTGAGTAGATATGTTGCCCATCAAGTTTGATGCATCAGCTACTTTCTTCTCAAAGTTCTGCAAGAAAAAAAATCAAATCAAAGAAATCCAATAGAAACACATGATTCATATATACACATGTGTATATATATATATATATATATATATATATATATATATATATATATATATATAATAGATGTTTGTTGGGTGGATATGAGGTAAGCTGACTGAATGTTAATTAAAGTAACAATCGGAAAGTGAAGGGAAAAAATTTTAGAGAAAAGCAGGTGTTAAAAAAAAAATTTTGTTATCACATGGGCATGTTTCAATGCATTTTGACGGGTGTCAGCCATTTTTTTCAGAGAAACTTGTAGCGGTGCAGAGAAATTGGAGTGCAGTTTACAAGTTTAAAGTTGAGGGATGAAATGGGGATATTTCTGTGTTGTGGGTGAAGTGAGTAGGTATATATATATATATATATATATATATATATATATATATATATATATATATGACAATATGCAGATGTGCAAAATATATATATCTCATCAATAATTTTTTTTTATTAACCCAAGGCTGATGAATCTACATGGAATCCTAAAAAGAAAAAGCTCACACAATATACACTGACGTCTGGATTTAGTTTATTATCTTTTCTATCCAGCAGTGTGTCATTTATAGTGTATGGTAAAGTTGAACCCTATGGAGGATAGACACTTTGAAGTGCAAAAAACAATGCAGAATTTAGAAGAAAAATTTTCCAACGTGGAATCAGATTTGCCTTTCCATTAGGCTGTTGTCATTGATAATGATGGTGATTACATTATTGATGAATAGTATTAAATTAGAAAATTAAACTTGACTGGCATTTGTTTTTATCACTTTTGAAAATACATAATTTTCTGAACACGAAACTACATAATTACTTTCCAAATACCCTAATGGTAGTAGATATGATAGGCTCAAGTTGTCTGAATTCTTTTAAACAAAGCATTTTATGTTTCCTTCTACTAGGTAAAGTATCACTGATAAATGAGAGATTTAATCTTCCTCTAAACCAAATGTAGCAGGATTTTATTGTTTCTGGTAGAACATTAATGATACAATCAAAACAGATATTATCAGGTATTATTCTCAACCAAACCCAACAGCATTGAAACTCGGTTGCCAAAATGATGTATATGTTGCCATCCAAAAATGAGTACACCTCTACAAAAAAAGTTTATTTTATTCTATATAGTAAGTATATTCTTAAAACATTATTGATTTTTTTTTGATAAGGGATTTGGATAAATTAAAATATAAATAGTACAAATTTAGAAAATAGTTATGAAGTCACAGTTTTCTGAGCACGGATGTTCAATTCATGTGTACAAACTGTCTCTCAATTGAAAGGAATGTGTTGTTCTTTCCTACAAACAGAACAACTTTTAGTGGTGTACAGAAGTAACTAGGTCAACCATGCTAACTGACACTAATTCGTTTTCTCAGGAGATTAATTGATGAAGACCTGAGAAAATCATCTGTACATATCACTAATGGGGTCCAAGAAGCATGTACTATCAATGCTTCTACTACAACAATATCCTGAGACATTCTACTGTGGTCAGATGGAACAAAAATCAAGCTATACAGGTCTAATGGCACCCGATGAGTATGGCATTGCCATGTTATCAACAGTTAAGCATGCTGGTGGTAATATCATGGTCTGGGGTCGTATGAACTCTAATGGCACAGGTGAGCAACATTTCATTGACAGTATCAGTGAAGGTTACGTCAATATTATAAAGAAAGAAAACATGTTGCCTTCATTCACATACCGGAGAAGAAGAGCTATGTTTCAGCATGAAAATAATCCAAAACACAGCTAAGAAAAAACAGAGTTTCTGAAGGAGCAAATAGTAAAAGTTCTCAATTGGCTTAAAATGTCGTCAGATTTTAAATCCAATTGAGTGCTTGCAGAATGTTTTGAAAGGAAAAGTAGAAGAATGATAATCATCAAACAAGACAGATTTGAAAGGATGCATACTGTTGCTGTGTAAAAACATTCCAGTGACTGACTTTACTAGATTTGCGCAGACAATGTCGTCAAAACAAGCAGTAATAGAAAATAAAGGCGATCATGCTAAATATTGATTTTAAAAGAAATTTCTTCATAGGGTTGTACTCATTTTATGATGGCAGCATATTCATATTTTTATCAATAGAGTTTCAATGCTGTAGCGTTTGGTCATAAATAATACCTGATAATACCCGTTATGGTTGTGTAATGTTCCACTTGAATTAATAAAATCTTCCAACGTTCGGTTTAGAAGAAAATTACCATCCTATAAAGAAAAGTGATCAGGGTGTACTCAGATATAGGTGATAGTGTATGACTAAACAATATAGCATAGAGAAAAATCAACAAAAAAGGATGTGCTTATCTAAATCAGAAGGCAGCCTGTCAGAAGCTACTTCTGTATTTCCAATCTATCATCCTATTTAATAGTTGTAGAATGTAAAACAACCTGGGTGTTGAGATGAAAGGCAACAATAAAATAAACTAGTCAAAATCAATAATTGATACCCCAACCTCACATAAATGAATCATTATTAACCATGCATATACCAGAGCTAATTATTAAAAAAAATGGATCTTTTATCTATAATTATCTAAAAAAATACTAGCACAAGGGTCGAAAATGGCCATAGATACCTAAAAAAAGCGCTTTTTGGAAAAACAAAAAACAAACCCAAAACAATTCCAGATTGTGCTTAGTGGTGTATTCATGCAAATTTTCAAAGTTGCAGCCCCTAAAATGTAACCAGGAGTTCCTGGAGGCATGCAGACAGACAGACACACACACACACATAAGCAAAGAGAGAAGAATGTGTAGCCAACTTAGCTGATTGGGTAGGTGGACGGTTTGTAGGGCTACGGTGATTAAATACTGAGTAATTGCTTGGCTTCAAAAACTTATCTGTGTTAATTCATTTCACATGGACCAATCCATCATAGCTTTTAGGTAATAACAGAGTGAAAGTATGCAGAGATTTTATTTACAACTTACGAACGCAATAGAACTAAAGTTGGATTATCTTCCTTGGATTGCAGCAGAAAGCAAGATCACATATTATTTAATAACATTTGTTTTTATTTTTTTCAAACAATGCATGACCAAAGAGTTTTAATGATAAGAGAGAAGAGTAGAAAAAAAAAGAGATGAAGACAAGGATTAGGAAGAGACAGGATAGTAAAATTAAATGAGATGGAAGAAATCAAGGAAAATACAGAGGAAAGATGCAGATGAATAATAAAAAAGTAATAATTAGAAGAACAATTTATCTGAAAAAAAAAAAAAGAAAGAAATCATTGAATACCTGGATTTGTTTTTCCAGAGCTTTTGCATTCTTCATAGATTCCTTGCATATTTTGACATTTCTTGCCAGGGCATTCTTGCAAAATTTAGTTTCTTTACGTAACTTTCCCAAAGTCTCTTGCGCCTTATAGAGAAAATAGAGAAACAATAAAGTTGGAGAAAAAAAAAAAATTGTAGTTCAGATATTTGTAATCCTTAACAATTGGCATGTAAAATGGGAGATAACCATTGAAATCTACAAAGTGATGAAAATCGGGCAAATTCTTCCTCATTTTGGGGTAACAGTGCAGAGTTTCAAGTTATGGTCACATAATCTAAAGAAAAAAATTTTTTTGAATCAAATAAATGAAATGTGTCAAAATTTTCAAAATAAAACAGTGAACCAATTGGCTACCATTAAAGTCATTGCAGTTCAATGAAAGATTTGACACCCCCACCCACTTGGGGCCCACAGATTGTCAACCAAACCAGTTCTCTTGTTGTAATACAAGTAGTGAATTTCTTCAATAACAGAAAATACAACTTTATGAACTTTTAAACAATTCTTCCTTGATTTCAACAGAGTTAGCTCCCATGTAACATGCCAATAGTCAAGGATTATCTAATCATTTATTTGAGAAATAAGAACGAATGCATTGTCCTAAATTCTGTTACAAGGCATTGTTACAATTCCATGAATCTGTTGACTGGTAAAATATCTGACCTTCTTCAGAAGTATGTTGAAATTGATAATTGCCAGGAGTTTTGAATGGAACCTACAATTTCACCAATGGAAGTACATTTTTTCTCTCCTGTTGGTATCATTTCCCGAGTCAGTATTGAATTTTTTTTCTACAGACAATCATAATGTTCAATCCCTAGGCTATGGAAAATCTTGTTGAATTCAAAACCTTCAAACAAAAACAGGAACCATAAGTTCAATGATGTGTTCACCGTCCATGGTAGTAGTAGTTGGAGGAGGAGGAGGAAAGAGTAATACGGAAATAATCTTCGAATATCATTTTCAATAAAAATTGTATATGCCCATTTATGGAGTTCTTTTTGCAATTTTCTGCAATATCTGGCTTTTTTAACACAAAAATTCTGTTATGACATCGTTAGCAGCTGGTAAATTAAGAATTGATTGGAATAGCCTTCTTTTGATGATGTCACAACTTTATGTCACATCACTTCCTTTCTTTCTATTTCTGTTGTTTAATGTAATAAGGATTGATGAACTGACGAACCAAGAGACTGAAAAGCATCTAGTGGAGATGTGTGGACACATCTGAAAAATTGGCAAGAGAAATAAATTACAGTGTTCAATGTTTAGGCAGGGTGCTTGGTATGACAACAAAGACAAAAAAGTGAGTGAAATAAAAGGTTTCTTTTGAAAGAAATCAATGACCTTACCTTTACTAATTTGCACTCTAATTCTTCCTGTTTTCGCTTCATTGGTCGATTTCTGCGAATAAGAGTTGCATATCGGTAAACAGAGCAAACCCATTGGCAAATAGATGAGGCAGCCCTGCTGTACATACCCATGGTTTGTAGTTTCAAATCTGAATGTGCGATATATTTGTCAAGAGCAGAGTACATTTCATCACTTAACTCTTTTTTGTTGTAGTAAGTAATGTTGTTCATAAAGTTAGAGTCACTCATTAGAGTGACTCCTTCCTCCCAGCTGAAAAATAAATTGAAAGGAAAATTACTGGTCTGATTTTCCACTCATTGGCATTAAATCTAAAACATATTTCTTATTGAAGATTACCTGTATATCACCTTACATGAATGGCCACGATTCAGGTGACGGATGAAGCAAGCAAATAGAAATTACTGATAATGGATAATTCATGATCAAAAATCCAGATTCAAAGTCACAGATTAATGAGAAATGAAAACAACATCAAAACAAGAACAATATTCACTATCTGTACCTCGTATAAGTGAATACCCATAGCATGGATGTGTACTAAAATTAATTATCTGAAAAGTTCTGAAGAAAAAAAAGAGATCTTGAAATTATCTGAAAAAAAAAATAGAAAAATAAAAAATAATACCAGCACAAGATTTTGGTATTGCCAATTGAAACTTAATGCTGAATTGGACACATTTTTTTGTGCGTGTCTTCTACAAGCTGCCGTGACTGCTGCTAAAAAATAACTTATTTGCAGAACAAGTACATACTTTAGATTACATGGGAGAGCAAGACAGAGAAAATGTTTTCCCTGAGATTGTAAAAAGAAAATACACAAAGACCACACACCATAAATTCATTATATTCCTGTATGTACAAATATGACTCTGGAAAAGATTTTCTGCAAATTAGGTTTTTTTTTTTTTTTGGAGGGAGATGAGGGAGCATAAAAACTTCATTCTATATCATTTAATTCAATAGTTATCTAATATTAAATAGTGACATCAAATCTCTTCAAGTCCTTAAGTCTCCAGTGATGACTACCTAACATCTGGTGTGACATGCAGATGCATTAATGATTATAATATAATAATGAAAATGATAAGCCTAAAACAAATGTATCAGGACAAACTATATCAAGGTGATAGAACTGAAATAAATAGCAAAATAGAAGCCACAAATTACTCTAGGACTTTGACATCTAAACTGACCACACCATCCAAGTGAGTAGACCGGACCTGGTAGACAGGGAAAAGGAAAAGAGAACCAGCCAAATAATAGACATGGCTGTGCCTGCAGATTAAAACTGTGAAGATGAAAAGGAGTGAAAAGCTAGGAAGGTACCAGGACTTGGCAAATGAGCTGCAGAGTAGTACCAATGATAGTAGGAACACTCCCAACTGTTCTGAAGACATTGAAAACAAGACTGGAGAAGCTGGAGATAAGAGGAAGGGTTGAGACTGTAAACCACAGCACTAATGAGGTCTGCGCAAATACCATGGTGAGTACTGGAAATATGAGACATGATAAGTGAGGATGCTGTACAATATATCACAATGCTGAGAGGAGGCTTGGAGAACTAAGGAGACTTGCTGTCACTCAGTCTTCAGTGACACCCACCAGGCAATTGGTGTGAAAATGCAAGTAATAATGATGAAAATAATAATGCCCAAAACACTAGAGACCAAGATCTTACTGATTACAATGCTAACTAAAATTTTTGTCCCTCTAGCTCTGCTATGACCCAGTTAGAACACATACAAAATTAGAACATGAAAATCATCTGTTGGAAGGCTTTCTGTATTTACTTTAAACAATGCAGTAGTAAAAATTAATAGAATAAATATTTCTCTAGTAAATGATCAACAAATATATTATTTCTGAGAGAATATCAATTGAAGATTTGTTATCATTATTGAAAGTAGTAAAATTGTTAAGCTTGAAACAAAATTGGCAATTTCATATTGAACAACCTAATATCAATGAGTTGATGAATTGATAGGCATTACAAAAAAATGACTATGAATCATTCTAACCTTACAGGTTTTCCAAATAGGAGACAGATAGCACCAAGCAGTCTTTTGATTGGTTCAGGGGGTTGACGGTACTTTTTGACCTCATACCATGCGTCTTTGTCAATTGACTTAAGATTCTTCAAAGCTTCTCTGTATTGTGGCTCTACCTGAAATTCAGATAAAAAATGCTTTCTGACAATGAGGAGTCATTTTATTCACAATCAAAAGTACTCTTCCTATATCTCAGTATGACATATCAGTAACAAGAAGTAATTTTGAGATGGCTATGATCTGCTTAAGTATTCACCAATGAAAATTCAAGTCCTCCCCACTTGCCGGTCTCCTGTCAACTGTTAAAGCTAATTTGTGGTCATGCTTCCTACATGAAACTTCAAATAATAGGTCTGGTTGGTCACTCAATCAAAACTGTCATATGACCAACATCATTTAGCTGCATGCCGTTTAGGGGGTTTAAAAATTAAAAAAATTGGAGAAAAGGGGGATCTAGTGAATTCTCTCACCTTTTGTTGGGTAGTGATCACTAAAATAGTCAGGATAAAAAAATAAAAATGCATGAATGCAGCTGCACACAAACCAAAAGACCAATTCATCATAAACTTACCTTACAAATTGAACCCTCCAATATAAATCTACTTGGGGGGGAATTTAAGACAAATAAAAGAAAAGTGGTTTTTGTAGACCATGTGTCCATGTTTAAATTTTTCAGCCCTCAAGCTTCATTGGTGTAACCTGTATGCATGATATATATACATAAATAGCCAGCCAGACTAACTTGAAAACTGGAGTGACCTAAGTTGACAGTTTTGAGAGAGAAGAACAGTGAAAGAGAAGTCATTTTTAAATGCAATGATTAATATTCGAAGGAATATTTCTATTTCTCTCTTTCAACCACTGCATAAAAATCTCTTGACTGATTTCAAAAACTAGTTCAGCACACCACTGCCTACAAAATACTATTTAACCTATTGTATTTAAGCATTATAGGGATCTAAATCCAATACTTACTATCAAATAGAAGCTTGGCCTTAAAAGTGCATTCAGGGTATATCAGCTAAAGTATTGTCTATAAGTCTATTTAAAACAGGTTTCATCTATGATGAGTTTTTTATCAGAAGTCTAAACCAATTTAATAAATCTGAATTAATTTAACACTTTATTAAATGAGTGGGAATTTCCTTTCATGTGTATGAGTATGAAAATGTATCAAAATGCTTGAGACTTAGGTCTGCCTCCTTCATCAGTTTCACTTCTGATAGCTACGTAATTGGGATGAATAGGAAAGAAATCCACAGTACAATAAGAATACTTATAATGACTATCAGTGCTCCAGGAAAGTGAGATCTTTTGGCAACCGTATTGACTTTGTAGTGGCCTACATTGCAATCATTGCATCTCCTTGGATATGGCAGATAATATATTAAGCGTAGCAATTTGATAATTGTTTTATGAAAATGTTATACATTATTAAGTGATAACACTTGGATCCATAAGTGCAGAGTGGGAATTTATCAGAAGTCAAAAAAGCAGCCAGTGCTTAGAACACGTATGAATAAAAAAAAAAAAAGATCTTCATATAAGGAAAGAGACATTGTATCTGTTACCTCGAGAAACATTCTGTTTTCAGCTTCAATCATTTTTGCCTTAAGTTTTTGCAGCCTGTCAATCTTTCCTTCTTGTTCCTTGTTGAGTGACAAGAGCTGCAAAATGAAAACAGGTTTGAAATTTTGAAATGGAATGTTTCTGTCAAAGTACATGCAAAGGGGGCAAATAAAGTGGATTGAAAGACACGCGGGAAATTGATCTTTAATCTTCAGGCTGCTTTCCCTTACTTATGTCTTTGCTTTACATTTTCCCCAG
The DNA here is from genome assembly GCA_963457665.1 of Thysanoteuthis rhombus. Classification (NCBI taxonomy): domain Eukaryota; kingdom Metazoa; phylum Mollusca; class Cephalopoda; order Oegopsida; family Thysanoteuthidae; genus Thysanoteuthis; species Thysanoteuthis major. Next base: position 12,534,892 of record OY735211.1, on the reverse strand, counting down.
TTTTTTTTTTCTACACGGATGAGTAAAACGAGTCACTTCTTATCAATTTGTTCTGGAAATGATACAAATAAACAAATACCTTTCTGTTTATCATTAAAGCATTTTAAATTACTAAAAACATGTCTTTCAGAATTGCTTTAATCTCAAATGAAAATCTTGTAGATTTTAAAAGAAAGCATTTAATTCTTTTGTAAACTGGGAGAAAATCAGCATTAAGATTCATGTACTTACTGACCCTGGGCCAGATTGAACCAGGTTAAATAAATATCTATACATGATATTTTAGCACTAGAAATTAGACATATTTGGAATCCCAACACAAGGTGAAGAACCCTAAAGGAATGGTAAATTTGTTGTCACTTGCCCTTGGAAGTCACACAAAACTACCAATAAGATAACCAATTGTTATCTTTATGGTATTCAAGTTTTTGTGGTGAATCTTTCTCTCTCTGTTCTGATGGCCTCAAGGTGAGCTTGCATTTTAAACTCTCTCCTTAGTTAAGATAGTTTTTACACACACACACCTTTATATATAAAAAGTAATCCATCCTTTTTCTTTAAATAACTTCCCTTCTTCATCTCAAAGAACACATTCAAACCGAGCTAAACACTTTCTGTGTAGATAGGACAGACTTTCAAAGACATTATTGTGGCTATAATTTAGAGGACCAAAAACTGAGGGACATTTTAAGACTATTTTGCATTTTATAAGTGACATTCCTTTTCCTATATTCTTTCCTTCACCTCATCCTTATCACAATAGATCTCACCAAACTTTGTGTCTGCAGAAAACTCCTGCTTTTCTTTTTTCAATTACTATGAGAATCAAAATCTGCTATCATTGTTAACCTTTTTGCTTGTTCTTTTCTCTGCGTAGGTTCACAATTGGTTTGATTGTTAACAAATTTCTTTTTTGCGTTTAAACAGTGAACACTATATCTTCAAGAATTTATCTTCCTAGATCTGTTCAGATAATTCATATGGAGGACAGTGTAATTAGCAACCCAATAATATGTTCATTAAATAAATTGAACAATGTCAACAGGTTTGATTAAAACAATGAATATAAGAACTGAACTATCAGGTTGGAACAAAATAAATGGCTGTTTTGAACCACAAACTTTAGAATACCATAACTTAGATCAAACACAATGTTATCAGTCAAAGTAAACACCATCAGAATCAATAAAATGCTGTCAATGCTCTGGCAGAGAATCTATTCCATCATTATAAAAATTGGGGCCATAGGAATTGACAAACTTTTGACCTGGTCCACATTGTTGTACACATGCAAATGCATATACACATCTAGGGCCTGGGAAAAAGTGGTAATCTGTAGGGGGATGGGTCAAATGCATAGGGAATAAGTATGAGGTCTTGTGCTATTTTGCAGCAAGATAGGCCTCTTTCTGCTGACCACTGCTGGCCAAAATGTTCACAACTTTTGATGCCTCGGATCCAAATCATCACAGTAGGATTCTGCCATGATGGTCTAACCCGGTTGCTAGAGGCTGTAATGGATTACTCCTTTACAGCAACACCAAACAATCAGAATGATCTTTTGAGCCGCAAGATTTGGTTTTGAGAAGGTTGGGGAGAGGGCAAGTTTGCTGACCGAAAGAAATCCATGTTTCCAATCACCGTACAGAAAACACTTTTTCATCAACAGTAAGCACACGATCAAGATGAGCGTAACTTTGTAGTGCATATCTTTGCTAACGCAATTGTGACTGAAAACTGAATGAATATTAGTCCATAAATAGTTCAAGTGCAGGGGAATGTATCTGCAAAAACTTTCCTAGATTCATCCTAAAATTTGATTAATTCTTCCTTGGCTCATGACCTACTCTTTTGAAATTCATTCAGAACTTTTGGAGATATTGTACATACTAACATGGGTGGATACATGAATGTATGAAAAATTCCTGGAATCTATCCTTCCACATGATTTTACTAAAATCCATAGAAAACATTTAGGGATATTGTGTGGACAACCAGACAAATGAACAGACACAAGTGAATACTTATACCTCTGCCAACTTTGTAGAGTTAAAATATCTCATTCAAGTTTGAAGTTATTGCTTCATTTTGAAGTTATAAACTCACCATCCCAGTCAATAATTGAACAACTGTAGTGTCAAAATTTGAGGTCATATAAAAAAACTAAATCAGAGAATAAATATGGTCAGCATAAATTCTATTTATGACATCACTGGCATTTTCCACTGGGGAAAAAAAAATCTGAAATAGGATAAGAAAACACTTAGAAACATCTAGGTTCTGGAGAATCTAGATGTCATTAATAAATCTTTCAGAATGGAGCCCCTCAAGAGGCAAAATGGCTTATTTCTAGAAAAATCAAAAAATTTTTTTAGAGGGTGTCTAAGGGAGCACTGATGCCAATTTTCAATTTTGTAGACAAAATGGTGAGGCCAGGAGTGCTGGAACACACACACACATGAAAAAACACGTAAATATAAAAAAAGAATAGAAGCCTTCGCCACCTTTGATGGGTAAGGTTTTTCAACACTTTGTGCATATTGTTTGATGCTGAGAGAAACCCTACCGATCAGCATTATGCCGGTTCCCTCCTAAAACCTTCAATTACCTATTGTTTCTCCTGACTTTCACTACCTGTTTAATAAAACAAAAAATGTGGATTCATTGAAAAAGAACTGATAGGGCACTTACTTGTTTGAATGCTGCTCTCTTTAGTGAAAGATCGGCTATATGGTCCTGAATAGTATTCACAGCTGTTTTATGTATAGGTGATAACCGGTAGATTGTTTCTCTGTAGTCATTAATACTTCCAAAAGCTTCGTTTACTTTCCCCAGAGCTCCGGCGTAATGAGAGATATTTTCCTAGAATATGTACAAATGCATTAATGTCAATCGATAACATTATAACTCATTGGCATTTCTTATACCCATTGTACCCAGAAGAAAAAGCGGATGATGATAAGATTCATATGAATTCCGTAGTGGAATTCTATACCAATTCTCAACCCCAACAAAAGTAGTGAACTCTTCGATGGGCCAAATTTAATGTAATGAAAAATAAATGTATTGTTATTAACTTACTGTCTATAGTTTTGAGAAGGGTTAATAACATTCAAAGAGTTTTTTCAGAAGATTGAACTCCTTCTTGTTTATGTTGGTAACATATAAATGTGGAAAAGTTTATACTGGAGAAACTGGCAGACCTCTAAGAGTTTGACACAACAAACATTAAAAAAAAAAGCCGTAATCAAAGGCAAGATAGAAAGATCTGGTTTGGCTGACCATATTTAGAGCGAAAAAGGTGAACACTTCCCTCACTGGGAAGAAGTTCGTATGATAGACAAGGAATGCTGTTGGAAATGAAAGAAAATCAAAGATGCATCCCATATCAACATGTCGATTGAATGTATGCCAGACAAGTACAGACTTCACCCAATGTGGTGTCCACTACTCAAGGGGAACAAGGTATGGAAATCCAGACCTAACAAGGAGAGAAGAAGAAATCGACTTTATCTAAATCCTACATTGTAGCGAGGTCACCATTGGAGTATTCATTACATTCAGATATCACACCTGAAGAAGGCAGTAGAATGAATCGTCCAAAATGTGTTAACAATACAAGTTGCAAGGAGTTCAACCATCCAATGAACTCTTCAAACGTGATTAACTTTGCTAACCATCTACAGCACAAATATGCTCAATTATACAAATCCATAAAATTGATGATGACATTTCTTCAGGAGAGGATGATACATACAGGATTGAATTTGAAATGTATGATTTATCAGTTTGTATATGATGATGATGATATTGTCTCTGGATATATTTTACGAAAACTTTAGAGTTTTCAGATTCTTTTTGTTTATTCACACTTCCATGTTTGATTGAGATGTCTACAGAGGTCTTTCCCATTCTGTTTCTCCTGGGTGACAATCAAGAAACTCATTCAACTATAGCAGTGGTTGCTAAAATGGTCAATATTGACCCCTGGTGGTTGACTATCTGAGGGGGTCAATGAATGTTTGGGGGTGAAAGTAGGGTCTGTAAATGCCTGGAGGGGTCATTTAAACTTTTCCATGTAAGAAAAAAAAAACATCCATGAATTATAACTTGCAGATACACATTCCAGATTTATACACAGTATTTAATTAATTCTCATTGTCTACAGATTTTTTATTCTGTTTACTGAAACACACCTGTTGATATCACAGCACTGCAAGGAGATAACCAGAGGTTGCCGCCTCAGTGTTCAATAAATGTGGTATACATTTATCATAATTATTGTATTAGCTGATATATAATTATATACTATGGATTTGGTACATTTTTGGAATATTTAGTACATGTGGTAGAGCAAACTCAACCTTTAAGAATATGAAAATACCATTAGTTTTAAAAATAACCAATGCATCCTCTCAATAGTCATCTATGGAGCTGAAAAATGGAACCTGACCAAGAGACTAACCCTCAAACTGAGAACCATCCAATGTGCACATGAGAGTCATGCTCAACAACACATGGAGAGATTACAAGGCAGCACAGTATATTAAAAAAAAAACTAGATTCTGAGACATCATAGAATCCATTAGAAAACTCAAATGGCAATGGGCTGGTCATGTTGCAAGAATGGCAGACAACTGATAGACATCATGACTCACAACATGGATCCCTAAAGATCAAATATGGAACTGAGAATGGCAGAATATGAGATGGAGAGACGAATCAGAGAGGTTCAGAAAATATTGGTCCTGCGATGCCCACAATAGAGAAGTCTGGCAAATCCTAGGGAAGGTCTATGTCCAATGACGTATGGTAGAGGACTGATGATTTGTATGTTTGATAAATTTCTTTTCACAGCGTTACCTGAGGGTTTCAATGAATGGGTCAATGATCTAGAAAGTTTGGTGACCCCTGAAGTAGGAGATTGAAATGAGATGCTACAGAAGGGAATTCCTGTTCTGACAACAAAACTTGATTCCTTTTTGTTTTAGAAAATCGAAGTATAAAACTTGAATAAGATTTTTTATATTCCAAATAGTGTTTATTAGTTCAAAGGGATTTCATTGTCATGCATTTAGTCATGGCCCAAATACTGAGAGATGGGCAAAAAATTGAGAATACAATGAATGTGTGTAGTAAAGCTTGCATTTGAATTCTGTAGACTGTTTGAATCTCACACTCAAACACATTATTTTAGGCACCTGTCATAGAATGACAGTCAGCAAGCTAGCTTAAATAGTTTAAAGAGTTTAATCCTTATTGAGTATCCCTCTATTGTACTCCTGCACCAGACTAAGCTTTGTAAATATTAGGTTTTCCCCACATTGAAATATATGGACGATTTTTGGATTTGTCTTTATGATTGTGATTCCAACAAATTCTGAAACAGAAAATGTAGTTTTTTATATTTGACTGATTATACATTAGTTTTCTTTTAAATTTTCAACTCATGATTCATCATATCAGTTTTAATATGATCATCCCTCACTCTTATAGATGCTATCCTAAAAGGAAATCACTTTATTGTTTTTTTGTGAGTTCGTTTGATGACAATTCTGAGAAGCTGTCATCTTTGTAGAGGAAAGATATCAGGAAAATGGCAACAGCAAGACTTTGGAGACACAAGGAATCTGTGTCTACAATAAATGCTATTGCTTTAACAAAAAGAATAAACAATGACTTAAAATGATAATGAATAATAGGTCTAGTAAGTCACTCAATTGTGACTGTTACATAACCAATGTTTTCTGGCAGCATGATGTGTAGTGGTGATCAATTAAAAAAGTTGGAATAAGTTACTTCTCTCACATCTTTTGATACAGTGATTATTGAAAAAGTCTGAATTGAAAAAAAAAATCATAAATGTTACCAGACACAAACAAAGTGAACTATTTTGCATAAACTTACACTGCAAATAACTCCCCCATCAAAAAAAAATATTCAGGAGGCAATTTTCAAAAAGAAGTATCTTCAAATTTTCAGGCCTCTAGCTCAATTGGTATGGTCATACATACATACATACATACATACATACATAACCAGCCAGCCAACCAGTCAGTCAGCCAAACCAACTTGAAAACTGAAGAAACCTAAGTTGACTGTTTTGGTTGATGGTTTCTAGTAGATATACAGTAAATGGTAAGTGTTCATGGCGACAAAGTTTCTCTCTGTTCAGATAGAAATGATAAAAAAGATGAGAAAGATAAGCACATGAAACTTACTGTAGTGCCCACCCTTTCCAGCAAAAAAATTATACATAGATGGAGTTATCTGCCCTTGGCAGGGATCTAGTTGCAATTCCTTACTCAGCTGTAAATCTCTGTAAAAATGGTAAATTCTTTGTCGCTTCCTCTTTGATGTCAGACAGAACTACCAATAAGATAACGGATTGATATCTTTACAGTATTTAAACTGTGGCAGTAAAACATTCTCTCTCTCTGTGTTCTGACGGCCTCGAGGTAAGCTTGCACTTTTCACTCTCTCTCTCTTTAGTTAGGATAGTTTATATAGTTTTTACACACATCTACTTTTTACATACACATCCTCACACATAAAAAGTAATCCATTCTTCTTCCATCTCAAAGAACACATCCTATCTAAGTTAAGCACTCTCAACGTAGTCAGGTCGGACATCCAAAGATAGCATAGTGGCTAAAATTTAGATGACCAAAACTGACTGACATTCTAAAGACTCTATCTCGCATTTAGTAAGTGACATTTCTTTACCTTCATTCTTCCTTTCTTCTGCTCCTTCTCGTGGTAGATCTCTCCAAACATATTTGTATTGGCAGGAAACTCCAGTCCTTCTTTATTTTAATTCATTCAAGTATTAAAACTTATTGTTGTTAACCTATTTCTATGTCTTTTTTCCGCGTTTCTTAACAATCAAACTAACTGCGTACTAACCTTATTTCTATCTTCTTAGATCAATTCTGATAATTTATTATTTTGGGGGTTAGTATAACTAGCATACAAAATGATGAGAAAGATAAGCACATGAAACTAACCTTTTCTCTTTCAACAATGAATGCCACGATTTGCTTGAACATGTGAACAAGTTCTCTGAGGTGGTTGATAGTATAACTGATGAAGATTTTTTTTTCATGGTACACTTGTCTCACAAGAGCATGGGCTGTTTGATGTATGTAAGCCATTGCAGCAGAAACTGTCTCTAAGACAAGACTTTCATCTACTACTGGTGCCCCAAAATCCACAGGGTCAGGAAATAGGCACTGAAAAGAAAGATTTGGACAAATATTGATTTTAGAGAGAACAAGGACATTGTTTTTGAAATAATGATATTTGAACATGAAATGTATACAGATTTTTAGGGCAGTATTGAAAAAGAGTAACTGTCTGGATTGGTATCAAGTTTGAGGAAAAACATCAAAGCACATCCAGATCAAAGATTGAACTGATCTTGGCTAAAAAGAATGACAAACTCTGGCATTTGAACCACAGTTCAAATTTTAATGTCGAAATGGATCTTTGTTCTTTACCTGCAATTCTTTTCTGATTTCCTTTGTAGGCCAAAGTTAAATATATTTGCTGGCCTCTAAAATACATTGAAATAAAAGCATCCAAATATTACCCTGTGTCCAATGCAAAGGTATTATGGATGGAAGGTTGATCACCTAGTGAGCAATAGTCCGGAAATTGCTTTTATAAAATGAGTTTTATAGACTAGAAAATAGTGTGTGTGAGAGAGGAAGAGAATTGTAATGTATGTATCACATGGCCAAAAAGGTTTTTCATGTCACATAGATATCAAATGTAAATAAAGGGAACCAACCATCTGTTGGTTGGTGTCTTTGACAGGGTTCAGACACTTGATACCCAAGTTGCTTACCAACCAACAAAGTCTATTCATTGTCCTCCTAATAACCATTTTTGATCAGCACTAATCATGCATGAAGCTGATTGCACTTGATCATCAAAGCTTACCCCTAAATCCTAACAGTATAAATGTCATAATAATAATCAAAAATAATAATATACATGCAAGGAGTGTTGGACAATCCCATAGCATATCATAATGATACATAATGCCTATAATGCCAGATAATTGACTACGTGAGGAAATTGATTCAATTGCTGCAGTAAAAAGTATTGTTGAAAATCAGATTATATGCAATTCTTGATAGTTGGGATGAACTGGTGGAGATAAATGTTTTATGGCTATGAATTGTTGGGGATGTATGTTCCATAATTCATGGTTATGAACTGTTTGGGATGAATTGTATATGGCTAGAAATTGCTGGATTTGAGGTGTCGGGGATAAATGTTATGTGATCTAAGCAGGTAATCTAATCAAAAAAAAAAATCATCTGACTTTAAACAGTAAATCTTATTTTTAGCTGAAAAAGGAGCTACACAAAAACAAAATATTGTGTTCTTAATTGATAAAACAAATAATTATTCTTTATTTGGTTTCATTTATTTGAATTAAATTGTTGGGAAAATTTTAAAAAAAATGTAGAAATGTTGAAAAATTCCATTTCTTGGTGGTTTTCTCTGTGAAGTACAGTTTCAAAAACAAAAAGGTACTGAAAAGTAAAATGCAGAGATGACAAATTCAAATTAATTGATATATTCAAATATTAAAAAAAAATAAGAAAAAAACAACTTCTAATCAGTTTTCAAATCTTCTGGTTCTCTTGGCTGATACCCACCTATCCAGTTGTCTAAGAGCTAGCTTGAGGGCGTCTCACTGCTTTTTATTCCCATCCCAACTTTTCTCAGTCTCATTTCTCTTTAATCAATATCAGGCTCTTTCATAAATGAATTAAATTTTGGACGCATCATCCTTTTCTAATTTTCATGAATTTTGTAAAAAATACTTGATTTTCTACGATTAAAACTGATACAACATACAAAGAAACCACTGGGAAACATAGGTTTGATTAATTCTTGTTACACCATACATTCAGGATACTTTAGTCAAGTGTAACTGGCCCAGAATTCAGTTAAAGTAAACACTTTTTGACATAGCCTTCAAATAGAGAGAACTGTATATTTGATGGCATATAAGACCATCTTTATTTCAGTAGAGTGCACAAAAGAATGCATTTCCCTGCATTACTTACATTTTTTAAAACTCAATTTCTGGCCAATGTGGGGCTGGCGAATGAAAGATATGATTACTTTTTGAGCCTTTTGGGGGGAAAGTCTTATATTCCATCAAATGAACTACACTGTACATTCTGCTGGCTCAAATCCTTTAAGAAATACAGGTTTTCAGGTCAATATCTGTTAACATTCTCACCTCAATATCTTCTTCTTGTATCCATGATAAAGCCAATTGTTGATAAGCAGTGGTGGACAGGGGTTGTTGTACTGTTATACAACAGCTGTGTTTGATCAGATTAGGATAACGTTCCAAAAATTCACTCAATTTGTTTCCATTAGCTACTCCTGAGTCTTTTCCATCAGCTACTCCTGAGTCTTTTCCATCAGCTACTCCTGAGTCTATGAAGAGAAAAAAAAAAGGGTGACTGGTCAGAAATAAAAACAAATTTTTATAATACATAATGTGAGAAATTTTGAATTAGAATCAAAAACTGAAATTTGGGTATTGCATCATAAATACATTTTGACAACTTAGAGTGATCATATGAAGGAATTAACTGCTATACACAGCAGTCCCACTTTTAAACCTCACCTTTATATCTCTTAAATGGACATAGTTATACTACTTCTGGATTTATTGGCAACTAGGGGAGTTATGAGAAAACAATATTGTTGAGCTGGAGAAAATAATGTAATTTCTCAGAAAATGATGCTTTATTTTCATAAGAGGTAGATTTTGCTATAAAGGGAGGAATACATGAAATTAAAATATATTCCAATTTTTTTACCAGCAGAAATGGAGAGGTATCATCTTCATACTTTAATAAATACAGTATATGCTTGGAAGTGAGGCTTTGGTCTCTATAAACTTAATCATAAATATTGCTGCCAATACTTTAAATATTTCTGTACTTAGCTATAGCTCAAATTCATATTTTGGGGAGGATTGTCAAGCACTTATTTCTTGAGTAAAAGTCTTTGTGCATACCAACTATGGAATATAAAACAGAGAGAAAATATCAATAAATATGTATGACTTTACTACCATTTGAATAAGCAGTAAAATGAAATGGTAAATATCACAAGACAGCCAAATATATTAGAGGAAAAACAAGAGTCCAAGATATAGAATCCATTACAAAACACAAATGGCAATGGGCTAGCCATTTTGTAAGGATGTCAGACAACTGCTGGACATCACAACTCACAATGTGGATTCCCAGAGATCACATGTGAAACTGTAGCCAACAAAATATAAGATGGCATGACAAACTGGACCAGTTCAGCGAGTATTGACTCCATAATGACCATGATATAGGTTTGGCAAATCTTGGAAAGGTCTATGTTCAACGATGCTAAAAAGCTGCAAAAAAAGCTAAAAATGAAATAGAATACATGAATGAAATAATCCATTTTTGGGTAATTGTCATTATCAGTGTTTTTTTTGAGGGGAGAGTTACCACCTTCTCCTCTATAATACATGGAATGATACAAGTTTGAGTCTTATCCCTTATAAGATACACATTGACCAGATGAATTATTATATAATTATGTTTGGGACCTCACTTCCTTTGTTGAGTGGCGTCCACCTTGGACATCAAGGAATTCGGTCCAAACACTTTTTAAGTACCTTCATCAGACAAGAGTATTATTTAGATATGAATTTTTTTAAAAACACTTCAGTATAAATCCTTAAAGGATATTTTGTTGGCTTGATAATATAGCTTTATCTCCCAAGATTAGGAATAGAGCCTGTAGTCTATACTGTATGCCAGGATTCAGATGCATACACCATATTTCTATACTGCTATTGTATTTGAAGATCTTGGATGTTGAGCTGAAAAGATGTAAAAGAGCCAATTTTTTAAAACTAATTAGAGGGCTATTTTGAGAGAGAGAGTCTTGCTTTACTGGGCAGCTGGCATGTTAAGTAGATGGAGAGAAGAGATTAGATAAAAAGCAAATAAAAGCAGATGATAAAAAAATTAATGAAAATTGTGTAATTATGCAATTTTTTTTTACACAGATATTTTTTTAATCTGAAAGAAGAGTATTTTCTTTGAGTTAGTACAGCCTGTCATGGTTCAGTAGATAAAATACTGGAATATTACTTACAAAATAAAGCGTAAAATACTTGAGTTTTTGTCTACACTTCTATGCATTAAGTTAAGGCACACGTATTTGTTCATCAGATGTGGAAAGCATCAGAATCCACAAAATGAGTTTGAATTTTGGCTGAGGCTGCTTGAATTCACTTAGCAATTATGTCTTTTGGAAAGGTATGAATCCACTCCTCCCTACTTTCTGTACCACCAACAGATATCTGAACAAAAAATGTCTCGTATCTGATATGCAATGAAAAGACTGTGTATGATCGAGCACAATGATAAACCACTCTCCTATAATAAGTACCCAGGCAGTAAAATTTTTTGTCTTACTTTTAGTCACCCTTAGTGAGGCCTTTTGGCCAATTCTCACATTGAGGGTTAGTAAGAAAGGAGTTATTTAGGCAGAATTGAAACCAGTGAAAAAAAAGAAGAAATGTTAAAATTGTACATTGATATCGAAATCGTGAAGTTGGAAACACTAAGACATAACATGTTTAACATGAAGATTAAAAAGACTAACATTGGGTAAGGCACTTGTTCACTCTGGATTTTAAAATGTTGAGATTGTACTCATTCAGAAGGGAGTATACTGTAAAAAGTTGTAACATCTATCGTCAGCATATTTATGTACATTGAAAGTGAAAGCAATCACTTACCTTCAAGAGTCAAGAAGATTAAGATATGCAAATTCTGTTTGACTCGATTGAAGAAAATTTCAAAAACTTTGCCCATTTGGTCATCTGTTAATTTGTTGACAGATCCTGAGTTTTTCTTTTCTGACAGTGCTGTCTGCACCAGGTAAGACAACTTAGTAGCTTCTTCATATAAATCTGGACAATCACCTGGATTAGTAAAAGAAACTAATATCACTATTGTCAATAACTTTCAGAAGTTTAATTAATGTACCAACTTTGTTTCAGACAATTCAACCTCTTCTTTTCATCTTCGTTGAAGTCACACTGTTTCGGTAGATTCATTTTCACTGGAAGAAGAGACCAATAGGAGAGAATCACTTAACTGATATTACAATTCAGACCTGAAGAGGGATGTAGAAATTAATTGTCCAAAATGTTGTGACTACACCAAAAATGAAAAGAAAAGATTGAATTTTCTGAAACAAATAATACTATAGTGTCATTTTGGCGAAGATTTACCCCAAGATTTTCTTTCTTGCAGGCCTAGGAAAATAAGTTTGAAATGTAAGACCAGCCAAAATACACCAATATTTGGGGCTTCAAATTTCATGTAAATCTGAGAAGATGTATAATGATGAATTAACAACTTGGTGTAAGGGATTAAACTAATATTCCCTTATACTTAATTTCATATCATTACTTCAATTTGGACAATTTCTGATCTCAATTACACAACTCCTTTCCAGTAACTTTTGGTATAAGTGGCTGAATGGGAAGATTACCAAGCAAGCTGCCCCCTCTGAAAATGCTTTCATATTGGATAATACTATTTCAATCCTTCTCCCACCATTTGTGATCAAAATCAAGTCCGTTATCATACTATAAATAGTCGCCTGGGGATGGTGAGTTTGAACCTCTTCATTGCTTGTTTTGGAGGTGAAGTTTCTTTTTTCTCAAGAATTTGAAAAAAAAAGAAGGCATTTGAGTATCTTAGTGTCAATAACGCTGACTGTTGTTTTGCCAGATAATCACTAATCAAGGGTTCAGTTGTGGGGACTATTTTGTTGTAGGTTGTGGTTTGTAATTTGAACATAATCATTCAATAATATAATCATAGATTGTGAATCAAAATCAATTTTTCTGTCCCTTGATATGAAATATTTAAGTAGTTGATCAGGGATAGCACAGGCAAATGGTGGGGTAATAAGAAAGTGATAAAAATAAGGGCTGGAGTTCCAGCAGCACACATCCTATATTAATTTCCGTGGTGAAAAGATGTATGCATAAATTCATCAAAAATTCATCAACTGTTACTTATTTTCTTCATAACAATTATGTTCTTACAATATCGCAGTATAATCCACTTGTAATTTATTTTCAAATCTAAAATTCACACTCTGGAACAAGGACAAAATCTGAAGATATTGATGTAAAAATATCAGTTCTTTACAGTAGTGGATGGTTTAGCCTGGATATTTGATAGGCTCCTCCATTTTCTTGCATTAAAATGGATTTTTTAAAATAGAATTTATTAATGTTGATCTTGAATACTCTATAGAAACAGAAGTATGAAATTTTAAAAAAAGTACTAAGGCACCTTTGTGCACTTTTGACAAGGTGACAAGTGTCAATGAGAAAAATTGAGAACTTTTTAATTTCAAAATCTTTGTACCATTAATAAGAAGAATTGATTGAAGAAAATTCTAATATAAAAATTATTTGTGTCAGAACTATACAAATGGAGATTTTTGTCTTTGAAAAGTTGTTTACTGTGTAAACAATGGAATTTAATAAGTTGCATTACATTTTCAGGAAAACCAAACCCAGATTTAAAAATTCTACCATAAATCAACTAATGATTGGATTTCAATTGAATTTTTAGTACTTATTCATTTATGAATGAATTTTTGATGAAAAAGATATTTTGTGAGAAATATTTGTGGAAATAATTGTTTTATGGCCATTCTTGCTCCCTTTATTCAATTTTATGAAGTCTCTATGAAATATTATTTGAATGTTAAAAATAATTTCTCTCCTATGAAGATAAGTTCCCTAAGAAATTATATCAGTTGAAATTCTATTTGAAATTCATGCAATATTAGAAATTCAATTTATTTATACATGACAATTCATGTGTTTGCAACTCACTTATCATCATCATCATCATCCATGCTAAGTACAAAAATAACCTAAAGTTTGTATGTTTATTTTTTTAGCTATACCTATGCGGTGACAATAACCACGATAACCACCATATGACATTAATATAACATAAAAAGTTGAAATAACAATCCTTTTTCAGAAGTGATTGTGTCTGAAACACCTGATTGTTGTAAGATTTTAGAATACTGGGATGAAGCACAGTTAGTAGTTTCACACTTTGTGAATGCTTTCAATAACATTTTTACTTAAAAAACAATGCAATTTAGAATACATGCCATTTTTTTTATTGACTATTTTTTTGCATTCTTCTCTTGGGAAGTTATTGTGTTAATTTAATCCCAGAGGCTGATGATGGGGGGGGGGGTTGTAAATAAAACAAAATCCTAACTATAAATGATGGCTTTATTCAATTTTATTCAGATATTAGATTACAATAACTAGAGCTTGCATTTTCAATTTATGTCTAAAGGGTAGACATTTAGGATTATTTTCCTAACTTAAGTTGAAGATTAACTAAGGGAGGCAATCGAATAATACTATATAAAACAAAGGAAAACAATTTTCTGGTCAATTTAGAAACTAGATTATGATTCAAATACTGAAATATATTTCATTTTTCACCAACCATCAGAGAAAAGAAAGTTGTCAACATTACCTTGAGCAAGGAGAGTAGATATGCTTGTTAGATCACAGTTGTAGGCAAAAATTTCTGGAATTATCAGAACAGTGGGTGAGGCTAGTACTCCTGCTTGGTGACAGGCTAATTTTAATGACTGCACAAGAATGGAATCATAACTTTTGCCATTACGATTTTCTGCACATGGCTCAACCAGCTGCAATAAAAATTGTGGAATTAATTTTCTTATGCGCAATATTCAATTGTACTTGAAGAGATTTCTTCCTGATTCTTTAACCTCATAAAGCAAAGTTGAAACAGAACATGATTATCATAATCAAGTAAATTCCCAATTTAGTCATCTAATGCGTATAACAGTTTCATTTGGATGTTCTAAAAACAAAGCTATAGAAAAGCATTCTTGATTACTACAAAGTACACCGAGAGGTCACACCTCTGACAACACCATTTTCAGGAGGAGTAATTATGTATGAATCCACCTCAAAATTTTATAAGTTTTACCGTAGTCTATTATCTACCCTTCCCAAAAATCTAATTGAAATTCATTTAGAACTTTTGAAGATATCTTGCAGACAGAAGAAAAAAAAATGGCAATATCATGTGGTTTCCACACATAACTGCAATGTGAGAGAGGTAATTGTGCAAGGATCCGCTCCTAAATTCAATAAGTTCTCCTGTAGCCTATAATTCACCTTTCTAAAAAATGTTATAGTAATTCATAGTGAAGTTTTGTTGATATTGTTTGGAAATGAAATATGGTTTAAACATATAACTACAAGGTAGGGGAGATGATTGTGCATGGATTTGCCCCAGCATTTGATCAGTTCTCCTTTGGTTCAACTCTCTACATAATTTTGTTGAAATTTATCATTTTAGAGATACTGTGTGGAGAGTTGTGAGTGTATACATAAACATAATTGGAAAAAGAAACAGAAAAATATCTCTCAATCAGTAAAAACTCCTGGATCCACCCCCCCAAAAAAATTTGCCACCTCTTTCATACCCCATTGCCCATCTTTCCTAGAAATTTCATTGAAATTAATAGGGCACTTTTGGAGATATCTCGTGGGCAAAGACGTGACCAAATGCATACACCTCTTTTCAACTTTGTTGACAGAGGTTAACAAGCAAACCTTTGATGTTTTTTCTCTCTATTTTAGATGTTTCCCAGTGGGAAACGCCAATGATATCATAAATAGAATTTATTTTGACCATATTCATTCTTCCATGGAATTCTTTTTACTGGATTTCATATTTTTGACGCTATGGCTGTTCAATTATTGACTGTTGTGGCGAGTCTTACTGATTTTTGTGATGAAGTATTAGGTTGGTACAGAAATAAATGCAGTTTTCCACCATCCACTTTAAAGCTAAATATCTCAGCTTAAAAAAAAAAGTAATATAAATGAGAACCAACTGAATCTACACATTTTTGCCAAGTAGAAACAAATCCATTTATTCTGGAGGCAAAGAATTCTGGTATCCAGGAACAAATAAATTATTCAAAGTCATTTTGAGCTGCTACCTGGTTGTTGAAGACCTTCAATGCAGGGAATTGAAATGCTTGAAAGTATTGCTTGGAGAGTAGTCTGGTGAGTAAGTTGGAAAAAGTAGAGTTCTGCAGCATTGTTTGTTCAATTTCTGCAGGGTCGTTTGCATAACATGCAAGCTTTTTTGCTCTATATTCAGGGTCATTTGACCGACATGTTGAGATTTTTTGCTTTAACAATTTGGTACAAATGTCAAACAACTGTCGAAGGGTCAATGTTTAGTTCCTCTGCAGCCTCTTTAGTTGTTCTGCCTGGGTCTGTCTCAATAATGGCCCTTAGTTAGATGTCATCACAGAAGAATGTCCACATCTTCAAGGCTCTCATCAGTTTCAAAATTTTTGGAACTAATGTTGATCAGTATTTTTGTTGACATTCCCCTTGCCAAATACTTGGTTGATAGTGCAAACAGTTTCTGCAGCTGAATGTCCCATTTTGAACTTATAAAAGAAAATTGCTTGAATTTGTTCTTTTTCATTCTTAGATTTGACAGCCTCAAATAAACCAGAATAAACAGTGAAAAGAAAATGTTAACCTTGAGTAAATAAAGTGTAATTTATCCTTCGAAATGGTATATTACTTGAATATACTTGTATAATATTCTATTCCAAAATAAGCATCAAATTCTAAAATGAAAAACCACAAATATTTTTTCACCAACCTAATAAAATAGTTATTTTGATATCTGTCAACGAAGTTGTGAAAGTTGTAAAAAGAAGTATTTGCTTTTTGTTGTGTCTGTTTGTCCTCACAATATCTCCAAAAATACTGAAAGAATTTCAATTAAATTTTGTGGATGGGTGGACAATGGGGGGGGGGGGTATGAAGTGGGGGTATTAAATTCAGAGGTGGATCCTGAACATTTTTTCTGATTGACAGATATTTTTCAGCTTTTTTTTCCAATTACATATATTTATACGCTCATTACTCTTCATACAATATCTCCAAAAGTTCTCCATGAAATTCTATGGATAGTTTGACACTAGACTATGAGAGAAATGATTCAATTTCGGAGAAGATCAATACACCTCCCCATATACTAGTCATATGTCCAAACCACATAATATCGCCATGATTTTATCTCAGTCCACACAATATTTCCAAAGGTTCTCAATGAATTTCTATGACATTTTGTGAAAGGGTGGACAATAGGTTATGAAAGAATGATTAAATTTTAGAGCGGATCCATACACAATTACTACCCCTGCACCGTAATTATATGTCCAAATCACAAAATATAGCTAAAATGTCATATCCGTCCACAGGATATCTCAAAAGGAATGAATGGATTTTGATGTAATTTTGTGGAAAACTAAGGCAGTGGGACAACAAAGATGTGGTAAAAGTTTTAAGGTGGATCCAGGAATTCTCTCCTGATTGAGAGATTTTTCATGTTTTTTTTCAATTACATTTATATATATGACTATCGATACAATATCATCAAAAGTTCTAAAGAATTTCTATGAAAGATCTTGATAAATATAAAAGGCCAAAAATGGTAAAAAACCATCAAACATGATAAAAATGGTCAAAAAATGGTAAAAATATGTAAGCATACATGTTAATTTCACTTTTTCTGCAATAAAGGCGTTAAATTTAGCACAAAAAGGACTAAATTGGCAACACTGTGATGCCAGTTCTGTTTCTTCTACTGTACCAGACTATGTGGATTTCACTGCCCGACACGGGGATTGAACTCACGACCACCTGGTAAATCTTCGTATTCAAACTGCTGTTAGAACAATTTCCACTTTTATCAACCCTCAAATATGTGAGATAATTTCTATATTAATACTTGACCACATAACAATACAAACTTTTGAAAACATCTTTTTAACAGAGAGAACTTTTCAATTTAAACAAAAAATATATTTGTTCACGCAAAATTTTTTGCACTTCTTCTAATTGATATAAAAAGATTTCTGTTTCAAATATTCTTATATTTCTTCACTGGTGTATTCAGTCACAAAATAAATCTCATTGATTTATTTGTTTTTGAGCTTATGCCTCACCTTTCCCTTTCTCTTTTTGAAGTTACTATTTAGTTTGAACCATGTTCATTGCTACTACTTACCCAGTAAGTAAGGGGAATTGAAGATAAACACAGTATAATTCCTTTGTAGCAAAAATTCAATGTAGCCTTAAAAAAGTAGTGAATATTCAAATAAGGGAGCCTTTCTTAACAAAACCTTTTCTTTAAAGATGAACTCTAAGTATTGTTGAAAATTTGTAAATAAACAGCCTTTGAGTGTAACTTTGGACAATGAATTGACAATTTCTGGTTGTCTCTCTGAAAAGCTGTTGTGTAAGTAGTTTTAACAAATCTTTCAATTTGAGTTGTTTGAAAAGCAAACGGTTTTCAAAAAAGTGAAGAAAATAAACCATCTGAAATGAATTCCAGGATGGTATGCCTCTGTACAAACCTCTGCTTTTGCCAAATAAGCAGCTAGTTTGGCAAGTGCCTTACGACCTGCAGGTCGGTAACTGGATCTAAACAAAAGTCCGTGTCCTTGAGGGAATGTCTGAAACAAAAAGTTGAAAAAATAAATCTGTGGGTCCTGGGTGTTATAAAAATATTTAAATGAATCATTTGAAGGAGAACACTTTGTGTTTTACCCGTCTGAAACTGATGTCTTTTTTTTTCTTATCTTTTTTATTTTTTGGGAAGTCGGGTTATTTTTTTGACATGATAAACAAAACAAGAAAACAGAGATTAGTGAAGGAGTCTTACAAATGATATTGCCATTTTTAGCAAAAGAAGACTCAGAGGTAAGTATAGAAATTTGGCAATCATTAAGTTGATTACAAACCTTAGTGTAGAAAAAAGAATTTTCTTTTCAACTTTCATTTCATAAATAGAAGAAAAGTCAATTAAAATGAAAACCACTTGCCAATATTCGAGTCAGTTTTATGATGAGAGGAATAAATTCATCAAGTAAAGATAAGTTCCATTTTAATTGAAATGCAGAATTGAACCGGCTCATGCGTTTCTTTAGGGCACTAATTAGCTGTGTAATGGTGCATTCAGTATAGCCTACAAATAGAAGAGGGATTTTAAAAATATGATGCATTTTTACGGATATCACTTTTTAATGATAGTATGCTATCTTTGCATAGAAATCCTTCCTTTTTTCATTCTTAAATTCATAAACTACTTATAATTGACAATGGAACTCTTCAGTGAATAGCGTACAAAATAATGGAACTCTTCTGGGAATTGAATGAAGAAGAAAATCACCAAATGGTCAAAGGAAGGTCATTTTAATTTGAAGTTATTTCCTTTGAAATTGGCATTCTATTTTTTTTTTTGTATGAATCTACGAGTTAAACAAATAAGTTTATGATTCAGTTAAGCATCCAAAGACCACAAGTTACATCTAAATAAAGTACCAAAGACATCTTTGTACATCTAGATTCTTGTATTTCTTTCTATAGACATTATGAGATTGCATTCTGAAAGAAAGGTTTTAAGTGAACCAAACTATGTTCAAAATTTTACCTTTTTCAGAAAACTGACAACTACTCTCAGTATACAAAATGAATCGGGAAAAGATTACTTCATCAAGATTGCCAAGGTCACCTTTGATCTGAAAATAAAGACATAATAAAGGAATTCTATCCACAATTTTATTCAAGTCAGAATCTTTCAAATAGTATGTAATTGTACATATAAGTTGTATACCTACACATGCACAATGTTGTGTTTATTTAATAGTATTTTATAGAACATATGAATGACTTAAATAAAGAAAAGCACTCATCAGGTAGTGTGTTTTTGATATAGAATACCACTACATTAAATATCTGCCCTAATGGACGGGAAAAAATTGCCGTCAAAAAAGAATTAATAAAACAGGTTTGCTTGAAAGAGGAAAGAAAAAGAAAAGAAAAAGTAAATTTTCACCCTGAAATTATGAGTTTTATAATAATTATTAGATTAATTTTTAAATGGAATTAATAACATCGTTTTATGAGAGGACTAGGTTCAGGAACAGAGTTGCCAATTTAGCACTCTCTGTGCTAAATTTGGTGTTCCTTGTTTTGGCAGTGCAAAAATTTAACATTTGGCACTACTTTTAGCCAATTTCTGGGGCTATTTTTCTGCAATTTTAGCTGATATCTTGGCTATTTACTAGCATTTACAGGTAAATAAAGCCATTTTTAGATATTAAAATGGTTAAGTGTGCACTTTTTTTTGTTGCTTTTCTCCACTTTTTGATGCTTTTTTCAAGGGTGATTTAGTGGAAAAATATTTTTTAGTTGGCAACTCAAGTTGTTTTGTTTTAATGTAAACTGTTCTTATCAGTTACATCTCCATAATCAATTTGTGAAGTTTTAATAGTGTTATTCTTATGATTTCCTCTGATTCAATAAATATAGAGCTAAATATGTCCTTACAAAGAAAGCAGTACATTCAAACTCATTTCTAAACTTACACAGAATAATTTGGTCAGGTTTAATTTCCTCACTAGTCAAACGTAAATCATCTTTCTGAGAGTCTCATTTTCTAAACTACAGATCATGTACTTGTGTATTCTGAATTCTTGACCTCAACCTCCCCCCCCCCAATTTTTTTTACTGATTTGAGCAAAATGTACTTACATCTTCCATGAACATTAGTGCTCCAGAGAAAGACGAGTGAGCCAATGTTTGTACAGAGAGGGGTAAAAGACGTGATTGTGATATTATTTTCTTTGCGTCTGCTGTCGGAGCTTAAATGAGAAAATGAACAAAAATGTTTGATTATCAGGGTTCAGTACTTAAAAAGAGGAATGAAAAAAAAAAGAATAGAAAAAGGGTGAGTTGACTGCAACGGATGTGAAAAGGGAGGCAAAGTTGATCGGATTTGGATAGGAAATGAGTTTTGGCAAGTTAGAGAAAAACCAGATGCTAGGAGAAACAAAACTGGAAAGAGTTTTCATCAGAATTCTTGAGATGAGGTACCATTTCTATCATACATTGATTTGGCGGGGTCAGTTTTCTTGTCTTTGTTGACTTTAAAAAGTATCTCATAGTAAAACTGACTTTTGCAGCTGGATGTTTCACTATGTTCTTAGATTTTCCGTGATGTTTTTCAATGTGAGTTGTGCACAAGCATGAAAATATGCCTATTTTGACTCATTAGTGAAGAAATAGATAGTATATGTTATATCCAGTGCTGTCTATATGATAGAAAAGCTTTATTTTTTTCTAGTAAAATAGAGTCAGGAAATTCATCTGACTTTATTTGATGGATGTCATTGTTTGCATGAAATAACCCTAAAAAGAATAGGTCAGTTATGGAGCTGAAACATGGAAACTAACCAAGAGATAGACCCGCAAATTGAGAACCATGCAACGTGCACATGAAAGAATCATTTTCACCTTCACATGGAGAGATCACAAGACAGCACAGTACATCAGGAAGAAAATGGGAGTCCGAGACATCATAGAATATTCTAGAAAACTTAAATGGCAATGGGCTGGTCATGTTGCAAGAATAACAGACAACTGCTGGATATCACGACTCACAACATAGATCCCCAGGGACCACATGCAAAACTTAGGCTGACAGAATACAAGATGGAGAGATGAACTAGACAAATTCAGAATACTGGCTCTGCGACGTCCATGATAGGGAAATGTGGCAAATCCTTGGGAAGATCTATGTCCAACAATAGACGTTAAAAGACTGATGATGATTATGAAGTTATAAAAGTGTCAAGTGGTATTGTGTAGGCAATGAAAACCTAGCTTTTATTGACGTGATTTACCGAAATCTTCAGTCAGATTGGGAGCTGTTGCCCTGGCGTAGAGGTATTTTTTGTTTTTATGCGTGGGTTTGCTTGAAGTCAAGTGCTTGTGACTGATGGACATGTAACATGACTCTTAGTGTCTGTATCTCCTTTTTTTTTTTTTTTTTTGGCAGTTGTCTTCTCTCTTAATCTCTCTCTCCTCTCTCTGAAACTTAATTTCCTTTCCTCTCAATAACCATTAGGAGGATGTTCTGACGATGCAATGTTAATATTTTAATCTCAAGACTTGAAACTGCTATTTTTGAAAGTAATAAAAATACAAACCTGCTCACCGAAACAAAAACTTCTTGAATCTTCCTTCTTACAGGTGTGAAACACATGCATATGTCTATGTGATTATACAACTGTGACAGGTATAGAAATGAAAACAACATATTCAAGTGGATCAAATAAAGAATTTCATTTGATATTCCTGGAAGGTTACAAAATGTGACGGACACTTGAGGGAGGTTGAAGGGTACGGTGGCAGGAATGTTGTTATAAAGATAAATACAAGAAAACTGGCCCAAAAGAATCATTGTGTAACATTGGAAAACGCTCTTTCAGATTAGCTTTATTTGTCCACATTCAAAACCTTCCATTGCAAATTTCCTTGTAAATATTTACTAAGGTTTGGGTTATTACTTCAGGCAGAAACGTTGAGGATGAATAGTATGGACAGGATGGATATCTAAACAATGTATTTCTTTGCAGAGAAGTTTCTTTGATAATAGGATTTGTTTGGAAAAAAAAAAAAAGAAAAGTAATCTATTCGAAGGAACTGATCAAGTACAAATAGAGATAACATTAGGCAACTTATTTTCAATTTTTTCTTTGTTCAAATGTCATTTTCTCATTAATTATGTCTAAAAAGTATAGGAAATGGCTATCATTTTCTTCAAACTTTGCTTCTGTAATCATAACATTGATATTTTGTAATTTACTTATTTTGTCTCGGATAGCTTAGAGGAGATAGATGACAGCTGCAAACACCTTATCTAGAGCTGTGGCAAATTGTTTCAAAAGGCTTAATTTTATATGCAGTGGTGGCATCAACATTTTCCAGGAGTCAACCAGTGGCTCCTACATAATGTTGTTCATCTACAAGCATAATTCTAGCAGCTGGGGCTTGTCCTGTTTATGTGGACCTAGTTGAGACTATGGTAAAATGAGCTGCAGGCTGACCCTCCAAGTCCAAATCCTTTACATACATCTTGATGAATTCAAGAATATAGGTGTATATTCAGAGGAGCAATACTCCCACCAGGATATACCGGACTTTGAACGCTGCTATAAAGGAACGTATGATGAGAACAAGATGGAAGATTAGATTTTTGGGTTTGGTTCATGGAGGTGAATCACAAAAAGATCATGAATCTTGAGAAAATACTAACTTCTAAATCTTTTGCGATCACTTTTGTTTAACATTAGAGTGAATACAAGTCAATTCGGATTTTTCCTGAAAATTGATTTTAAAAAAAAATGTGAATAAAGGTATGCAAATTCACCCATCGTACAACAGGAAGTAGTTAAAATGAAAAATATTGCAGTCTTGGTCACAAAAGCAAAATTTGAAGGAAAATGAAATCCATTTTCTATATTTTTTTCACATCTAGGGAATTAGATATAAGACATACACTACTGAGGAACAAAAATTATGTTGGATGATGTGATATTTGTCCTTGTAAATGCTGTGCTACCTTGTTACTGGAAGATAAATAGATGAGCAGGTATGTTTTATTCCTTACTAGAAAAGGATCTGAGATTGTCTTGACTGCTTGAGGCTTTTGAATCAATTTTTTGGTAAAGGAAATTTGCAATAATAAATCCCAAACTCTTCTATCAGCATTCTCTCAATTCTTGGGCCCAACACGATAGTATAAAGATATTTTTCACCAAACTTTGTATCAGATCTATATTGTATTTGTTACTATTTGTTAGATAATGTCTAGTATCCATGATTAGAAAACTCATTAGTGACACAAGGTCATTCGGGTACTATTTGAAGTCAGTGACAATCAAATCACTGTAGACTCACAAATGGCCCGCCCAACCAACCAGTCAAGTAGGCTACAGATTGTTCTCTTTTATCTTGTCTATGTGTGTGTCTCTGGCCGCTGCTGGTCATATTTTTAGGGCTACAACCTTGAAAATTTGCATGAGTACACCAATAGGCATCATCAAGAAACCTTTTCTCTTGTTTTTGCAAAAAAGTGCTTTTTTGAGGATTCTATGATCATTTTGGGCCAACAATTTTCTTAACCAAGAAACTGATTCTATTTTTTTTTTAGATAAAAGATCTACTTTTTTTTAAAGATAATTTGAGATAAAACATCTACTTTTTAAATACTTTTAGAAAACTTTTTTAGAAAATTAGTTCTGGTACACGCACAGGCTGTAGTGGTTCACTTATGTGATGTATGGATAAGGTCTATTTAATTTCATAATCAGAGAATGTACAAAAAATAAATCATAAGACATGCATTGCAAGTGTCAAAGACTAATAAACTAAAGACAGAGTTGAGACATAATATTCATGTAAAAAAAAAAAATGAAAAAATAAAAGTATATATCTTTATGCAATCCTTAAAAAAAAATAACTTTTCTGTATACACTTGGAAAAGATTTAGGTACTGAGCTTGATTTTAATTTTTGCTATTATTTTAATAACTACTATTTATAGCAAATGTTTCCAGCATATGAGAAATATCTGGTGGTATTAGGAATCATATATAATTTAAAATCAGATTATTATCCGTTTTTTTTTAATCAATTATATTTCATTCCTTAAGGCTTGCACTCACTTCTTGACATAGAAGATTTGCTCCCTTCACTTTGACTATCGGCTTCCATTGATTGATTTTTGATGGGCATCTTGACAGAGAATTCACTGGATTGCTGATCAGTGTCCTGCTCTTTGTTAGATTCTGCAGAACAGAGAAAGACAATGAACAGAAAAATATATGGAGGTAGCAACTTGTATATGCACACATCTCTAACCAACATTAGAGTTGGTGTTTGACGCTATATTAAAGTCAGGATTGTCAAGGGAGGTAAGCTCTCCAAACATGGAATATTTGTGAAATACAATCTTCCTTATATTCACGTAAATAAAAAGAAATTAAAAAAAAAAACAAAAACAAAAAAACAAATTCAGAGGGCTTAATTCACATTGTGCCTGATTCTAAGTTCAATTTCTGGGAAAATTGTTGAGCTACATTTGAAAATATTGAATTATATTTTTTGATTTTGAAAGAAAATTTAATGGAAAAAATCCTTTATAATAATTCAGAAATTGAAAATGTTGATTCATTATCACTTTTTATTTCAGACTTTATGAAAATTTATTGTGATGGCATTTTTCTTCAATTTTTTGATGTCTAAAACGATGTTAAGTTTTAAAATTGAGTGATTAGAATATAAGGCCAGGTAAAAATAATTTGGATTTGGAAGTAAGCATCAAATTCTTTTTACCATTTATTTTTATTCAGTAGTGTTTGGGCTGATATCAATGTGATGTTCAGATCAAAACACAAACATTAGCATGTATATATTTAATTGCACTAATTAGTAATTTGTATAATCTGTGAAAATTCCATGGTGTATCTTTGTAAATTAGGAAAAAGTACAAAGCAATTCAGTTATTATTATAATAACAATACAAAACAAAGGAAATATCAAGTTTTAAATAGTAATTTATACATTTATAAATCCATAATCTACTGGGAAAAGTATGCTTATCTCTAATTTTCAAGAATGTCATGAATGATCACATTTTTTGTAAAAACAATATTTTTCTTTTGTTTCTTTTCTGCTCAACACTTCAGGTCAAATTCTCACGTTTTGCAATTAGAAAAAATTGATACAAATCTATTGTTGGTTAAGTTCTGGTTGTAGCAAATATCCACTGAGGTTGTTGGACCGAATGACATAGTTTAGGCTATACAATACCGAAAGGATTGTTAATGCATTTGTGAGTAATAAGGCACCTTGTGCCAGGAGAATCATTGTGTTTCAGAAGAGTGTAGCAATACTGAAAATAGTTGAGTTAGCATGAACAAATCTATTAACAAACTGGATTGCCAAAAATCTTAGAGACACCAAAACATTAAATGGTTTTGCCATTGGACCATGGAAGACTGGACCATACTCAGACGAGTCATGTTTCCAGCTTATTCAGGTAGATGGTTATGTTTGTGGGTAGAGGAGACTGCATTAGGCTATGGATCCAGTCTGTCAGTTAGGTCTTATGAAGCTGGTGGTGGCTCTACAATAGTGAGGGATGTGTACTATTGGTGTTGTAAGGACTGCTAGTGAAACAGGAGTCTGTCTCGACAGGTCTGACATAAACGGGTCTTATTGTGGATCATTTGTACCCCTTTAGGCTGGCCATGCTTCCTGGTAGTGGTTTGTTCCCCGTGCACAGGTGACACAAAACTAGTTCCAGCAATACTGCAGCCACACCCAATGGAAACTCAGTTATGGACAACCCTGGAATGTGCCTCGATAGATATACCTATGCAACAACAGCAGCACTTATAGTATCCATATCAAGTCACGTAGCTGCTGTTATTAAGGTTAAGGGAGGAGTAACACATTATTAGGTCATCATCATCAGTCTGTTAACGTCTATCATAGGACATAGACCTTCCCTAGAATTCACCACTGTTTTCTATTTTGGACGTTGTGGAGCCAGTAATTTCTGAATTTGTCTAGTTTGTCTCTCAATTCAATACTCTGCCAGCCTCAGTTGCACATGTGATCTCTGGGGATCCATGTTGTGAGTCATAATGTCCATTGGTTGTCTGCCATTCTTGCAGCATGGCCAGCCCATTGCCTTTTCAGTTTTTTAATGGATTCTATGATATCTTAGACTCCTGTTTTCTCCCATATATTGCGCTGTCTTGTAGTCTCTCCATGTGAAATTGAGCATAATTCTTTCATGTGCATATTGCATAATTCTCCATTGGCGTGTCTGTTTCTAGGTTAGGTTTCATGTTTCAGCTCCATAGGTGACTATTTGGAGGATGCATTGGTTGTATACCCCTCTTTTTAGGACCGATAGGATTTTATTTTTTTGATGGATGAGGTCACTCTGCAGGGGGCTTGCCATCCCAGAGTGATTCTTCATTAGATTTTTTTTTTAAGGATCTCATGGAGATTCGTTGTCCTAGGTAGATGTAGTGGTCTACTTTCTCCAGTTCTGCGTCTATGATTTTGATTTTCATGTTCTTATTTCTAACATGATAGTTGTACATGATCTTAGTCAGCCAACACATGAACTTAAACAACATATTCTTGCTTTCTTCATTTTGTTCATCTAGCATTAGATGGAGGTTGTGTAGGCTCTCTGTAAATAGGACAATGTCATCTGCAAATCTGAGGTTTTTCAGCACTTCATTTTATTAAATAAATTGAAAATGGAGAATTTTCTCCCTTTATCTAACCTATTTTACATCATCATCATCATCAGTTTGTTAGCGTCAGTCGTTGGACATAGACCTTCCCCAAGATTCACCCGACATCTCTATCATGGGCATCGTGGAACTAGTACTTTCTGAATTTATCTAGCTTGTCACACCATCTTTCTTTTGGTCAGCCACAGCCTCACAGGTAATCTGTGGGGATCCACATTGTGAGTCGTGATGTCCAGCTATTTTCTGCCATTCTTGCAACATATCCAGCCCACTGACATTTGAGTTTTCAAAGAGTTTCTATGATATCTCGGACTCCTGGCATTTCTCTAATATACTGTGCTGAGCCCAATTTCACTTGCGAGCAACTAAAGGAACAATCCCTATATTTGCTGTTTTTGTGGATTTGAATCACTGTTGTCCTATAAATGGCCAATCTGAACAACCACCCAAGCAGGCTACAGACTCTTCTCTCTTTGAGCATCTGGAGACTCACACACTCAGATTTGCAAAGTCACATTTTGGGGGCAACAACCTTGAAAATTTGCATGAGTATACCACTGGGCACAATCTAAAAATGCTTTTTTGTTGTTTTTAAAAAAAAAAAAAGTGCTTTTTTGGGTCATTTTGGACTAACAATACCCAAATTTGGTGCAGGTATTTCCATGGATCATTTGTTAAAGATAATCTTTAATAAAAGATCTATCTTTTCAGATAATTAGCTCAGGTACATGTGTAGTCTATTGTGATTCATTTATGCAAGATATAGGTATTCAGTTATCTTTCAATAAAATGTCTTTTACTATCTTTTATTTTTTTCTTATATCTTGAGTTTCTTTTTTATTCATTTATATATCTGAAAAGGAAATGTATTTGGAAACTATCCTTTTACCTTGCCAAAGAATCTTACCTGAAGCTTCTTCAGATTTGGCCAGTGTGTCTCTGTGTGTCCGATGATCAGAGGCAATATCCGAGTTAGGCTTCTCTTCTGTTGTGTGTTCTACTTCATTTGATGAAGTAGAAACTGAAGACAAGCTTTTGGTTGAATTGTCAGTCTATGAAATAATCAGAAAAAAAGCTTGCTGTGTACTGACTATGAAATGCAACTATCTACCCAAATATTACATGAAGATTTAAATCAAGAAACGGAAATGATTGGGTAAGTAATGTGGATGGGGTCATTGATGTGTATTAAAATGAACAAAGAATTTATGAAGTTTCTATTATGCTGTGTATATTACAAATGAAAATATGGCTGATATTTTTCATTTTAGAACAGCTTGAAATGTTGATAAATCAAATTTGATAGGATACATTGAGCATTATAGTTTGTTATTGATTTGCAATTTATGTCCTGAAAATCCAAGTTATTGCCACTGTCAATATGGGAGAAGTAGGTTCAACAAAATAAGTTCCTAATGTAAAAAGCATTTATTTTGTACAACAAGGATTTTTTTTTCAACATCTTCTTCCTTATCAATGCACTTAAGCTAACACTTCTACATAGATCACATAGATTGAATATTGCACAATGAATTTTAAGATCAAAATTCAGCTTTTAATCGTGTTAAGCTATAGATTCATTACTCCACCCAGGTATATCATATATAAAATGCAATATAGTGTACAACCTCTGAATATGGCCTGTCTCGGGCAGTAGAATTTTCACTGAGACCATCTTCAGCAGACGTTGCATTTGTTGTGGGTCGTGGTTCAGTCGCTTGAATAAGACAAATATCAAATATGAATTAAGCATGCATTAAACTGTATATATGTAATACAATATATAATAATTTGTTAACAATTTTTCTCCAAAAATTTTATGCTTATAAATTCCATGATGTTTCTTAAATATTTGAAGCCATCCTTGACTGTAATTATGCTCATTTGATCCTTACAATTCAGCTTGTTACATTA
Source organism: Thysanoteuthis rhombus (assembly GCA_963457665.1). Taxonomy (NCBI): domain Eukaryota; kingdom Metazoa; phylum Mollusca; class Cephalopoda; order Oegopsida; family Thysanoteuthidae; genus Thysanoteuthis; species Thysanoteuthis major. The sequence continues at coordinate 12,505,628 of OY735211.1, read as the reverse complement.
ATATCCTGTCTGGAGAATTAATTCAATCACTCTAATGTTAAGACCATTCAACCAATATTCAATCAAACTCAGTAATCTTACCACTGTCGCGCCCCCTATTCTTTTAGTTAGGAATTGAAAACAAAACTCTTCTTTTAGCTAGATATTGAAAACGTCACTTCCTCCAACGACCCCTATAAAACCCCTGGACGCACATGGTTCAACTCTCATTGGCACCAGGACCCCTAGCTGGTCATGCCTCTGGCCCCGGCCTTTGTGACTGGCTATTCTTCCTCTCTCTTTCCCTCTCCCTATGATCGTTAACATTTCACCAACCTCCCAGCCGATCCGATCTTAACCATTCTTCCTCCATGACCTATCTCTGTACTAACTTTGCCCATTTCACTCCACTAATATCAAGCCTCACACACAGCTACATCACTGTGTCTTCACCATGTGCTACAAACGGGTATCACCTCTCACTCTCATGAATGAAATGGCAAAGCTTTTACTATCCGATAGTCACGATAATCTTTCCTAAACATCTTTACTTTGGGAAATACGCATGAATAAAACTCCATGCTCTCTGTCTTTCATGGTCTGTTTGTTGAGAGTCTATCAGCGTCAGAGAATAGCCCCCAAGTTAACTCACTTACTTGGCAGTATGGCTCGCACACTGAACCCGGATTCCACGTATTCTCTTGGAGCGATCCAAGCCATATGGAAATCCATGCATTCACACAACACAAGGCTGAGCTTGCTCTGCCGGAGGCTTGCTGTCCTAGAATGATTCTTTGCTTGATTTCCTCTTATTTTGAGGATCTCATGGAGATTTGTTGTCCTAGGTAGATGTAATGGTCTACTTTCCCCAGTTTTGCACCCTTGAATTTGACAGTTACGTTCTTATTCTCAATGTGATTGTTACACATGACTTTTGTTTTACTGAAATTCACATGTAGGCCAACTTTTTTGCTTTCTTTGTTCAGCTCATCTGGCATTAGTTAGAGGTCCTGTAGGTTCTCTGTGAAAAGGACGATGTCGTCTGCAAATCTGAGGTTGCTCAGATATTTGCCGTTTATTTTGATTCCTCTATTTTCCCAGTCCAGGTTTCAGAAGACCATCTCGAGGCCAGCTGTGAAAAGTTTGGGGGAGCTGGTATCACCTTGCCTTACTCTTTTTTGGAGCTGATAGGGTTTATGAATCAAATTAAAATTTTTATAATTATTCATGAAAAACTTCCCTTACAATGAAAGACTTGAAAAACTAAATCTTACAACATTAGAAGAGAAGAAAATAAGGGGAGACATGATGCAAACATTTGAAGTTATAAAAGATATTGGCAACAACCAAGCCAAAAAATTCTTTATAATCCATTATCAAGATCCAGAAATAGTAGAAGCAGAAACAGCAAACAGCTTTAAAAATGAATATGATAATTACTTCGCCAACAAAAGAGATCACAACAAATCGAAAATTTTTGAAAAAAGAAAAATAACAAAATTCATCAAACAGAAAGCAAGATACAAGTTCAAATATATACATGTATATGTCATATCTTATAAATGCAATACATTACTACGTATATATATATATATATATATATATATATGTGTATGTGTAATATAATGATGACTAGTTGAATGGGTATTGACTAAGATTATCCATTATCACTGGTGTCTGCTCTTGCCTCACTCTTTGCTTCATCATTTTCTCCCTTATCCCTTCCAATCTTTGTTGCCGGTCCATGTTTTTTATCTAAATGTCATACAAACATAGATTAGTTTAATATAAAGAATCGTCCCAAGCCCTGTTGGAAAATGCAGGTGTTCAATGCATGAATTCAAGTCAGTCAATGATGACATTTTTGCCGACTGCAAAACTCAGGTTCAGGTGGTGTTTGTTGCTTGAGAACAATATACATAGTTTGGAACATGATCAATGAAGACAGGTCCTTCAGAAAATGATAAGCGTTTTTACTGACTTGCAAATGTTTTTGGACAAAACAATTGTCAAGGTGTTTTTTGCAGAAAACAGCATTTATTTAATTTCATGACTTAATGACATGTTATCTAGATCCTAATCCAGGGGCCTTTTCCTATAATAGGCTGTTCATAGCCTGTGGTCAACAGAGTAAACCAAAGTGTGAGGCAGTGGTTGTCACTTTCACCTGGAGAGGAAAGGTATTCCACTTTCTTTCACTTTCCAGTCCTCAGTCCATTTTCCTTGCCTTGTACCTTGCATCTATCATGTTGCATTTTCTGACATCTTTCATGAGCTGCTGAATCCCAAAAGTTGTAGGAAAGAGAAAAGGAAAAATAAGCAAGACCCTAAACTGTAACCTCAGCATTTTCTTCTCCTTTGCTTCTACATCTTTTTGCCTTTATCATGGACAAGCACATCACAAATCCTACAATTTAGCTGCTGCATCATTTCTCTTGATAGCTCATTACACAACAGTAAACTACCTAACTTTCTTTTCTCTCCCCTATTTTCCTTATCTAATATCAAAATGCTAAACCTCTTTTCCTTTCTCTTTCTACCCTCTTATCAAACTACCTGACGATCCCTTTATGTTATTATTTAAAGTGTAACTTTCAAATGCCGGTTGAAAAAAGCAGATTGATATTATGAATCCTCAACAAAATAAAGCCAGAGAATTTTCTCCCTTTATGTAAATCATTTTTTACATGCAAGCAGCCAAAGGAAACATGCTGTTACATTGGATTTAGTTATCTTTCAATAAAATGCATGTTTTACTAGGATGTCAAATTCTCCTTCAGTTCATTTTTAAATATATATTTTTGGTGTTTGGGTTACTCCTTTTTACCCCTTATTTAGGTGTCCATGATACACAGGATACATTGTTTATAGCTTTAAAAGTAGCTTTAGGGCACTAAAGATCCCAGATGAAATCTTAAAGTGCAGTGCCAACAGAAAATCACAAAGCAATGCAGAGAGTTATTTTGCTACACTGGATTATTTATGAAATATACATTTACAGACCTGTAGGAAAAATCTTACCTGAGGCTCCTTCAGATTCAGCCTGTGTGTCTCTTTGTGTCTGATGGTCAGATGCAATTTCTGAGTCTGGTTTATCCTGGGCAGCAGAATTCTCACCAAGACTGTCTTCAGCACTCGCATCTGATGAACATACTTGATCATTTGATGAAGAAGAAACTGACGATGAGCTTCTGGTTTCACGGCTGAGCTATGGAATAATTAGGAAAATTTTGCTGTTTATTGACTACAAAATGTAACTGCCTGCTCAAATATTGCATCAAGATTTAAATCTTTAGTGTTTGATGGAATTGTGTTGTGGTATTCCAATTTCTTTTGCTACATTCTGAATTAACAAATTTTCGATATTTTTTTTTCTAACTCCAAATTCTGAAATTTATTTTTGGATTGACCTAATATACAAAATTTCTAGGTGAAAAAACTTTGATTTTAATTCTGTAGGGCATTGCCTGTTTAAATCATTTTGGTTATTTCTTTTAGTGATGCCAAATTAGATATTTTATATCTAAATCAGATCTATCTCCAATCCAGATATTTTATATCTACATTTGGTCAATAATTTTAGATGAAGATCTGAAATTTGTAGTTTAAAAAAAATTTATTCTTATTAGATTTCTCGAGAACTGCTGATCCAACTTCAAAATCGACACTGCAATGCCTGGTGTGCTGACTTATATATATGGTGAATATCAATTTCGTATGGTGGCCAGTTGTTGATTTATCTCAGTACCTGCATGCACGTGCATCCACCCACGGAGATTTCTCAAATGATAGTTAGATGTCTAAAAAAGCTATCAGCAAAATGGATCTAGAATTCCATGATGTCAGCCAATAATCTGTCTGGATCAACATTCTGATTTGTTTGTTGCTAAATGGCCGTATTAAGTCAATGTGTTTTTCTGGCTTTATATCATCAAGAGTTATTGTTTGATATTTTATCTGGAAATAGATTTTTAAAAAGTGAGAAAAATCCAACATTTTTCTTTATTTACCTGTGATTTTTCTTCCTTAATGACTGCCAAATCCAATCTTGATATTGGTGGAGTTGGTTTACAGAAATATTTAGTTGTCAGGTTTTCAAGACATTCCAGATACCAATCATAATCTAGAAAAATTGAAGAATTTTAAAAATGTTTTAGTCCTTAAAAGGCAATTAGCTATTTGATAAATGTCACTGAGTGAATCTTTTGTTAAATGAAAAGCTATTATATATCCATACCTTGCATAGATGAATCACCACAGCCCCTAGAAACTAATTACCTGAAAAAATGATCTAAAACAAACAGATCTTTTATCTAAAATTATCTAAAAGAATAGGCCTTTTATCTAAAGAATACCAGCACAAGATTTGGGCATTGTTGGTCCAAAATGACCTTAAAGACCTCAAAAAGCACTTAAAAGAACAAAACAAAACAAAGAAAATTTTTTAGATAGTGCCTAGTTGTGTGATGACATTTTTCAAGATTGTCGCCCCAAAAATGTGCCCAAGAGCACCTGAAGGGACAGACATATAGACAAGTAAATAGGGGAGAATCTGTAGCCACTTGGGTGGTTGGATGGGCCATTTATAGACAACAGTGACTCCACTTTGCTCATCTATGCACTCAATAATATCAACCTGAAAACACTTTTTAAAAATTAGTCTTCATCAATAGCTTGATTGAATTAATTTTATTATCTATTCATCTAGTTAGTTATTTGAATTCTTTGTTGCTTCTCTATTCCTATCATTTTTGTCTCTATATTCTTCTTATCAAGATTGATTATATGTATTCTTGGATTTTTTTAGTTCATATAATAATACTGATTTTCTTTGAATATCTTATTTCATCATAGTTAGTCACTTTGACTTATATTTTTTATATTTATTCAATTTATATTTTATCTTATTTTAATCAATAAACTTCAACAAAAATTGGGTTAATTCTAATCTTCTATGATTGTTGAGAATTGCTCATTATTGTTTTTCTAACACATCAAGCACTTCTTATCAAATGAATATTAAATATAAAAAATTCAACTGCACTACTTTTATCATTAAAATTATTTTCAAATAAAGTCGTGTCCCAGTGTACAAATCTGGCACAGCAGACCATATTTTGAGGGGGCTAGGTGGGCAAAGACCCCTAAGGGATGAAGTGCAAATTATTGCCAGTTAGAACAATTGGCAAATACAACACCTGAAGAAAGCCACAAACCTAGCAAATCGACTGAACATTGATATCAATAGTATCTGGGAGTCTCTCATCATAAGGGACTTTTCAGATAGAGCAAACAGATTATTCAATGCAAGGGAAGCAACTTGTTCATACATCCAAAACAAGTATAGGTATACATAAAACAGATGTGACATGATCCATTATATCAAACATGCATTATAAGTCATTGGTAAGTGCTTAGACACTATAAGTTTCTGTATGTTATTTGTAGATTTTGTTTTTTGACTGGATGAATTTGACTATAACTTCACGGATTATAGTAGCTATAAAACTTCTATAAGCAGGAGTTATATATTTCTTGTATATCTCAATTGAAGCAATTCCTTTTGAGCAACTTTTATTTTAATGACAAAAAAAAAAAAAAGAAATTGACATCACAACTTTTTAAAACAACACAACTCAATATTGGAAAAGGAATTGAGTTTAAACTCATGTTAATCTTCCCAGCAGAAATCCAGTTTTCTGGAACAAGCATTAATTTTTCCCAAGAAGAATCTAGGTTATAGTTCAGAACAAGTTCAAAAGAGAATTACACTCCATAGAATTTGAACATTTTGATGGTAACCGAATCTAAAAGAACCAAAGTTATGTCTGTATTTGAGAGGTGAGATGTAAAGTGAAGCAAAGTGGATTGTTTGTTTTTCTCTACCTACCATCTTTGGAATGTGGCTGTTTGAAATATGCTGTTAAAATCTAAAATGTAAAATCTGAATTGAGTCTGATAAAGCCCTGCATCTTCCAGCTTTCTATGCAAGAGTATATTAAGACTTTCATGAAATGATTTAAATAATAAATCTATAAAACAGAAAAAAAAAATTACCTTGTTTGTCTACTATTCTATCAGCAAAAGTACGATTGCACTCATGGGCCCACAACCTGACTAATAGACCGGTTAATGGTAGCTGGTGAGAGTTGGTATGACCAATGGATTGATAATTCATCCTTCCTGTCAAACTGTTGCAAGGAGTAGATGAAGTGCCTGAAAAGACAGAGAGAGAGAAAAAAATAACATGAACAAATCTAAAGCAGAATCAAAGATTTCTTCATCAAGATTCCATGTTACATGAACAGATTTCTTAATTCTTATAAAGATTAAAAGCTTCTTGGAATCATCCTGTTAAGGTTGATATGATTTCAACTGTATAATGATTATACCAGTGAAATGGAATTTTGTAAAAATGATTTATGGATTTCAGAAAGAGCTTTTTAAGGAAGCTTTCTTTTTGATGAAGTTTGTCTGAAATTCTGATATGCAACATTAATCTAAATAATTCACTGAAAAATGACAGTCAACTCCTTTTCATTTTCAACCAGTGTATCCTTTGGCATCCTTCAGGTGTGTACATTTTTTATTGTTCTTCGGTTGAGATATATATATATATATATATATATATATGTATATATATAAATAAATATAATGAAAAATTTTTGGATGCTCAAATTGGTGTTGAGGAAATGGCAAGATTCATTAAAAACAAAAAAACAAAGATTAGTGTAGGAAACATGCACTTATAGAAGACTGAAGAACAAGCACACTGGCTATAATTATTTGATCAAAATTTCAAAAACTTGCCCACACAGTTGATAATTGAACCACTGTAGCATCAAAATTTCAAGTCATGTGAAAAAAATTTCATTGAAGAATAAATATAGTGAGAATAAATTCTATTTATGACATCACTTACACTTTCTATGAAATAAAACATTTAAAACAGAGTAAAAAACGTCTAGAAACATCTGGATTCTGGAGAATCAAGATATTATTATTAAACCTGTCAGAATAGGGTCCGAAAAGGATCAAAAAATTATTTCCCCAAATTTAAAAAAAAAAACATATTTAGAAGGAGTCCAGCAGAGTACTGAGGCCAATTTTCAAGTCTGTAGACAAAACGGAATGTCCTGTAGTGCTGGATCACACAAGGAAACCCATGCATATATAAAAAAGGATAGAACACTTCGCTATCTTGGATTAAGGACACAAGAGAGACATTATGCCAGATATTCAGCCAAAACATCTGGTAGTCCATGTTAGCAAAACATCTTAGCAATATATAGTTATTCCTCCCCTACATTCTTTGTGACATTTTGGCTGTGGACTGATCTAAATTGAACTGCTTTTGATTCGGATTGCTCAATAAACTGCTTAAATGACTCCAACTCGAGTACAACTTTCTTGTTTAGAATACATGCAGCTAATAGTATGAATAAAGGAAAAAGTAAATTAATGAATTTTCAACTACTTTACTTCCTGTCAGGATGGCTACATCCCCTTCAAATAGAATTTCTCAATGTCTGCTTCTCAACTACAGCTTACCTCTCTATACCCCAGCCTTCAAAACATTTTCCACTTTGGTTCTGTCCCCTGCACATGAGTGAAGTTCAAAATCAATGGTGTAAGTAAGTTTGATGTCATCCTGAGCGGATTAAAAAGAAGTTCCCCTTGAAACTATTGCTATTCAAAATTCAGAGTGAATTCTTGAACTGGTAGTCGAACAAGTGGCATCTCTCAGACTTGGGGCCCCAACCTGCAGCACTCTATTTACACCACTTGTAAATGCTTTGTATGTCTCTTCTCATCTTGTTTTCAATTGTCTTGTAGGTTTCCAGTTTCCAACTGACATGTGAGATTGTAATCCTTTGAACTGCATCTGGGTAAAATGCACACAGTACACAAGTATAGACTTACCTCTTATGCTTCTATCTTGAAAATGGGAAGAACTTACTTATATCAATAGTTTTTCTTCTGTATTCGGAGAGTTTTTGAGCAGCTGTACGTGGTGTAAATAATCTAATCCCATCAAACACCTGAGCAACTTCATGAAGTGTGAAGATGTACAAAGGACGAAAAGGAGATGCATGCAGCCGTTCTTTTATTTGAAAGTAGAGATCCAATGTTCCCTGTGTAATGGCCTAAATGAAATATGAAGGATTATAAGAAATTCCAACTACTTGAATTATCAAGAAATAAAAGAAAATGCATGTTTATGTATGATGTCATTCAAGAGAGGATAAGTCAAGTGATATATTTTTCCAATCAAAATTTTATCAGTCGTCCTAGAGATTTTTTGTCGTCTGAAACCAAATGTCCCAACTGCCTCTTATCAAATCACTGGAGGAGTCCCACAAATGGCTCAACCAACCAGCCAAGTGGACTATAGAACCTTCTCTCTTTGCTCATATGTGTGTGTGTGTGTGTTTGTGTGCATCTCTGGGTGCTCCTGGTCAGATTTCGGGGGCTATAACCTTTGAAATCTGCATGATTACACTACTACGCACCATTTGAAGAGTTTTTTGTTTTTTTGAAAAAAATATTTTTTTTGGTCTCTACAGTCATTTTGGACCAACAAGGTCCAAATCTGGTGTTGGTATATTTTTTGATTTTAGGTAAAAGATGTATTTGTTTCAGATAATTTTCTTTGATAATTAGTTCCTGTACACACGTGGGCTACGATGATTCATTTATGCTATGGGCATTTTTTTTTTTAGATAAAAAATACATTTGAACATAGGAAGTTGTCTCAAAATATTCAAATGAATGCTGCCAGACACTTCCAAATTTATCTCTCTTTATCAAATTGTTTCATGAAATGAGGTAAATTCTAATTAATAGTAATTAATGATTCATTTATTCACAATTCTAATTCATCTTTCATTTAATTCATGTCACATATACACTGTAGACCCAATATGACGCAGAAGTTTGAGGCTATAATTTTCTACCAAGTTTTCTTCTTTGCTGCATGAAGAATGCTCCCCCCCCCCCCGATGGTGAATGAAAATAGGTGTAAAGTTGTAGAAAATAACCTATTAGTATCTTTTATCATAGATACATAACATACACTGGAGGAGCCAGGTTGTTTTATCCCCCCCCACACACGTACACTTAAGGCTGACCCTGGTAATTCATGTAGAAATGAAGAAAAAAACTGTCAGGATGGGAGTATGATGATGCTAATCCAGTAAAAGGACAGAAATAGATATAAGGATTTTGACACCTTACCAGAAGGTTACATTTTGACAAAACTTACGTGGTAAATGTTGACCAACAGCCAGCAAATGTGAGAGGAGGAAGCAAGAAAGAAGAAAGGAGAGCTAAGAGTATGATGTACTTTTGACTTTTAATTCGATTTTAATGCCATCTCCTTTTTTTTTTCTTTGCTAATTTTTAACAAGGCTAATCAAAGTATATTTAGCCATTATAGATAGCTATAAAAAGGTCTAATAATCTTTTTATTGCATTTTGGAATTTTCAACATTTGAAGAAAAAAAAAAAAAAAATTGTGGTCCATGCTTGAGTTGCCTTTATAATGGGTCTACAATGTAGTAATTGTTTTCAGGTATGATTTCTCTTTTGGGTATTGATAAGTACAGTTTTGTATTTCTTAGATATTATCATAAGTTTTCTGGGTTGAGTGACATTTTATAAGGAACCATAAGTTTAATAAATGAATTCTCTCTGCTCTATTATCAGAGGGAAATCTTGTTCAATGCACAATTGATATAGCTGTTAATTGAACTCATGTTAGAGACATAAACTGCCAATTATATATTTGATGAAGTTTATAACAGTGTATTACCTTTGCCATTTCAGAGGAATGGTTTTTGAAAAACACAGGAAGCTCATCCAGCCAAGTGAAAGTACTACATGAATATATGGTATCAAGTTGGTCATACGTTGGTGCATGGAAAGTGATGTTGAAGAACAATCGGGTCAGTCGACTGCTCATCATATGACACAAGTGGCCAATTCCTGCTCCTGATGACAAAATAATAAGGTCAGATGCTACATTTTATCCAACAGAATTGAAAATACAAAATCACTCAAGGTAAAGAAAGATGACCTGATAGCTGGCTTCAAAATAATGTTTTTAAAATTCAATGAAAATAAAACATCTTTGTACAAAAAAGAAGTGAAGGGAATTATTATGCTTTGAAGAAAATGTAGGTGTTTTTAGGGATTTGACTATGGAAAGAGAAGGAAATTATAGAATTTAATGGTAGAAAGAAAGACTAATTATAATGCAAACAATGAAAGTGGAAAAAGACAGCTCTGGAAAATGGTGAAAATTAGCATTACTAAAGATGCTGGCTGCTTTTTCCTGTTCAGAATTCCTTTTCAAAAAACTTTCATTTTGATTATTCCAACTAAGACTCAAAGCATTGGCATTTCCACAAATATAATGATGTGTTTTCAACTGGTCGCTACTGAAGAGAAAATGTCTTTCATACATGAAAAACACTTCTGCGAATGAAATTAAGATTGCAAGCAAACCAAAGCCATTTTTTCAGAAAGAATTTATTCCAAAGTCAGAAAAGTGATCAAAATTGGGGTATTTTTAAATGAAAAATAAGCTAGTTATTGACATGTATATATTTTCTAACCTAGGACAGAAAGCAATGAGAAGTTATAGGTAGCTCCAGAGAAATAGAGTGGCACATACTACTACTTAGAGTTATAGAGATCTAAAATCATTTTAAATCTAAGAAAATGTGACCAACTTTTATCTTTCGTTAAAATTGATCCAGAATAGCTCCTAGAATGGCCTTTTGCTCAGTAGTTCTTCATTTTTCCTGATATAGTACATGCTGAGAAAGATTTGACTGAATATTCCACTTTCTGGTGAACGTTTCAAGCCCTGACACAGAATGTTAAAGTATGAAGAGATAATATAGGGCGTTAATATACATGAAAACTCGTTTGAATGAACATTTGCTAAAGATAAAGAAAAGAAGGCAGAATGATCGTACGGGTAATTCTTGTAATTCAGAAAAAGGGGAGGTAAGTCTGGTAGATTGTCCTTATACATACATGGTAGTAACGATTAAAACAGTTACGTTTTAAGAGACATTTAAACCTGATCGGATAATTGTAGGGATGTAAATGGGCAGTTTATTTCAATAATTCACAAGAAACAACTGATGAGTGTGTGAGGTCTGAAATGTTAACATACACCAGGTGTATGTCCTTGTAATTCTTATTTTTCATTACATATATATATATATATGTATATATATATATATATATATATATATATATATATATATATATATATATAATGTGTGTGTGTATTATATTTCTAGACTGTTAAACAATAGTGACCAAAGAGATTTCAGTCCATTTATAAGCAAAATGCTTTGTACTCACCAGGAGCAGTTGGTATAGTGGTGGCTGCCAAGAAATCCAAATGTTTTACACTGCAATCAGTATGGTGCTGTTTATCAAATACAGTTCCAAGAGTGAGTACTTGCCTGAATAGCTCTAAGGTTGGTTGACAACCTGAACAAAAAGAACATTTCTTTATTGTGAAATATTCTACTGAAAAAAGATCAATACTGGAATATTGTGAGGCAAAAAACAAACAGATAATGATTATAAGTCCCTATGAAATGAAGATTCAATATTCTTAAAAGTACAGCCTATTCCTGTCTAGGTTACAATTTCAATATTTATATCTTCATGTATAATAGGCTCACCAACAATTATGGGCTATGACATTCTCAAAAAAACATGTCTCAAGTATAAAATGCACTGACTTTTCCTTTAGTATCATTTCAGGCTGCAGATATGGAGATTGTAGCTGCACAACACATCGCGATGTATAGAAAGAGAACTGTTCAATCAAATTCATAGTAATAAAATACTGGATAAAATCATACTTGCCTCATCACCATCTAAACACAGTATAAAAACAAAGAAAATTCAAAATTAACCATTAAAATTTACTGGTATAGGCCATAGAGTGCACCTATTGTAAAGTCAACATTGTGGAAATCACATGATCAATGTCGTGACATATTCAATATTGTTTAATGAAAACCATCTTATTTTCTCTAAAAGGAAGTCACACAAAAGGTTAACTATTTGATTTACAAGGGTCACCAAATGATCCACTATACAGTAATAGATTTGTATCATCACATTTGAATATGGGCAGCCATGTATGGTGACCTTTGTACTGACATTGTTCAACTGGTATCAATATTTGCAGCATCAACATACAATTTAGATCTTTAATGCATACTGGTGAGCTCTAATCAACATTTAATATATCATTACCATATAGAAATGTAACATTAATATTGTGATTTTTGGACAATAAATACCACTTACATTTAGTCAGGCCATCCCAAATATTTCTTGAGTAGAATGCAAACCCTCAATTTTCAGGTTTAAAAATCAAGAAAAAGCATGCGTTTTATATTAGAAAATTTGGAATTTTGAATCTGTTTTTTGACCTCTGGTAATGCCATTTTTCAAAGGAATGGCATAATGAAAAGTTTGACAAGATTGAATTATTGGATGAAATGCTGAAGGAGTCTGTTTCAAGTAATAGAAGAAATACATGCTTTATTACTGAATGTGTGACATTGAGCTTGCTGACTGGTTTTCAGGGAAACAAAGGTACTAAAAAAGATGATAATCTGAAATAATTCTTCATAGATAGATAACCAAAAGAAATACTTTATGAGGTTTCTACGTACCATTTGCTTTTGGTGCCATGTTCAAGTCATCAATGAAAATTATGTGGGCTTGCCTAACCTTCTTTTTCTTCAAGGAATTCATAGCTTTTCCTCTTTTTGATGCTGAACTTGATAGCGTTCCACATTTCCCTGTCCCCACACCTGACCATTGTTCCCGAAGCAAAATTATCTCCAAGAAGCGATTCGGCGTTTGCAAAGGGGACATGCAGTGCCTTCTTGTTTTTTGATTTAGCACTATATTCTGAAAAAAGAAAAGAAATTGCATTTGCAAAAATATATATTGACTCAACATTTGGAGATTTTATTGGTAAATCTATGAATCAAACCATATAATGAGCTTATATGCAAATCTTTCTCTTCATTTGTTTGTTTGCGCTCAAATGGGATGATATCATTGGTTGATTAACCTTCCTATTATGACATAATAATAAAAATTATTTCTTAGAAACTCTTCAAATCTGATCACACATTAAAACAGCTTTTACAAAAAACCTTAAATTAGGATACTTGAATTATTAAAAATAAATTACTTAATAAAATAGCTTTAAGCTTTTGGATGGGAATATAGTAGTAGTGAGAAGAAGAAGTAGAATCATCATCATCATCATCTTAAAGACTAAGATAGACAAAACACAGGGGAACAGAAAGGGTAGATTATATGGAACTAAAACTGAAATAATCAAGCATATAGTAAGCAGGTGTATCAAACTCACCCAGAGGGAATACAAGAACAGACACGACTGGGTGGGGAAGGTGATCAATCGGGATCAGTGAAAGCAACTACATTTTGACCACACAAACCAATGTACATGTACAGACCAGAATCAGTCTTAGAGAATGAAATGAACAAAATTCTTTGGAACTGAGAGATTCAAATGGATCACCCAGACCAGGCCTGAAAACCAGATCTTGTGGTAGTGAATAAAGAAAAAAGAAAATGCCAAGTAGTAGTTTTTGCTATTCCACTGGACCACAGAGTGAAGCTGAGTAAATATATTGAGAAGAAATCAAGCGAAGAATCACACTAGGATGGCAAGCCTTTGGCAGAGCTAGCTCAACCTTCAAAAATAATAAGATCTCATTAATCCTAAAGAGAAGGGTGTATAACCAATGCATCCTCCCAATAGTCACTTATGGAGCTGAAACATGGAACCTAACCAAGAGACAGACCCGAAAATTGAGAACCATGCAACATGCACATGAAAGAATAATGCTGGGCCTCACATGGAGAGACCACAAAACAGCACAGTACATCCGAGAAAAGACAAAAGTTAGAGACATCATAGAATCCATTAAAAATCTCAAATAGTGGTGGGCTGGCCATGTTGCAAGAATGGCAGACAATCGATGGACATCACGACTGGCCGGCAAAATGTTAGATGGAGAGATGAGCTAGACAAGTTCAGGAAGTACTGGCTCCGTGAAGCCCATGATAGAGAAGTGTAGCAAATCCTGGGGTAGGTCTATGTCCAACGATGGACGCTAAAAGACTGATGATGATGATGATGATGATGAGTGTGATGATAGTGTCAATAGTGGTCAGGGCCCAGAGAAAAGTCCCAAAAAACCTTGTGAAAAGGCTGGAGGAATTGAGAATTCATGAAAGAACTAAGACTGTCAAGATATGGCAATAATGAAGTTGGTCTGAATACTGAGAGGAGTCCTGGAGTATTCAGGAGACTTGCTGTCACTTCATATCGAGTGAAATCAACCAGTCACTGCTGGTGTGAAAACTCAACAATATCAATAATAACAGTAACAATAATAATATTTTTCATTTATATTTGATGCAATTGCTTGGCACAAGGCAGCAAGGGGTGGGGAATAGGTGGTGTTCTTCACTATTCTATTTTTTGAAATTTTTTTTATACGAGATCCATTAATCATCTAAAGATTTTGTAAGAAGATCTTGTAGTGACAGACTTGAACATTCTGAAAAAAAAGGTAGAATTTGTTGATCGAAGAAATATTAACATCAACTATTCAATGAGCAGTGCATGTGCAACAATGTCTTTTGTGTTGAATGGAGTCTTTGAATGAGAACCAGTTGTCTAATTGGCATGTAGTTTCTATACAAACATTCGTAAAAAAAAATTGTAAAAATAATTATTTAATTATAAGCATCCTCAAATAAATTTCAGTTTATCACTCAACATATGAAGTTTTGGTAAAGGATAATTGTTGTAATATTAATTTGATTTATTTTTGAAAAGCAACTAAAAATTAAGCTGAGTGAAATAGTTTAAAATTAGTAATAGTTACATATGAATTGTTCCCCTTAGATATAATGAGTTAGAGTTATTTCCCTTACAACCAACAGCTCAATTTGTTGCGCTTGTAATCTACTGGATTATTTCAAATAAAACTTGGAATTTGAGGAGTACCTGACCTTGATAAAAGTTGTCTTTCCAACACCTGGATCACCCGAAATCAGAACAGGTATATTATTCTCCAACAACAGTTTTATGATGTAATCATAACGTTCAAACTGAAAATGGAAAAATGCAGGTTTTAAAAATTATCAAGTTATAAAGTTATGCATGATTTGGAAACCACATGTATGTGTGAGCATGTGTGTGTATTGTGTGTGCATGTATATGAGTTGATCAATATATACGTGTAATAAGAAAAGACAGAAGCAGGTCTGGAAAACCCACCAATTGGTTACATACAAAAAAATCGCTTAGAATTTTACTACCTTTAAATTTTCATGTTAGCATATCTTGACATTAATCCCGTGTGATAAGTTGAACATGTCTGCTGAATAGACAGGTCTGTTCATCTACTTAAAGCTAAATAAATAATTTTATCTGTGTATTTAAAGATGAATTTTGATGTTCCTACCATCTCTGTTAAGATACTAACAAAATCTTAATTTGCCATGGAACATTGTGTGGTACTACACAGGCGAAATATTTGATCTAAAATGTTTTGAATTTTTCCGTCATGTAAACTGGTAACCATAGCACTTATATAATTAGAAGAATTGGTTTGAGAAAGATCAAAAGGTAAGTGATGAATGATCTGCTTATGATATCTACAAACAGTATTCATCAAACGATTCATCACCCATGATTTGCTGATGATTAAGATATCAGAGAAAAACTTCTAGCAAATGAAAAATGAAATGAGATGTCAAAGAAGGTTGTGGGTAAGTGTATTCAATTCTTCCCTGACAAGAAGCAAAATACAACACAAAGATTTTTGGTTTTGTTTTTGTATAATCAGTTTCAGCAGGTTATGTATGGACAGATCAAAAACACAATAAATTGGTAATTACACCTAGAATGCAACACAACAATATAACAAGACTTATGGGTAAATCAAAATGAATCAAGGAATTAGGTTAGCTGCTTATTTGAAATTCAAATTACTTCTGCTTGATTACAAAAGTAATGTCAATTGAGTCTCACTTAGAGTTATATAGATAACAAGTCAAAACAGAAATAAGATAAGAGTGAATGAAAAGAGTAACTAATTTCTGGGATGGGATCTTGAGAGAGAAGAAAAACAAGGATGAAATTCAGACCATAGATGCACTAGTTCTTTTCTTGTGTAGAGATCTAGCAAGGGCAGAGTGGCCAATTCTATTCTCAAATTTACATTTAACATTGAATATAAAAACATCTTAAAACACCTAAAAACATCTGAATTTTCCAGATATCTATGTAGAATCTAGGAAATATATATTATCAATAGATTAAATGTGACTTCAATCTTAAACATTTATTTCATTAAAATATTACTTAATTTATCAAAAATATTGCCTATTTTTCAAGTAAAAGTGGTTTGATAGAATGTTCAGAAAATAATCAATGAAAATAGTATGTGAACTAAAATAAAACACGTGTCCATGTTTCAACTTCCCCTTGGAATGACTGTGACATCATTCTTTCCTTCAACTTTCACACTTGTGTGACATTGAATACAAGCAATGATCAGTGCATCTAATAATGTTTGAATAATACCTCATTGAATGCCATAAGATTCTACATATAATTGATAAAAATACAACCATTTCTCCTTCATTTCTTTGGTTGAGAGTCTTTCTTTTTCTGCTCTTTGGCTTCGTTTCTTTGGAGAAATGCCAAATCAATTCTTGGAGATCAGTTTAGCTGATTCAATATTTTAGAAGACCTTTATTTATTGGTATTCATTTTTCAGAGATTTATGTTATGCCTGTATTTCATACAGTTTAATTTCATTTTGCATACAGAATATTGGTGTTGTTGTTAAGATACTATAAATATGTAACATGGGGGTTGTATATCTATATACTTAAACTACCATCAGGATTGGGATCACTTTATAGCATATTTGAATGTGAAGATCCTGATGCAATAATTGTTTTTATTTGTATTTTAGTCTAATGTCACCTCGTCCATTGTGTGTATATCAATACAAGTGAAAGGTGTATCTGCAGCATCTAGAATTAAAACTTTTTATGAAGTATCAGCTCCATCTGTTTAAGTAATCATGATAAGACCAAAAGGATTTTGGAATAACTGTTTTAGCACTAGTCTACCTGATACTAATATAGAATTATGTTGCAGTCAATGCTTAATGTTGTAAGTGTGTCCAGCAGTAAGTATGTTTCATATGTACAGGCTACACCAACGGAGCTAGGGGGCTGAAATTTTTAGCATTTACTCGTTATGTCTACAACAAACATTTTTTCTTAATAATCCATTCCTAAAAAGGTTTTCAGTGGAGGGGATCAATTTACAAAGTAAGTTCACGCTATATTTGGTCACTACTTTGTGCCTGCTTGTTTTTTGAAAATTCAAACTTTTTATGATCCAATAAATGTCACGAAAAGAAACTTATTTATTGATCACTCTCAACATGGCATGCCGCCAAAAGCCGTTAGACAGTCTCAATTGAGTGACTAACCAGACCTGTTCATATTATCTTTTAAAATAGCATTTTTTTATAAAGAAGTTTTTAACTTGGTGTTTATTTAAAAAGTACATAATTCAACCCACTACATCCTCTTTTACATAATTCATTTGATAATTGAAACTGTGTCCGTTAAGGTCAACACTCAACCTGTAGGTGTATACAAGTGTTTAGACAGATATCTTAAATGGAGTTAGTATACTATTTATTTTGTAAATAAATTTCAGTTCAAAAGAATCAAAGTCACATTTGAGATAAAGAGAATTAAGAAGGTCTCTTTTGAAGATAGTCATCAAGAATGATAAAATCCCAGTTTGAAATTCATTGAAAGTTCCAAAGGGGAAAGTCTAAATTCTAGGAATGTTTTTTTTTTTTTTTTCAATCTAAAATGTGAAAATAAAATCAAATCAACTTACTTCAGAAATGAAAACATAACTTGATTGGTGATCAGTGCCTTGTGTTAGGCTCAATTTTTGAGTCCATGAGTGAAATCTTCCGTTTGTTTCTTCAACCCAATAATCAAAGACACTGCCATCTGATGGGAAATGTATGGGATTTGTCATCTTACACAGACACTGTCTCACATGTTCACTGAACTGATCTTTGTTTCTGTTCACCATTGGAAAGACAAAAGATAGAAGAATTATCAATTACTGACTTGAAGAAGAAGGAAGAGATTGCATTATATACATATGAATTACGATGTAAGACAGATGAAAATATACAAAAATTACCAATTATATACTGGATACCTAAAATGCATAAAAATCCAATAGGTGTTCACTTAATTGTAGCCTTTAGAGCTTGTAGCATGAAACCTCTTAGAAAAGCTATTTCTAAAATTTTTAATTTGATATAAAATCAGATAAATAAATTCCATACCAAAAGTAAATTTTATAGTAATTTATATCTCTTCTGGGTAGTAAATAATTCTATGCTTGTTACAGAAAATTTGGATGTCATAAATACTGTAAAGAAGCTAAATCTTATATATATATATATATATAGTGTGTGACAGGATGTGATGTATCTGACATTATGGTAAAAAAAAGTTATCTGGAAGTTAAGTGTAAATAGGAATATATTATTATTTATTCATATTTCCATATTTTTGCCATGAACTGGCTTCAACTGACCAAGAATGGGTAAATGATAGCATAACTATCTCTCACTTCCTTTTTTCTTTCTTAACCTTGACACGTACTAACTTGACTTTTACCACACCACCATATAGATAAGAATCTTCCTTCCCTGCACTCTGTCTTTCTGAGTTTGTGCCATCATTTACCCATTCTTGGTCTGATGAAGCCAGTTCATGACAAAATTATCACCACTAATATGAATAGACAATAATACATTTGTATCTATACTTGGTTTTCTGAGTGTCTTTTTTCATCATACATAAAAAATCCACACAGACATTTATATATATGTCAATTCACTAAAAACCCAGCGAGCAGTAAACACAAGTAGTAGCTACCCCTTGCTTGTAAAATCCTACACACTAACTAAAAACTAAATGAAAATCAATTCATATATAGCTACAATGTAGGGGAAGCAATGCAAGTTTTGAACTATTGTTTTCATATATGAAAAGATTATTTCTCAATCAGAAAAGAATTCCTTGACCCCCCCCCCCTTCAAAATTTAATCAATTCTTCTTTAGGCCCCCCCATAGCCCATCCTTCTACAAAATGACTTTGAAATTTGGAAATATTGTGGAGACAGATAAAAATGAGGGAATACATATACCTCTTCTTACTTTGTCGGCAGAGCTAAATAACAAGGTTTTATAGGATTTAATTTACAAATATCCACTGCATAAATTTATGTTAAAACGTAAGACCATTAAGTTTATATCCCACCATGTTTAAATAAGTCTGAAAGTCAGACCATAGATGTGCTATTTAAACACAAGTTCTCTGCCTTGCACTTTTATAATGGTAATGAATTTATTAAATATGAAAATATATCTTTGGAATCACATTTTATTTTTTATAAAACAAAACTATAAACTGAAACAAACCTACCAATAAAACTGGCCCTGGGTCAGTTAAAATACAAGATTTCAAAATGAAACTTGAGTGACATTAGATACTTAAACGATATCAGATTCATAAAAGGAGTGGGAAGGAATGCTTCCTGGAAATAGCATAAGGCGATTTCTCAGATTCTCAATCAGTTAGTTGGGGGGAGGTGGGGGGGGGGGATGACAGCTATTGTAGTAATAGCATCTAAAAAAAACAAACAATTCAGCTGCTGGTCCAAAAAAGAAATGAGTCGTGTTAGGTGTTTAACTTCCTGTTTTTGTCTGGAGTTTAGCTCACAAAAAGAAAATAAGTCCATTCTGAAGAATTATGGTTTCAAAATGAGTTCATATCCTCAATTCTTTTATATAAGAAAAGCAGACAAGCATCTTATTACATTATTTGTTGTCTTACCTCTCATGCAAATGAGCTCCAAATCCCCAGATGAATGAGAAGACAAACATTCCCTTGATGATGTCCTTATAAAAAGGTATATGTTCTTCAGGTTGGTAATACAGTGATAAACATTTCTCAGAGGATACACTGCTGTGAGGTCTGTAACTTGCAGCTGGAAAGAAAAGGGCAGTGAATGCAAAACTTTGAAATGAATGCAGAAGAGTAGAGTTTGTATTTAATCAGTGGAAAATGTACTTGACCTACTTACGAAAAAACTCCCCAAACTAATGTGCCTTTGATATGAACTAGCATAATAGGATCGGAGTGTAAAATATATATACACATAGGTTATTCTCTTCCATAACTAAATGATGATATGCTACAATAATAGGTGTACAAGCCATCAGCCGAAACAGTATCAAATTTTTGGCAATTTGATGTAATTCAGGCAAGATTTTGGGCAGATCATGTTGTCCCCCCTCAAGCAAAGAGTCCTCATATGTGTATGACTACAATGAATTTGTGAAATTCATAGATTGTACGATGTTTTATCTATTTATATCAATCTATGAGAAAAAAAACATTTTTCTTTTCTAATTTTATTTCTTACAGGCAGAACTACCAGGTAGAGTAGAAAATGAATGTATTTTTTAAATGAAATAGCATTATAGCATATAGGAGTCTGAAATTTATGCAGATAAGTTCTTTTTTACAACCGAGAAATAATTCACTTCAATGAATTTGTGAAACTCATCGGCCGTATAATGTTTTTTAATACATTCTAAAATTCTTCACAATGGTCATGTGATCTCATTATTTAGAAGATTATACCTTTTTCCCCAGGCTTAAACTGCTTGCTATAAAAACCATTGTGAAATGTAGTAAGTAAACATTTGGAAAAAGTAATATAGTTTTCATCGAGTTATAAATATATTAACTATTACACACTCAGTAATTTATTAGAATCTGTTAACTATTCACTAAATCAACGGAACACTAACAAAAATAACATCACATAAATTACAAACATTCAAAAAATGTGTGATTATACTTATAATGACTAAAAACATCATTCATGCAAGCTTAAATTTTGAATCTACACAGCATCCCCCCCCCAGCCAATATTACCACTCCCGAATGTGATGTTTTCTCTATATATACCATTCTCATATACCTTTATGATTTAAAGCAATTTAGCATGATACCAATTAAACTATCTCTTCTATTGGTGGTGAAAAAGTATAGATTCCCAAATTGTATGACAAATGATTGTAGCACAATACAAAGAAAGGTAAATTACACTGATATTGTACTGCCACTGATAACTTTATCACATACATGTTTAAAGTCTTTTTACCTTTCAGTAGCAATCATGAAGTCAGTTTTGGAAAGGGAAAAGAACTAGTATTATAACAGGTCTAAAAATGTACACATATCTTTTGGACAAAATGTTTTAATCAATACATTTAATCACAAAGACACAAGTATATTCATGGAATATTCCAGTCAAGCTGAGGAAAAAGTTTACTCTATTTCCACACAACTATCTTATTTTTATATTAGAATTTCAATATGATATTGGATTTATATGCCATAATACTTTGATAAAAATTATGTACAGTTATACGTCGACTTGTGCCCAACTGACTAATGTCAGGTAACAGATACAATATAGTAGTTTAAGGTAAATAAGTATTGGTATCTCATGGTATTCTATGTTCAGCTGTACATATATTTCACTCCACCCTAAATGGGTGAGTTATATCCATACTTCAAGAACGTAACCTGGACACAAGTTGACACTGTATTTCATTTAACTGAATAACAGTTTGACTTTAACCTAGAAAGGAAAAATAAAGATGATTTTTCACACTGAACTAATCATTCTTGATAGAAAAAAACATTTCCTTTAGCTCCCAGTCATTCATGTCAGGTAAGTACTCCTTTTACCATTTTAATTCATACTGCAACAATACTGATAAATGAATCACCATAGCATTAATTATCTAAAAATATAGACCTTTTGTTAACAATTATCTAAAAGATAACAGCACAAGATTTGGACATTGTTGATCAAAAATGATCATAGGCATCCCAAAAAGCACTGTTTGGAAAAGCAAAAACAGAACATTTTTTGATGGAGCCGAGTGGTGTACTCACACAGATTTTCATTGGTTGTAGCCCCCAAACATGTGACAAGGAGCACCTGGAGACACACAGAAGTGCAAAGAGAGAATCAGTAGCCGACCTAGCTGGTTGGTCAAGCAGGCCATTTGAAGGGCTACAGTGAGTTGATTGTAATTGGGATCTGTTACAAAAGATGCTATTCTAAACTCAGTTGTTATGATTCTAAACTTGAAGTTTCACTTACATCTGGTCTCTAAGTTGTGATCCTTCATTAACGCCTTCTCCAAAAGTATAGAAAGCAATCTGAGGAATGATGTCACTTCCTGCAGTCCTACAACGGTTGGCTGACAATCAAGAGGACTGAGGTCTGCGAGAAGAGCAGAAGTGATGCCCTTCTCTTGCTGAAGGAAATTCAATGTCGCAGGAATCATTCCATCGGCAAGCTCTTCCAGGAGTTTTATTCTGAAGAAAAAAAAAAAAAAGAAAAAAGAAGGATGTTTTGTTTAGAGAACAGATTCAAAGCCATCGATTCCTTTCAACACAAATATCATCATGAGTGAACTACCCCTACAAAAGAATATGACTCACTATCTGATATCCCATCATAAAACTGAAATTTCTTTTGAGAAAAAATTTGAAAGAATTTCAAGTAATTTAAAACCTAAAAATAAGAAAACTCAAAACTAATCATAGGGGCAGATTTTTACTGTAGCAGAATATATTCCAAAATCTCTTTCAAACTTTTTTTTATCATCATTAGTTACACAGATTGGACAATGTGACTATGATTCCAGAATTAATTGTGCTCATAAGCTTTCTTTTTATTAATTTACTTTAAGTTTTCAAAGCACTGGTAAAAATTCATGCCAATGACTAAAATAAAGTTCATCTTGGCCTCCTGAATAAACTTCTTGATTTTTAAATTCAGTTTACTCTTCTTACCCGACATTATTCATGTAACATTTGAATATAAGTTTTGCTTTCCAGGCGTTGAAGAGTGATTCCCAATTAAAGTTACTTGGACTGCAAAATATCACAGAACACTGGTTCAACATTGCAGGAGAGGCATTGTTCAACTGGTCAGTCTCCACAATCAATTTGGTTTCATCTATAAACAAGAACCAAAGTCATTATGATAATTTTTTGTGTATAAAGTATGCAAAAATTAAGAAAAATCTTCCAAACTCTTTGCTTATAAAAATCAATGATGTTCATGTTTTATCAATAAAAGGTTTCACAATGTAAAGATCTGTGGAGATCAGTGTCCCTTCCTCATTTAGGAAAAAGATGATTGAGAAATTTGGTAACTTTTCAGTTGTATTAATTCTTTTTTATCAAATCAACTTCATTTTGATCATGTGTGTGTGTGCTGGTAGTCATGAATATGTACTGAATGGTGTTGAATATGCAAGTAAATGTGTGTAAGTCATCAGAAGGATTAAGTGAGGAAGCAGTTGTATGTGAGTAAAAAGAATCGATAGTGAAATTAATAGGTAGAAATAGTCAGAGATGTAATGATCTTAAGATAAAATCCTCGTGTAACAGAGTTGATAACAAGAAGAGGCTACAATATAGGAGAGATGAAGGCATAATAAGATATGGAGTATCATGTGACAACCTCATTTTCTCAAAAACAATAGACTGGAAAGTGTTGCCATCTTGTGTTGATATGTAACATTAAATAGCCTTCTTTTTGCCAAGATATCAGTATTTTAGTTCAGTTTTTAGGAAAATGAGGTTGTCTAACTGTGGTCCATGTTTCATGGTACCCCGGTCTCCCTTACTTGTTGAAACAATAGACAGAGAAAGTTGGACATAGGAGAGACATTTGTCTGTTACCACATAAAAAAAAAAATTATTTAGCTTTATATAAGTATAAAAATGATATTTTCTGGCATTAATTTTGTTTGCTAAAAAAAATCAACAGAAGAATATTTTGTATACAACATGAGATAAGATGTTTGTAAGTACGAACTTTCATTTTCATTGTGTATGAGAGAGAGGGAGATAATAAAAATTTGAGGAGGAGACAAAATTTCTGATAAAACTCAATCAATTCATTTATTTTCATATTAAATATTACAGTGAGAAGTTCACTAAACCATTATGAAAAACAAAAATATTGTTCAATCATTGTCAACAGGAATTTATCATATGCCTCTAGTTGAAATTGAAAAAGCATGAACCCAAGTAATTTTGACCAAGATAATATGACATACTATGTTTAATGAGAAAAGAAGCAAGATTTGATTGGAAGAATATGACAATTGTATGATATGGGAATAAATTTAGAAATCTCAACCCATTCTTACAGGTCTTTGCCTCTTACAATTTAAGTTCCTTTCAAATTCTCTGAATAATTGAATGTTCAGTGATAAAAGATATATCATGTAAGGACCACTAAAACTAAGTTGAACAAAAATTGTGCAAAAATTGGCTCCACAAATTTCCCCCCAAATAGTAACAGTAATATATCAAAAAATTAAACATCAGATATATTTAACCAATCATAAGCCATCTTTCACCAGACAAAATTTGGTTGATCTGGGAGCCTAGTATAAGAATTATTGTCCTTATATTATGTGGGAGAGAGTAGAAAATAGCTGTTGGTTAGATGTGGTGCAAAGATGTAATTATAGACAAAGGATTTTGCCTCCATGCTGTGTGGTGATTGGCACCACCAGCCGACATTACTGGAAATGTTGAAGAAGGAAGGGAGATGTATAGAGAACATGCGCCAAGTACAAATGAAGATGCAAATATTAAATGGAGTACAAAAGACACATACAAATATACAAAAGTAAAAAATGAGAGAAATTTAATGCACAAATTAAGGATGCAAATGAAATTCATATAATAGAAACATCAATACATCCAATCATGTGAAGAAGAGAAGAGTTGAGGCGTGTTAAGTTTAGGTTATTCCTGTTTGTAAAAATGAGATACAGGATAGAATGAGGGACACGTGGCACAAAGGGTCTAATGTCATTTCATTTATCTATTGAATCGAGCCTGATGAGTTGTGCCTGTTATAATGAATGGTATAGTTGACCAAGCTAGATTATAAAAAGGTGGTTAGTCAGAAAAGGTGCAAGAAGGAGCTAAAAGGGGCAAAATAATGAACGTGACATTTGTGTTGTCACCAAGAATAGTAGTTGCAGTATTTGCATTTAGTAGCAATAAAGTTCTTGTGAATACTCACATCGAGGAAGATAAGTGATAAGACAATATGTACATAGTACTGGTCAAAGAAGGAACAATGCCAGTCGTGGGTTTGTAGAGATGTAAAGGAAGATAACTGGCTCGAAATACTAGGGCCAAATAAGCCATTCACCATGTGCGCAAGAAGGAAAGGAAAATAAGATAAAGGGCCCAAAAGCCAGGGCTTAATAACCTTAGCTGGCTTGAAGTGCCGGGGCCCATAAGCGAGAGAGAGAGAGAAATAAAAGATAAGATAACCGGCTTGAAAGCCAGGGCCAAATAAGTGATTGATCACATGCATTCAGGGCTTTCATAGAGAGTCGTTGTAGGAGGTGACGTTTTAGATACCTAGCTAAGAGAAGGGTTTTGTATCTAATTCTTAACTAAAAATATAGGGGTCACCACTTTAATAATATGATGCATAAATCAATGAGAGCCGAGATTCTCTCAGTCAGTCTTGCTACCTTGTACCATGACGGTATGGCTGAATTGATTCACACTTACACAAACATTCACAGACGCCCATCAAGCAAGTAAGTGGACATAGGCTTACAATAGATAACCAAAAGTATGGGAGGATCAATCTTCTTATTTAGAGAAAATATTGTGAATATTCTATATTTGAGAGAGATGAGAATTAAAAATGGCATTACCTTTTAGGATAAAACTGTCAGCATTTGGAAGGATCAATTTCCTTGATGAATCAAAAAGGCTAGTGACTGGATCACACCATGAGGAATGTAGGGTACCATCAAAAATCAACCAAACTTGGGTATCTGCAATAGGATCTGGTTTACTTTGATCACATTGAGGTATAATGGCATCAGAGAAAGTTGATTTGTGAAGCTCACGCCAGAGGGCACCACTCTGCCAACCATTTGAGTCATAGTAACCCAAAAACTTGTATGAGAAGGAGGGAGAGAGAAAGGTAAAAAGAGATTAAGCATTCAAAATAATTGTGACATTAAAAGACTGAAATATAAACAAAGAAATGTAATAAAAAGTGAATGGGACAATTCATGACAGATTTAATCACAAAACTGAATGAACGTGAGGAGTTGAGAGAAGTCAAAGGAAAAAAAAGCTAAAGGCAGAGTAGAGGGAGAGAAAAAATATTTCAAGTTTTCATTCATGAAATTGAGGGTTATCTGAATTTCAAAAATATGAAATTATCCTTTGGATCCATAATCTCCTAAGAACAGTGGTTCTGAAACTAGAGTCCACACACCACTTGGGGTTCATCAAGTAATTTTCATTAGTGTTCCCTATAAACAATAAGATTGTGAATCTTGTGGTAGAAAAATGACATCATTCATCAAACCATTATTAAAAAAACATAGTAATGTGCACAGACCTGAATCATATATTACAATTTGAATAAATTTAATCCATTTTAAAATGATTTTTAAAGTCAAAAACGTCCCTTTATTGTAGCTCATCAATTAGACAAAAAATTAGATGCGGAAATAAGGTCTTCCAGCATATTTTGTTTATGGATGGGGACCTTGAGTTTTCTAAGTTTTGAAACCACTGAGATAGAAAGTTTGCAGAGATCACTAAGATAAAATGACAAATTTATTTTCTGGTTTAATACCAAATTTAGAGTAAAGTTTGCATCTAAAATGAGTTCAAGAACATAAGTAAAAATATTTTATCAAGAATGATCTGAATAGCAATTTCTGTCATCCAACTCAAAATATTCAATTGTATATGAAAAACATCTGAACAGTAGGTTTCAGTTACCTCCCTTGTAAAATCTGCCTCATTTGTTATGAATTTTGCTGCTGTTATTGTCCAGTTGTAGCAGGGGGACTTGTCCTCCCCCCCAACCCGCCTCCCAAAACTACAAACTAAAGGTAAAGTTGTAAATTTAATAATACGACTAAAACATTTGCCAAGGCGACATTCCATACTAAGAGATGCTTCCCCACCACAGTTCAATTGCACTTAGATGAGAAGTTAATGTACCTTAGATGAAAATGTAGGATTAATGTAAAACAATGATATGTATAAAGAATAAGTCATACAAAAGAAAATAAATACCTCTTGTGGTGGCATGGAACTAGGGAATAAGTGAGACATGTAGATTCTAGGATAATGACTGCTATCTATCTTTTTCTTGAGGATTGCTTTATTCAAGGTGCTTGGTGGTGGTCGTACACTTGAAATGATGTTCCGTAAAAGTTGGATTCTGCTGTTGATTTTATGATTGGCCTTTGATATGATGACTTCTGCATCCTGATTAAACAAAAGAGAAGGAAAAGTATTCAGAAAAATTTATAACATAAGCCAAATTACAATTGACATGAATTATAAACATAGAAATATGATCATGTCATGAACATACCATTAGGGGTTCTAGGAAATCCCAGTAAGCGAGAGTTCTGTAGTAATGATAGAAATTTTCAAAAACTAAGTATTATACATTTAATAACCTCTGCCAATAACAATTGCATTAATTATAGACTCAGGGAATCCTTTTCTTACTGACTTTCAATGCAGAATATACAAGAAGTGCAGAAACTTGCTAAAAAATTTCAGGTAAAAAGTAGTAAAATTTGATAGTTAAATTATCGAATTAAATTTTAGAACAATAACATTACAATAGTAATTTTCATTCATTTATAGCTCTATAAGTACCTTTCACCTTGCACCAAGATCAACTCTAACTGAGAATGGGCTATTACAAATTCTTCCATGAGAGGGGTCAACATGTTCTCTTTCAACCCTCCAGGCATGTTTTTGAAATGTTTTGCACAAGTTTGCTAGCAGAACATAGATAAGCATCAAATGGTTAACTTTTTAAATTAACCTCATTGTTGGAATATAAGATAAACATTTAAATGAAAAAAAAAAAAAATAGCAAGCAAATATTATACTGAATCCAATGTGCTGGTATTATAATTGGAGGGGGGGATTATCAACCAAAGCTATGAAGCTTGAATGAGTTACAGTGAGTGGTTGTCCCCCATATTCTCTCATGAACCATGAGTCTTATAGACCATCAAATATGGTATACTTATTAAATGCACTATGGAAATTTTGGCATCTGTTTATTCTCAACATATGCATCCAATACTTGCTGTGCAATCATTATAGTACAACTTTTTCAGGTATTTGTTTAATAAATGCTTCCTGTGATATCTGGGCTTTTTAAAAATTCAGACTTTTTAGAGGAGCAACAGAAGTACCTTATTCATTGTTAATCTCTTTTTCCAATTTTTCAATTGATCACCCCCAACATAGCATGCAGTCAAAGACGTTGGTCATGTGATGGTTGCTATTTTGTAACTGACTAGACTTGTTTCTCATGTACTTATACACAGACACACATTTAAAAAATGAGAAATCTACATGAATGACACTTCCATCATTTTAAGGAACATTATTTTCCAAGATATTCATGTAATTTGTTGTTTATGATAATTTATTTAGAAGATTTGATGATTCAGCAGTAAGAGCAGATGAAAACCAATAATCCTGCTCATAGTACTGATATTATAAAAGTTAGTTTAGTATGATGCTAGGTTACAATTGTGGGGTGCTTTGTGGTAATGGTCTGAAAGATTAGCTTGTTAACCATTGCACCATGGTAGTCAAGGTAAATTGTCACATCTCTCAAGAGGGAACCTCCAATGGAGTGTGACAGCTGGTGACAAATTCCCGGTCTCTGTTGTATGTGTCAGTCTCAAGTTTGGTTGAGACCAGGACTTCACATCAAGTTTTTATGACCACCCCCTTGGTAGGATGCAAGCCCAACGAAGGGATACCTCCACCCGAATCATACAGCTTACAGTGTACTCAATTAGCTGCTGTAAACACGGAAAAAAATTGTCTTAATAAAGAATTTTCCATACTAGTCACTCATATAAGGAATTGAACCGAGACCTGCTGCCCATTACACCTTTGGACGCACCATGATGAAACATACAAAAATATTTTCTATACTTAGTTTAGTTTGGTACAAGGTTACAATTATGGGGCATCCAGAGAAAATTGAACTCATATCAACAAATGGTGTACTTTCCAGCTGATTACTTAACAAATAGGATATGCATGAAAACATTCCGGAGGTAAGAATGATTTGTCTAAAACTAAAATTACCTGTTCTGGGAAGATCTCTTCAGGTTTCTCTATGGCAGCAGCCTTGTAGCTGAGCATATTCAGGGTCTGAATTAAAGTTTTTAGGATTAGAGTCTTTCCGCTTCCAGAAGGTCCACAAATGATGGTGCTGCGCAAAGATAAGCTACAACTTTTATAGAGTTCTACCATCTGCAAAAAACAGAGACAAAAAAAAAAAAAGAGAGACAATGAGTTCTAATATTTTTTTTTAGAGAGACAGGACATGTAGAGAAGATGAGGAACTAAGAGTTAGCACACTATTATAACTGGAGTCTAGCATAATATATATTTACTAGATAGCCATGATAATAAGAACCTAACTAGCAATAATCCATGAAATACGTTGCTCATCACAGACGCCCTTGGATATTTACCTAGTCCAAATGAATGGTTCAAGAGACTAATCTACTAACCATCACTTTATGGTAGGTATTCTTAGAGGACAGTATTGTATCACTATTTGAAATGAATTAAAAGCTTTGGTAGTGGATTTGTGATATTATTCAGATAATTGAAACTGTGGTTAGTCAGATGTTCTGGGATCAAAGGTTATACAGAGTAAAGGTGAAAGCCAAGCAAAAATATATTACAGTTATTCCTTGCCATTCAGTGGGGCTTGGGGCATCAGTGGGGCATGAATGTGCTAAATCTGCAAATAAATTTTGCTGGTCTTAAAAACCCTTTCAGTCCCCCAAAATCATAAATCTTGTATCATAATCCTTTTGATGAACAAACACAACCATTCCCAAATCGTAAATGAATAAATGAATTCAGTAAAGCATACACTAAAAAAATACATAGTTAATTAATGAAAACCTATGAATTTCATGAAAGTACAGTGAAAGAAAAAATATTTCTAGTTAAAAATTTCTTACAATCTTTCTTCTTATTAATAATACAAAGATTATTACGATAAAATCAATAATTTCAAGTTCCGGTCATTTTTTTATCAGAAGTCTGTGGAAGTTGTTATATCATAAATATACATGCATTTATGATTTCTTGAAACTTTCACATTTTATATATACTGTACAGTGTATTTACTTTGATGTGTTTTTTTTTGTTGAACGCCACAAAACACCCCAAAATACTCACATTAAATTATTCAAGACTGAACAGTAAATAACCGTGAATGGTAAGGGATAACTGAAGTTGGTAGTCAAGGATATGTAAGGTGATTCATGCGGAGGGAAACAAAGACAAAAAATAGTGAGTTCTCACCTTTGAAATCATGGCTGGATTCAATTGCAGGTGACTTTCTTCAAGTTGATTTTGCAGAGCTTGACGAAACTGATCTTCTTTAGTATTATCTCGTGGCACATAACCAAAGACATCTTGCAACAAATTCCAGAATTGTTCCTTGTCTCTGCCTTCATCAAGATAAGGAATGAAGACTTCTTTGATTGCTTCAATCATAAATTGGTTTTCATCATGCTTTGTTTCTGCTTTCTCTGAAGTAAAATGGTACAAGTTTGAATTACCATCATACGTCAAATACATTCAAAGAACTTTATAACATTTTCACAACTGATTATTTAATGCAAATAACTTGAATTTTTTCAGTAATTGTAAACATCTTAATTTACATCATTGATTAGTCCTAAAATTTTAACAAAATAACGAAGTAAATAAGATGTATTAGTTTAAACTGAAAATATGATTGAAAGTTGTAGTGCAACATGAAATAATATGTTTTGAAAAATTTTTTTTTTTAGTCAGAACATGAAATCTAAGTTCAGAGATAAAAACTTACCGAATTCAGCCATGTGTTTTTTCAATGCATTCAGCACAGACATTAAAAAACTCAGGTTTTGCACATGGAATTTTAGCTTTCGAGCCAGCTGCAAATATGTTAAGCATTCATTTGTGTAAATAATAACTGCATTTGAGAATCATTTTTCTGCATACAAAAGTATAAAACATGAAATTTGACATTCAGGATTATGGAGATATTTCATTAGAAGAAAGCTACTTCGATTTTGATTGAAAACTTTGGAAGAAATTGTGGATTGCATCCTTATTCTAAAGTTGAATAATGTCCACAATATATTGATTTTGACTATGAAATTTACCCAAGTAAAGCATTGGATATCGGTCATTGTAAAAGTACCATTCATTTTTTTTTCAATCATTGAAGATCAGAAATTACTGATTAAAATGTTGTGGATTCTGCATTAGGATAAGTGAACAATATTCAAACTTCTGATATCACACCAATAAAAAATAATGCTGAATATTATATTTTTGATTGGAGAAACAATCATGCATAAACAAAAAGAAAATTTGACTCTTTTTTTCCAGCATGTACTAACTGGTGAGCCATTACGTCTTTTCAGAAATTGTCAATCGAAACTTCAAAGTTAGGTTTGTTCAGTTTTTAAATGATTCTGGCTGGCTATCTATATATGTCTTATGAGTGCAGGCCACATCTATAGAGCTATAGGGTTGAAATTTTAAACATTTACTCTTTATCATCCTTGAAAAAAAAAAACTGTTAAATGAGTTGTATGTATGTGTCAATTTACATTGTAAATTTATGCTAAATTAGCCTCTTTTTTTTTTTTTGTCAGACAGCATTCACACTGTGATAACTGCCCAGCAAAAGGCAAGAGAAGTAACTTATTCATTCAATTTTTAATAAATCACCCTCAACATGACATGCTGTCAATAGATGTTGGTCATTAGACTGTTTCTATTGAGTGACTAAACAGACCTGTTTATTCCATTCAATTATTTGATTATCTTCTGTTAGTTTCAAAAAGCTGAGCTAATTTTCAGCAATTTCAACTTACTACTTTAATGATAATGTATCTCAATAGAGAGATGGAAAAGGAAATAGATGTGAAATATTGCATTCTTCACATGGCTTAAAGCAAGAGACTGCCATTCTCAATCACTGCTAATCATTACTAATGGTTGGCACTGAAAAAATTCAAAAGGGAATTTTTTTTGTTTTGCCTAAACTGGTTTGCATTGATGTCTGGTTTGGGCAAAAGATTCTACCTTCCAATTTGTCTGACAGCTTATCTCCTTTAGTAATTACATACTGAATTAAATCACTTGATTCATGTCTAGTTAGTCACTCAATAAAAATTGTCACATGATCAATGTCTTTTGGCAACATGCTCTGTTGGGGGTGATCAATTAAAAAATTGGACAAGGGGATAATCAAGAGATAAGTTACTGCTATTGCCTTCAGTTGGCAAGTAATCATCTCCCCTCTAAAAACCTATTTAGAAAGGGAATTTTTAAAAAAAGCAAAAAGATGTTTTTTTCTAGACATAATAAGGGGTACATGTTGGAATTTTCAAGTTTCTAGCTCCACTGTATACATGACAAATACACAGCCAGCCATCCAGGTAGACCAGCTTAAAAACTGAAGAAAGTTTTAGTGACAATTTTGGTAGACGGTTTCTATTTAGTAGGCATAATTTCTCTTTACTGATCAGATACCTTTGCTTTAGCCATAGATAAAATTCTACGTACTAGCTGAATACTTACATGTTACTTATTAATCAGAATTATAATTCATACTAATTTCTTAATTAAGATATCAATGACACTAATTGTTTAATTGAATTTGGTTTGTTCTTGGAGCTCTTACCCAAGTTTGGAAAAGGTTGATAAACACCATTAGTTTTTTAGCCATAGTTTTGTATTGATCACATCCACAAATAAGGCAGTACATCTGTGCTATCTGTTGATAATCTGGTGTTAGCAAAGAGAAGGGTCGTAGAAGAAGCTGTTGATACAAGGAAAAAGAAAGTTATAATGTTGCAACCAAAATATTATTTTTTATCTATGTGGTATTGAGAAGAAAAGCATTTTATACGTCATTGCATGGAAATGAGAAGGAAAATATAAAAGTGATTTTTTTTCTATCAAACTGTGATTTAGTTAAATGACAGGAACATTCAAGTCCTTTTAGAAGAACAAAGAAATTAGCACAATCTACAACGGGAACAAAAACACAAGTGATGAGTCAATACATAAACATATTTGAACTTTGGCTTGAACCCCTTCGTATGAGAATCAACAAAACAAAAGTTTTTGCTTCAATATTTATTTGCCAACTTGTCAATTAAAAAAAAATGGATGTGCTGTTAATATCATTCAAATTTTCTTGCTTTCTTTTATATGAAGTCTGGTCAACTCTATAACAGCAGTCATTCTCATTTGCAAATGAAATGATAAAAAAAATGAAAGAATTGAGTGATTACATTCTTGGGAAAAAGCAAACTTGGAAATTAAGTATTCTGAGTTAGAAAGTCACTTAACTGTGGAATCTATGGCTTTAAATACAGGATTGTGGTTTGCATACTATTCAGACAAAAATGTGATGACTACACTGTTTATAAATGAAAAGAAAACATGGCTGTATTTTCATAGTATAATAAAACTGGAAGAAGTAAAGAAGAATGAGATGAAATCAGGGGAAATTCTTTTGCTGTTTTTTAACTCATATAGGCTAGGGTTGTTTAAGGGTTACAAAGGTGGCAATGGATGGATTTAGATTTCCCCATTTTCAAAGAAACCCTGGAAAGTCATACATCATTTTGAAGGTTATAAGATATGGATTTCATTTATGGCAAATATAATGGTCATATAACCTCATTATGTATTCAAAATGGCCAAGAAATTTATAACACACATATCTGAAGGAGTTGAACTAATCTTGTCCAAGATTAGTGTGCAGGACTTACCCTAAAATTATCTGGAATTTCATGATAACCAGCTTCTGTTGTATTGAGAGTCATGAAACATCCATAACTAGAAGAGGCTTGGAGGAATCGACCAGCAAATTTGATATTACCGAGTGAGGTTCGATCATATAATGTTTTACTTTGCTGCTGACTGAAATCTGTATCAGAGGTCTCAGGGTTCTTCTTCAGAAGCTGAACTTGATCTGAACATGAAAAAAATGAACTCAATGCAGATGAATCAGAATAATCGTCATGGATAAAACTGGTTCAATTATTTGTTATCAGCATCTGTTGGGTGTATAAAAAATTTTCAACTAATAGAAAACAATTATTTTGCTCAAAATAAAATTGTTTGAAACAATTAGAAAAAAGTGGGTGATGAGAAAGCTTACCATATGAAAGTAACGGTTGTCTGTCATACTGATAAAATTCTGAGTTTGCACTAAGGACTTCACAGACTGAAAATCTCCTTCTGTTCGGTTCGGTCTGAAAAACCCAATCTTCCCCATAGGTTGAGACTGACCCTCTCTCCTGTTTGAAGAATGAAAAACTCAACATTATGTTTTTTAAGAGAAAACACATCCCCATAAGATAGAAAAGATGTGTAGATAACTCATGTTATTTCTCTAAGAAAATTTTTAACTAGAGGACTCAAGAATACCAATCTAACACCTGAAGACAGCCAAAGGTTACAATGGCCTAAATGCTGTGTTCAAGAAAAGAACGAAGTTGAGAACAACAGTCAGAGAAAAAAAACTTTACATAATGATAATGCATCATCTATGAAATTTTGACAAAAAAAGGGAAATAATTTTGCATAATCAATTTTTTGTTTCTTTAAACTGTTATCATTCTTGATATAGTATTGAATGTGTTTTCAAAAAATTCTACCAAAATATCTACTCCTCCAAACAAAGACCACAAAACAATGAACAGGATGTGCAAGATGTGAACAATCAGTGAGGATTTTCCAGAAGTTACACCATGGGAGGTGAAATGAACCATCAAATGAACAAAGAAAGTAAAAGCCCCTAGACCAGATAATATGATTGACTTACACAAAAATGCAGGAAAGATCATCACTAGAGACTAGCAATTCTATTCAACTTATGCCAAAAACGAAGTAAAGTCCCAAAAGATTGGAACACTGCAATCATAATGCTGATTTACAAAAAAGTAAACTGAAAAGACCGCAACAACTACAGACCAAGAAATCTACTCAACTGCATCTACAAATATTTCAACAAAGTTACTACCAACCGAACCACCAAAATACTACATGAAAACCAGCCATGGGAACAAGCTGGCTTTAGAAGAAGCTACTCAACCATGGACCATCTCCATATGATAAATCAACTGAAAAAGAAAGCAGCAGAATATAAAATGCCACTCACCGTAACATTTATCGACTTCAAGAAGCCCTTCAACTCAGAGGAAATTCTTAAGGTCATTGAGGCTATCACTCTACAATATGTCATAATACTGCAACATATATACAATCACAGCAGCTCCTTTATCAGGGTACATAAAGACTCAGAGCCCTTTCAGCTCCAAAAAGTGGTAAGACAAGCTGATACTAGCTCACACAAACTCTTTACGGCGTGCCTAGAGATGAATTTCTGAAACCTAGTCTGGGAAAAATACCTAAGCAACCTCAGATTTGCATCAGGTGAAGAATCACCGTAAGATGGCAAGCCTTTGGCAGAGCAAGCTCAACCTTTAAGAACAAGAAAATCCCATAAGTCCTTAAAAAGAAAAAAAAAAAGTATACAACCAATGCATTCTTCCGATAGTCACCTACAAAGCTGAAACATGGAACCTAACCAAGAGATTCACACTCAAACTGAGAACCATGCAATGTGCACATGAAAGAATCATGCTTGACCTCACATGGAGAGAATAAGACAGCACAAAATATTAGGGAAAAAACAGGAGTCTGAGACATCGTAGAATCTATTTGGAAACTCAAATGGCAATGGGCAGGCCATGTTGTAAGAATGGCAGATAGCTGATGGATGTCACAACTCACAACATGGATCCTCAGAAATTGCATGTGAAACTGAAGCCAGCAGAATACAAGATGGAGAGATGGACTAGACATGTTCAGAAAGTACTGGCTCTGTTGCATCCATGATAGAGAAGTCTAGTGAATCTTCGGGAAAGTCTATGTCCAATGATGACCGCTAAAAAACTGATGATGATGATGATTCAGGGAAAGTTGGGCAGTTTAAAAACTCACTCATTTAACATCCACACTGTCAATAAAAGCTAGTTGGAAGTGTAATCATAGAAAATATTGAAAAAGAGGAAAGATTTCATAGGATTGTGAAGGGAGAAATCAATGAGTCTCAACTTACACAACATCCATCTAACCCAGTCCTTTTTCTATTCAAGGGCGCCATGATGTCTTCTGATGTAGGTTCTTTCTCCAAGGAGTGCAGTGTGGTTAGGGAGTTTCTTCTTATCAGTGTACCACAATGTGAGGGACCAGGCTTCTAGAAAGAGCACCAA
Organism: Thysanoteuthis rhombus; assembly: GCA_963457665.1. Classification (NCBI taxonomy): domain Eukaryota; kingdom Metazoa; phylum Mollusca; class Cephalopoda; order Oegopsida; family Thysanoteuthidae; genus Thysanoteuthis; species Thysanoteuthis major. The sequence goes on along the minus strand of OY735211.1, from coordinate 12,468,944 downwards.
AAAGAATAGCAATGATAAAATAACAACAGTTTTATAAGAGATACATCCCAATTTAAATGGGAAAAAAATCAGGAATTTTTTAAGAGAGAAAGAATGAATGAATGAATGACTAGTTTTGTGACGCACTGACAAAATGATCATAAAATGGTAAATCATAAAAAGATATTCAGATTTCAAGTATCAATAGTTTCTCTATATATCAGAGATTTTAAATTGTATGCTTCTGTTATACCATCATAGAGACATAGCTGACTTGTAGCTTGAATAGTTGTAGATATGGGTTTTAATCCTGTAAGGTAGCTAACAAAATATACTAGACTGTCTCTTTGTCTTCCCATCTGCAAGAAGTCGGACACTCCTGTCAAACCTTTGATCTGTGTTCTGTTCCTATCTATGTCACCTTGGTGGACCATAGGATGCAAACCCTTGATCAAATTGATTTCATCCTGAAACCTCATTGCTCAGGCAGGAGGATTATTCCGCACACAGGCGCCACTGTCTATGGTCCTTCTGCAGTGAAAATCCCTCCCAACAATCCTTGCTTGTAAAGCCAGGCCATTCATTCATATAACAATAAACTTGGCAGAGGGCAATCATGGTCACATGATTGGTAACACTGGTTAGTTTTCTAAAATCTTGATGATGTACATATAGTTTTATCTGAAATTTCAAAAGTAGAACCAAGATTACATACAATAGCAAAATATTTTCCTCCTACCTTATCTGACTTGGACTGACCTCTCAAGCCATACTGTGAATTTTTATCAGACTGTAAACCTCTTAAGGCTGTCTGTACTTGGTCCAAATAATGGCTAATGGTACACATCACATCTGTAAACATTAAACAAGTATTAACAAGAAGTAAATTCTACAAAAAATCCCATAAGATGCAGAGTAAAGCAATATTAAATGTTACTGTAGAATCTACTGTATCTACAAAAGTTGGGATTTCACTATCTATAGGTTTGATGGTTCCTGTTTGTTGGGTGTGGCAAGAAGATGTAGTATTAGACAAAGGGTTTTGCCTCCACGTGGTGTGGTTGTTAGCACCATATGCCAACGTCACAGGAAAGGTTGGAGGAAGATGTGTGCCAAATATGATTGTGAACAGGGAGATTAAACAGAGTGAAGACAACATATACATGTAGGTAGATGAACAAATAAGTTCTACATTTAATCTATTACCATTAATAACAATACAGGACTGAAATGGAAATGCAAATGAGAAAACATGGATATGATCGATCATGTAGAAAGGAGAGGAGAAAAGATGGGAAATAGCTTCTAAACAAAAGATGGGAGCTTTGTGCTGAAGAATAGTTGTAGTCGTGTGTTGGAGCAGAGGTGTGTAAACCACTGTGAATCCATAAGACTTGGAGCGTACCAAGGAATGGTTATGGAGACCAGGTATAAATGCGTATACCTAACTGCCAAGTTGTGGGTGATGTATTTGGGATTGTGAGCAACTTGGGAGCCATTCTCAGATGCTGAAAAACACATGACAGACAGACTATTTAAGACTCAGAAAACACAGGATTTATTCCATATGCGCTTCCCCAAGTAAGGAGAATTATAAGATAGATCATTGTGACTTGTGTAGTAAATGCGTTGCGATTTCATTCTGGAGAGATTGAAGTATATACACATTTTGAGCAAGTGGTGAGGGCACGGTTGAATAGCTGTGCTTTGACATTAGTGAGCTAAGATGGGCAACGTTTAGTATGATGATTGGTCTTGGTGGAAAAATGGTAAAGTTTGGATTGGCCAGGAAGCTGATGAAATGATACCGATCCTAAAGAGAGAGAGAGAGAGAGAGCTAGAAGCGCTGGGGCAAATGAGCAATGGAACACGTGCGTCCAGGGCTTTTATAGGAAGTCGTTGATGGAAATGATGTTTTAGATATTTAGCTAAAGAAGAGTTTTGTATTAAATTCTTAACTAAAAATATAGTGGGCACCATATCACTATCGCCACATTACTACTTCTAATCCAAATATGAAAGGATATTCTTGTTCTTTAACTGAGAGAGATATTATTTTAGCCTTATTATCAAAAGATTGAATGTGGCTAAGAGTTGGCTCTATGCCAAAGAATGTGACCAGGAACTATAATCAGAGGGGTGGATTGATAAATGAGTGAAAAGGGAAGAATATCTTTAGCCTATGTTTTTCATTGTTTGGTCAGGTCTGTGATCATGGTTATAGGGATTCAAAATGTGGCAACATATGTGTCAAATACTCCAACGCATCTGATAGGTAATATATAAAACAGGAATCAATCCTTTCAAGTCAGTGAAATAATTTGTAACATCTGTTGAAAACCAGGGACTTTAAATTCAATTCAAAATTTAATCATTATATTGATTCAAAAATTTTTTTAACTTTGATTTTTTTAGTTGGATAACAAAATAGGTCAAGAGCATTTAATCTCTCTAGATTGAAAAGTTCTTACGAATTAGAAAAAAAATGTGTTTCACCTTTTGTTAATCTGTTAACACTATCAAAGAGGGCCCAGCATCCAGATGTGACTAGACCAGTCATGTACTGTTTGATTTGAAAAGATGAAACCAGCTCACCACACTTGATATGATACATGCACTGCCCAAATGCCTAGAACAATGAAGAAAAAATAGTCTTGTTATAATTACATTGAGAGCAGACTAAGCCATGTTTTTTTTACTTGCATGATTTATATTGTCGTTTTCAAAGGATGAACTCAAGTACAGCAAAAATCTCTAATAGACCAAACAATTTTTTTACTGAATACTGTAGAATCAGTAAGTTTAATTATGTTCTAATCTGAAGAGTGTTTTTTTACCACATTATTGTGTTAGCTGAATCAAACTGCTTTTGAGTGTCAAATCAAATACTGTTGTGGCTTTTGGTCAAACTGTGTCAAGTCTTTAGAAGGCTACTTCTAGGAGTATGGTTACAGATAAGAAAAAACAAGCATAGTCAATAAAACAAGTACAAAAACTATGGATATTAACTTATAATCTAATAGTATTGCTGAAAGAAGGAAAACATAATATATAGAAAAAATATCTAACATTTATTCTGTGTATCGACTGAGAAAGACCCTTTATTTCCAGAAAAGAAAATGATATTTGGGTGAATTATAAAATGATGTGGATTACAAGCTTAGCCCATAGTAGCCCATCTATATCTCTCTCATTGGAAACTCCACATTTTTTCTGTCCTTTTAGTTTGTCTGCCCAAATAAATAGGGTTTCCTTATCTTTCTCCAGTTAGTCTTAATATGGCCTCCCACTGATCAGAGGTCATTATTATTATTTGTTGTTTGTAAGAAGAAATATATTAGAAAACATTTTTCCACTGTTTTCAAAATTGAAGTTATTTTTTATCCTGGATAACACCAAATATCCCTGCTTGTTTGTCATTATAACAAAACCTATCAATATTGGTGATTGCTTGATCTTTCAAAGTTAATATGTATATTGTGAACTATATAATCACAATATTATACAGTACAAGACAAAAGTATTCGAACAAGTTTTGGAAGTTAAAAACAGGAACATTGTACAAAAAGATCCAAATTTTATAGCAATCAACATGACAAGGCATTCATTTAGTCATTGTGATTCTGAATGCTAAATTTCTGGAAAATGTTTTTTGATAGAATTGATAAATGAAAAATAAAAAGTAATTTTTTTCTATTCTAAAATCTTGTTCAGAATCAATTGAGGATATTGGAAAGGCAAACTCGTATTGTTATTTGGAAGAGTTGCCAAACTAATATATTGATTTGGATCCCCTGCTCAAAGTCTTTATTAGCCCTCGCAAAAAAATATCATTTTTATAAAAAGTACTGTTCATAAGTATTTAAAAAAACACAAAATCTTGCCTAAGATTGTAGATAGAAGGAAAGGAAAAAAAACTTTATTTTTCATTTAACAATTCAATTCTATTAAAAAAACATTTTCCATAAACTTAGCATTCAGAATCACAAAATATGATTAAATACATGCCTTGTTATGATTGCAATAGAACTTGGTTCCATTTGCATTATGTTCTTGTTTTTGACTCTCAAAACCAAAAGATTAGAAACAAAATGTCCTTGAGTTCTAATACTTATGACAAGTACTGTACATTGAAATATCAGGAATTATTCAGATATAACACCTTCATGTTTAGTTATAAAATTTCTATCAGTGATGATCATTCATGGTGAATTTGCTCATTTATATGATTACCATGGCTTTTAAAAGCAGAGGTTATACAACAAAATTGTCTTAATAGGCCTAAACAATATTCTTTAGGAAATACTGTAGAATTAAAGTATCATCAGAGTTATATCAATCAAAACTACAAATGACTTTTTCATTGACTTACTCTGGAGAATTCCTTGATAGTTTCTGTTTTGCCAACTGATGAGGGTCCAACAATAGTGCCACATTGGTAGTTCTTTAGACTATGAGTGAGGGACAGCATTGCTTTCTCTGTCAGGGGTGTGTTTAAGAACACAGGAGTTGGCCCAAGGTACTCATATTCATAGGGGATTGTCACTGCTAAATGGTGAATTACACAGTTACTAACGTTGTATAATGTTGTCATTGTTGTCTTTGTTCTTATAAGATTTGAGTCACCACCTATATAAAAGCAAAGTACATAAATTATTTAAAATAAATATGGAAAAAGACACAATTCTCCATTTCCTAACACATTGTACCTAAATTACAGGAAAAACAAAAAAAAAGCCCACAGTGCTTTTCCAATTGGGAAGATAAATGACACAGAGTAATTAATATTCTAATTTGCAAAGTTTCAATATATGAATTATTCTATTTTATTAGTGCATCTATAGTACTGTGAGTTGAACAACAACTCTATAAAAACTTATTAAATATACCATTTTTCATTGTGAGTAAAAGATGTTTGAATACAAAATATTGGTTGTCAATTTGGTACCTGCTTTTGTCAGTCAACTGACAACTTAGTGTAATAAAGGTACAAGGAAAAGAGACACTTCAAAATATTTATGCAGAAGATTTCAACTTATTCAGATATGGTCAAGTTATCATATTTTATTGATAGTATATTCTTTCAAAATAGTCACTGTTTTATAGAAATGAAACTGTTTAGGATAAATCAAAAAATTTAGGGATTATACAGTCTGCAACTTTTTACCTCAATATGACAGTTTAATGAATAATTTAGAATAAAAGTGATCTTTTTCAAAATCAAACTTAAAAAGTAGCACAACTTTTCTTTTTTTTTTTTTTCACTCAAAACATATTAGCATTCAGCATTTTATGATGACATCTTTCAAGACTGAATGAGAAAGAATCATTTGTGTACCAATATTTAGTGGATCAAGTGTGGGGATCTCTTCTTGTTCTCTTTCAGCTTGAAGTATTGGCTTGTAAGTAACATGGTACTTCAAGGCTGTTTGCCATTCAAAGCTCTGAGCATTAACTGATTTACTCTCTAACAGAACTGAAAGAATAAAAACAGAAAAGCATTTTCATCAATTCACAAGCATACATGCATAAAATCAATTTACGAGATTTGCTTCTGTAAAGGTAAACAAATTAAACATTTTATCTATTCATTTGTGACCCCACGACAAAAATTACTCTGATGACAAATATACCACATTTTCTTGTAAGTAAATGAAATCTGAAAACAAAAGTATTTGGTACTAGCCTTGAATTAACCAACTAACAACTTAATCATTTTGCTTGATAAATTCATTTTAGACTTCATTAAAGACAAATATAAAACAAGCCTGATTAGTCACTCAATAGGAAACATCACATGATAAATGTCCTTTGGTAGAGTTGAGGGTGATCAGTAGAAAAATTGGAAAAAGATGTGATCAATGAATGAATTACTTCTCTTGCCTTCTGTTGAGTAATCCGAATTAAAGAAAAACAAACAAACAACCGGACACAAACTAAGAGATCAACTTAGAATAAACTCATAATGCTAATTGAACCCCCAATAAAAACCTATTCAAGAGAAAAATTTAGGAAAAAAAAAAAAAAAAAAAAGGAATAAAAGGTTTAAATTTTCATCCCTCTAGCTACACTGGTCAAGTAAGCTGGACAAGCTTAGAAGCCTTGGATGACAGTTTCGGTTGGAAGTATCTGATAAGTAGAATGAGCAAAATTGATGTTAAAAATTCATAGATTGGTGAGGACAAGGTTCATAGCAGTCACCGCTTTCATATGATACACTCAAGCAATATACACTTACTGTGAGAATGAAAAACACAAAGGGTATAATTATTTTTCTTTAGGTTCTCTTGTGTTCATCCACGTTTAGTCTCACAACTTTGTTAAATGGATAATTTTAAATTTCAAAGAAGGTTTACTTATGTAGATCTTGTAATAGAAAATACTTCCATATAGTAAAGTATACATTTTGGTAGATATTCCTCAGAATTTCAAAAATGAAGTAGGGTTGTCATAAAAATATGAACTCAAAATTCAGTTTGACTTGTCATCTCAGTTGTGCAGCACTTAAAGATATGTATATACATACACATGTATATGCTGTTTAAGAATTCATCACCGTAGCCAAGTTGTTTCATCTTTCTAACAATACCACCTATCTGTAAGTTCTGTCACCCAGGACTGTACAAACCAACCTACCCTATCCCAACTCTTTGGACAGTTTTACAAGGTTACATAGAGCAATACATGAGTAGGGGGGAGATCAAAGGTACCGATTAACTAGAGTTATCAGTTTCAAGGGGACAGGTACAACAGAACTAGCAGAACAAGGGATTTCCCATTAAAAAAAAAAAAAAATCTAACCATATACTCTCTCATACTCTCTCTCTCTCCATCCTTCTAACCAAGCTTTTTCACAAGTGCCTAAATGTCATAATGCCACGTAATGGAAGCACTGGCCAAATAACTGTTCACTTCATGAGGGATTATAATTGAAAATCGAGCAACCCTCTAAAAACAAGTGAAAAAGAGAAATTTCCAGAAATGGAAAACATGTTTTTCAAAAGAAGCTTCTGGATTACATGTGTAAATCCTCAAGACTCTATGATGAGAAAAATTTGACCAGGGGCACTGAAATAGAAAGACAGGTGAGTGAAAATAGTAGAATACCTAGCCTTAGTTTTGGGGGGGCTAAGGTGCTCCAATACATACACATATACATCTTCTGTATCTTTGTGCTAAATTGTAGAATTGCTTTAACGAATAAACAAACATAGGCCAGGGCTAATCATGTTCTTACCAACGGCTGTGTTTTAAATTGGATTGAGAAAACTTCCTTCTTACCTTGTGTCAAGTCCCGCAAATAGATCCCAAGAACTATGAGCAAAGTGCGTATGTAATATCTCCGATCATCTAAGTTTATTGATGTAGAAAGGTAATGTAATTGTGGAAGGTAACTCAAATTTTGGATTTGCTTTTCAATATCGGACCTACAAAAGCCAAAATCAAAATCATTTGTACAATTAGATATTTGAGTGTAAAACTAACATTAATGAAATTAGAACAAATAATTTTATGATTTGTCAAATCAAAAAATTATTATTAGAGGCACTATTTCAACTCAACATTCAAAAGAAAATCTCAAAATGAAAAGAAGATTCACTAGAAACTCACTAGAACCTGTCACATGACCATAGTCTTTTGGCAACAAGCCATGTTGGGGATGATGAATGAAAAAAAAATTGGAAAAAGAGAGGATCAATGAATAAGTTACTTCTCTCATCTTTTGTTGGGCAGTTATCATTTAAAAGGTCTGAATTTAAAAAAAAAATCAAGTGTGAATGTTGCCAGTCATAAACTAAAGGACCAATTTAGCGCACATTTTTAGCCCTCCAGCTCCTTTGGAATAGACTGTTGTGTAATACATACATAGTCAGCAAGCAAGCCATACCAATTTGAAAACTGAAGAAACCTACGTTAACGATTTTGGTGACAGTTTTTGTTGATAGTTTCTAACATATGTGAAGGGGAAAACAATAACAATAATGAAGATGACCAAATAAAAGGTTGCTACAGAGCTTTTACAAATGGCATAAAAGAGAAACTGGCAGTAAAAGATAATAATTTCTGTACATTCAAGTCTAGAAGACAAAAGTGGAGGGAGAAATAACAATAACAAAGACTCACCATCACAGTCAATAATTGAACAACTGTAGCATCAAAATTTGAAGTCATGAAAAAAAAAATTCCATTGAAGAATAGATATGGTCAGATTTAATTCTATTTATGACACCACAGATGTTTTCCACTGGAAAATATCTAGAATAGAGTAGAATGACATCCAGAAACATCTAGATTCTGGAGAATCAAAATGTAATCAATAAACCTATCAGAATTAGGCCCCCAAAAAGGTCAAAAAGCTTCTTTTTTTTTTTTTTCAAATTAAAAAAATAACAAAAAAAACCAGTTTTTAGGAGGGGTCTGGTGGAGCACTGATGCCAATTTTCAAGTCTGTAAATGGTACGGCCAGGAGTCCTAGAACACACAAACACAGGCTCATATGAAAAGGGATAGAACTCTTTGCCACCTTTGGTGGCTATGGTTGTTCAATGACTAAGTAAAATATAAATATAAAGCTTTCACAAACAGCCCCAAAAGAATAATGTCAGTAAAAAATTAATAGATAAAAAGTTAAAACTGACAAACTCACTTCACTTTCTTCATAGCCGGACGGTTTGCATTATGTAGAAACTTCGTCATCTGTTGTTCCCAAGTGATTGCTTCTGCAAGTCTAAGGCACTCAATAGGAAACTCTTTAATCCACTGGCTAAATGTCATTGCATTATCTTCAGAGTTATTGCCTGGTTTGATAAGGCCAACACCTTAAAAGATAATAATGAAAAAAGAATGCTGGAAAAATACAATGTAGTAGAGGGTATATATTTAGAAATACTTCAGAAAGATGCAGAAGTTTCCAGCATTTTTGACAAAACCTTTCATTCATATATTGTTTCATATCATCATTATTCAGTCATCAAAGTAATTAAGATATTTTTCTATGACTTTATGCCACCTTTCAGGTAAACTGTATATCATCAGCCACCTTTAAATAACTGCCATTGGACAAAGACTTTCCCTAAGATTTGACAGACCTCTCTGAACTTCAATAGTTTGTCACATCATATATTTTTTAACTGCATTTTCGCATGTAATCTCAGGGGATTCATGTTGTGAGTTGTGATGTCCAACAGTTGTCTGAAATTCTTGCATATTGACCAGCCCATTGCCATTTGAGTTTTCTAATGGTTTCTATGAGATCTCTCATGTTAGTGTGCTGTGTGCAGATTAGGAGTCAGGAATTTTGCAAAATTCCTTACTCACTGCATAGAGTGACTTGCCACCACCCCTACCCCCCAGTCTTTTCTCTTTCAAAGCATCATTCAAACAAGCCAATCGATGTCATCATCATCATCAGTCTTTCAACATCCGTCGTTGGACATAGACCTTCCCCAGGATTTGCCCCACTTCTCTATCATGGGTGTCGCGGAGCCAGTACTTCCTGAACTTGTCTAGTTCGTCTCTCCATCTAATATTCTGCTGGCCTTGGTTTCTCATGTGATCTCGGGGGATCCATGTTGTGAGTCGTGATGTCTACCAATTGATGTATTGTGCAATAAAAATTTGTCTGGGTTCCAGCAATTTGTATTGAAGAATTCCTTCCAAATCCTACCAAACAAGTAAAAACTTTTACCCCCACTAAAATCTGTTCAGGTCAAGATGTTAAAAGTGGTCTTGGATCTAGCCATAATTTTTGCAATCCTTTTGATAAATCTATTTTTCACCACCAGTGACTATATTGTCTAAAAATAATCTTCCAGAGAAGGATGAGAGTTTAAATGTTGACTGACATTCTTCTCCGTGAGTTCAAGTGGAACCAAGATTGTTTTGTTTTTTTTGTTTACTTTTAGTCACCTTAAGCAAGGCCTTTCAAACACTTTTCACATAAGAAGGTTGGTAAGAAGAGGGTTATTTATGCCATAGAAAAAAAAAGTGTTAGAATAGTTTTTTGATGCTGAAATTTAATGTTAGAAACAAGAACATGACATGTTCAACATGAATACTAAAAAGTATATCATCTGGTAAGGCACTTCTTCACTCTGGATTTTAATATGTAGAGATTATAGAAAAACATTCATAAGGGAGTTTATTCCACATAGATGATCTTCAGGAGAATCTATTTGAATAGAGCTTATGGCAAGTCCTCGATTTATCAAAAAAGTATGGATGTGCCTTAATTGAAAAGTTTTAACTAAAAATTCATGTACTTTGTTTGAAAACATTCATGGAAATGATTGTAGAGAAGTGCCAAACTCACAATATTACAATGATGAGAAAGTGGTCGGAGTGAGGAAAAAAGCTCATCATCCACTAGTCAACACATTTGCTTTTGTTCACTGTCAAGTGTGGAAAGTGCCAGGTGAAGAGCTGAAGAAACTTAAAAGATTGCATAAACCTAATACAATAAATGGAAAGTTAACAAAGTGTTCTGGTCTATTTTTAAAATGGTGCTAATTATCTGCAAGTATTAATAGATCCTCCTTCTATGAAGTAAGAATAGATTTAAAGTTCCAAGTGGGGTTCAGTTTGCCAATGCTTGCAGGAAAGTGGTCTGTAATAAAGATGTAGAAAAGGCCAAGATATTGCTGCTAACAAAAAAAAAAAAAAATTTTGAAAATTCACAATCAAAGAATTGAAAGATTTCCAAGATGTGTTTCATCAAGAACATATTCGCATAAGCTATTAAAAAATATAGAAGCTTACATTTTATCCTAACAGGTTGAAACCATCTGGCATGAATTTATTAGAAGAATTTTGTTAGAAAAAATTTTCATCTATCCTCCATCTTTTGAGGGTTTTTTTCAATAGAAAAGTCTTTAAATATTTTGAGGGTGGCATTCAGGAAATATATTGTCTAAGTTTGAAGTGCCTCATAGTTGAGACAGTTCCATGTTTCCCACCAGTTTAAGAAGTCAGAAGTCAAATGCAAATAAAACTAGATAGCACTCAGAGAGAGTGCACACTTCTGTCAATGCCATTGTCAGGGGAAGTAATTGTGCATGGAACCGCCAAAAGATTCAGAAACTTCTATAGCCCAACTGTCCACAAAATTTCATGATAATTCATTGAGAACCTTTGGAGATATCGTGTTGGCAAACATGAACTTTTGGTAATATTATGTGGTTTACACATATAATTATAATGTAAAAGAGATATTGTACATGGGTCCGCCCCAAAACTTAATAATTTTGTAGCCAATTATCTACCCTCCAACAAAATTTAATAGAAATTCCTTGGGAACTATTGGAAATATTGTGTGGACAGATATGAACATATACATAAATGTATGAGAAAAAAAACAAATGGGAAAATATAAGAAAATGATTTCTGGAGCCACCTTGAAATTATCACGTGGACAGACAGATGGAAAGAGAGACTCCAATTTCCTAGGCAGAGGTAAAAATATTTCCAGGCAAATATATCTTCTACACTTGTAAGATTGGTGTAATATAATCTTCCTACTTACGGTTATCCCCATTTGCACTTGAGCTGTACTAAGCTAAGTTCAGCGAACATAGATATATGGGGGCAGTGTTGCCAACTCAGAAAATAATTTTGCACAAGTCTGACTGCCAAAAGTGCTAGCAAGCGTAAAACTTTTTAAAAAATAGCCCCCAAACGCCAAAGCTCACCAAAAAGATGCTAGAAATGGTAAAAAACTTGCTACTTTAGTGCTTTTTTGCACTGCCAAAATTAGAAACGCGCTGGATTTTGCACAAACAGCACTAAGCTGGCAAAAGTATATGGGGGTGCCTACCGTAGTGCAATGGTTAGCAAGCTAGTGTCAGTGATCAATTCAAGGTAGGTGAATTCTACTGTGGCTGTGTACCCAACTGAACCATGCTTTGGGTATCTCGGCATACAAAAGTGGTTAGCAAGGGTTAATCACATCGACTATCGGTACCATAACAGGTTTGATCCTCACTGGCTACCTCTCACCAGAGGTCTGGCATAAGGCTAAGCTAAACTAAATAAACATTGATATGGCCTGATATTTATGAAATGTCATAGGTATAAAAAAAATCACAGAAGTGACAAAGTTTATTTTGAAAACTTCAGAAATCTTGCTCGCAGAAAGGCTTCATAGTAGTCTTGCTGATCAATTCACTAGTGTAGTGAATTCTAACAGGGTTGGAGATATCTGATGTATTCTGGAACAGGTGAAATAGTTAAAAAAGTATTTGATTGGAATATGAAGACTTCTTACTTTTGAATTTTTCCACTACACAACGTGCCAGGTGATCTACCATGGTATCCTTCATAGAAGATTCAAGATCACAAAGCCATTGAGTAATCCCTTTCATTGGCCCAACACTCCTCAGCAATTTCACTTGTTCACCATGCTTTCCCTCAAAGCCAATGCTTATTGATCTGTGAGCTGAAATAAGAAAACTTAGTAGGATCAGAAGGAAGGACGTTTGGGAAGAAAAAAAGTATCTTAGGAGAAACATTCTTTGATCTTTGGAAGATATAAAACTGACCATTTCCAGTGGTATTGCTTTTTTTTTTTAGCTTTTTAACAATTCAAAGGTTTTACATTGAAACATGGAAAAAAAAAGAAAAAAAAAAAAGAAAAAGTGAATGAAAATGATTTTGAGCCTTCCCTGAGTATTATTTGGTAGGTATTTTTTTTTTTGGAAAAGGCATAAACCTTATGATCATATGAAATATATGGCACCCATACAAACACAAAGAAAATTGTTCTAACTCAGAAGCAAAATTTATCTGATAATTAAAAAAAAAATGTTCTGTGTTACACCACTACCACACTGCCTTTGTTCATTAAGGGTACTTCATCTTAATTGTTGTTACTTTTTATTGCAACTAAAGTTAGGTTCAGCAGCGAGTAAATAAATCAACTGCACAATCGAAATAAAGAGTAAGTTCTAGGTGAGAATCAAGGTCATGACCCTCTGGAAATCAGTTGCAAGCGCCAGTCCAAATCAAACCAGTTCTAAGTTGACTGGAAATTTAATATATTAGATAGATATTGTAGTTCTTATGCATTCAAGCAGAATCTACAGAGAGTTCATTAACAGTATTTTTATGAGAATGTGATGCAGCTCTTACCATTAATTGCTAGTTCTGATGCGGCCACTTTGGATGACATTTGATTGGTTCCAAGAACAGTCAAGGTGATGCTGTCAATACCCGGGAAACACTTACGCACCCCTGGTAGCTCATGGGGATCATCACTGATTGACAGTACGTCAACCAATTCGTTGTCACTTAAGAAGAATAGACGAGGAAACATTATCCTACTATCCTCGAGAAGAAAACTCAAATTGTCAAGAATGTTATCCTGAAAATAGAATACAGATTCATGTAATGAACAAAAAAAAAACCTAAATTAATTAAACCTCAAAAAAGATCCCAGACTTACAAAGTTTAGAAAGGAATGCAACCACACATTCTTAGTTCTTAATTGTTTTACACCAATTGAAATCACAAATTACACTGGTCAACAAAATTTTAACTTTTTTGTCCTACAAACTAAAACAGGTGGTCCTTATAGTACTTTTTACATTGAATTTGAATCTGTATTTAGAATTTCTCCATCTGGTATGGTTCTTGAGTAACAGAGCAATCAAATGCTACAACTAGAAAGCACTCAGAGACCTCATACATCTGCCAATGTCATTGTAAGAGGAAGTAATTGTGAATGGATCTGCCTCAAAATTCAATCATTCCTTCCATATACCATTGTTCACAAAATTTAATTCAAATTCATTGGGAACTTTTGGAGATATCGTGTAGATAGACAAACTTTGGGTAGTATTAAGTGGTGTGGGCTAAATTATGACACAGGCATTGAGCATGGTTCAGCCCATAGTTCAACCTCCCACAAAATTTAAATGGAAATCCTACATAAACTGTAAACAGTGACAAACTGGGAACCATCTCTGAAGACAAATATTAAGAGGGACAGCTGCCTCAAAGTGATGGTCAGCAAGCTATCTTGATGAGAATTCAATGGATGCTCCACTATTGTGGGCTTGAATTAGACCAGGTCAAGTTTAGTAAACATCTACTTAAGCATTGAGTATAAGTTCCAATATGGAAGCTGATTGCTCTAAAATTTGAATTTAATGGAACTTTCCATAAATCAAAATATCTGAATATAACAAAGATGAAGAAACATACTCACCATTGATTCAATGATACCCAGAAACATATTCCTGAGTTGCTCACCCTGAAGGAAACGGTATCCTTTCTCAGTGATTGACCTTGATGATACTGACAACACTTTGGAGTCTGCATAAACAACTCGCATCCATTCCTTAAAATCAGAAAGAATTCATGTAGTTTTATTGTAAACTAGTCAAATTCACCAAAAAATTCACAGAGATACTTTAATTTCCATGGGATGAAGTTTCAAAGAAAAGAAACTACTGAACTCGTCTTTTGGCCCAAAAAGAAGAAAAAAAAATTGAATGTCTAGTTCCAGGGTGCTGTTCCCTAAGGCTGCACTTCCCACTTCCCCATTCCACTTTAAGAGGGTAGAGTCAGGTTCATTGCCGGTTGCCTGAGGCATCCAAAAAAAGATGGGCTGAGGGAACTGGACAATTTCTGGAACCATCCACACACTTGCATGGGAGTCTCTGCTTGGCTTTGAGTGGGAAGGCAAAGTAATTATAACTCATTCCAGTTCAAGAGTCCCTTGTTTCATTGTTTCGAATCGTTTCATCAGCAAAACCATTATCTTAAAGTGGAAGAGTCTATAGTTATGTAAAGAGTGACAAAAAATTGCACCATTCATTATATAACTAGATATACATTTTTGATGAAGTAAAGTAAAAATAAAAGGCTTTCAAACTGCTTATCAGTATTAACTGAGTGCAGTCATCTCAGCATCAATTAAAAAAGTTTCATTTTACTTTGATTAGGTAATAACTAAGATTGAGTAATAACTAGGACTTTTGGATCCCTAGGATTGGGGAATAACAAGTATTAGGTAATAACTAGGATTTGGGAATAATTAGGAGTAGATAATAACCAAGATTGGACAAGGATTATTAATGACGATAAGAATGATGATCATTGATTGATTGATTGATTGGTGGGTTTAATGGCATATTAACTATTAGCTGAAATCAGTTGTGAACTAAGGAGTTTGTATGCTTAGAGGCTTTTATTATTTTATAGTTTTTCTTTTTCACAAAAAATAAAATTGGGAAAATAGTTTTCCTTTTTCACAGAAATTGGGAATATAGTTTTTGGAAGGGACTGAATAAAGTTTGGTAAAAATTCCATTTGACCTCTCTGACTTAGCTGGCCCTACTAGGAATTGAATTCCTGCCAGCATAGCTCACAAGGTCATTGGGACATGAAAACCACTCCACCACACTAAAGTACTTGTTTGCAGAGTGGAAGGAGGATCACACTTGATCAGATGTACATATTGATCTTTCAACTGATTTGAATCCAGGATAAATTTTGTAATCTTTGTAATGTTCTCCATATATTCATATCAATGTGTTACTTTGACACTTTGGCAGCAACTGGAAAATATTTAAGGGTTTCTGATTGAAACAAGCCTAGCTGCTGCAGGGTAAAACTCCACTCAAACTTCTATTCCAACTGAAGATGATTACTGCAAATTTTGTATTGTATTTATAATTAATGAAAAGTGATAAAAATTTATATATCTTTGTATGAATATATCTATTAGAATGAAATAAGCCCATGCATATCTGTATGATAATTTTTTGTGAATACATAGAATTAGTCAATTTAGCCATGTCCATAAGACAGCCTCCTGGCAATCAATTGGTCTTGAGTTCTTCTTGTCACAGTAGAATAAAAAAAAATAGAGTCAACTCCAGTTTTGGAGTTTGACAATTTCATTAAACTGAACACTTTATTGCCTTTAATAAAAAAATTTAATAAAAATAGAGATTCACAATAATTTACTCACCTTGAATTTGGTGTGAACTGATGTGTCAAACTTGGAAGCAAACTGAGGAAATTTTTGTACCATAGAAGGTCTCTCAAATATTTTCACCAAGAACATCCACTGAAATGAACCCATAATGTAAGAATAATGAAGATGCTTATTAAAAAGAATATCAAGTAAACCATTTTTAGTTGCTAAATAGAAACCGTCATATGACCAACATTTTTTGGCGGTATGCTTTGCTGGGGTGAGTAATTAAAACATTCAAAGTGGGGCAGGGGTCAGAATCACTTGAAATTGAAGGAACTTATGTTGAAAATTTTGGTGACAGTTTTAGCTAAAAGTTTCTAATATCAAGAAATTGTTGAACCCCCCCCCCAAAAAAAAACAGCTCTTATCTTTAGGTGGAAAAATCAGTAAACAGTTTCTCAACTATGTTCATCATCATCATCAACATCAGTCTTTTATTGTCTGTTGTTGGACATAGACCTTCCCCAGGATCCACCACATTTCTCTATGATAAGCGTCACTCAGCCAGTATTTTCTGAATTTGTCTAGTTCATTTCTTCATCTTGTATTCTGCCAGCCTCAGTTTTGCACGTGATCTCTGGGGATCCATGCTGTGAATCATGATGTCCATCTGTTGTTTGTCATTGTTACAACATGACTGGCCCATTGCCATTCAAGTTTTCTAGTAAATTCTATGATGTTTTGGGATCCCATTTTCTTCCTGATATACTGAGCTGTCTTGTGATCTCACCATGTTAGGTTGAGCATGATTTTCTAAAGTGTGCGTTACATGCTCCTCAGTTTGCGGGTCTGTCTCTTGGCTAGGTTCAATGTTTCAGCTCCATAAGTGACTATCAGAAGGATGCATTGGTTGTATACACTTTTTAGGATGAATAGAATCATCTTGTTTTTGAAGTTTGAGCTTGCTCTCATGAAGGCTTGCCATCTTAGAGTGATTCCTCGCTTGATTTCTTCCTCTTAGTTAATTGACAACCGTTAGCTATTGATAAATCATGAAACAATATCATTGTAATCCTTGTACTAATTGTATTTTGATTAAATTTATTTTCTATTGTTTAAAAAGAAAGATAGAAAGAATCTGTATAAAGAATTGATATTAAATCAGTATATTGCCACTTCTACCTAAAAATGATTCACCATAGCCACACTGCTTAATTTTTCTCACAATACTTGCTCACTGTACATTCTCATCACTCTGACACCAAAGACTCCAATAACCCACCTACCCCATTCTGACTCTTTGGATAGCAATACAAGGTTACAGATAGCAATACATGACTTGCTATGATCAAAGACACTGACTGACTTGAGGTGTCAGTTTCAAGGGAACAAAAAAAGATGTGTTTCATTTAAAAAAGAAATTAGAATATAATCATATACTCTGTCATACAAATATTCTAGAAGGGAGAGATGGTATGTGAGTTAGTTTTATAGACTATAATTATATGTGGGTTTGATCTTGACTAGATTCCCCGCACTTGTAGTCTTGTACAAAACTAAGTTGAGTTTAGTAAATACCTATGTGTAGATAATTATCAATCTTTCAATTTTAAGAAATAATTATTTTTATGATTTTCTCATTTCAGTTTCATTTGTATAAAGATTTTATTTTCCCCCATAAAAAACCCAGAAAAATGAATAGATATGTTATTTTACTACTTTACAGTGTTAGTGTTAAATATAGAATAGAAAATTGCAGCGGAAGGGGTGACAAGATGAGTACAGATTGTACTCCACTTAATCAATAAAGCTTCTGTGGCTGAAGTGCTTAACATGATGTCTATGAAAGGCTTCCAAGGTGTTGGATGTGGATTTAAGTTTTAGCAGAAGCTACTTCACTATTTCTGATTTTAGACCATTTGTTCAAGTGATGATAGAGTATATCGATCCATAGTGTTGTGATAAAAGCAACAATAATAAGATGGAGTAAAACTAGTAATAAAATAATAAGTGAATATACTTCATCTAAATTTTAGAAAAAAAGTATAAGAAGCTTCATTTGCATAAGACTCTATATTTACAGTGGTCTTATTTTATACTGACCTTCTTTTGGGCAGAGACCCAAAGATCAATTATTTCTTCAACTTGATACAGCGCAGAAGCCAAGTTTTCAACCTGACATTTCATATCTCCAAGATAGGAAGAGCTCAACATGGTGGCTAATATTATAGAATCATCCTGGATAATGAGAGAATGATGAAAGAATGCATACAAATTCAAAGTATATGGGTGTTGTATCCAACAGCCACCTTCAGGTGATAAATGGGTAATTATCTGACTGCTGGGGGGGGGGTATCAAGGCAGTCTTAGCAGTCAGAAGAATACTCATTCATCACCTGAAGATAGCCGTAGGGTACAACGTCTGGAACATTATGTTAAAGAAAGGAACGAAGATGAAGACAACAGTCTACAAAAGACTTCATATAATGAACATTCCCTCATCTATTAAATTCAGACAGAAATGATTATGTACTTGAAATAGGGATAACATACAGAATCGAGAAATTACAGCATATACCAGCCTATAAAATGCATATTTCCTGAGGGCATTTTTTGGACTACCATGGCTCCCTGCAACTGATCCATAACTCCTTAGCTGTCCTGTGAAACTATAATATTTGTATAATTTCATTTAAAGAAGAAGAAAAAAAAAAAAAGGATGTCATTATAGGCTGGCAAATACTGTTCTCTCAAAAATTAATGTTTCATCAAAAAGCAATTCCAAAGAATACAAAATCTGAGAGAACCATTACACCCTGATAAAATTATGTTGTGATCTTGTTATCAAACAGTTTATGTTTTAGCAAATGTTTATAATCAATAAATACCTACAGATGAAGTAAAATAATTTTTTATGTTTGTAAGAAATAAATACATAACATAAAAACAAAGGTTCCTCTATTACCATGGTTAAAATACCTTTCAATATCCTAATTTTTCGACTGTTTTGTCTATATATTGCTGCAGTCAATTGAACATTGAGGAGAAAAATGTACAAAAAAGTTTTAAAAAATTGACAATTCTACAGTCTTTTTGTCCTTTTACTTTCAGTGTTGAAGTTCAGAAAGTAGCACTGCTTATTTTTCTCAGTGAAATAGAAAGTAGAGACATCTGTTAGAGTTTTAAAAATTTTACTTCTCAAACAATAATGGCTCATTTAGAACAGATATAAAGATAACAAATAAAAACAAAGTTCACATTCATATCAAAGATACACTTGTAAAATTTTATCAAATAGAGCCTAATAGTTTCTGAGTTTCAAATGCTATGGGTATATTAGATATCTATTTGGCCCAATCAAATCAAGTAGAAAGCTATGTTTTTTTTTTCTGTTTAAGATTTGTTAGTAATCAGCAGACATAGTGAAGTCTTTAATCAACACTTGAAACCTTTACTAGCATTAATATTGAACATATTTATACATTAAGTTTCTGCTGTTAAAAGACTGATCAAGCTTAATCAAAAACCATTTTCTTACCATTAATTCAGTTTTAAGTTGTTCCATGTCAATTAGAATGTAATATACATCTTCTGGGGAGATGATATTTTTGGAATTATCCTGGTCACTTTGCTTCCTTGTTCTAATCTCACAAGTACTTCTGATTCCTGACAAGTCAAAAGACATTTTAACATATAATTTTCATCATCTGATAAGACTGAAGGAAATTGCTTTCACATCCTGAAACAGTCTGATTCAACAAATCTAAGCCTATTGAGTACTTCAGAGTAAAAAATAATTACTTTCAATAATGGTTGACAATTATGAAAATCTGAAAAAAAGATATTCAGTTTTTTTTTCATCTTATCTGATACATTATTATGAATGGGGCCTAAGTGGTATACCCTGTAGAGTTTTTTTAAATAAGACTTTTGGGTTATAATCGATAAATGTAAATATTCCTGGCGTTTGTCTGAATAAAGGATACACTGAGTGAGTGAAATAATAAAGTTTAAACCTATCGAAGAGGTAGAAAACCTATGGAAGAAGAAAAAGTATATGGGAGCCAGAAGTCACAAGTGGCAAAAAGAAGAAGGGGGGGGCAAAAAAACGGAGAGTCCCTAGTTAAAAACAAAAATATCCATGTAATAAGAAGGAGTTAGAAATCACACATAGAAAAAGGAGCAGGGGCAGCCCGCAGAACTAGAAAGGCTCTGTCTAAAAATGGAAACAAGCCAATAGGGATTTTGGTCCTAGTTAGGGGGGACAGAGTGGGTAGAAAGATAAGCTGAAGTCCAGTCATACAGGAATGTAGCTAAGCACAGAGTCCTGGGAAATGGATGTGTGAACAGGGCTACAAGGAGTTGCACTTGCAACCTAGAGGTACTTGAAAAAGAAGTTGAGCTCTAAAAAGCCTCGAGAGAAAAGGCTGTGTTGCAAAAAAGTATAAGGGCTAAAGTGACCGTTTGTTTTTCCCAAAAACCATTGTTTTCTGTTTGCTTCATTAAGAGATCATTGCCACCTCCTAGTTTCATTCTACTTTTGTGTGCGTCTCTCATTCCCCCGTCAGTTCTTCAAAAAACCCCTCAAATATATAGCCCTACTTATTCAATGTTTGTGTACAATAATATACTACTGTAAGTAAATATAAAAAAAAAAATCACTTGTTGGAATAATTCTGGAGACACAAATCAACACCAATTTAATTTTTAGTCTCCTGTACTGCACAATATTGAAACTTATCCTCAGTTATCATGTAGATAAAGCACAATGATGTTTGAAGTTTGGCAATTTTGTGTTTAAAAAAAAAGAATATTTACAATCATCCTTTTTTTTTCTTTCTTCTTAAGTATCATGTTGTCTCCACTCAACAATCATATTTCCCTTGAGTTCTTCCATACCGGAAGAAGAAAACAAAAAGAAAAAGTACATGTGACACTATTTGACTTTTTCTGTATGCAATTATTCAGGAATATAAATATATGGTGCAAACTCAATTTGGGTTCCAAACTTTAGGAAGCACCCCATCAGTCGAATAGATCAATTGAACGAATTAAGGTAGAGGATGTAGGTTTGCTATATAATCTTTTTATATCAGTGATGTATTGTGCTTTGTATAACAGATGTGCTATGAGCTAAGGATGAACCAAAAGAGCAAAAATATCTTAGTGTCTATAAAAAGCAATGAACAGTGAAAGCCCTTTATATACAATGTAGGGAAGGTAGTCTGGATGGTAAATTGTAAAGTTTCCCAGCCTTGCTCATTCAATTTCACAAATCATGAACAAATACAAAGGAAATAAGAGAATAAATGAAAAGTCTTTTGGTGGTACAAAATATTTTAATCCCTGTGATTCGTGTATGTATAGTAAAACATAAAAGAGGAGGAAAAAAAAAAAAATTCAATTTGTTTTTTTAAAACTAGATCCTTAAAAGCTTCTTTCAATTGACACCCTTATCAGAGAATGACCCGTCAGAAAATGAGGAATATGTAAGAACTCCCAAAATTTAGAAGAAAAATTAGATTTCCTTCTATGATGCTGAAGGAGACAACTGATTCTTTTTTGTACAGTGACTATCCAAAAATTGAGTACCCTGAACTGAAGGATAGTACTTACACAGAATGCCTGTTGTCCAAAATCAGTTTGAGAATATTTATAGACTTTTTTGTAATTGTAGAGAATGATTTATTCTGATTTACCTTTTGAAGACTTAAGCCTATCTGGAAAGTACTTGAGGAGTTTAAACATCTTGTCTTCCCAAACTTTTTTCATTTTTTTCACTCGTAGCTCCAGATCATACTCAGCGATGGCCAACTGGTGAACTGACATTATCATGTCTCTGTGTTTGGCCAAATTCAAAGAGAGTAACTCTTGTACGAGATATTCTTTGGTTATGAAGTAAACTGCAGACATGCCATCAAATATGGCTTTCAAGTGACGAACCTGTGGTAAAGAGAAAAAAAACAAAACAGGTTTAAAAGAAAAAAACATAATTAATGTATAACCATGTTGAGCTTTATGTTCACATTAAACTTGTTTCTGCCAAGCAATAGTAATCTAGAGAGTGAACTATGGCTCATTTGAAACTACTTTATACTTATGGTTTGGTGGAATATAAAGTGACTTCAACAATTTTAAACAATTTTCTTTTTCAAATGGAGATACAAGAGCCATAATGAAGTAAAAAACTATTTTTTTCAAAATCACTCAATGCAACGGTGACAAAAAATGTAATACAAAAAAGTAAGTTTGACATTTCAGGTTGATATGAATTATTCTACAGTTTTACTCGGGTTTTCTTTGAAACACTTTATATGTAACCAGAATCAAAAGCATAAAAAAACTAAGATATGATTAATCGGTGGTGACATCTGAAGTATCAAGATAACATCAACATTAAAAGTGATTTTATTTTTTCAAAGAGATACTTGTTAAGGACACGGATTATGATTATCAGTTCAACTTCTCTCGCCTGCAAAACAGGATTTGAGGTAAAAGATCCCTTAGCCAAAGAAGAGATGAAAAGAGAAATAACATTTATTAAGTTTTGATGCAATTTTATATAAATTCCAAATATTGGCAGAGAGTGACAGTAGTTTAATGTCTTAAATCTATATTACTGAAATAAAATAATTTTAAAAAATGGTTACTTAAATAGAACTTCCCAGCATATTCATCACAACATAACTCAATCTTAAAAACATTTTTTTCTTTGTGTATATTCTTTGCAAGGACAAGCATTATGATCAAATTTAGAAAAGAATTATTTTCTTGCAGCAAACAAGATTGATCATTTATTGTTGAATCTGTCTATGAGACAAGGAAAGACGTTTTTTTTTATGCTCATGAGTTATTAAACTAAACTCATGAAAATTTCAGTAATTTATACAAATAAAGACACTATCTGTTTATCTAGGACTGAAGCACTTTTGACAGAGCATATTCTTAATGTGATTGTGGATATTCCTTTTTTGGCTGGGACATTTTTAAGATTTAAAAATATCCTACAATTTTTGAATAAGGATTAACTGACAGCCGAATTTATCATTGATAGGATCAGTGCATGGCATTTCTTAGGGTACTTTTTACTTTTGTACTTAGTTATTATTTTAAAAGTCAAATTTAACATTTTGAAAATTGAGGTCCATGCTCAAACCATGTTAAAAGCAATTCTGTGTTATATCAGATTTACAGTATATTAGTTAAGAAACATACTTGGCAGATTTTTTTACCTATTTGGTGTCTTTCCATGGCTATTTTGATATGTTGATGAAGAGAAAATGGTAAAAATGTTGTGGGTGGTTCTGGTTATAAGTTTCAATAGTTTCTGGAGAAAAGAGTGGGATGCATTCAATTGATAATAAGAAAAAATGAATTCTATGATAAAAAAGATTCTGTGTTACATCAAAGTACATTACAAGAGATCTACGGTCTTGTTTATCCCCAGAAATGTTTAACACTTAATCAATACTTGCTCAAAGTTTCATTGTAAGATAAAAACAGTCTGCTAGTCTGCCTTACTTTGTGGCGATCAGAAGATATGATCTGCAGCAAAGGGAGTGGCTCCAGGAACTTATCTAAGCACTGCTCCCAAAATTCTACCACAAGGTCTCCGGGTGGTAAAACTGATTTCAGATTTGCAGCTACAGCTTTCCACTCATTAATTCTTTTCACTGCATTTCCAAGTTTGATCTAAAATTGAGAAGAAAAAAAAAACAAACAGATTTTCAAAATGTATTGTTTTCAGATAAGCTTTCAACAGCACGAGTCATTGCTAAACTATTAAAGAGAAACTATAGATTGACACATTTATTGTGACACTGCTAGTGTGTCCAAGAGTCTTACTTTTTTTTAACCAAATCTAAGAAGACTTGAATCATAGTATCTGACAACAAGCTGAAAGATTCTTCCTGCAAGGCCTCTTTGTTTTAATCTGGATAGCCTTCATTTTCTGGCATCTTCCAAATCAGCTCTCAAAGACAGTAGATATTCTTAAAAAATGTGACTTCAAATATACAAAAATTTGCAGGAAAATATTTACTATTGGGCTATGTTTCTCCAACGATAAGTATAATACAAGTTTGGTTAATCACTCTATAGAAACTGTCAAGTGTCTTTTGACAGTATGCCATGTTGGGAGTGATCAATCAAAATATGAGAATAAGGGGGGTAATCAATGAAAGAGGTACTTCTTCACCCCTTTTGTAGGATCACTAAAAAGTTTTTTCAAAAAACAAGTGGGCACAAACAAGCAACCAATTTAGGAAAAACTTACATTGTGAATTGAACCTTCCACTAAAAACCCATTTTAGGGGGTAAATATGGAGAAACAATGAAACATTTTTTCTTGACATAATGAGTAAATGTTTTGAGCCCTTTAGCTCCATTGGGGCAGTCTGTACGCATCTTATATACATACATAACCAGACTAAAACTGCTGAAACCCATGTGAGTTATGATTGATAATTTTTCAATAGATGATACACTTTGGATCATTACAAGTTAAAAAGGAAAAGTGAAAGAAAAAAAATAAGTCAAAGGGATGAAAAAAAAAGGAAATTTAATGATGAATTGTGTTCGCGGGTTTTAAAGATTTGTTGAAGACAAAGTTCACAGCTTCAAATGGGTTATATTTCAACAAAATATTTATTGTTCTTTGTCATTTATAACATCATTTTGCTATAAAAAACATATCATATGCAACAAAGTAATATATCTTGTCTGTACTTTTACTCTCATTCTAATCTTTGTTGGAGACTTTATGATTAGTTCCCAGCTGTCATTGTTGGTGATAAAATCACATTCATCAGATATTCCTCTTCTTTTGTCAGCACTTATACCTCATTTCCTGCGGTATTGGCGATGGTCTCTATAATACCCAAACTAAACATACACAGATTATTTGAATTGTGTGAATATATATATATATATATATATATATATATATATATATATATATATATATATATATAAATATAAATAAATATATATAAATATATATATATATATATATATATATATATATATATATATTATATGAATATATATATATATATAATCCCTGAAACACTTACATGGTAAACAACTGATGATCCCAACATGAGACAATTTATACATTGTACCATAATAACAAAATATGTGTGAAACAGGGAAAAAAAACTGAAGAAAATTACATGAATGCATTGACAGATATTGGGAAATAAATGACTGAAGTGACACAAAAGGAATCTTTTAATTAAGTTTTTTAATGTTTGAAGCTGTAAAGCTTTCTAGACTATATGAGGCCCAGAGAGGGCTGAAACATGAGCTAGTTTGTGTAGCGAATCCACATTCTAGTAGTTATTTCCAGCTCTACTCTAAAGCAACTCAATTCCATGAGTAAAATGTTGTATGTATCGAGCACTCTATGAAATAAATCCATTACATTTGAGAAGTGGCTTTATATTATTGATATATTATTATATTATGTTATAATGCTAGCCTGATTTGTACCACATACAATATATATATATATATATATATATATATATATATATATATATATATATATATATATATATATATATATATATATATATGTCTGCTGATAATATATTCAAATGAAGAAATTGAAAAAAAAAAAAACAAAAAAACAAAACAAAACAAGAATCAAATGATACATACTTTTTTGAAAGGCATCAACATCCATGCATCAATTGATTGAATTGTTTGAAGGAGATATTTCCATAAGTCATTGCGAGCATCCATTTTGGTTGCTAATTCATTGAGGAAGCTCAAGTCAAATGATTCTCCACAAACATCTTTCCTCCATTTGCTGTAGTTCATCAGTTTTTGTTGATTGTCATAAAATTTAATTCGTATCTGTTCAACAAGGTACAAAAAGATTTTCATGTTATTCAAAATCATTGAAAAAAATTGCATCAATATACAACCCATGGCATCAAAGAGGTGATAGAATGAAAATTAGAATACAGCTTTTTTTTTTCTAATGTTGTTTGTCGTGAATAGGCGTACTTAGAATTTGCAATAATCAAGAAGAATTTTTAGTTAATTATCTTCAGTAGAAAATGAAATTAATATAATGATTAAATTTTATCATTTTATTGAGGATTTGTCATAAGCCGAGGGGTGCTGAATTCCTTTTAGTCACAGTAGCAGGTTATGATACTATGCAGTAGAAGTTTGTGTAAATAGTAAATGTTCATTAGAAAATGGTAGAGAGAGAGAGGGGGGGTGTAGTATAAGGAAATAATATGCTCACAAATGTACACAACAATTAGTACAGTTCATCATCATCAGTTTTTTTTATTGTTGGTTGTTGGACATGGACCTTCCTTATGATTCACCACACCTCTCTATTGTGGGCATTGCAGAAACCAATATTTTCTAAACCTCTCTAATTCATTTCTCCATCTCATATTCTGCTGGACTCGGTTCTGCATTTGATCTCTGGAGATCCATGTTGTGAGTCATAGTGTCCATCGGTCGTCTGTCATTTTTGCAACATGATCAGTCCATTGCCATGAGAGTTTCCTAATGGTGTCTATGAGATGTCTCGGACTTCTGACTTGTGATCTCTCCATGTGATGCTGAGCATGATTTTCTCATGTGCACATTGCAAGGTTCTCAGTTTGCAACTTAGTATCTTAGTTTGGTTTCATCGTTTTATTCTATATATACTGATTAGAGCTGTACAATTTAGATTTTTCTATAAGTCCATCTGTACAACTTGAATTTTATTTCATTAAAAGTAATACATTAAATAACTCCACTGTTATGTTGAAGGAAGTCACTATAAGACTTTCCCATGCAGTAAGATTATTTCATCTCAATTTATGTATGTTTATGCAAATAAGAAATCATTTAAATTTAAATTTTAATAGGGTGTTTTGGAAACCTATTTGGTAATTCTTGCAACTTATATGTGAATAGTTTTAATAGTTTAGATATTTAGAGTCTGAAGAGTACATATGAAAATAATAAAGAGAAACTAAATAATGAAGAGAATTCTGTTTCACCTGTCTGATTTGATCGACCATTTTGGATCGATTCTGACATGGATCAAGGAACTCTCCGGAATTTGCTTCTTCACAGTATTCACTAGCTTGCATTTCAAGTTTCTAAAAGGCAACAGAACATTCACTAATTTTCAGGTAAAAATAAAAATATGATACAAGAAAAGAAAAGAATGGAAAGACAACTGAAAACTGAAATGGTGACAGAAAAACTGAACAGCAATTATCTATCCTGATAAAACTAAAAGGTCATTAGAAGTAGCACGTAGTGAATTTTCATGTTGTCATACTACACTTTGATCAATCTCAAAGTTAATTTTTTTTCAGCCATACAAATGGTATTTTCAATTGAAACAGGTAGAGTGATAACAATTAAACGATAAAAAACCTTTGAATTATTTTTTTGATTTTGTTACAAAAATGAAGCTATCTAAAATGGTCATGCAGAATATAACTCGCATGCCCAGAATGCTTGTTGTCTCATGTCACTAGATTATTGTGGAATTCATATAAAACAAAAGGGGATCAGTATGTGTAGTCATCATCTGAAATCATTTCTGATTTTAGGATGTATGTTTGGTGGGCCTGCAGCTAAATATTCTTGAATAGAAGAATTCATTATTTCATTTGCATTTTCCAATACTTGTATAATACAAAGGATTGATTAAAAATTAAATTAAGAACCACCTGGACAAATTGTGGGAGCTAAAACGAATTATATATGACTCCAATGTAGATCTCTTTGTTATAACATTTGCTCATTGAATAAGCTATGGAACAATTGACATATGTTGGAATCTGGTACAAGAGACCATCTATAAGGCCTTATCCCAGAATACTATTGTATATACAAAATTATACATTATATTAAAAAGGATATTTTTTTTATAAAACATTTGCGTATTTCATGATTTTACCCACAAACCTACATTTCAATTCAGTACAGTACAATACCAAATGGAAGGAGGTGGAATAGAAAGATTGTGCTGTGCCAATCTTTGAGTGGAGAGAACCTGCCTGCTTAGTAAATTGGCAATTAGTAAATTTTAACTATGTTTGAACACTGACCATTACCTTTGGGAAGAAATACACAACTATCTAAAATACTGGTTAGAAAAAACAAAAATAAGATGACTAAAAAAAATACAAAAAGAACTAGCATTCCAAGGGAATTTATGAATCACAGCCACCCATATATGATGCTTTTAACCTCGGTCAGAACTATGAATTTATGATTTAAAAATCAAAAATGAAGCATGATCATAAACTAGAGGAACAATTTGTAAAACTTTCATTGTAAATTGGACCCTCCAATAAAAGCCTAGGGGGGGGGGGGTAAAAAAAAGCAACAACATTTTCCCCTCTCATTTAGAAGTGTGTGTATGCAAAATTTCAAGTTTTTACTATGAACAGTTAGGGCAAAGTCAGGAAACATAGATGGCTACACATAAATGTTAAAACAAATGAATGAGCTAAACCCAGCAGGAGATAAGAAATAAAAAATATTGCTTGAAACAGCAGACCAAATTTTTGAGCTTCTCTGTCAACAAATTTAATTGATTGTATTTTCATGAAACCATGACATTTTTCCATCTGTCAGTTCGTTCATGATTTTATTTGTATTATTTTATTTTCTCCACCATCTTGAATGTGTGTGGCCATTTCTTTTTATTACCAACTGAATACATCCTACTCTACACTTCAGAAACTATTGAAACTAATAAGCAGAACCACCCACTACATTTTTATCCTTTCTTTTTATCACCGTATCAAAATGCCCATAAAAAGACTCCAAATAGGTCCAAAATATGTTAGGTATGCTCCTTAACTGATACACTGAAGACCTAATATAATGCGGAATTGCTTATATGTTGGGGGGAAACTTGGATCAAGGTGTGTGAAAACGGAAAATTTGTAACAACATGGACCCACTTATAATGTGTCAGAGAATTATGGACCCCGACTTCTGCATTAGAATTGGTCTATCGTGTAACAAGATTGAAATACCTTGAACATTTCTTCCATTTGTCGCTCCATGATGGGTGACTGAGTACTGACAAATTCAGAGACATTTTGCATCATAACTTGGAGTACTTCCCATTGACGCCACAAATTGTTCTCATGTTGAAATTCTTCATCTGTCAGTGGCCGGTGGTAGGTCCGAATAATCTATATGCATAAAAGTTATAAAGTATTTTGAAAACAAAGGTTAGCAAAGTCAATTCATTGTTATATTCGGATTATGTTTGAAAATCATATCATCAAGGTATGATTTGTTGATCTGGTAAATAAACATTTTTTTTAAATCCAGGGGTCTGCAAACTATGGCCTTTGGCCTCATTTGATCAGGCCTGTTGACTTGAATTGGATATATGATGTTGCAAACAAAAATTTGTTGTGTTCCTTACATATCTTCAATGAACAAACAATGCATTTCAGTATCGGAAAACAGAGCGAGAGTCTCATTTTTTTTAGTAGGCTTAAATTAATTAATGTCTTATAGCTAAGAAAGTCAGTATCAACAGATCGCACACTTTTGCAGACAGAATTTGAAACACAATTTTGCTACCCACCATAAAGAATTTTTATACTTCTCATTCTTTGATATTACATGAAACTTATCTAGAGTTGTTAGTATCTATCAAATTTGATTTTGTAATTTGCATCATTTTGTTTATCAAGATTTTCTACATTTTAAGCATAATTAACAGAATAGTTTAGCACTAAGGGGCCTCAAGCTATTTTATTAGGTAATTTATCTTTAATGATTCAAGTATCCTAATTTCAAGTTGTTTTCCCAAATCTCAAGCTGTTTTAATGTGTGATCAGACTTGAATTTTTAAGGGTTTCTATGTCATAATAGGAAGGTAAGTAATTCTGAAAGAAAGAAGTAATTTTGTTTAAACAGGTTGAGGTGTTTTCATTTCTTTTCTGCTTCACTCTCTAGATACTAGGATTGCGTAAAAAGTTTAAGGGAGACAACTCATTTTCCTCTTACATAGGATACGAAAAGGGGAAATTTTATCAGACACCCAGGAGGTGTTGGTGGCCGATTGGTTGACAGCGTGGTCTAAACGTGCTGAATTCAATCTCCGACTGAGACCAATGCCCTTGGAAAAGACATGAATCCAACTCTTCGTCCCAGCAATGAGTAAAAAAAAGTGTACGGAAGTGAGTGATACCATTTCAGGTGCTTGTTGCTGCTATGTTTATTTCGCATGTTGTAAAAGCCTCTAAAGATTCCAAGATGAGAAGCTTGTGAAATGTGAAGAATAAGCAGGTTGCCGTGGCCAGCACAAGAGCACTTTCTTATACCTATGTATGTGTGTGTGTGTGTGTATTGTTTACCTCCCCAAGTCTTTTTTCTCCTCTTTCATCATCTACTAACCTCATATCTCTTATTGCTCTTATCTCCTTTTATAATCAAAAGTCACTATAGGATTGGATCTTCTCGCAAGAGCCTAAAAAATGTAACTTGTTGGTTATACTTATATTTTGTATGAATTGAAAACAATAATCGGGTAAAGAAACTTTTTTGAAAGAAAATGATGATGATGATGATGATGATGATGATGATGATGATGATGATAATAAACTGGTAGATGAACTTACTTCAAAGATGGCTTTTTTGTTATCAACAACAATTTTGTATTCTGGTATGTTTTCCTTTGACTTCTTGAAGAGCTGAACATATTCAGCAAAGTGTCGGACATCATCTGGTTTTCCTTCAAGAATCTACAAAGAAGTATCTTCGATAAGGGATACAGGCACAAAACTAAAGTCTTTAAAATATTTTATATTTTATCTACTCTTAAATATTACTGGATTAGATGCTGGTGATGCATTAAAAAAATTATAATCCTATATTTGTCGAATTGATTTACATTATTAAAAAAATAATTTCTAAGAATACATTTTATTCTCTTCTTCTCTACCATTCCCTTTCATATATAACACTGTATTCTTATTATCATATTATTTCATACTATTCCAAAAACTCTGATAAACAGTTTGATATTACTTGGTAAAACATAAAAACATGTTGCTTCTATTATTCACCCTTTTCAGTTGTTTGGAACTTGGATAATCTATGAGTGGAGGAGCTTATGATTGAGGGAAATACTTCACTTCATTCTTCTCTTCTTTGTTTGGGTTGAAGGATATGAACAATACTTTGAAAAAAAAAAATATTTGTAATAGTTACTAGCTGTTTGACAAAATTTCTCACAAATTTCTAAAACAAAATGGTCATAAACAAATCAAGTTTAAAACTTCTAGAACAAAACGGTCATAAACTATCAAAAATAGACAATCATTGAAGCTCTTTACCTTTGCCATTTGACTTATTTGCTTACAGAACCATACAGAAGTATTCTTGCTCTCGTTGAGAAAATATTCTACCAATTGTTGGTAGATGGAATTCAACTGAGGAATCAGATGATCATGGATCAAACTGCAGTCAAGCCAAAAAAGTTTGTTTTGGGTTCTGAAGGTCACTTCCATTTCTTGCACTTTTTGGCTCCAGGTTTTGAGCTCACCAAGTTTTTGCTGCAATAGTAATCGAGAAAAGGATTCATTTTTTTAAAGGCTAAAGACAATTGAATTATAAAACGCAATAAGTCAATGCATCATCCAATGTTTTTACGGTTTTTCATTTGATTTTTTAGTGTCTCTACAAAAACTTTGCAGCGGTATTTTGATATTCTTTTCTCCAAAGTGTTGTAAGAATTTTCTATCTTGGAGTGAGTAGGAATTTTTGGAAATTTTGATTTGGACTTTGGTAATGTTGAGTGTGCATCATACGCAAATGTGTGAGAGAGAGAGAGAGTGGTTGGAGAGGAGGTCACTTTTAAGTGTATGACATTCCCATATTTATCAATGCAAAATAACATTAGTAACTTATAGGTAAGTTTGAAACTGTACTGTTATGTCTATTGGTTCTTCTGAGTACATATAATGTTTTATACAGACATAATTTTAAATTGCATTATAATATATTGAAACTCTTGTTTGAAATGATCTCCTGTCATTACACAGTTAACATATCACTTGGCCTAGACAATATAGATAGAATAAAAAGTTAAAGAAAATGGGGCTACTATGGGAATTGAAATCTGCTATATTAAAGTGGCTTCCCTATCAGGCACAGCTTTCAATTTCTGCAGTGGCCCCATTTTCTTTAAACTGTTTATTCTATCCATGTTGTCTAGGCCAAATGATACATTCACCGTGTAATGACAAAAGATCATTACAAACAAGAGTTTCAATATAATATAATGCAATTTGTATATCATTCTGTTGGATCATACATCCATTTCTTTATATATATATATATATATATATATATATATATATATATATATATACACACACACACACACACACACTAACAAAAGGTGAGCAATTAAGTTTTTATCTATTTATCAGCATTCCAGCTCAAAAATGCTGAACATGGCCAAAAAGACAACAGATTTTTTTTTTTTAGAATAGATGAATTTAAAAGTTACTTAAGCTACATATTTAAACCTCACATCAAACATTTTTGCTTGAAATATACAGTACTTATATTTTTCATGTTATCTTATGTAAACACCGAATGCATGAGAACACATGATAGTTGTTCATGTCTTTTTTATTCAGTTACTTTCAAATTGAAAATATCATTATTAAGAAAAGGAGGTGGAAAAATCTATTTATCAAAGAGTAGAGCCCAAACAAATTCAATCCCAGCTCTGACTTGATCAAATGGCCTGGAGGAAAAAAAGAGTGTTAAGCATAAATATTTAAAGAGATGTTAAATTCAAATAGAAAATACTCAACTTGAACTGGTAAAGAAATTTTGAATTGAACTCTTTCAGATAGAAATTGCAACCCTTCCAACTTAATGATTTGGTGTCATGAGAATCCAATGAATATGGGGTAATCTCATATGACAAATCAAAAACATTACCAACATGAAGTACCTTAATTTTGACTAAAGTGAGGAGAGAAATAGTGAATTTAATCTCATGAACATTTTGTTTATGATTGAAATGATTACCTCTATGTCTTGTGGTGGTAAATCCTTGAATTTGGAACACGATTCAGTTACCCATTGTTTACATGTCTTATGAATAGGTACAAGCCAATTAAGAGAATCAATATATTCCTTCAGATCTCTCTTTGCATCAGACATCATCTTGGTTTGAAGTTTGATTGAGCTAATGTATAGTGGACTGTAAGAGAAAAAAATGAAAAAAAAGTGCTGAAATGGTACATTGATTACAATGAATCAGGTTGATGGATGAATTGGAATATTTTCATTGAATCTTATTCCTAATTATGTCAGAGACCATTGATTTAATTTTATTACCTGTAAATGTGAGATGGCTTTTCTGAGCCAGTCTAATTGTTGTCAAACCAAATCCATTTACAGTGAAAAAATTGGAATTAAATAAGAATTATCCTGAAAAGGGCAAATGTTTGAAATCTTTATCTGCTACTCGGAATATTCAGAAGAAGGATTTTGTTTTTGGCTCAAGATGATTACAAGTAATCAAATAACTGTAGTCCTACAAATGGCCAGCCTCTGGATGCTCCTGGTCACATTTTTGGGACAAAAACCATGAACATTTACAAGAATACACTGTTAGGCACCATCTGAAAAGAATTTTTTTCTTTTAAAAAAGTGTTTTTTTGTTTCTCTATAGACATTTTGAGATCAACAAAGCTCAAATCTTGCGCTGGTATTTTTTTTTTTTAGATAGTTTTAGATAAAAGATATATTTTTTTTAGATAATTAATTCTGATACATGCACAAGCTATGGTGATTCATTTATGCAAGGTATATTATGTATCACTAGAGACAGGAATTATTGAGACTTTTGGGATTGCTTTGTTCAAAAGCAGAAAAGACATGATAGATATAGAAGGGAGAAGGTAAGGAAAATATCGGTATATATATCATCATCATCAATATCAACAGCCTGTTAGCATCTGTCGTTGGACATAAACCTTCCCCAAGATTCGCAGCACCTCTCTATCATGGGCATTGCGGAGTCAGTACTTTCTGAATTTATCTAGCTCGTCACCCCATCTTACTTTCTGTCGGCCACAGTTTTGCATATGACCTCTGGGGATCCACATTGTGAGCTGTGATGCCAATCAGTGGTCTGACATTGCCAGCCCATTGCCATTTGAGTTTTCTAGCAGTTTCTATGATGTTTCAGACACCTATCTTTTCTCTGATATACTGTGAAGTCTTATGATCTCTCAATGTGAGGTTGAGCATAATTTTCTTGTGTGCACATTGCATGAACAGCGGACAACCAATGGCCATCACGACTCACAACATGGATCCCCAGAAACCACATCCTAAACTGAGGTCGACAAAATACAAGATGGAGAGATGAGCTGGACAAATTTAGAAAATACTGGCTCCGCAATGCCCATGATAGAGAAATGTAGCGGATCCTGGGGAAGGTCTATGTCCAACAACGGATTGATGATGACATTGCAAGGTTCTCAGTTTGAAAGTCAATCTTTTGGTTAGGTTCCATGTTTCAGCTCCATAGGTGACTATTGGTAGGATTCATTGGTTGTATACCCTCCTTTTAAAAATTATAACTATGGAGAAGGAGGGTGAAAAAGTCTACCAGTAATTGTTTATTATGCAGAAAATAGTGTATTAGTGTTGAAGGCTGCTATTAGTAAGCTTAATCCTGATTAAAAGCACCAGAAATGTGATCTTATCTATAAAAGGCTTATTATGCATTCTGTGTAAGTATACTTACAAAGAGATTGACTTATCAGTATCTTAAAATTCCAAGTTGTTTGTGAAGATATAAGTAAGATTCATGAAAAATGAAATAAACAAACAAAACCTTTGCTAAATTTCTATATATATAAAGATATATAGATTTTATTATAAAAAAATGCTGTCAAAATTTTTTTCAAAGATCAATTAAAATTGTTCATTCTCTCACAAATTGTTGAAAATGAATTTTCAAACAAAATAGTCTTGGCGCTGTTATAGAGGATCTTTTTAGTTGATTAATGAAACCAATTGGACATGCTACAAGGACCTCCAGTGAGTGAGAATATCTTGGGTAGACATTCCAGATTACTTGCAGAAAGATTATTGCATCATTTTTCATAATAGCCTGAGTCAGAAAATTTTTGGCCATTAAATACATGCATATTGCATATTGCTGAAAAGGAAATTTTATGCTGTGTAAATTTTACAAAATGACTCAGAGCAATCCATGTAGAGAAAAAAATGTCACTTGTCAGAGTATCCATTAAAAATTATTCTGTTTCATTAATACCTAATATACAACACTTGATATCAAAATTGATACAATAACTACTGTTTTTACTTAAACAAGATGAACTTACCAACAAATAATTGAGCTTGTAAAGTAATACCTATTGTCTATTATGCTGGTATTATAAATACAAAACTAGAGCTAGAGGCTTGACTTGCAAAGCTTGGTGGAAGGAAAGAGTTTCAGTCAATATTAGTTCAAAAATACTCTTGTGAAACAAGCATCTTGAGGTCAACAAACATAAAAATTTAAAGACAAAATATATACACAGGGAATTATTTAGCTGACTATGAATGCCTCAGGTTAATCATCAATATTTATGTATTTCTGTAGAGTTGTCTATTAAGATAATCTCTGACTTTCATGAAGGAATGCCAGTGATTGGTGTCATTGATAACTTTAGCACTAGAAATCCGATTTTAACTTGTATATGTTTAATGATTGTGTTTTTGAATAGAGGGTTAAACACATTGAAGAACCATACCTGCTTCTCTTCCTAGTATTTACTGAGGTTGAAGCAGTGTCACAAGGCCAAATGAAGGTAGGGAAAGATTGTGTTAGTTCCATCTTCCAATTGAGAAAGTTTACCTGTCCAGCAAATCAGCATTAAAATCATAGCTTTTAGTTGGGCAAGAACTCTAATCTCTGGCACCAGTTAGAAATATGTAGCTATTTTAGCCATGTAGTAGACAACTGGCTCTCATTCCTTGAATCAATATGAAAAGATATCTGTTTTAAAAAGGCAAACACAAAGTCCTCCAGTGGGCATAAAAATGAGAACTGTAACAAACAGAGATAATGTAGTGATAAAGATTCCAGTTTACTCACTCATCTAACAGTTTTTCTTCAAGTTTTGATGTGAAGAGTGGGGTGAATTGTCCAAGGAAGCCTTCACCGCTGACTTGAAACTTTTTGTCCTGTTCACGTTGTATGTAGTCGGGAGTAGCAACACCCAAAACATCTTCGGGGTTTGTTGGCATAGCTAAAGAAGAAATCAAAGTCGGGTAATAGTTTTGTAATCAGAATGATGCTTTTCAAAGGATTTTCAAGTGTGTCATTTTACACTAAAATTTGTAACTGTAAAAAGAAGTCAAAAAATTTGATTTTTCTTCTGTTCTATGATTAATCAAAATGCTTATTTTGTATGTTTCACTTTCATATACATTAGAAAGAAAAGATCAATTGAATAATTAAAATCTAAATCTAGACCAATTAAGCAACTGAAAATGATTGTTAATGTTTGTAGACTGGTTTCTCTGATTGTAACATTCCTAATAATAAATAATTACAAGTCTAATCAGAATTTTCAATATCTACCCGAAAATTGTGCTGAAAGACCACTTATAATAAGAGGATTGTTTTTAAGATTTTTCCCTTAATCGTGCAATTTTAAATGTATTCTTTCCAAAAAACAAACAAATTAAACCTATTTACTGATGCACATTTGATGATTGGTCAAATGAGATCATTCATCAGCCAAACAATGTTGCTGTAAATCAATCTTCAGGTATTTAAGAAAAAATCTTCCTAGTTTCATCATTTGATTCTGAGAACTGATCCTGATATTTTGTGCTCACGGAATGAAGAATTTGAATTTGCTTTGACTGCTTAAAAATTATTTAGTTTTGGCTTGCTCTAACTACCTGGGGAAATACTTTCATTCTACACACATATACTATTCTATGTTCCTTTATGGCAATTATACTTAGTACACACAGCTAAAAAACTTGTTCACAACTCACACAAGTTGCTTTTAGTTGTTTGTGATTACTTCAAATTCCAGTGTTTTTACAAACCATGCATTCTCCTTCAATTTCCGTTATGTACCCCTAGTTTTTTATAATTTTTAAAATTATGGAGACATATTTGCTTGAATCTAATTATAACTGTCCATTTTAATAGAAAAGGGAGCAACTTTTAGGCTCAGTTACAAAATCTTGAATGTCCGGACAAAACAGGAAAAAAAAAAAAAAAACAATCTTGGATTTCATGGAAAAAAAAAATCAAAAAAAAAAATCAAAAAAAAAAATCAAAAAAAAAAAAAATCGGTGGTTTCTGACAAAGTCATATTTTGGATAAATATAAATGTCCTTCATATA
The DNA here is from genome assembly GCA_963457665.1 of Thysanoteuthis rhombus. Classification (NCBI taxonomy): domain Eukaryota; kingdom Metazoa; phylum Mollusca; class Cephalopoda; order Oegopsida; family Thysanoteuthidae; genus Thysanoteuthis; species Thysanoteuthis major. The sequence goes on along the minus strand of OY735211.1, from coordinate 12,431,623 downwards.
TTTGATCAAGATGAAAAGAATAATATACAAACTTTTTCTAAGTTTTTCCAAGTCAATTTGTTCAAGGAAATTATCTTCCGAAATTTCCTGTGACTGGCTTACAAATGGTAAATTCTTAGCAAAATCAGGAGAGTCCGTTAGGAGCTGGGGATTGGCACTGAGGAATTGCCTCATATATCTAAAACATAAATAAAACAGATGAACAGAGATTTATATCATCTTCATCCCAAGCAGAGCGATCATAAAATAAATATATTATATATGAACTATATTTAATGAACATCTAGGAAGATAGATTGATTTTTTGTGGTGTGGTAGTCAGGTTTAATGATAGAGAAACTAAATACATATCACTTATCAATAGTCTTTCCACAAGATTTAAAAAGAGAATCTGTTACTAGCCTCTAATAAAGAATGTACCAGAATTTGATTCTCTAGATAAGACCTGAAGTTAATATAAGTAGAACCAATGACCAACAAAGTAGCTGAAGAAAAAAATAACTAGCTTTGAACTGGTTTCTTTGTGCATGGTCTTAAGGTTGCCAATTTAGATGCGATTTTTCAATTTTTTGATTCTGGAAGTCATTCTTAAATTCATAAATTGGCAACACTGGATTTTAAACATGAAAAAATGTTTTTTTAAAAATCAAAGTATAGTCAACACTGGACATTAAAATAAAAAATAAAAAAGGACAAAAAAAAAATAAAAACAACTAAAAAAACCATCTAAATTGGCAACCCTGGAGCATGTTTCTCCAGACAAAAGCTTCATATATAGACAAAGTGAGAGGAAAAATAGCCTGATAAAGAAAAACCCCCAATATACTACAACCCCTGGCAAAAATTATTGAATCACCACACTTAGAGGATGTTCATCCAACTTTTTTACTTCATAGCAAATAAATAGATCAGAGATACGACACAAAACAATTTTTGTTTTACAGATGAACATTCTAGCTCCGTGAAACATACTTCAAACAAATCAAAGGCCATTATTCTAACTAACAAGAATTTTTTTTCCTGATCAAATAGAGGGGAAAATATGGAATCATCAACAAAAAAAATTCACAAAAGATGGTATGACAAACTAAACAAGTTTGGAAAGTATTAACTCTGTGATACCCATGATAGAGATGTCTGGTAGGTCTTGGGAAAGGTCTATGACCAATGAAGGACACTAAAAGGCTGATGTGTCTTTGGGGAATAGACTTCCCAAATGAAAAACAATATTTTCTACCAAGCTGGTTCCAATTTTCTAGAATAGTGGATGACAGATAAGGTTGGCAGGATGGAGCCTTGTGATTGACCATTTCTTAGCATTTCCATCATAAATCTTTTAATCAGATGAGATCTGAACCGTTTGCTAACCATGTTGTTGAGTTGATACACCTTTCCTGGGGGAAAACTTTAATACTCTGTGGGGCAGGATGCATTATCATCCAGAAAAATGACCTCATCACCAAACCTATTTATTATCAATGGATTAAGGAAAGTGTCTAAAGTTCCAAGCTACACCTGAGCATTCACTCTTGAGATAATGATTGCCATTTCACCTGGTCAAATTTTCTGTGTGTAAATTTCATCACATTTCTAAATTTCTGATACAAATATCAACTCCTGTTTCTGTTCATTGAATAACTGTAGCCATCAAAGATGGCAAATGGTACTATCCTCTTTTTATATGCGCATGTGTTTATGTACTTGTTTATGCGTTTGTGTGTTCCATCACTCTTGGCCAAATCGTTTTGTCTATAGATTTGAAAATTGGTATCAGTACTCCACTAGACCAATTCTAATTCCCCCCCCCCCATTTTTTGACTTCTTTGGGGGCCTCATTCTGACGGGTTTATCAATAATATCTAGATTCTCCAGAATATTGATGTTTCTTACTCTATTTTAGATGTTTCCCAGTGGAAAACTCCACGGATGAAATATGTAGAAATTTTTTCTGACCCTATCTATTCTTTGATAGAATTTTGTACACGACTTCAAATTTTGATGCTATCGTTGTTCAATTATTGATTGTGATGACAATTTCTATTTTCAAGGCTCTGATTTTTCCATCCTGATGCTTCAATGTCTTTCCTTGTTAGCCTGTATGTTTTCCTTTTATAACCTTCCCATTTTGTTTATACTGACACCAAATTATACACACAACTGACAGGGAACAACCAACATCTTTCGTTTCATACATCGGATTTCCCTCTCAGAGGATTTTTATGATCCTCTTCATTGTTTCAATCAACAGTTCTCTTATAGGAGCCATGTTTCCTCTCAATTAGCAAAGTCTAACAATTCGTTCAAGTCTGCAATCACTCTTTTGTTACTGCAGACTAATTTGCATATTCAGACTTGTGCAGGTATTACAAGGTGATCCTATATTTCTTCCTCAATTTGATCTAGAGAAAAATCTACCATTGATTTAAATAGTTCAATCTAATTTGTTTGAGGTATATTTCATGAAGCTAAGAAGTCCAACTACTAAATGAAGATTGTTTTGTGTAATATCTATGATTTTTTTATTTGCTGAGAAGTAAGAAAGCTGGTTGAACATTCTTCAAGTGTGGTGATTCCATAACTTTTGCCAGGGGTTGTATAATAATGAGGATTTTGAGTCCTTGAAAAATATGACTGGACCAAATTAATATTGTCTGGTCAAAAACATCTAAGTCCATTCACCTTTTCGGTTTGTTATAATTCCTTTCTACTAGTATTAAGGGTACTGGAAAGTAATGTTGTTTAATACAACCTAGCTTTATGAGTTATTTATTGAGTATTTAACACTGCCAAAAATTAAACAAATATTGCTTGAGATGAGTTGGGTGTTTTTCTTTAAATTATGATAGTATTTTCTTTTCCAGGTCCTGTCATACAAGATGAGAGACCACACAATTGAAGAGGGACATGTACATCATTGTATCGTCTATGAATTCCATTTGGGTAACAATGCAACAATGGTCACTAAAAGAATGTGCAGTGGTCATCCCAATGTACTAGATGTTTGTAAATACCAGCATTGGTTCATCAAATTTCATTTCTTTATTAAATCTTTACCGGGAACAAGAAATAGGTTCGGTATGTTAACAGAAAGTGGATAAACCAATGGCTGTCTCCAGATCAGATACCATTTCCTATACCAAAATATTGATGAGGTCAAATATGAGCTATTAAACTTCTTCATAACAAAGCCAGCTCCTTTTGACAAAGAGGGAATTGAAGAGATGGTTTTAAGATGGACAACTGTTATGAATAATGATGGCTATTATGCAATTGTTTAGTCTATAGATGCTCCCTAAGAGAAGAATTTTGTCCATTGCTAGAATGAAAATGATTACTTTCCAGCATACCTAATATTTACCCCTCATCTATTACTCTGAGGATAAAGGTTCCTTGTCAGTTGTTTTATAGTTTTGTAGTGAGGGTCTGTAAATCACTTCTTGAACATTTTGGTATTCCAGTTTTTTTTTTTTTTATATACGAGAAACAAATTTAACAACATATGTGTCTGCAAATCAAGTAGCTCGATTAAATTTGACTATTCCTTATATAGGAACAAAATTGGTCATAAATTCTTACACTGGACATCTTTGATAATGTGAAAAAAGTGTTTATTTGCTATGGACTTGGATTCATCCTGTTAATACTATAAAACAAAAGATTATAGCTTTAAAAAAAGCTATTGCAATTTTATCATAGAGTAAAATTTTATTGGAAATTTGAGTTATTCTTGTACTATTTTCAATGAATCTACGAGCATAACACAAGATGTTAAATGAATAAAAATTTCGAAATTGACAAATTTAACATAATCATGTAACATGAAAAAAATCATGTACGCATACCAACAATATATTTCAATTGATTTTCTTTACAGTGCTCTAGAAAACAATGTATTATACTTCAGTAATCACATAACAGTTTTCAAATAATTTTTGAAATAATAAAAAAGACCTTATAACCTAATAAAGTAAACCCCCACCGTGTTTAATTTTGACAAGTGAGTAAGAAATCTTAGAGAGAAAAGTCACTGGAAATATTACTTAATACAGAATAATAAAAGGTGGTGTCAAATTATCAAAGAAAGCATAAAAATCATCTACCTTTTTAGAGATTCTGAAGAATCATAAATATCAGGATGAGCAGTAGCAGATTTTGTCTTGGACATTTCCAAAACCCCAAGAGGAACTGCTTTGGAACAAAGTACAGATGCGATTCCTTGAAGATTATGTTCCAAAGATTCTTGACATTTTTCAATAGGAGGAGAAAATTCTAGTTGGTCTGAAATTATCAAATTGATAAATTCAAAGCAAACCTCAACAATAAATGATAAAGAGACAAAATGAATTTACTGAAGGCAAAATATATTTTGTTTACTATGTAAACTTCTTCTCCTGAAAACAACAACTTTGTTTTTATACTTCTTTAATCTTATGTCTGATTATGTATTTATTCATTTTTATATTTTCTTTCTCAGAAAAAATAGCAGAAAAGTGTACATCCTCATAAATCATACTAATTTAGGAGAAGAGAAAAGGCTGTATAAATAGCAAAATGCAAAAAAAATAAAAACAGCAAGACATAAGTGAATGAATTTTTATTCAGGCTGCTCTAACAGCATTTAAGATTTTATCTTCATGGCTTTTATACTTGGCGTATTTCTCTTACATTTGAACTAAAATCATGCATTAAACTCACTGAGTCGGCCTAATTATTCAGTGTTATTTATTTAAATTCTTGATGGTTTGTTATTTATCTCCTATGTCATGGTAACTAAATAAAAACTTACTGAAGAAATAGTTAATCATATTGTAAGTTAGAATATCTAATAGGTGGATTGAGTTTTTAAAGAAGGTCATTTTTGTTCATTTTATTGCTGTTTATATCAAATGATGAACATGGTGCAAATTATTATCAAATCCAAGGGCAAAAAAATTTGAAATACTGAAGATCAGAACATTATATGAGGTAATTTAAATTGAAAAGAAATATAATTCAGAAGTTACTGTATTTCCCAATGTTGAGATCACTCCAGCTTCAAAGATGCACCTCAATTTTGACTTGCAAAATTTAGAAAAAAGATATGATTAAAAATAGGGTTCACTTCTGAAAAGAGTAACCTTCAGCTGATTGGATGCAAGGTGAATATTTGAGATTCATTTTGGAAAAAAAATACAGTCTTCAACTCTTGGAAAAACAGTACTTATGAAATTAAAATATTTCTTTGATTATTGGAGCTTATAAGACAAAAAATATCAGGTAAGAAAGCCTTTCATGAAGAGGAAATAAAAAGTATCATGATATATGACACATGATGTGAAGAAAGAAAAGAAATATCAATAAACAATGAATAATTACCTTCTTCATTAAATATAAGTTTAATACAAAAAAATCCTTTGTTTTGGTCTGTTCTTTTGCATCTGAGAACTTCATGAATAAACTTATGGATATGTGATTTGGAAATAGAGAACAAATATTCCACAGTCATTAGGTTGATAAGGAGCACAAAATTTCCAAGATGGCTGGAAAAGTAATAGATGAATTTTCATGATAGCAAAAAACTCAAATATGGTTGGAGAAGGTTATGTTTTCTCATAAGATGACTACAAAAATGAAACTGAGTAAATGAATCACCTTTCCTAAAGAATCATAAAACTTTGAATGGATTTTAATCAGTAAAATATGTCTCCTTGTTTTCTTTCATATTTAATTGAATAGAGAAATTTTTAATGCTATTAAAATTTCATTAAAAGTTATAATACTTTGATTGGGAAAATTGCCATTGCTATCAATGTTAGAACATTATTTTATTAAGAAATATATTTGTATAAGTCTTTCATCACAATGATTTAATGAATAAACTTTACAGGTAGCTGCTTATTCAATATATGACTACTGTCTTAATGATAAACATTTTATTCAAAATTTTCAAGCTTCAATATTTTTGCTGTCTTCATTGTAGCAAACATAGTCCAATGAAAATGTAAGGAAATTTGTGTCCAGCAATAATATAAACAGAACTAAGAGATTTTAATGAATTAGCAATATTCAAAAGACTTGTAATATTTTCAAAAGAAAATCAAATAGGAATAATGGCCTGCTATTAGCAAATGTGAGTGAATAAGAAAACATATTAATCAGGTTTTTCCTGAAAAGACAGGATCATACTGTAGGATTTTTTTTAGCTGTTAAGAATTTTTTTTTGCTTTGAATCTACCAAGAGACGTAACCGTTACTAATAATGAGGTTCAATACCATTACCTGGTTTCATTCTTGGCCTTGAGAAAATTCATTGTCCTCTGCTTTTTCTTCATTTTCATCAGATAAAGGGAATCTTTTGAACTGTAGAGTAAATCAGTAAAATACTAACTCCTTCACTTCCAATGTTTTTTTTTGTAGCTCAACAGGTAAATTAGTAAAAACATTGACTAATGTCCTTTTTTTGCTGAATGTGTTAATCTAGCCCATCTATACATATAAAAGTGATTGTTATGTATGTATCTATGTTCCAAGTAGTAGGCTACGCTTCTGAAACTAAAAAGTTGAAATTTGACCAACAGGTACATCTAACCATGACAAGATCAGAGGTTCTGTCTGATTGTGTATGAGAGAGTATCAAATGTTTTTTTCAAATCTCCCTGAATTTTCACTTGGTAAATATTTTGGATCTGAGGGCAGCTAATACTTACTCCAGTACGTACTAATTTGATGAGTGAATTAGTGGTTCAGACTATCATAACAGGTACACTGATCAAAGTAGAATGTACAACTAGTATGTAGTTCTACCTAGAATCAGAGTCTAGAATCTACATGATCCCTTTTTTTTAATGCATAGTTTCTTCAAGAAGGAAATTTTTTACAATACAAAAAAAAATATGCAAAATTCATAAAAATAGGTAATAAGTATTTTAAGATTAGGAAAAAATCATGCAATTGCACATATAGTAATTATGTAAGTTAGTACAGTAATTTTTAAAAAGTATTTTTCCAATATAATTTTATGAAATTGTAAGAATAGAATTTAATTTCAGGCTTTGAATTTGTTTATGTTCATACTTTTGCAAATTTATATAAAGTTAAAATAGAACCATTTTCTTAATTTGTTGGAGAGAGTCAACATCCCTAGGCCATGTGAAGATTATCAGCATCTTTTCAAACCAATTGATACAAAAACTCACAACATGGATCCCCCTAGATCATGTGCGCAACTGAGGCTGGCAGAAAATTAGATGGGGAGACGAACTACACAAATTCAGAAAGTACTGGCTCCACGATGCCCATGATAGAGAAATGTAGCAAATCCTGGGGAGGGTCTATGTCCGACGACGGACATTGAAAAACTGATGATGACAGTGAACTCATGCGATTGTATTTTTTTTTCGATGTTTAGAAAACCTAGCAAGGTTGGGTACTTCTGCTAAAATGTTTGTAAGGAGCAATGTTTCTCCATGGCCAAAATTTGCACTCACTTATAGCTTTAATAGAACTTAGAAAGACTCAATTGAGGCACTTGCATTTGTATGTCCGTATGTATATACATAGACATTTAATATAATTCATTCTCTGCTGCCAAAAAAAATGGAAAAGGTATATGTATCCACTCATGTCTGTCTGTCTGTCCACACAATATCTCCAAAAGTTCTCAAAGAATTTTTTATAATTACCACCCCTGCATTTCCATTCAGTTTTTTTTTAGTGACCAATGCATTGGCAGAGATATACAATCTTTGAGCAATTTCTAATTTGTATTGCACACATGAGGTGAAAAATATTCAATGTTAAGATTTAGTTGAACAACCTGCCTTTTCTTCTGTTTTTTTTTTGCTTGGATTACTATATGATGCGCAATGAAGATGGATAAGTAATCAAAATTGTTCATTTCCTCATTGTTCTGTGATAATCTTTAATGCCTGCCTATTCATCCAACTCTGTATTACATGCTTGTAAATGTCCTATGCGTCGAATCGTTGGTCAAATAGCAAAAAAAAAAAAAAAAAATCTCCCCCAATTGCCGAAATCTAAATATCTAAAAGCTAAACTGAAAAAAAAATAAAAAAAATCTCTAAAATGTGCACCAATTCCGTATATTCCAAAGAACCTTAAATCCCCTCCCCCGAAATTAACCATAAATCTACAAGGAAAAAAAAAAGAAAGAAAGAACCCTCCCCCAAATGCCGAAATCTAAATATCTAAAAGCCAAACTGACCCCATACTCCCCCCTCCCCCACTACCTCGACCTAACTTTGACTTGCCATAAAAAAAAAAAACGAATGTAGGGTTGGATATATCAAAGCCGTATCTATTGTCAGTAGTAAATTCTTGCTGGGAGACGGGCACGAATTATTTAGCAAGGAACGATGAAAAAATTGAAACTTTTTCAACTGCTAAAATGAAGTCCCCAGACTAACTAAAATTGCCGCAAATTTAGATGAGTACATAATTTTCTTGATTTATTATTCATTTCCTCATTGTTCTGTGATAATCTTTAATGCCTGCCTATTCATCTAACTCTGTATTACATGCTTGTAAATGTCCTATGCGTCGAATCGTTGGTCAAATAGCAAAAAAAAAAAAATCTCCCCCAAATGCCGAAATCTAAATATCTAAAAGCTAAACTGAAAAAAAAAATTAAAAAAAATCTCTAAATGTGCACCAATTCTGTATATTCCAAAGAACCCTAAATCCCCTCCCCCGAAATTAACCATAAATCTACAAGGAAAAAAAAAAGAAAGAAAGAACCCTCCCCCAAATGCCGAAATCTAAATATCTAAAAGCCAAACTGACCCCATACTCCCCCCTCCCCCACTACCTCGACCTAACTTTGACTTGCCATAAAAAAAAAAACGAATGTAGGGTTGGATATATCAAAGCCGTATCTATTGTCAGTAGTAAATTCTTGCTGGGAGACGGGCACGAATTATTTAGCAAGGAATGATGAAATAAATTGAAACTTTTTCAACTGCTAACATGAAGTCCCCAGACTAACTATGCTGTTGCAACTGTTCTTATAAACTTAAACCTCTGTGGACTTTATCTAAGTTAAAAACTTAATATATAAGGGAGAGGTATCTTCCAAGTCGTCCCCACCGGAATCTGCATCCAACTTTTTTTTTTTTTTTTTTAAACCTTGGTGCTCCGAACATCCACTCTTGTTTTCACAAGAACAGTTTGGGTGTGTATCAAGAGCCGGTGGAGCTCTTTTGCCACTGACCCGCAGTGGACAATCCACTAGACCCCCTGCCAACACGTCCTGGGCCAGCGTGGCAGGGCATGGCCCATTACTCCCCATGATTTGCACACCAAATATTATATCGGCCGTTCCTGCTGGGACCTCGGTACCAAAAGGCGCAGCCATATCACTTGCTTTGGGTGGGGGTGATATGCTCCAAGGGCGACTACCCAAAAACTACACCAAGAGTACGTCAGTTCCTGCTGGGTCATCGGCCCCAAAAGACTCAGCCACATCACTTACTTTGGGTAGGGGTGATGTGCTCCGAAAGCGACTACCCAAATCCTTCACCAAGGGACCCTCTGTCCCTACTGAGTCACCGCTCAAACAACCACCATTTCAACAGAACTCTAAGACTGTCAACAAGAAGACAAATTTATACATAGGCACATACAACGTCAGAACACTGTCAACTGACATGCACCTAACTGATCTAGAAAGTGAAATCAGAAATGTCAAATGGGACATCATAGGCATTAGTGAGGTAAGAAGACCCGGAGAAGAACTAATCGAACTGAGAAGCAAGCATCTTCTTTACAGCTACGGTAAAGAGAAAGTAAAACAAAGTGGAGTTGGCTTTCTCATCAATAAGAACCTGAAAGACAATGTAACTGGCTTCAAAGCCGTCTCTGACCGGGTAGCTAGCGTCACCATACAACTTTCAAAACGATACAAACTCAATATAATCCAAGTCTACGCTCCCACTTCGCAATCAACCCAACAAGAAATAGACAACTTCTATGATGACTTGAACTCCCTACTCCAAGGCACCAGAAAACACTTCAATGTTATCATGGGAGACTTCAATGCACAAGTAGGACAAGGAAATGAAAATTGCGTCGGCAAATTTGGATACAAAATACGCAACGAGAGAGGAGAAGATCTTGTAAACTTTGCGACGGCTAATGGATTCAAAATCATGAACACCTTCTTCAAGAAGGGACCCAGTAGGAAATGGACTTGGACACGAAACAAGAAACGAAATAGACTACATCCTAACGGACAAAAACGATATCGTCAAGGACATCCAAGTCCTAAATCAAGTCAATGTAGGCAGCGACCACAGAATGGTACGATGTAAAGTACAAATAAACACCAATAAAGAACGCAGGAAAATGTTCCATACAAAACCACAGCCTCTAAACATACCAAAAGAGCACGTTCAATCTTTCAAGCTCGAATTGAAGAACAGATTCAGAATTCTTACTGAACAAGACAGCACCAACATCAACGAACTAAGCAGCAAAATGACAACGTCAATAATTGAAGTAGCGTCTACATTCAAGCCAATGGGCAAACAACCCATTAGCAAAATCTCGGATGAGACTAAAAATCTCATGGAAAAACGCAGAAACCTCAAGCCACCGACAACAACGAGGGAGAAAATTGAAGAGGCTGAACTAAACAAATTAATCAAGAAGAAACGAAGAGAAGACAGAAGGAGATACACAACGGCAGTCATTGAATCGACTCTTGAAAAACGTCGGGGCTTCAAAGCTATAAACAAACTCCTCAACTCGGGACGAAGGCAAATAACTAGCATACTCGAGGAAAATGGAAACCTAACAACAGACAGAGACAGGATTGTCGAACGTGCCAAAGAATTCTATCAAAAACTTTATTCGTCCAAACAAGGACTACAAAACAATGAACAGGATACGTAAGACGCGAGCAATCAACTCGAGGACTTCCCAAAAGTAACCCCGTGGGAGGTGAAAGTAGCCATTAAACAGACGAAGAAAGGAACTGCCCCTGGATATGACAACATCACCATCAACCTACTCCGAAAAGCGGGTAAAATCATCACTAGGAAACTAGCCGTCCTCTTCAACTTGCGTTTAAAACACAGTAAAGTCCCAGACGATTGGAATACTGCTATCATAATGCTTTTATATAAAAAAGGAAACCCGAAAGACCTCAACAACTATAGGCCTATAAGCCTACTCAACTGTGTATATAAACTTTTCACAAAGATCATCACCAACCGAATCACAAAAACACTCGATGAAAACCAGCCACGTGAACAGGCTGGCTTTAGAAGAAGCTACTCGACCATGGACCACCTACACTCGATAAATCAACTGAAAGAAAAAGCAGCAGAGTATAGACTACCACTTGCCGTAGCATTTATCGACTTCAAAAAGGCGTTCGACTCGGTAGAAATCCCTAAGGTCATGGAGGCCATCAGTCGGCAAGGTGTAGATCCAGTATATGTTGAAGTGTTGAAACATATATACAATCACAGCAGCTCATTTATCAGGCTACATAAAGACTCGGACCCCTTCCAGCTCCAGAAAGGAGTAAGACAAGGTGATACCAGCTCACCTAAACTCTTCACAGCCTGCCTCGAGATGATCTTCAGAAGGCTAGACTGGGAGAGTAAAGGAATTAAAATAGACGGCGAGCATCTGAGCAACCTCAGATTCGCAGACGACATAGCCCTTTTCGCAGAGAACCTACACAACCACCAACTAATGATAGATGAACTAAATGAGGAGAGCAAGAAAGTCGGCCTACACATGAACTTCAGCAAGACGAAGATCATGTGCAACAACCACATTGGAGATAAGAACACTAAGATCGAAATCGAGGACACAGAACTCGAGAAAGTAGACCACTACATCTACCTAGGACAACTACTCTCCATGAGACCCTCAAAAGAAGAAGAAATCAAGCGAAGAATCACACTAGGATGGTAAGCCTTTGGCAGAGCTAGCTCAACCTTCAAAAATAATAAGATCCCATTAATCCTAAAGAGAAGGGTGTATAACCAATGCATCCTCCCAATAGTCACTTATGGAGCTGAAACATGGAACTTAACCAAGAAACAGACCCGTAAGCTGAGAACCATGCAACGTGCACATGAAAGAATAATGCTGGGCCTCACATGGAGAGACCACAAAACAGCACAACACATCCGGGAAAAGACAAGAGTTAGAGACATCATAGAATCCATAAAAAATCTCAAATGGCGGTGGGCTGGCCATGTTGCAAGAATGGCTGACAATCGATGGACATCACGACTCACAACATGGATTCCCCGAGACCATATGTGCAACCGAGGCCGGCAAAATATTAGATGGAGAGATGAACTAGACAAGTTCAGGAAGTACTGGCTCCGTGACGCCCATGATAGAGAAGTGTGGCAAATCCTGGGGAAGGTCTATGTCCAACGACGGACGCTAAAAGACTGATGATGATGATGATGATGAAATATTTTGAGTAGAGATTGCAGCTGTATACAAAATATCTATACAGCAAAAATCATTTTTGATCTTTGATTTAAGTAAATTTTTTTATAGTATTAAAGATTAGAGTAAACAATATTTGGAGCAGAATTATGTATTAACAAAAAGTGAAATATTATATTTATAATGTCGAAAACTTTCCATAAAATAGGTATACAAAAATGAAAAGTATTTCTGGTTAGTATTAAAAGACAGGTCTGGTTAGTTGCTCAGCAGAAACTGTCATGTGACCAATGTCTTTTGGTAGCATGCCTCGTTGGGTGTGATCAATTAAAAAATTAGAGAAAAAGGGTTGACTAATGAATTTATTTGGCAGACGTAACGAAAAGAGTCAGAATTAGGGAGAAAAACAAGTGTGAATGCTACCGAACACAAACTTGGGGATGAATTTAGCATAAACTCACATTGCAAATTGAATCCCTCACTAAAACCGATTTAGGGAAGATCATTTGAAACACAAATCTTTTTTTTTTTTCCAGCAGTAAATGCCTAAATTTTCAGCCATCTAGCTCCATTGGTCCAGCCTGTATGGGCAATACATACATAGTAGTCAGCCAGACCAGCTTAAAAACTCAAGAATCCTATATAGACAGCTATAGTAACAGTTTTGATTGACAATTTCTAATTGTTGTATCTATGGTTGAAAGACTATACATTGTGAGAATCCATGTGTAAATAAATCAGAGATTTTATCAACATTGCACACCATTATTACTTGATAAAATGCAATTATAAAGACAAACATGAGACTGAAAATTGCACCTACCATAGTGTGATGGTTAGCAAGCTCATCTCATTGACTAATTTACTAGTGGAGTTAGTTTGGTCATCGCTGGATGTCTCAAAACTATAGCCTTTTGCCAGACTAAATAAAGCTTAGAAAATAAACATGAATTTAAAAAAAAACAAACTCATGTTTAGAAAATATAAAGAACAGCTTCATTTTATCAGTCAAAAGATTGGCGTATACCAGTATCATATGCATGTGAATATGTCAGTGTATTAAAATTTGTCAGTCAAAACTGTCAACATGGGTTTCTTCTAGTTTTCAGATTGGTCAGGCTGGTTGGCTACGTATGTATGCATATATGATGCACACAGGCTGCACCAATGGAGCTAGAAGGCTGCAAATCTAATCATTTACTCCTTATTTCTGGAAAAAGCTTTTTTTTTTCTCATTAAAATCCCCAATCCTCACACTTTTTTGAGGGAGGATTCAGTTTGTAATGTAAGTTCAAACTAGATTGATCCTTTAGTTTGCATCCACTTGCTTTTTGAAAATTTCATTTTTCTTAGAGATCACTGCCAAACAAAAGGCATGAGGAGCAACTTATTCATTGATCACCCACTAATTAGTCCAAACCGCTTGCTCAACCTTCAAGAATAAGAAAATCCCATTAGTCCTAAAAAGAAGAGTATATAACCGATGCATCCTCCCAATAGTCACCTATGGAGCTGTAAACATGGATCCTAAGTGACTGACCCTCAAACTGTGAGCCATGTAATGTGCACATGAAAGAATCGTGCTATACTTCAAATGGGGGAATTACAAGATAGCCCACTATATCAGGGAGGAAACAGGAGTCCGAGACATCATAGAAACCACCAGAAAACTCAAATGGCAATAGGCTGGTCATGTTGCAAGAATGGAAGACCACTGATGGACATCACGACTCACAACATGGATCCTAAGAGATTACACGTGAAACCGTAGTTAGCAGAATACAAGATGGAGAGACAAACTAGACAAATTCAAAAAGTATTGGCTCCGCGTCATCAATGATAGAGAGGTCTGGTAAATCCTGGGGAAGATCTATGTCCAACAATAGACGTTAAAGGACTGATGATAATGATGATGACCTCAAACAGTGCATGCAGTCAAAAGACATTGAGTGGCTGACAGTCTCTATTGAGTGATTACTAGACCTGTTTTACTTTTCTTTATAAGTGTTATCTTAAAATTTTACATTCTTCTCCAAAAAGCTATGCATTTCCTGTGTATATGTGATATTTTGTGGGTTGTGTATGAGGCGGTCTCATTATTTACATTCGTCCACTTCTCTTCCCCATTATTTTACACGAGCAATTTAACATGATCCCCCTCTGGCTGGCCAGGCCTGTCAAAGAGACATAAACCTCTCTCACCAAAGAAAAGAAACAACGAGGAATGAGAGATGGATAAATGGATTTCTTCAAGGTGACAGCAAACTGTCTTGGCTGGAGTTTCGAACTGGCTTGCCAATACCATTCTCTCTGTCTAATAAGTTACTTCTCTAGCATTTTGTGGGGCAGATATCACTATGAGGTCTGAATTCTCCAAAGTCAAGCAGGCACAAACTATGGAACAATTTAGCAATCTTAGACGTACACTGTAAATTGAACTACTTACTAAAAATCTATTGAAGAGGGTGGTAGGGAGACAAAACTAAACAAAAAAGTTTTTTTATAGACATAAGGAGTAAATGCCCAAATTTCAGCCCTCTAGTTCCATTGGTGTGGTCTGTACACATGATACATACATACATACATAGCCAGCAAGACCAATTTAAAAACTTGGAAAACCTATGGTGACAGTTTTGTTTGACAGTTTCTAACATTGCAGAAAAAAAATAGGAAAAAATATTTATTTCAAGTTTTGAACCTGTTTTACTAGTTCTATCTGGTAGATGGACATTCCTGTAAATAAACAAATTACTTCTAAAGAAACTAATTTCTTTCCGCTGATCTCCAAGGCTTTGTTTGGGTGCGGCCTACTTTAAGGTAAGGTTACAGATGTGGAGCGTTCGAGTGTGAAACAAATTCATAAGCAATGATTTAATAGATAAGCATATTAGCTGTAACTCTATGGTAAGCTTTAGTCGTTTCGAGTAATTAACCCAGAAAGCTCATGCAGAAGTCCGCTCCATTAACCAAATCGACCTAATTATTTGAATGAAATTTCTTTAAGGAACACTGTGACAACTGACCATACAAAATTCAACCCCATTTTGAAGGGAAAAAAAAGCTGTATGTTTTATTTCTACTTACAACATATTCTTTGCTGTCATCTGCTCTTCACAGAAGCGAAGTTTTTTGAAAGATTCAATCATTATAACATCAACAATAATCTTGCACAACCTAAAAAGAAAGCAAAAAGTAAATGTTTTTGTCATATATTGTACCCTGGAACTGATGGGCCATGTGTTAGTGGCAATGTTGGAACCAGTCAAATAGAAAAGAAAAGTTCAAAGGAAATGTGTTTCAACCGCGATTTCTATACGGGACCATGTTTAAGAATGTTAAAGAGGGAGAGAAAGACAGCAATTGTGAAGATAGACAAAATTTCTCATAGAGGATGATTTTCTTCCTTTTTATGCTTCTGGGTTCTGACAGAAATCAGTTGAGACAGTTGTCCATATTGAATGATATTAGTGGCTAGTCTTGTATAAAATCTTCACAGATTTCTATAATTGTGTTATAAATCCATGACTAGTGCTCAAAAATCCATAAATAACTTTCATAAAAGAATTTTACTAACTTGAGTGATTTTCAGCAGATAAATGAATAACCACTTGTCTCATCCAAATCTCTACTATTTAAGAACAAATGAGAGTACGTGTATGTATGTGCATATGGGGTTCTAAAGCTTCATTCCAGTTTTTATAAGGCAGAAGATTTCAAGCCAATTCTGTGGCATCAAGAAATTTAATTGTAGAAGTCATCAAGAAGTTAATGGCCGAGACAAAATATGGTACAAAAATGAATAAAATAAAGCACAATAAGGCCTTATTGATAGCAAACCATTTGCAATTGCAGACTTTGGGAAATTGCAAGGACTGTTATAATACTTGTAAAATCTTTGTCCACGTAGAGAATCAAAATATGAACAAAGCAGAAGAAAATAATGATTGTTACTTGAAAAATCTTTCAAGATATCCTTTTGCATTGATCTGGACCTTGATCACAGCATCTTCAAATTCTGGCAAAGTGTAACATTTGCTGAAAACACAGACAATGACAAAGAATAAATATTACTTGAATACACACAATCAAGATTAGTTGCATCAGAATCTTTCTTAATATCATATTTGGTTTTGTTTATATCTAACCTAATTTAATTCAATATAGAATTAATGCAATGATGAAATACACAATAAGGAAATAAGGAAATCTTTTTGCCTGAAGTTGTTCAATAAAATATCAATAATTCAAATTTGAATCACCCCCGACTTGTAGATTATCACAGGTACCACTCTGGGTCCTGTATAGTGTTTCTTGAAGCAAACCCGATCTATCACTTTAAAAAGATATTTGCTTGTAACGGCTGACTGTTAAGTAAAAAAGCATGGATATGAATTGTTGTTCCTCTCGTGAATAACATTTTTTATGGGAAAGTTGTAAAGACTTACATATTTTGATATTACTGTCATATAAACATTTTTTTTTCTACTTTAAACCCATATATACCTCCATTAACCTGCCATAGTTTGAGATGGCATCAATTATTTTATTGGGGTGTACTCATTTTTGGATGGCAACATGTATTTCTGGCAACAGAGTTTCAACGCTGTAGATTTTGATAATGAATGATACCTGATAATATTCATTTTGATTTGTCTAAGTAGAGTACCAAAATATGAATTAGGCAGAAGAGAGAGATGATTTTTCCTTGAAAAATCTTTCGAGATATTCTCTCGCATTAATCTGGACATTATCTAGAAATTATAAAATCCTGCTATGTTTGGTTTAGAAGAAAATTAACTTTCAATAAAAAAGTGGTAAGGGTGTACTCATTTATGGACAATATTGTACATGAGTGAGTGTGTGTATGTATGTGTGACTGATGGCTGAATTTTGTATTCGATGATCAGAGATGTGCTGAGAACAAATTCAAAAAATTAACATACATATATGATATCATCATCAAATATAATACTATATTTTATACTGATATTAGAATTACTTAAAAAATACTTATGAGTGTATGTATGAGTGGCTACTTACTCTGCTTCAAAAGGCAGGAAGTCTATAGTCACCAGTTCATTCAACAATCTGAAAACGAAATCAAAATCATGAATTGAATTTTCAAGTGTCACTTGATAGATTGACAAACATTCACATCATCTATTACTATAAACCCTCTTATTAATAGACAAACGAAGAACAGGTGTCTGTTAATGCTGATTGTCCTGAATTACGTAAGAAAAGAACCAAAACAGTCAAATACAAAAAAAGCACATATGCATACATGATACAAAATATATAGATAAAATTAATATTGTAAGAAAGCATAGATTAATCATAACTAATAGAAATACGACAGATTTTACTTACTGATATTACCACATATTTCTGGTAATACCAGTATTGGAATTATGGTTCTTATATATAGTTCTATAGAGTTCTCGTTGAAGCATGGGCACTCTCTGTATTGGTTGGCCTATGTGGGTGTCAGTGAAAATGTTGAAGGAGGAAGGGGGATGTTTGGAGAATATGTATGCCAAGTACAAACGTGGAAGCAGGGATTAAACAGAGTAAAAGAGACACATACAAGTATGAAGATGAGCAAATGAAAGGTACATTTAATTCATAACATTTATGACTAATAAAGAATGAAAGTGAAATACTTGTGATGAAAATATTAATATAATTGATCATGTAAAGAGAAGAGAAAAGGCCTACTTGGTTTAGACGATTATTCCTCAATGTAAAAATGAGAAATAAGAAAGAATAAGTATTTAGGGGACATGCGGCATAATAGGTCTAATGTTGTTTGGTTTATCTATCCAATAATACCTGATTAGTAATGCCTGTTATAATGAGTAGTATAGTTGACCAAGCTAGATTATAAAAAGGCAGTTAGTCAGGACAGGTGCAAGAAGGAGCCAAAAGGGGCAAAATAGTAAGTGCAGCTTTTGCATTGTTGTCAAAAATAGTAGTTGCAGTATTTGCATTTGCATTAGCTATGAAGTTCTTGTAAATTCTCACATCAAGGATGACAAGTGACAAAAGACAACATATACATAGTCACAGTCAAATAAAAGAAACTACACCGGCATCGAGTTTAGAGAGAGGTAAAGGAAGGAGGTAACCGTCCAGAAAACCGGGGTAATTAAGTGTTTGACTATGTATGTTCAGGGCTTTTATAGGGGGGGAGTCGTAATAAGTGATGTTTTAGATATCTAGATGAAAGAAAGGTTTTGTATCAAAATCTTGACTAATATGTAAGGGGCACCACATCATGACTACCTCTTTGTTCGGAAGCCATTATAAGTGATAATGTAAATAGCACAATAAACCCAGGGGTCATAAATGGAGCAAATTAAGAAAACGCCGCTTCCACCGACAGTGTAAATAAAGAAGGTGGAGGAAGAATCATGAAGCTGTGTTTGTCACCTAAATGTATATGTATGGGATTATCAAAGCATGTATTTTAAAAGAATGAAGACATGAGAATAGCCACAATACCTCAGGCTGAACTGAGAGTAAGAGATCTAGATGGAAAGGCGCAAAATCAGATGAAAAAAATAACATTTAAATGAAGCAAAATATCTTACTTTGATACTTGCAAGAGTCCAGCTTCATATATAGGCATGGATTGTATCAGTGATCTTTCAAGAGTCTCCTTGATCTTCAGGATTTGCAAAAAGCTTTTAGCTGCTTTCCACCTTTATAAAACAATGCAAAATCATTAATTGAGAACTATATTAAAAAAATTACAGCAGTTCAGAACTACAAAGACTTTTACAACTTCAATGTGAAATTAAGGAAGATCTGATCATAATTCCTTATCTTTTTCCAGTGTATGTTCTCATCAGAGAATAATAAAACAAGAAAAAGTACGTCATGAATACAATTTTAGGCAATTTTTTCAACATTTTTTTCTGTAATAAAGCTATTTGTTTCCAATTGATTTTCAAGTTAATCCTTTTTAAGACATCCGAAACAAAAGATGGATAATCATTGCATCAAAAATACAATGAAAAATATTGCCCAATATGCTAAATAATTCATTGGAAAATGAAAAAGTGTTTTATATATACATATATAATTATATATATATACATATATATATGAAGTGTAAACACTGTATAGTCTGCTTTCTCTTTTGTTCTTTCTATTTTTTATCTTGAGAATTGATCAAAGAAAAAAAAAGAAAAAAGAAAAAGGGGATAATATATATAATGTAGAGCAACGTAAAAAAGGAAAAATAATTATTGGTTGTTTGATCATTTGCAGTACTTTCTCCATCAACTGTAAGAACTAATGAGCAAAAATGTGGCAATTTTGATGAAGTTTTGTTTTAAAATGCATGCTGGTATGCCAGCTGTCATAACACAATCAAAAACAATCTTTTTCAATGAAATTGGCTAAAACTAAGTGCTCTGGATGCCAGCTTATAACAAGAATAGAACAAACAATTTGGCCCACCCAACATTATCTTGAATGAAATGAAAATATCAGGGACTTGGTACAGATGAGCTTGAAGATATTTCTAAGATTAAATTTATTGCAATCTTATACAAAAGTTCTTTTTTGGTTTTACAGAAATTTAAAAAAAAAATGATGTCATGTCAGCTGCTCTATGCACTGCACCATCAGCATTTCTTATAAGTAAAAGTTTGTACATGTAAAAAATTTCTTAGTAACATTTTTCAACTCCCATTTTTCCCATAAACAATATCTACTGAAGAAGCCACAAAATTTTGCTCAAAAGATTCATTTTAAAATATGAAATCTTTTTTCATTTTCTAAATTTTAACATGCAGTTTTAAATTAGTATAATTTCTTACATAATTGCCATTGTTTATTTACTTCATTGCATAGATTTAGTTGTTTTCTAATGGTTCTGCAATCTCTTTTTTGAGAAGAGCTCAAGATTAATGAGGTCAATATAAATAGAAATTCAGTCTCAAAATGTTTGTACATGATTTCTCTTTTTTGTACATAGTTGAAAAATAAATTTTTTTTGTACCACAAAGGATGTTCTTCATGAAAGAGATACATAAAGATATGAATGCTTACCTGTAAAACATTTTTGAGAGGAGATAGTTCTTGAAGAAAGGTATTTCACGAATAGCTCCCCAAAGGATGGCATGCCTTTGCCAGTCTCGAAGCTTATATGTTTCTGAGTTGGAATCACTGTCAACATGCAGGACACCAAATGATGAGAACAAATAATGTTCAGTATTCACCTGGAAAAGGATATGATGCAAAGAAATGCTTAAAAATAAAAAAAATGAATATCTTGAAAATGAATTCCTGAATCCATGCAAAGAATCCTAAGCAGAATGATCAGAAATAATAGTCGAAAGTACCTGAAAGTTCCTTTGTAAAGATCTATTCAACTTTTTTGCAATATCTCTTTCATACTATCTGAAGAAAGTTGGAGGGTCAAACTGCCAAAACAGTGTGACTATAATAACCAAGATGAGGATACTAGTCTGAATAAATCATTGTGTGATAATGATAATTCCTAATCTCAGAAATTCAGACAAACACTATCATCCTAATCATTTTCCACAGGGTCAATTTTGTATTTCTTCTTCATCAAGATGAAATCTTTTCTATAATTCTTTAGACCTTCAGGTATGTACAGTGTAACGGCAGGTGGTATCTGGAAAATTACTATAATTTGTGTCGCTTTTTTTGTTTCTATACTTCATTACTTTTATTATAAAAAGAAAGTTTGGAGATATAAAAAAAAAAAGAAAAAAACCCCCTGAAAGACTGAACTGGGTAGTCACTCATCAGAAACCATCACAAATGTCTCTTGGCAGCATGCTGTGTAGAAGGTGATCAAATAAAATTTGGAAAAAAAAAGTGATCAATGAATAACTTACTCCTGTTGTCTTTTGTTGGACACAAAAAAGTCTGAATTTCAAAAAAAAAAAAACGAGATAATACAGCTGCACACAGACTAGGGATCAATTTAGCATAAACTTATATTATAATCCCTACAGTCTCACTAAAAACCTATTGGGGGAGAATTTGAAGAAAGAAGTTTACTTCTGGACATGATAATGAGTGAATGTTGAAATTTTTAGCCCTCTAGCTCCATCGGTATGGGCAGTGACCATGATACACATACACACACACACATATACATACATAAATATATAACCGGCCAGATAGACCCACTTGGAAACTGAAGAAACTTATGGTGAGTTTTGGTTGACGGTTTCTAAAAGTATACATCTTTTCTTCAAGAATACCCTGTAACATAATCAAATAGACTCTTTTTTTGTTGTTCTTATTTAATAATATAAAAACCATCTGGATCAAACATTACTCCCACCCCAGAAATATTGGAAATTATTTCACTGAGTATTGAGATTTATTAGGAGAGCAGTAATGATTTGAACAGACAAAAAAATATGATATCTAGATGTTTCAACCTGCAATTAGAGAGAACTGGTCATAGACATCAAAATAATGAACAGCTGACACATGCATGCGTAATGGGAACATTCAAAATTCTACTTTATTGCGATGTCAAATATACAGATGTACTCATGCTTATGAATATACAACTTAGGCAAATATGAAACTCATGCAAATATGCAAGTCAATCAGAAAGTGTCACTCAACCAGGTGCAATTAAATAAGTTCCACGTGAAACACTAAATAATACAAAAAAAGTCCATGTACAAATAGGTTTCTTTTCAGTTGTATTTGGCAACATTTATTTTCATTTTAGCTGTTTATGTGACTCATTGTACCATGGGTAGGATTTATTTAATAAAAATGTCAAAACTTTCATCCATTCTAATGATTAGATAAATTCTGGCAGCAGTGGGTAAAAATGAAACAATTGTCAAATACAGTATTTTAATGTTCGCTACATTTGAACCTTGTCCACACAGACAAGGCTTTGGCTTTTCATATTGCTGCCCACTGATCTTACCAATACTCCATCACTCCACTTCTTAGCTTTGGTCATTTCCTGTACTGACAAACTAAATATTTCTGGTGGTAGGGAAAAAATTGATGATTGAACACTGAATTTTGCAATTTTCAAATTGGAGTAAGTTTTGGTATTCAAACTGTTTGTTGTGCAGATGAAATATAGTAGAAACTGTCACCATGAGTGTCAACAAAGGTTTCTTCACAATTCAAGTTGGTTCGATTAGTTGGCTGGTTATGTATGTATGTATGTATCACACATACAGGCCTGAAGAATGGAGCTAGAGGGTTAAAGATTAATACATTTACTCCTTATCATGTTAAGAAAACATTTTTTCGTTTTTCAAAATCCCCCCTCCTCCAAAAAATAGGTTTTCAGAATATTTAGATCAACATCGATGAAGTTGCTAATTTTATCATTTGGATCAGTTTTGAGAGACAACATTCAGCGCAAATGACCTGAACTGTAGCACAATTGGAATCAAGTGTTCTACGTGCCCGCTCACAGTGCATTGCTTTTGTGTTACACCAGCATGATCGTTGCTCCTTATCCACTCAACTCACCAGATTTCCTCCCTCTTCCCTAAGATAGAAGTTCAAGCTGAAGGGTTGCCATTCTGACACTGTGGAGGAGATCTAGCATGAATCGCAGATGATGCTTTACATGCTTAAAAAGCAGGACTTTCAGGGAGCATTTCAAGTGTTTGGAGTGATGTATTCCTGCACTAGGTGATTTCTTTGGAGGAAATGGCAGCCAGAATTTTATTTCAAAAGTACAAATGAAGCTTCCCATAGGAGATGTCTTGAAAACTCTTTGATTGCATCTCATACATACATACAAACAATATACATAATAAGTAAATTCTACGATTATGAGAATTTTCAGTAAACAATCTAATACACAGACAAAATCATTTTCAACTTACTTTGTCTTTAGGCACAGACACCAAATGATAGGGCCTGTAATGCCGAGATGGCGCAATGTTAAAATACAGGTGCTCTACTCTACGAAGGTATTGGCACTTAGTGTAGTAATCAACTGCTTCACGGCCAGACAATACACGTATTGATTCAACCTGGGGGGAAAAAAACAACAGAATATCAAGCAAAACCTTTCAAAAAAAAAAAAAAAAAAATAAAATAAAATATTTTATAACATTTATAATTACATGAATTTTGATATGGTAAATACCTTGTCATTTTTTTCTCTCTCTCTCTGAAATATGGCATCATTTTTTTAAGGTAATTATAAATTATTCCATAAAAAGAGAGGCAAGTACAACTGAAATTAAATTATCCCTAAAAGAAATAAAATAGAATAAAAATAAGAACACCAATGTATATTGGATAAGAAACTGAAGTGTCAAAACATTAGAGACTGTTATTTTCACTAATACTAGATCCTCCTCACACCTTATAAATGGTGGCTGCATGATGTGGTATGGAATCTATGAGAGGCTTGAGTCGTTACGTAGCTATATTTATCCAGCCATGTTCCATGGCTATCCTTAACTGAGTTTCGATTGTTGGGCGAGGTTGAAGGGAATTCAGTGAGGTCTACAACATCTTCTATAAATGCTTAATGAGTTTCAATTCTGGCGTTGTCAGTTGCTGGTGGTCCGATTCTTACAACATTGGTAAGTACTTGCATTTTCATGTACCACTGATGCTAGTCTGCGATTCATATTTCCTGGTATATTGTTTGCCATTGATGCTAGAGTAATATATAGGACAAACCACCTTGGTATGTCACGTGTACATCATCCAGCCGAGTCCATTTCTACAAATGGGGTATGGTGAAATCATCTAGAGTACTGATGTCTCTATTTTTTTTTGACACTTCAGTTTAGTTGAATTTGAATTCCTTCATCAACACCAAGAATAATTCTGAGACTTTAGGATTTCTTTAGATAATTTTCTCTTTGTAATCATGGAAGTGTAAAAAAAACAAAAACACTAAAATATATAGATACATCCGTACTTTGCATAAATGAATCACCATAACCCACGCCTGTACCTGAACTAATTATCTGAAAAAATTATCCAAAAAAATAAATAGATCTTTTATCTGAAGAAATATCAGTAAAAAATTTGAGCATTGTTGGTCCAAAATGACTATAGAGACCACTCTTTTGAAAACGCAAAAAATTTTTTTAAGATGTGCACAGTGATGGTCTTGTGCAAAATTTCAAGGTTGTAGCCCCAAAAATATGACTAGGCGCACAGACACACACACACACAAGCAGATGAACAAAGAGAGAAAAATCTGTAGCCCATTTGGCGGGCTGGTTGGTTGGTTTGGTCAACAATGACTTTATTATATGAATTGGTGCATACGATATATTGAATAATGAATTTCTTGGTTTTACTCTTGATTGGTATTCAAAGGGTT
The DNA here is from genome assembly GCA_963457665.1 of Thysanoteuthis rhombus. NCBI lineage: Eukaryota > Metazoa > Mollusca > Cephalopoda > Oegopsida > Thysanoteuthidae > Thysanoteuthis > Thysanoteuthis major. The sequence continues at coordinate 12,406,872 of OY735211.1, read as the reverse complement.
AAACAACAGTCTGCTCCCATGGTTTGTGATCAATTCTTGAATGAAATAATATACATTTACCTTTTCAGGAGATTTGGATTTTTTCACAGTTGATTTTTCAACTGCTTTTTCTTCAATTATTCCTTTCTTCTCTTCAGCTTTTGGTATAGGCTCAAGAATCTGAGATTACAGAGAAAAAATTCATTCAGATATTGCTTTCATGTTAGTACCTGCCAAGTATTTAAAATATGCTTCTATCTTACATCAAATTACTAGTATGATAATGATACAAAATTTCTTTTTTTTTCAATACAGATTGGAGTCATTTCTATTTGGCGTAGATGAAATCGATGCAGTCATATGATCATGGTTCATTTTTGTCCCTTTATATTGATAACTCTAGTCAGTTGACCCCAAGTCAGCATCTAGCTTGATAAAGGACTGTATATATGTTGCAATACTCTGACATATACAGGGTATGCAACTTGTACAGTGATAGCAACAATGATCTTAGAAATTTCTACCAAGTTGAAGGCCTTCTTGAAGTTGATAAATGCTACAGCGAGTGGCATTTTATATTCTACTGCTTTCTCTTAGTTGATTCATCAAATGGAGATAGCCAATGGTTGAGTAGTGTCTTCCAAAGCCAGCTTGTTCTTGTAGTTGGTTTCCATCTACCAGGCATTAAGATTAGGTCAAGAAGAAACATGAGAATCAATACACTGAATGGTAGACATCCTTTATGGAAAGTGTTCATCAGTAAAACAGTCACTATCTTTTATTTACAGGCAGAATTTTTAATTAAATTTCTTAAAGATAATATCAAGAGATTTAGTCAACGTTTTGACTTCCTTACCTCTTCTGGAAGGCTAACATTGACTGCTTGAGCGGTCAGCCCACAACAGCTTCCCCAGAATGATTCATCTAAAAATGGTTTGAAAGATAAAAAGAGAAATAGTTGAGATAACTGAATAATGAATAAAATGAAGATTTTCATTCAGTCACATGTAAGCTTTTTTTTTCCCTCTGGTAAGTGAAATAATCTAGTTTCAAATACATTATCCACTAAATCATTTATATAGCATTATTCAAGTAAAACAATCCAATCCTCATCAAAATGGTTAGTCACCTAATAGAAACCATCACATAAAACTGTATTTTTGGCAGCATGCAGTGTTGGAATTAATTAATTAAAACTCTGGAATCTGACAAAACATTTATACACTATATGACTACTTTAGTTTTAGATGAGATTACATACAAAAATAAATAAGTGTTAGCTAGAGATATCTCAAATCTAACCACATATGTGATAAGTCTATTTCTTTATCTACTATCTGTAAAAGACTTGGATCTACATGTACCAGCACTCATTTGCCCTGATTTTCCTATTCAGTTTACTTCCGCTATCTTTTTCTTTCCTTCTCTCTAATCTCCCAGTTGGCATAGTTTCTATTCTTTGACAGTGACAATAATATATCATCTTTTGTCACCATTCTTCCTTAATGTGAGAATCTGTAAAAACTTAATGGCGACTCTATGCAAACAATGCATTTAATTCACTTATCACTTTGCCCCTATCAAATCTTTGTGCCTTAAACTGAACCAATCACTGTTAATTAATCTAACCTGGTCAAACATACCACTCACTATAACAGGCACTACTAATCAGGCTTCATTCGATAGACAAACCAAACAACATTAAACCTGTTACGTCATGCATTTCCCAAACTAATGTATAGGAATAACCCGATAACCAATGGTCTTTTAAAAGTTTTCTTTTCTATGAAGATGCTAAGTAGTAATCTAATCTAAGTAGGCCTCTTTTATCACGATTGATCTTACCAATGTTAAGATGTATTCTCTTTTCAGTTCTATATACATTGTTTATAAATGTTTCATTTGTTGAATCATTAAATGTGCGTCCTATTTGTTTGTCTAAACATTTGCACTTGTGTTTATTTTGATCATAAACAATGTATAATCTCCACGTCCAGATTCTTACAGGGAGGGCATAGGTTCTCCTTCCTAACAGAGAATTGTCATGGCCACTAGTGTGTCTTACTTCTTCAATACTTATCGTAACGTCAGTATGTGGCAGTAAACTCAAACTACCATCTACTCCTCTCTCTCTCACGTAATACAGGAACAAACAATCCTATAACTGACTAAGGTATTAAACAAGTCCTTTCAAATGTCAAATATAATCAAGCTGGCAACTTGGAACAAATCCATTTCATGCTTAGTGGAAATTCTAAACAAATAAAGTTGCTATTATGAAAAAAAAAAATAAAACAGTCAGTTAGAGCCAAAATTGGAGGTGCAAGATGACACAATGGTTAACAGTATAGAAAAAAGAATTGGTGGACTGAGTTCAAATTTCTGCTTAGGCTGTTTATGTTCAGTTTATACTAATGGCCTTGCAAAAGGCATGAATCCACTTTATCCTCCAGCTCTGGGTAAATAGCAAGGCAGTGGGAGCCTTTTAGCTCTGTAATGCTATCCATCTTAGAGAAAGTTAGTCTGACAGAAAAAAATGTACAACTTGGCAGTCATCATAGCTGGTCCCAAGCTTGGGTAAAGGAGGAGATTTGGGTATAGGGCTGAAATCTGTTTGGAAAGGTGTTAAATGCAATGGTGTACATAACTAATGAAAACCCTAAGCTGCAAAAAATTCAGTGGGAGCAAGATAACCATTAACTTTTATTGTATTTAGCCTCGGTCCGCTTTTTTGCTCTAAAACCCTTAACGATAAACCAAGAGAAATTTTAGCTCATTGTAACTTTAACACAGAGTATTCCAAAAAAGGTATAGCATGCTAAAGTCAGATTATGATGAACATGTTTATAAATAATTAAATGAACAAATGTAAACATTAGTTGACATTCAACATACAGTTCATTTAAAGCTCTGTGTCTAAGCTACATTTCAGCTTGGTCTATTTTAAATGGTTTTAGACCATAGCAACTGAACCAAAGCTAAATTGATTATGCTAATTTTTCAGTGGTTTATCAGTTTAGCATTCTTGTTGGCTGCATCCTCCACTGATTAAATGTTAAAAGTCAGAGTGTAGCATTTGAGGGAGATAAGATTCTTTTTGAATGCTTTGAAAATGTATATAAGCTTTTTTTTGTTATATTATGTATGAATAGAATTATCAATAAATAGAGACAGAAACAGAAATTGACAAGACAGATTGTAAGTCTCAAAAATTCATTCACTTCTAAAGATTATTATTGATTAACATTAATATTTTAGTGGTAATTATAAACTATCACAACTGAATTCTGAAATCCAACTGTTTTAATTTACATTTCTAGGTTTGAAGTTTTTTTTCATTCATAGACCCATGTTACAATTGTGTTTGGAAAGCATGAATGTTCTAAATCTCAGAAATACTTACATGCAGCTATGTCATATGCTACAGTTCCAATGGAACGGTGTAGGTCTAAAACAGACAGAGGCTGTGGAACTGTAGACTTCTGAAATATAGATCATATTTTTAGGTGTAAAAAATGTAGACAGAGAAACAAATTAATGACTTTCCAGAAAAGAATCATTTTGAAAAAGTATAAGAACCCAAATATTAATAGATATAAATAAGATTAAAGCCATAAAAATAGCAAAAATAAAATAAAAAAGAGAATACAAAAATTGCTTTCAATAATGCTGATATTTTGAGAAATCAGACAAGATGGATAGCAAAGTTTGTAGATTAAATTTAGACATTACTAAGAATATTTAAGTTTTATTTTCCACATGAAAAAAAAAACAAAACAATGAAATAAACAGGAATGTGTACACAAAAAACAGACGTGATGTGTCCAGTTCAATTGAGCATGCGTTCTGGGAAGTGATCTCAATTTCTTGAACAAGGAACATCCAATAAAGGCCAGACGGTACATGGCTAAACGTTGTGAACAAATGAACATAGACAAGGGGGAACATTATGACCATATCATACATAATTATTCAAATTTTTTTTTTGTTAGCTGAGTATGACAATAAGTTGACTTACAGTGAGTTTTGTAGAAAAAATGTCTCTACCAGTTTTGAGTGTCAATGGTCTGGGACTCATATTTAATCTTTTTTTTCTAGAAGAGGTTCTACTCTTTGGTAATGACTTCTGCAATGTTGAACCAGCTTCTTCTCCATAAATAACAACCTGGAAAAAATTTCAGAGAGCGATTTATCTTTAGAGATGAGTGAATTTGGTATTTCTTGTATTCTCACTTATTTCCCAATATCTCTTAATGTAATTGTTTTTTATTTTTTACACAGACTTTGATATTATGGTACTATGCGTAAATCTTTTCTTGCTGGGATCATTAGTTGTTTATGATGTAACTGTTTAAGGGATTTAAAAACAAAATGTCATCTTGACATGGCTTCCAAGCAGTGCTGATCAAATACCACCTCCCTTTTAGTTATGAGTTTAACATATAGCTTATGACATACTACATGTAGTTTGTTATTCTATATAGGGTATTATCATAATATGTATATCAGCAAGGAATCCCGACATTGCCCTGGGAAAAATAACAGAATGTTTGACAACACAGAAATAAAGCATGTTCTATAATAAATGTCTTCTAACACAACACAGCCAGTGTGTATTGATTGTAAAAACTGGCAGGTTGTGTGATCCAACATTAGCATGCGTGTCATACATACTTGAGCAAGTTTATGCACATGCCTGGGCATACCAGTACCGGCCTGCATGCACCATCGGACAGGTGATCAAAGACTGTGCACCTTTTCGTATCACTGATTATTAATTGTTTGAAAGCGCAAGTTTAGGTTTGAGATTCCAATAGTGTGAAATTTTAAAATAATTTTTTTTCCACCAAAAACAATATTTTTTTATACATATAACAGTCTAGTTTAGCATTATAGTTATGAAAAAAAAAACAAAAAAAAAAACACCTGCGGAAGGCTTAAAAAATTGTTATGTAATTTTTTTGAATACGTTGTTGACTGAAGTCAAAAATGGAAAACATTAACTATAAAGGTTCACTTCAAGACTAAAAATAGAAAGGTTCATAAAAAAAGTAGTGTAAATTAAATTGAGCATTGAGCAAAACTCAATTATATGAATGGTCTGACATGGAGGGTTGCCTGACTGAAGGATGGTTTGGAACTTTCCAAATACTGGTACTGGCTGTATGTTGCCACAGGTGGCTAGGGCTGTTTTTGTCCTTTTCAGTTGTGGCACTGGGAATAGGCATCTGAAGTCTGCTTTGGACAGCAGGTTGTCTGTGGCACCAAAGTTGGGTGGGACATTCGAATTTTGGCGGATTCTACCCACATGGATGTTGCAGCATGGTAAGATATTGCTTCTCTTACCAGCTCTGAGGAGAAAATCAACATTAAATACGAGGCAGATCTGATTATCCGATGGAAGACTTGTTCAACATGAACTGAGAGGGGGAAACTTATGGAAGATCAGATATATAACAAGTGTGTTGATGAGGGTGTTCCCCACAGAAGTCTGACAGCAAACTCATTTCCTAAGCAATCTTAGCAAACCCGCTACTCTCTGGAGTTAGAAAGAAACACTTAACGCAGGTAAAGTTCCTCAAAACAGGAAATAGACAGCACTATAAAGACTACATTGCAAAGAGAAACCAAGCTGCTTATGGCATAAGATCTGCCAGAAGAAAATCTGAAAAATCATTTGAATGGGAATGTCATAAAAACAATAGATGCATATGGTGCTACATGAGAGCAACTCGTAAAATATTCCCAATCTGATGAAGAGAGGTGGAAATTATACAACTATATACAAAGAGATAGAGGAAAGACTGAACAACTAATTCTAAAAATCCATCATCTGATATACCTCATAAAACCATAAAAGCACTTCTTGATACTATATCAATAACAGATGAAAATGTGAGGAAAATCCATACAAGCCCTAAAACCAAATAAAGCGCTGGACCTTGATAACATTTACCCCGAAATACTCTTAGAAAATTCTGATGTGCTATCAACACTCATTGCCCTCATGTATCAAAGAGGCTTTGAGACTAGAAGATTACCATCACATTGGAGAGAGGCTGTTATTATATCAATATTCAAGAAGGGTGATCATAATAACCCTGGAAACTACTGACCACTATCTCTGACCTCAGTCATCTGCAAGATCCTTGAGAGTGTAAAATCTTGAAGCATCTAAAAGACAACATGAGCTGCAAAGAAGCCATAGATTTACAAGAGGGAAAAGTGTTATCACCAACTTACTTGAGACTATAAACAATTGGTGAGAAGCCTTGATGCACAAAATTTCAGTTGACATTCTATAACTTGACTACAAGATGGCTTTCAACACTGTGCCTCACCTAAGATTAATCCAAATAATTTGAGATTTTTGGAATAACTGGACACATGCTGTGGTGGATAAGATCATTCCTTACATATTGAAGAAAAAGGGTTTGAGTTAATGGTCAGCAATTATAAGTGGCATCCCTCAGGGCTTCATAATGAGACCAATATTGTTCTTGCCCTTTGTAAGTGACCTACCAAGCAAATTAAGATCTTACATAGCCATGTTTGTAGAGGCTATGAAAATCCACTTCCTATTGGTGTCTGATGATTCAACCCTGCAACTTCAAGATCTAAACATTTTGCAGAGCTAGGCAAATGATACTGCGGATGAAATTCTATCCAAATGAGTGTAAAGTCATGCATCTTGGTAAAACAAACCAAAGACAAAATGATGAAATAAGGAATGATGATAGCTCAGTGCATATGCTGGAGAAGACCAGAATGGAACAATAACAGGGAGTCCATGTAGACAATTGCCACAACTTTATGACACATATCCAACCGAAGGTTAACTTCTGCTCAACACAGCTATTGTCCATCCACATCTAGAATTTGCAGTGTGCATCTGATCTTCTCACTTAATGAACAACATTAATGCAATAGAAAAAGAGTCAAAGAAGAGCTTTCAAGAATGTACCCTATATTAAAGACTTATCAAAACCAGAGAGGTCAAGTAAACTCAATCTAGAAATGTTGGGATTCCACCATAATTGTGCTGATCTGTTGAGGTCTACCAAATTCAAAATAGCAAGATCAAAGCTGTCACTGCTCTTTGTATCTGGACAACACGTTTCTTACACCACTATCAACAAAACCCCAGGACATAGTCAGAAACATCAAGTACAAACATCCACTCAAGTGACCAAACCATGGAATGCTCTCAGTGGAGAGACTATTTCCTTCTAATCAATCAATGCATTCAAAAATAATTTGTTGTAGGATATAGGAGACTCAAAGTTCAAATATCAATTTTCATATTAGCACTGTTCCAACCTGCCTGCCTAGGTGGGTTAAACTTATTTGCAATTCACTTGTCTCTAAAACCCATCTAAAGGTATTTAAGGTGAAAAAAATCCTTTTCTTCTTCATTAGTCTTATTCATATATAAAAACAACACTGTTGAAAAAAAAAAAAAAAATCTCAAATGAAAAAATAAAGATACAAGCACGAATACATGTATAATTTTGCTCTCGATATCTATCTTGTAAACTAAATCTTATTGTAAATGAATAGTACAATTACAGATTTTTCAATAGATGCTTTTTTCAAGAAGCCTTAACATATCCCCATCACACCATTATTTTTGAAAATTTTGATTAATCAAAATCTTTGAATTGGCGACAGATCATTGTGGCTACTGCTTGATAAGGTAAGTTAATTATGAGGGAGTGCTTTGTCAAAATTCTCTCTTCTCCAACCAATGTGGCAAGCCAGTGATGCAAAATTTTGTCAAGGTAACAGGTGATTGGGACAGTGCAGAGGGAAAAGTGAATTCATGCCTTTCATAACGGCATTAGTCTGAACTGAAAAAGCAGCTTCAGCTGAAATTCAAACTTGGTTTACCATATAAGTAGCCATTGTACTTTCTCTGGTATACTTTCAGACATGGGTTTTCACTGATGAATCAGGAACTTCAGACCTAGTATTTTCACTATTAGGTTTTCATGAACAGGGAATATACCATCAGGATACTAACCCCCTGAGCGAGGCTGACATGCAAGAGAGAACCTAACAGTTCTTTTGCTAAGTATAGGGATCTCTTGAAATTGGCAAGGCAGAAGCATCCAGCTTTGAGGGGTATTTGACTAACCTGAATTAAGAAAGACAAAATTCAACCTCGTAGTTTCAGTTGAATAAGAACTAATTTATCCTATTTCCTATAGGAATATATGAAGTTTTATTTTATTTGGCCTTCAAAACAAATGATGCCGTAAACTTTGAGAGCTTCCAGTGATGGAGAAACTAAAACTAATTTCTAAGACCAACATTCAATTTGTAGCAATATGGAGATGACTTGGTTTCTGTTTTAGATAAAGCTAAAAGACAGGTCTGGTTAGTCACTGCATGTTTTTTTGGCAGCATACTATGTTAGTAATAATCAATTAAAATATTGGAAAAAAGGGTGAGCAATGAATAAGTTACTTTTCTCATCTTTTGAAAAGGTCTGAATTTTTAAGTGTGAATGCTGCCAGACGCAAACTAAGGGACCAGTTTAGCATACACATACACGGCCAATTGAACCCCAAACTGAAAACCTACCTAGGATGTTATTTGAAAAAAAAAAAAAATTTTTTTTGGCTGGCAATACTCAAATTTTCAGCCCCCTAGCTCAATTGATGCAGCCTGTATGCATGATACATATATAGCCAGCCAGCCAGATCAAGTTGAAAACTGAAGAAACCTATGATGACAGTTTTGGTTGATGGTTTCTTATAAATGATATTACTAAAACTCCGAGTGCTATTCCATAAATGCTGCATATCATTTCAAAGACTGATACTCGCTAAAAAGCATTAAGATGAGAGATACCAAGGACTCACCTTCGGAAAAATCTGTGTCAGAATTCCCAAAATATCAACATCTAACTGCTTGTCCTTGATGGAGCTCAAATGGCTCCTAATTCTTTTCATGTAATGTTGAAGCTGTGAAAAAAATGTTTTCCTCAATACCAAAACTAATATCAAGAAATCGATATAATGTTATGACACCAAGAAAAGAATAATTCGAGCAATAAACAGAAAAATCTATTGGCTTCATCCAATTAACTATCCATTGAAAGTACGTTTATATGAGTAAAGTGGCAATAGTTGTTTAGCGAAATTGACTTTTTTTGCCCTTTTTCTTCTCTCTGATTATTAATAAGACAATCATAATTAAAAAAGCATTTTTCCTTCTCATAAAGAAATTTGCAAATGTCATCTTTCATATAATCTTTTAAGAATATAACATACAGATGGATGGTCTTCCTTCCCAGATAGCAACCCTTTAAGATTTAGAAATTTTGTAGATAAGTTATTAGTTGTATTTTCTCAAAAAGATAACAAGTGAGGATTGGTTTCACAAAACTTTTGTTCGTGCCGTCCATGTTCATTCATGTAAGCATAAGCAAAAACTAAAACCAGAAGCTTTCCTTCTACTTGAGAATTGTCAACACAGTAATCTGTGATGGAAAGATCTGACTTTCTTACCTTCCCCAAGAACACAACATTGAAGATCAGATCTAGATCAGGGGATCATCTCTGTGTTCAAGCAAAATCATAGAATTGTAGAGGATTCAACCCTTGAAGCTTATCTGAAAAGCCAGAAAGTTTTCTACATACATGGGAAGGGCTGGACAACAAGCAGCTCATTATATTGAGAGATATGACAATCCACCACAGAATGATGATGACAAGTCAGATTCGTATGGCTCCATAGAAGAAGCTGTACATGAGGTAGAGAAGAACTATTTCAGTTGCACTCTGCTGACAATGAATTCCCAGTGTTTCAGAACCTGATGGTTGCCAAAATTGACTGTAATGTAACTACATTATCAGTTTAGCCGAGATAATTTCTGCTTTAATTACTACACAAACAGCAATGATTTATTAACAGAATTCTTAAATTCAGAGATGATTTTCTCGCTATTAGTAAGCGTGGAAAATAGGAAAAATAGGGGGGTTAGGATGTTAGGTCAATGTTGAGTTAGCTTGAACATTAATTTTCTTCAAACGTGATTTAGTGCAATCCCCACTTATTTTAAAAAGTTGTATAAACTAATCTGATATGGATGATCTTGGAGTCAAATCATCAATTTTTTTCATGGGGCTGGTCAAAGTTATCTAAAGGATACTATGAACCCTTATGGACACGCCTACCAGATGCAGGCCAGTCCAGCCATGTGTTTTGCAAATGTAAGAAGGGTGGTGTTAGGCAGAACAAGTGCGAGAAAGCTGCTTTAGACTGCACAGCCCTCTGTTACTGTGAAGTGCTGAATAGACTTCCTAGTGATAGGCCCTGGGTTTACATAGTAATTGTTAACATTTATTTTGACTGTGAAATTGTACCGTGGCCATTTTAAAAATCTCAATGACTTACTTATATTATCCAAATGGCAATTCCCCAACACTACATATGGTAAATAAATTCAACCATGTCCTCAAAATCATATATCCATCACTGATGAGAAAATTGATCCGTTGTTGCTGGCAGCCATTTAAAAAATTTATGATAGCTCAATATCCAATTTTTGAGGAATGCCTTTGACTATAAGTTTACCAAGTTATATGCTTTTATCAAAAAATGCACAATAATTTGGCTAAGCTTCCCCATTATTATTCAGTTTTTCACTTGTAGAATGTCTGAGATGAAATTTTATATTGATAGCTTAGTTTTAAATGAAATAACAAATGTGGACTCATTTTTATGCTATTAGAACAAAACAATGACAATTAGGTATGTTTAAATACACAGAATGGATCTGTAAATAATTTGTCTACCCTGACATAATAAATCAAAGATATCTATCAAAGCAAAGACTCACTTCATGGTCCCAGTCTGAAAATTCCAGATAGTCTGTAAATGGTACCAATAGCTGAAGAACATCATGAAGAAATGTCCAATGTTGGCAGCTGAAACAGAAAACTTGGGATATGTTTATATATTAAACATTCAAAGAGGTTACGATGAATTTTAATTGATTGATTAATTTATTTTACATCTCTGCCTTTTTTTTCATTTTTTAAAAAGAGTTTTAGGAACATATTGAGAGGGAAAAACTATTTATTTTCCATCAGAATCTTTTTTCACTCATGAATTTTCTCTTGATGATGAAAATTGAAAATAGCCAGAAAATTATTGTCAATTACTGTATGGCGTCCTCATCAAACCAGAAGAGAACATCAACAAGCTCAGCAATAATATATCAACTCTTCCATATGTTTAAGCCAGACAACACGCAAATCTTTAGTAAACTCTCAGAAGAAGCTAAGAATCTCGTGGAAAAATGCAGCAACATAAAAAGATCAAAGCAACAGAACTGAAAAAAAAAACAAAAAACATTCTAAAGAAAAAAAAGAGAAGATAGAAGAAGATGCACGTCAACAGTCATCGAAAGCATTCTAAAAAAGAGTAAGGGCTTCAAAACTAATGGAAAATCTCTCGGTACAGGAAGAAAGTAAATAACTAGTGTGCTTGAAGTCAATGGAGACCTTATGACAGATAGGGACTGAATTGTCAAATGAACCCAGGAATTTTACAAAAAAACCCTTTTCCACCAAACAAAAGACAGAAAAATGAACAAGACACACAAGCCAAGAGTAATAAGTTTGAGGATTTTTCTCTGCTGGTAGTAAAGCAAACCATCAAACAAAGGAAGAAAGGAAAGGCCTGTAGTATCATCATCATCATCATCATCAGTCTGTTAGCATTCATTATTTTTGGATATAGACCTTCTGCAAGATTCACCAGATCTCTCTATCATGGGTTTCATGGAGCCAGTACTTCCTGAATTTATCTAGCTCGTCACAACATCTTACTTTCTGTTGTCCATAGCCTCGCACCTGATCTCTGGGGATCCATGTTTTGAGTTATTATGTCCAGCAGTTGTCTGACATTCTTGCAACATGTCCAGCCCATTTGAGTTTTCTAACAGTTTCTATGATGTCTTGGATTCCTGTCTTTTCTCTAATATACTGTGCTGTCTTATGATCTCTCCTTCTAAGACAGATCATGATTCTCTCATGTACAGGTTGCATGGTTCTCAGCTCGAGGGCCAAACTTTTGGTTAGGTTCCATGTTCCAGCTCCGTATATATCTGTTGGTAGGATACATTGGTCGTATATCCTTCTTTTTAGGACTAGTGTGAGAAGACTTTGAGCTCTTTCAACAAGAAAAAGGAGTGAGACAAGTTGATACCAGCTCACTCAGACTCTTTACAGCCAGCTTCCAGATGATTTTCCAAAACTTAGAATGGGAACACAAAGGGTATCAAGATAGATGGAGAATACCTAAGGAACCTCAAATTTGCTGAGGACATCGTCCTCTTTGCATCACCATCACCCTACTCAAAAAAGCTGGAAAGAACATCACTAGGAAACTAGCCATTCTCTTCAACTTATGTTTCAAACAAATTAATTCCCAGAACATTGGAACACCACAATTATAATGCTGCTATATGAGAAAACAAATCAGAAAGATCTCAACAACTACAAGCAAATGAGCATATTCAAGTGCATCTACAAACCCTTTACAAGAATGATCACTAACCTAATCATTAAAACGCTACATGAAAACCAACCATAGGAACAAGTTGGCTTCAGGAAAAAGCTACTCAACCATTGACCATTCAGCAAACCAATTAAAAGAGAAAGCAGCAGAATACAGAATACCACAAGCTGTTGCAGGTGTTGACTTTAAAAAGGCTTTCAACTCAGTAGAAATCCCCAAAGTCATTCACATAATAGTACAGCAAGGTGTAAACCCCATATATGTCAGAGTATTGCAACTTACCAACGGATGAGGCAGTTCCTTCATAAGGCCACATAAAGAGCCTTTTCAACAAGAAAAAGGAGTGAGACAAGGTGGTACCATCCCTACCTAACTCTTCACAGTATGCCTTGGGATGATATTCCAAAATCGATACTGGAAATGCAAAGGAATCAGAATAGAGGGCGAATACTTAAGTAACCTCAGACTTGCTGACAACAGTGTCTCCTTTGTTAAGAACCTTCATGATCTCCAAATAATGTAATAATTAAATTAAGGAAACAAAAAAGTTGCCCTCCACATGAACTTCAACAAATGAAGGTCATCTACAATTAACATATTGAGGACAAGGACACAACATTTGAAACCAAAAATGCTGAGCTGAAGAGAGTAGACCACATCTACCTAGGAGAATGAATCTCCATGAAATCCTCAAGAGAAGAAGAAATCAAGTGAAGAATTACACTACGTTGGCAAGCTTGACTTTCAAGACCAAGAAAATCTCACTAGTCCTCAAAAGAATCTATACGTTTTCCCGATAGTTACCCATACGGCTGAAATAGGGAACCTTACTAAGAGACTGACCCTCAAACTGAAAACCATGCAATGTGCACATGAGGAAATCATACTCAACCTCATATGGAAAGATCATAAGATCGCACAGTATATTAGAGAAAAGACCTGAGTCGGAGATATTATAAAAACCATTAGAAAACTCAAATGGCAATTGGCTGGACATGTTCCAAGAATGGCAGACAACTGCTGGAAATCACGACTCACAACATGGATCTGCAGAGATCATATGTGAAAGAAGTGGCTCCGCCAGCAGAGGTCTGGCAAATTTTGGGGAAGTCTATGTCTGATGACGGATACTAAAAGGCTGCTGCTGCTGATGATGAATAGTATATAAGACATTAAAAAACAGTCTGAGAAGCTACCATGTCTTATACGTGAAGGTATAAGCTATCAGTACTTCTGTATAACACAATTTCAAAATATTATTTACTCAATGATAACTATTAAACAACTACTACTACTTCTAGAATTACTACTAATTCTTCAGTTGAAAAGAAATAGTTACGGTAAAAAAAAAAAAAAAAAAAGAAAAGCTACTCAACACTAGACAAATATTGCTTGTATAAACAAACCACTCAGTGAGCTCATAGCTTTGCCAACCCAATAGACATTTAAAACTGAATGAAAGTCAGTTTCACATAAAGATACATTTTTGAGGAGGTAACTGTAAAATAAATCCTGTTTTAGCAGTTACACACATGCACATATGCAAAGAGTAATCAACTTTTCTCTCTCTACATATGACTCTTTTTGTCTTAATAGTACTGATTTGCTTTGAAATAGAATCTCTCGGTTGACGTAAAGAAAGAAAAACTGGAGTGGTATTTTTCTACAAGTCATGTATGCATTTTTATGAGAGTAGGTGTATAATAAAGGGCTACATCTTGAGTCCACAACATGTTTTGGTCCACAGTCCTTTCCTCAGCCATACCAATATCCATAGAAGTTACCACCTAAAGATTTTTTGGCAAATATGACACATGTTACGGAAGATACATATCAGCAACTTACAAACCAAAGAGACTCTGCAAGTACCTCCAGACTTTTGAAACACACCAACAACAACTTCACTCCTCAAGAAAGAACACACAAAGTACCACCACCAAGACTATGACATTGTTTGCTAGCGTAGCGAACGCTAATGAAGACACCTTTTGATATAAAGTGACATACCTGTCCTCTTGCAAAGCCTCGATAAAAACCTGAATGAGTTCATTTTTCAGTAAAAATAAGAGTTCCTTTGGGATATTTTCTTTTTGATTCACAAATGTTTGGATCCTAAAATGGTTTAAAGAAAATGTATATTTATTGATTATTAGAGATATCTCACAAAAAATAATAAAATGAGTACATATAAGTATTGTCAAAAGATTTCGTGTTATATTATTTGAAACTATTTGAAATGACTTCCTGTTATTGCAAAGAGAAAGTCTCACTAGGCATAGACAGTGCAAGTAGAATAAATAATTAAAGAAATAGAAACCTGCAATCGATAGGTTGCCACTTTGACATTAAGTCGCTCTTACCATTGAGCTAAACAACCAGCTGGTAAGTTAAAGAAAAAAAAAAGAGTCTGAAATTAAAAAGAATAAAAAAAAACAAAAAAACATAAATGCTGCTAGACACAAACTACAGAATCAATTTGGCATAAACTCACATTGCAAATTGACCCCACCCCCCAAAAAAACAATCTAGGGGAAAAATCTTTAAAAAAAATTTCAAGACATAAGAGCAAACTTTTGCCAGCTGCATTGGTGGGGCCTACATGTGTGATATATATTTATATAACCAGTCAGCCAGCCAACTGGATCAATTTGAAGACTGAGGAAACCTGTTTTGACAATATTAGTTGACGGTTTCCAATAAACAAAATGAAAAAGACCATAAAGGATCCACAGAATTAATTCTTAAAGTATTTGGTTTTATAAAGAAAGTTATATGGATTCTCCGTGCCTTTGTAAATGAGAATATGGTTGTAATCTTGCTTTTTTCCAACATACTTATTAATTTGTTTTTCAATGGATAACAATGGCTAGTGGTTATTTAATTGCTCAGAATTGACACCATTGTCACTCATTTAATTCGAATAGTCGATTTCAACAGAAAATTTTACAAAATTCACAGACAGCAATGCTATTTATATACAGTGTTCAATGTTGACCAGAAATCTTCACTGTGAAATTTCAAATATTCAGGTAAAACCGTATTTTTATCTTTCTACAACTAACATTTACTGAATTGCTGATATTTTTATACCCATGGGAAAAGGCACTAGATCTATCGTTAAATGCAATCACTCACTTTCAAAACAAAACCTGTATTTGACATATTAGATACTTAAGAGATAGTTCCAGTTGATCATTCTAGCATAGCTAATGTACAGAATCATTAAATCTTGCAATAGACGCAAGCATCTTTACAACATTCCATCGATTTATTGTTTACTATGATGGATCATAGAGCAATGCATTGTAGAAGGTATTTTTTTTTTGAATGATACACATTCCTGATTACCTTTGTCTGATTCTGAATGCCCATTGGTCAGTTTTTAGTCTTTCTTCCTTTAATGATGCGTGCATCAGTCCTGCTTTGGGAAATGTTTTTAAATTGAGAGTCTTTTTCGATAGAAGCGGCAATGACTGGAATTCAACATATTTAGCTGTAATAAAAATCGAGGATAAAGTAAATATTAGTCAAGAGAAGATTTCTTTTACTCCAATGTAAAATAATAAATCATACTTCAGCCCTTCATGTGTGTGTATGTGTATCTGCATGCACACGAGTGTGTCCTCTCTTGGAAGGTATATAAAAATTCAAAATCTAAAATTCAATTTTTTTTCTATGACTATTCTTTGTCAGGATTTGAAATTTTTAGAAGCTTCAAATCAGGATTTAATATTGCTATTTGGTATATTCTTCTGAAATTAATAAAATCCAATTGAAATTTAATTATATGACAAATTTGTTGATAAGTAGATATATCTTTGTTAAAACAATTACAAATTTGAATACTTATCTCAACTGCAAAAACGAACAAACAATATAAAAGCAGATATAATCCTGATTTTTGGAAAAGATAAATGCAGTACCAAAACAAAAAGAAAGAGGACTTATCATCACAGATAATAATTGAACAACCTTAGTGTCAAAATTTGAAATCATGTAGAAAAATTCCATCAAAGAATAAATATGGTCAGTATAAATTCAATTTATGACATCATTCAAAGATAGACTTAAAAAACATCTAAATTCTCCAGAATTGATAAACTATCAATGTAGCACTGTCTTTGGTTAAAACCACAATGTTAACATACAGCTGAAATCCCCAACAGCAGTCACAACTAAGGCAGTGTGAGTGGAGCAGAGGATGCTAACACAAACTGGGTTTGGATGAATTGCCAACTGAAGATCAATATGTACATTTGCAACACATGCAAACCATGCACAGATGATAGGATCATCGATTTGGAGAACTCACCAGGATCATCTCAGATTTATTCATATCCTTGCATAACTGAATCTTCATAGCTAGCTTGTGCACTAGAACTAATTATCTAGAAAATTATCAAAAATAATCTTAGGAAAAAAAAGGAAAGGAGATCAGAATAAGATTTTGGCATTGTTGATCTGAAATGACCATAGAGAGCCAAAAGAGCTCTTTTTTGAAGAAAAAAAAAAACAATCAATTTTTAGATGGTGCCTAGTGGTGTACTCATGCAAAAATGTGACAGGGGCGCCTGGAGAGACACATAGACAGAGATGAGCAAAGAGAAAAGAATCTATATTTCACTTTGCTAGTTGGTCAGGCAGGCCATTTATGGGGCTACAGTGATTTGAAAGGTTAGCTCTACTCACAATAAGACTAAACAATCACTACTGATAAAGTTGTGTTCAAGTTTACACACCAACTTTAAATGAAATGAGAAGGTAGAGTAAGTTTATAATGATATAGAGAAAGTACAACATGGGCAGCAACGCCCACTACCAAGCGGTAATGGGTGATTTCAATGCATAATCAGGTAAGGTGACAAAAAGGAGCACTTCACAGGATTGTATGATATGTGAGATGAGAAACAACATGTGACACCACAAAGTTGACTTTGCTGAGAGAAACAACATGATGATCATGCAAAGGACAATGCATTTCATTGCATGTGTGTGCACCATGGCCGCAGCAAGGTAAAGAAATGAAAGACGCAAGACTCATGTTGGGACTCAAAAATCAAACTTTCATTTTTCTTCTTAGGCCAACTGAAAATACATCCATAGTCTTTGAAGACCAAACAAAATCCGCATAAAGAGAGAGAGGGGGAGAGGTGAATCAGTCCTTCTACTACCAGCGACCAGGGGCTGGCGGCCCGTAGACTGTCCAACCCTTTTCCTGGTCTACTTTTGTCTGGTCTACAACTTTAATGGCCAACATTTGATCCTCTTTTCATGGGCAAGGGTCCCTTTTCTATCTCTATCTATTTTACTGAGTTAACTTACCCTCTTTCTTTTACCTGATACCAGAACTAAATGATCATGTAACTATTTCTCTTCTATTTTCTTTCATGCAACTAAACTTACCGTCTATCTTTCTTACATCCGCCATTAGAATCCTTATACAATGGCCTATTTTTATCAACCCCTTTTCACTCTCTTCCTCCAAATGTTTTTTACAATTAAATGGCTGTGACTGGCTACCTATCTGTGGGGGGTGGGGATGGGGGGGGGGCAATCATCAAATGGAATATTTAATGAAAGAGCCCCCATCAGCCCTGACACATGAATACCGCTTTTTTTTTGTTTTTTTTTTAAGTGTGAATGATGGTTGATATGAATTTTATCTTATGGCAAGAAAAACAAGATTGGCTTTATCCTGATGAACAAGCCACGCATAATTTCAGACATCTTCAGCAAGAGTCTAAAAGGAGCAAAAAAAGGATGTGAGGTGGCGCACAGAAAAGGATCAACTGAACTGCAGTTAAACACAAGCTATAGAAAATTCACTCATGACAATGAAAAGGTTGTTGATGCAAAGAGTTCCATTTAGATTCATGAAATGCAAGATTGAACATCATGACATCCATCATCATCATCACAAGCTCCTTGTATTTTGAAGTCTCAAGTAGGATTTACAATCCACAAGATCAAAAGGGACAAAGCCCTCAGTGAGGACATCATCATCAGCAGACAACTGAAGAGAGGATTGTAGAGATCTGCTAGCAGAAGTACTTACCACTCTCTTCAATATTTGTATAAAGAAAAGTCATATTCCAAACGGCTGGATAAAGGCATTAGTAAATCTACTTCACAAGAAAAGCAACAGAACAGATATCAACTTCTACCAAACAATAAGCCTCCTCCTTATTGAACTGAATGGCCTGAACTCTGGACATTCGACAATTGACATAAGCAGGCTTGGGGTCAGGATTTTTCTCTCTAGACCACCTGCAAATCATCAACTAACTACAGGAGAAAGTGAAAGAATACAGAATGTCACTATGCTTCACTTTCATGGATTATGAAATGGCTTTTGATTCCATCAAGTTTGGACCAACATTTTGTGTGCTGAAGGAGTTGTGCAGACCTACCTACTTCTGCTCAAAGACCTCTGCAGTAAGGTCACCTGTACTCTACGTCTGTATAAAAACAGCAAAAAGAACTACCAGACAAAGACACAACCCATACAGATTATCTATAATATATCTAGAAGACTCCATCTTTGAACAAAAAGACTTGGATGACAGAGGGCATCAACACCTATGGTAAGCATCTGTCTCATCTCACCTTTACTGATGACAGTCTTCATTTCAAACTTCCCAGAAGAATTAGATGAGATGCTCAGGGCTATCCTAACAACTAATAGACCAGTTTGCAAGACACCCACCAAGAGAAGTCTCAAGTAATGTTCAACAAATTCATGACAAAACAGACATAGCAGTAGGCAGAAGTAGTATTGAGGAAATCGACAGTCCTACCTACCTGGGTCAGTTGATAACGAAAGATCACAGCATTGTGTCACAGCTACGGAAACACATCAAACTTGACAACATGATGAGGAATAGAAGAGTGGCAATGAAACTGATGTGGAAAGCGTCAAATGAATGCATCCCATCAGTTGTACAGATGCAAGACTTGAATAATTGACAACAGTTATACTTGCCATAGTTCAAATTAAGATGGAACGGATAAAGTTAGATATTTCACTTTGAGGCAGAAAGCAAAACAGCTGGATAAGGAATCAATCAGGAGTCCCTAACATGGTTCAATCTATCTGGAATACTAAACACAGATGGGGCCAGACATCTAGCGTGTCACCAGACAATGGGTCACCAAGAGACAAGGCCCAAATGCAAGGCTGACTAAAAAGGAGGTGAAGCAACAATCTAGTGCACGAAAAATAGATATCTGTGGGATAGGATACTGGAGGGCTTTCTGCTTTGGGGGATGAGAAAAGTATGATGATGATAATGATAATAATTATAAAATCTGAAGTTTGATAGTATCCATATGATAAAACAATTTTGTCACTTGCTTACAACATCTGTGCTTGAATCATCAAGTTATGGGGAAATGATTAACAAAGGTGAAAGAAAAATAAATAAAATAAAAAAAAACAAAAAAACCCCACCAATTCTGCTTAATCTTTACACATATGTAAATGATACATATTTGTTAGAGAGTCACTAGAAAAAAAAAGCTAAAAAATTTCATTAAAAAAAAAAAATTGAAAAAGAAAAAAAAACCTTTGTATACTGTAAATGCAAATCTAAAACTGTATCCTCTCATTTACTTTTATTCACCTTTCACATTATAAAAAAATATAATTTTAAAAATAGCAATGGAATACAGTGTGGTTAAATAGGTTTGTGCATATTACAATGCTTCAGGATAAAATGCCTTAAATGGTCTTCAAACGCATAATTGAGAGGTTATTCACGCACCGCCTGCATGAAATTTTGGATTTCTCTTAATTTAAAAAGTTGCTACTTACTAAATTCAAACAAATGAAAAGTAGGGAACAAAAAGCAAGCAATTAACATTTAACAGTTATTTACGATTGCAAGAAGCTCACTATTCTAAATGAGTGACAGTTTGACAACTAAAATGACAAGATATCAGCAGATGCCATTTTAGAATAGGGAATAGATGGCTAAAATAAATTTATTATTTATGCTTGAAACTCTGTGTCAAAGTTGCAGATAAATGCATGAATAAAATGTGTTGAAAATTGTTGAAAAGTATACAAAATGGTACCTGCATACAAGAAAATTTAATTAAGGGAGCATAAAATCAGCAAAATGAGAATAGCAAGTAAGAATAAACAAATTTATAAATGGTGATGGTGATAATTACAATGAAACAGAAAAGAGAATAAAAGAGAATGAAAAGAGAGTAACCGATTGAAGTCTGAAGATGTTCCAATCACAAACTTTTAGCCAACCAAAGATTGCAAAATGTCTCTGTAAAAGTTTGTAAAAAAAAAAAAAAAAAAAAATCAACTTCTTAATCAACTTTTAGATGCAAAAAGTATGAATTATGTGTTTAGCAGTATTCATGATCCATTATCAGGAAAAAGATCCCTCACTTCATTTGAAGACCAAAGAAATGATTTTGTTAGTAATACCATGTCCATATGAATTGTCCAAGTAAGTTTATGAAATTGTAAATTATTCAACTAAGGAGTGTTGAAGTAATCTTCAACTTCATCAAATGGAGACTATCAAATACTTATCAACAGATATCAAATTGTTGGTCTTCCAAGATTGAGATATCCTATGCTAAAAAAAAAACAGCCAATGATTTTGAACTTATCTAATAGTTCTGAATCAATTAATGATTAAGAAAAAAGCAATTTACAATTAGCAATTTTTTTAACCATATTTTCCATAAATTAACAAACTATTAGTATTTGACTCTTGTTTTATATGGTTTTCCAACTTGTGATAAATTAAGATATGTTGTTTTTCTTTTTACAGAATATATTACATTTTAGAACTGTCCAAGTTCTGCTACTACTGAAGCTAATTTTGAATTATGACATTGCATAATACCAGTGGCATAAGGAGTTTTTATGGATATATTGTGAAAAACAAGTTCAAAACTCTTTTTTCCTCCACCCTTATGTCTTACTAAGCATGTGCTAATTACAAGAATTTTAGAATTTTGAACCACTAAAAGACTTTTCATTAATTCTCTTATTTCTTTGCTATTTGCAACATTGAATGAGTGAGGGTGTGAAGCTTTACAATATACAATCAGGACCACCTTTCCTACATTGCACACAAAGGCTTTCACTATCCATTACTTTTATCATCATCAGTCTTTTAATGCCCGTCGTTGGACATAGAACTTTCCCAGGATTCACGACACTTCTCTACCATGGTCATCACTGATCCAATGCTTTATGAATTTGTCTAATTCATCTCTCCATCTAGTATTCTGCTGGCCTTGATTGCGCATGTGATCTATGGGGATCCATGTTGTCAGTCATGATGTCCATGAGTTGTCTGCCATTATTGCAACATGACCAGCCCATTGCCATTTGAATTTTCTAGTGGAGTCTATGATGTCTCGGACTCCTGTTTTCTCCCTAATATAGTGTGCTGTGTTGTGATCTCTCCATGTGAGGTTGAGCATGATTCTTTCATGTGCACGTTGCATGATCCTCAGTTTGAGGGTCAGTTCCTAAGTTAGATTCCATGTTTCAACTTGAAAGAGACTATCAGGAGGATGCATTGGTGGTATATCCTTCTTTTTATGATTAATGAGTTCTTCTTGTTCCTGAAGGTTGAGCTTGCTCTGCCAAAAGTTAGCCATTTTAAGTGATTCCTTGCTTGATTTCTTCTTCATTTGAGAATTTCAAGGAGATTCGTTATCCAAGGTAGATGTAGTAGTCTATGTTCTCCAATTCTGCATCTGCGATTCTCATCATTGTCTTCTCACTTCCAAAGTGATTGTTGCACATGATCTTCATCTTGTTGAAATGTAGGCTGACTCTCTTGCTTTCTTTATTTCATCTTGCATTAGTTGGAGATTGTGTAGGTTTTCTATGAAAAGGGCAATGTCATCTGCAAATCTGAGGTTGCTCAGATATTTGCAGTCTATTTTGATTCCTTTATTTTTCCAGTCTAGGTTTCTGAAAATCATCTTTAGGTAGGCTGTGAAGAGTTTGGATGAGCAGGTATCACCTTGTCTTACCTCTTTCTTGAGCTAAAAGAGCTCCGAGTCTTTCTGTAGCCTGATAAAGGAGCTGTTGTGACTGAACATACCTTGCCGTACTCTGACGTATACAGGGTCTACACCTTGTTGAGTGATGGCCATCATAACCATGTGAATCTCCACAGATATGAAGGCCATCTTGAAGTCAATAAATGCTACTATGAGTAGCATTTTGTATTCTGCTGCTTTTTCTTTTACCTGATTGATCAAATGCAGGTGATCCATGGTCAAGTAGCTTCTTCTAAAACCAGCTTGCTGCCGTGGTTGGTTTTCATCTAGTGTTTTTGTGATTAGGCTGGTGATGATTTTCATGAAATGTTTGTAGATGCAGTCAAGTAGGCTTATAGGTCTATAGTTGTTGAGTTCTTTCAGATTTCCTTTCTGTATATAAAAGCATTATGATTGCAGTGTTCCAATCTTCCGGGACTTTAGTTTGTTTTGGGCATAAGTTCAATAGGATAGCCAGTTTCCTAGTGATGATCTTACCACCTTTTTTGCGTAGATCAATGGAGATGTTATCTGGTCAAGGGGCTTTCTCTTAGTTTGTTTGATGGCTTGCTTCACATCCTATGGATTTACTTCTGGGAAATCCTCGAACCAAGTGCTTACCTCTTGCGTACTCTGTTTGTTGTTTTGTAGTCCTTGTCTGGAGGAGCGGAGTTTATGAGAGAATTCTTGGGCATGTTTGACAATTCTATCTGTCTGTTGTTAGGTCTCCATTTTCCTTGAGTATGCTAGTTATTTGCTTCCGTCCTGAACCGAAACCTTTGTTTATAGTTTTGAAGCCACAACCTTTTTCGAGATTTGTTCTGATGGTTACTGTTGTGTATCTTCATCTGTCTTCTCTTTGTTTCTTTTTGATTGTTTCATTCAGTTTGGTCTCTTCAACTTTCTCCCCTGTTGTTGTCGGTGGCTTAAGGTTTCTATGTTTTTCCATGAGATTTCTGATTTCATATGAGAAATTACTAATGGTTTGTTTGCTCGTTGGTCTAAATATAGAGGCTACTTCTATTAGAGAGGCTGTTATTTTGTTGTTAAGTTCATTAATGTTGGTGTTATTCTCCTCTTGTTCAGTAAGAATTTTATATCCGTTTTTCAGTTCAAGCTTGAAGGATCAAGCGAGTTCTTCTGGTACATTTAGAGGTTGTGGTTTGGTGTGGAACATTTTTGTCTGTTCTTTGTTGGTGTTTTTTTTTTTTTATGCATCCATAGTGCAGAGCAGACAAGTGATACAAAGCATGATATGCTAATGCATAATACCATGATTGTGCTCTTATAGCATCAAAAATGGATTATAATATTTGTTCTAGGCAGGTGGAAATCATAACTGTTTTGAAAGGCTCAAAAGATGTGTGAAATTAGCAAATGAGCTTCACTCAGTTTTCACTGATCAAGGATTTTGTTGTATTATTGTAGAAGCTAGTGTTGTGTAATGCTTCTTGGGTGCATATGATTAAACTGGATATGATGCAGGTGCAAAAACAACGAAATGCTTCTTGGGTGCATATGATTAAACTGGATATGATGCAGGTGCAAAAACTATGAAATGCTTCTTGGGTGCATATGATTAAACTGGATATGATGCAGGTGCAAAAACGACGAAACGAAAGAAGATCAAAGCTCTGGTGAAGTCTGTGTAATTTCTGTTTATTCATCGGCTGATCGAAAAGTCGAAAACATCTTATTACATTCAGTAGTTTTTTCAACACATAGTAGTAGTTAGTACGAAGAAAGAAGAAAGTTCAACGGAAAGAGTGAGAATACACAAGAGAAAGAGATAGGCTAAGATTTCAGGTTGCATGACCATTAGTTATGGCCAATTGACTTTACAGACGAAAAATACCTCTACAGATAATAGGGAAATGGAGAGACAGACATCTCAATTATTGCCATTTTGCCTACCTATATATATATATATATATATATATATATATATGTGTGTGTGTGTGTGTATTTATATATATATATATATTGAGAAAACAGATGAGATTTATCTGACATAACAGTGAAAATAATAGACAATATGGAAACACAAAAGTTTGGAAACATCTTATCCTTTTTGTCAGTAAAAGATAAGAAATTTGGAACAAGAGAAAACAATCTCTCAAAACATGAAACGGATATAGATATGAGATATATATATATATGTATGTGTGGGTATGATAATTGATATATATATATATGATAATTGAATATCACATTCAGTAATAAACAGTCCAATCTAATGATCCACATAGACCACATATTTGGACCATAGAGTAGAGAGATGAGCAATTGGAGTACATTATCTCGCACTTTTGCCTGCCAGCACCATCATTAGCTCAGTTGGTAGAGCAAAGTTGCATTAAAACTACCTCCTGGTGGAGGTGGGTTTGAGTACCACATCCCGCTCATTTTCTTCATTCATTTACGTGGTTGATTATTCAATTTGCTACTGGTTATTATGCAAAAGTAAATATTTATACAGAGTAGCATGATGAGCAATTTACGCACGCTATCTTGGACTCCTGCCTGTCAGCTGTATTGTTAACTTAGTTGGTAGAGCAAAGTTGCATTAAGACTGCTCCCTGTTGAATGTTGGTTTGAAAACCACATAATGCTCATCTTATTTATTCATCAACATGGTTGTCTGTTCAATTTGCTACTGGTTAACATCGCTGCTGGACAAAATATGTTCCCAAATAAAAATGTCAGTACAATTATCACATTCCCTCAGATATAAACTGTCCAATCTAATAAAATATATATATATATATATATATATATATATATATATATCTTTCTAGACTACATATATAGATATGCATACATATTTATATGCGCACACACATGAATTGATTTACAATTATTTTACATTGCATTAGACTTATATATCATAATTCTATTTCATTTTAAATTTCATCTACTTAGTCATTTTCAACTTTAATATTTGTTCTTCAATAGTGTTTGTACTTTCACTTGTTTCCATTTCTGTGTTTAATTACTGTGTATAAATGAGTATTTCTTTAGTAAAATAAAACTTCTTTGTCTTTCACACAAATAAGAAAAAATACAATTTTTAATTTAAAATTGACTTCAGGTATTCAATTAAAAGAGTATTGGCTGTGCAACACTCATGATACAGAGGTCCAGGAAATCCTAGGGAAGGATAATGTCCACCAATGGAGGCTATGATGATAATTCAATTTCTATAAAAAGATAGTTTTCGGAGAATAAGTCTTCCGAGCAAAACTATTCAGCAGCAACTAGCTAGCATTTATATGGCAATAAGAATAGTTAAATTTAGTTCATTGTAATGAATATGGGATATAGGAGTTTGATAATGAATACTTATTCAAATATCTATTGTTCAGGCTTTTGGCCACACAGTTGTGGTTAAGTTAATCATACAGCTTACATCTGTAATCCCCAAAGAATCCCCTTTATACTAAGCTCAGCTTAGTAAATTTATAAATATTTATACCTATATTCATCAAAAATTTATAAAAATCCATAAATATTTATTGTTAATTATATTACATAAACTTTACTAGAAATTGGTTATGCTCTAATAACTCTATTTAGTACATTCCTGTATCCAATTAATTATTTGTAATCTACTTGTGCAGCGATCTGGATCAGTTTTTCACCCAAAGATGAATAATACATAATATGTATCATTACAAAAAAAGAATTTCACAGGGAAAAATGTGGAATAATGATCAAGCAAGAAAAGAAAAACATTTATGTATATGTTGATGTATATGATAGAGAAAAGGATTCGTAACACAAACATTTATGCCTCTACCTTATTTGGGCTTCTTCATGCAAATGATTCAGTCCATTTCAGATCCCTATTAAGAACATTTTTAGGGATAAGTCAATTTTTCTAGGTTGTAGGATTGTCTCTATATTCTATTTATATCATATAACATGTAATATGTATATCATATAATACATAAAATATATATACATGTGTAAATACATATATGATGTATAAAATACATATATATACATATATATATAGTATATAGAATATATATGATATATAAAATATGTATATAATATGAAATATATATATACATATATATATATATATATGAAATACAACGCAGGACTAGACTGTCAGTAGAACCGACTTTAAGCGATATATTTACTTACGGACAATTCCTCATCCATCAGAGCGCTCCATTCCAGAGTTGGAGGAACATTGCTATTGTAGCTTATAATGGAAGGGATCCCCTAATATATATATATATATATAATAATACATAGTACATAAAATACAAAACAGGTTTGCAATATAACATAATATGATATAAAGCAATGTCTGATTCGTGATGGATCTATTTCATAAAGTTCTTGATGCATTCAACTTAAAATTTAGGTGTTAAGTTGTTTTGGTGTAGTGCTGGGAATATTGTGAAAAAATAGATTTGCTACACAAACACAATTATATTTCTGCCCTGTTTGGGCCTCTTCAGTCATCATAGACCACCTAATCAACATTGGCTACTTCCCCTAGTCTTAGCAAATTAAGAACAATACAACCTACCATGGTCATAAAGGACCCTAACAAAGGTATTAAATCTAAGGATTCCAAGATTAAATTCAAGACACATAACCATAAACACACAGCCTGGCATCCACTCACTGATAAAAAACAAAAGAAATAAGAATAAAACAAAAGGAAAAAATCCTTGCACCATACCAACACCCACAAAAATTTCCCCAAATCCCCAAACAAGAATCTAAAACATACATAATCATTTGCCTGAAGCGATATTATACAGAAACTTATTTGAAACGATCTCCCGTCATTACATGGTGAATATATCATTCAATTTAGACAATGTAAATAGAACAAACAATTAAAGAAAATGGGGCTGCAACAGGAATTGAACTAGTAGCTGCTTCAATGTAGCAATGCACTTACCATTGTGCTAAACAGCCTGCCAGTAATGCAAAGGCCAAACAAGTGCTTTCAATCCAAAATCTCATCTTGTTAATTCTTGGTCTATTTGTCTCTTTCAATGCGACAGTATATATTTTAGAAATGGACATTTATACACACACACACACACACACACACACATATATATATATATGCATACAAATATACACATAGATATATACACATGTACATATATACACATACATGGATATATATCACATTCCTAGAACAACCATCACTTCTGACAAGGACAACCACCCTAACACCACAATGGAACCAACCTCTTCAGACAACATCACAACATGGTCGGTGAGACTCTACCGTAGAAGAGAAAAAATTACCCGCTTTGAGTCACATCTAGACTTCCTAAAGTCCTGTAAGGACAATAAACTCACCCCCGTGAATTTCAGGATCTCCCTACACCCCTCCATAGGGAACCAGGATGCAGATTTCCTTAATCTATGAAACAACAAGATCCACACACTTTCTATGGATCTTTTAGATGACACCATCCAATTCTGCCAAAAAACCATCAAAGACACTAACAGATATCAGCGAATTGGAACAAAAATTACAACAACACACATACACAGATGAATATAATGAAATACAGGAAGCTATCAACATGAACATAGGAGGAAGAAAAAAACAACTTAACCTCACCAAAACTAAAAAATACAACAAACTTAGACACAACATCACACACAGATCTGCGAATCCACAGAATATGAGAGAAATTAAGATACAACCCACCAAAAGAGCCACCAGGCCCCTGCTACCCACCCCCAACCTACCACCTACATACCCAACAAAAACCAATTCCCCCACCAAACACAGATTTAACACTAGACACACAGACACAGGCTACCCAACAAGAATCACCAATACTGACAAAAACATCATCCATACTCACACGAACAACGATAGAAATAGATACACGCATATGAACAAACAAAACAAAAACACCTACACTGGCACTAACAATACTAACACCTATAATAGACACACACATATGAACAAACATAACAGGAACACCTACACAAATACTAATATTACTGACACCAATATTGTGAACAGACACAGCTATATGAACAAACACAACTACAAAAACCAGCATACAGATAATAGGAACAAGAACACTAGACACCATAAGGTCCTCAGACCTACTACCCCTCATACTCTGCAAAAGGAAAGCCCTAAGAGTAGCATCCTCCCTCAACCCATCACATTGACCCTTCGAAAGCATCCTGAAGACCCGGGCAAACACCTTGACCAGCAGGTAACCCCTACATCAACCCACACACACACTCCACCAACAAATGAGGAAACCCCCCTACCACTAAATATGGAAGATGGGTTAGAAAACCTGATTCCAACACTAGTAAGCAGTTTAGAAAACTTACTAAAACACTACTACACACCATCAGAATTAAGGATGACCCAGAAGGGAAAGTAATGAACCTAAGTAAATTTCGATTTACTAGGGACACATTCAAACTCCTCAACAAGGGCCTTAATTTCTGTCCCCGACCCCCACACTTCAACAATCACACCCTCAACAAAGATCTCTATGACTTCTTCAGAAGGATCAAACTTAGAGCCCACTTTGGGGTGGATCAACAAACTTAAAACCCTATATCCTAATGGATTAAATACTAAACTGAACAACCCTCACCACACAGAACACTAATACACACAACTCCTACCATTGATATCCTCACACCCACATCTTAGACACATTCAATAATGGAAGCTTCAAAGTCACCTAGACCCATAGGAAAAACTTCACCTTAGCCTGTTACATCATCATCATCATCATCATCAGTCTTTTAGCGTCCGTCGTTGGACGTAGACCTTCCCCAGGATTTGCCACACTTCTCTATCATGGGCGTCACGGAGCCAGTACTTCCTGAACTTATCTAGTTCATCTCTCCATCTAATATTTTGCCGGCCTCGGTTGCGCATATGGTCTCGGGGAATCCATGTTGTGAGTCGGGATGTCCATCGATTGTCAGCCATTCTTGCAACATGGCCAGCCCACCGCCATTTAAGATTTTTTATGGATTCTATGATGTCTCTAACTCTTGTCTTTTCCCGGATGTGTTGTGCTGTTTTGTGGTCTCTCCATGTGAGGCCCAGCATTATTCTTTCATGTGCACGTTGCATGGTTCTCAGCTTACGGGTCTGTTTCTTGGTTAAGTTCCATGTTTCAGCTCCATAAGTGACTATTGGGAGGATGCATTGGTTATACACCCTTCTCTTTAGGATTAATGGGATCTTATTATTTTTGAAGGTTGAGCTAGCTCTGCCAAAGGCTTGCCATCCTAGTGTGATTCTTCGCTTGATTTCTTCTTCTTTTGAGGGTCTCATGGAGATTCGTTGCCCTAGGTAGATGTAGTGGTCTACTTTCTCGAGTTCTGTGTCCTCGATTTCGATCTTAGTGTTCTTATCTCCAATGTGGTTGTTGCACATGATCTTCGTCTTGCTGAAGTTCATGTGTAGGCCAACTTTCTTGCTCTCCTCATTTAGTTCATCTATCATTAGTTGGAGGTCATGTAGGTTCTCTGCGAAAAGGGCTATGTCGTCTGCGAATCTGAGGTTGCTCAGATACTCGCCGTCTATTTTAATTCCTTTACTCTCCCAGTCTAGCCTTCTGAAGATCATCTCGAGGCAGGCTGTGAAGAGTTTAGGTGAGCTGGTATCACCTTGTCTTACTCCTTTCTGGAGCTGGAAGGGGTCCGAGTCTTTATGTAGCCTGATAAATGAGCTGCCGTGATTGTATATATGTTTCAACACTTCAACATATACTGGATCTACACCTTGGCGACTGATGGCCTCCATGACCTTAGGGATTTCTACTGAGTCGAACGCCTTTTTGAAGTCGATAAATGCTACGGCAAGTGGTAGTCTATACTCTGCTGCTTTTTCTTTCAGTTGATTTATCGAGTGCAGGTGGTCCATGGTCGAGTAGCTTCTTCTAAAGCCAGCCTGTTCATGTGGCTGGTTTTCATCGAGTGTTTTTGTGATCCGGTTGGTGATGATCTTTGTGAAAAGTTTATACACACAGTTGAGTAGGCTTATAGGCCTATAGTTGTTCAGGTCTTTCGGGTTTCCTTTTTTATATAAAAGCATTATGATAGCAGTATTCCAATCGTCTGGGACTTTACTGTGTTTTAGACACAGGTTGAAGAGGACGGCCAGTTTCCTATTGATGGTTTTACCTGCTTTTCGGAGTAGGTCGATGGTGATGTTGTCTGGTCCAGGGGCAGTTCCTTTCTTTGTCTGTTTAATGGCTTCCTTCACCTCCCACGGGGTTACTTTTGGGAAGTCCTCTAGTTGTTTGCCCGTGTCTTGCGTATCTTGCTCATTGTTTTGCAGTCCTTGTTTGGACGAATAAAGTTTTTGGTAGAATTCTTTGGCGCGTTCGACAATCCTGTCTCTGTCTGTTGTTAGGTTTCCATTTTCCTCGAGTATGCTAGTTATTTGCCTTCGTCCCGAGTTGAGGAGTTTGTTTATAGCTTTGAAGCCCCGACCTTTTTCAAGAGTTGATTCAATGACTGCCGTTGTGTATCTCCTTCTGTCTTCTCTTCGTTTCTTCTTGATTAATTTGTTTAGTTCAGCCTCTTCAATTTTCTCCCTCGTTGTTGTCGGTGGCTTGAGGTTTCTGCGTTTTTCCATGAGATTTTTAGTCTCATCCGAGATTTTGCTAATGGGTTGTTTGCCCATTGGCTTGAATGTAGAGGCTACTTCAATTATTGACGTTGTCATTTTGCTGCTTAGTTCGTTGATGTTGGTGCTGTCTGGTCATGAATATATATATGAATTCATATATTTATATGAATTTATAGTAATGATCCACAGACAAAGCAACAGTTGTTGTAATGGAAGAAGGCAGAAAAACTCTGTTTCCAGCCCACATTAATGTCAAGTCAATGTTGATCATTTTCTTTCTAACCTTTGAGCGAGAGATTCTTCACCAAAACATACCTATGTATCACTGTGCAGTTCCTGGGTTTTCAATAACACAGTAGCTGTTTCCCACCCACCCTATTCACTTGACCTTACCCCCTGCAACTTTTTTCTGTTTCCCAAGTTGAAATTCTGACTGAAAAGACATTTGATTCAATTGAAGAGATCCAGAAAGGAAAGTGGGTGGGACACTTAAAGCCTGCCAGTGATGCATGGAAAAATTGAAAAAACGCTGGGACCACTGTATGCATACTCAAAGGGACTACTTCGAAGGCGTCAGTGGGGATTAGAATCAGTGTTTGACAGATGGAAGGAAAAAGTACTTGGATTTGCAAATGAAAAAAATCCAACAGATGAAATGCTTTAAACAACTTCAAAAGACAATTTCGACACTAAAGAATTCTCAAGTATTGGCAGATCTCTTGGAACTTCAAAATAAAATTTGTTATAGTTCCGACTGATGAAGCAGCAAATAATATAGCATTTATATGTAAAAAGTATTATATTCAAAGGATATGGTTTGAAGTAGGTTCAGTAGGAATTCCATCATCCACGTATAAAGTATCTACTTATGAACCTGATAATATTAGATTTAATAACAGTATTATTTGAAAAGCTAGGATTTGAAATAGATGAAAAAAATACAAAAGTTACCAATTATGTATTGGATACCTAAAATGCATAATTATTCAATAGATGCTCACTTTATTGGAGCCTCTAGAGTTTGTAGTACTATACCTCTCAACAAAGCTGATTCTAAAGTTTTCAATTTAATATATAATCAAATACAGGAACTTCATAATAAAAGTAAATTCTATAGTAATTTAAATCTCTTTTCTATGTTCATTGAAGAAAAATTGAATATTATAAATAACTGTAAAAGGGCTACATCCATCTCAACCTATGATTTTAGTACTCTTTACACAAAAATTCCACATGAAGATCTTATTACAAAGTTAAATGAAATAATAGGCTTGCAGGAGGAAATAGTAAGTATATTGGGTTTACACTGCTTTCTGGTGTAAAACAAAAAATACAAGACTTACTATACATGCACTACCTTTAAAGCGATTGAAAGTCATCCTATTCGGGAACGTTACTTAAAAATAGGAAATAAAATATTAAATCAGATCATAGGTTTCCCTATGGGAATTAATCCTGCCCCTTTTTTGGCAAATTTGTGTTTACATAAATACAAATATATATTCATGTCATATCTAATTAAAACTAATATAAAACGAGTTTGTTCATTTTTAGGTTGTACCCAATTTATTGATGACTTAATGATGGAGGAAAATTCATAAAATCCTACAGTAATATATGCCATAAGGATCTCGAATTGAAATGTGAGCATGAAGAAATGCAAGTAACGTTCCTAGATTTGAATATTAAAAATCGACGATGGAATGTTTATCTACAAATTGTTTGATAAACGAGATAGTTTTCTGTTTCTTATACTATGAATGTCTTTTAGAACAAGTAAATTTTTGTAAATTTTATCGAACAATATCATCAGAATATTTGAGAATTGTTAGAGCAAATCTTGGATTCATTGATTTTATACCAAAAATTGTTTCTTTATTTGTAAGAATGATCAATCAAGACATGAAGTTAGTAAGATTTTTAGACAATTCAAAAAAGCCATGATTAAACATCCTGTTCCCTTTAAAACTTATCAGCTTGACTGTAGTGAAATGATAGCAAAAATTAAAGGATATTTTAACAAGAGTATAAAATAGAATAAATGAATAGAGTATGTTGGAATAAATCAATTTATATTAATGTTAGGGGAATTAATCAATCAAAATAGATGGATCCAATCTTTGTCAGTGTGAAAGATCATTGTATTGACTGGGACCAGGGAAAGGGGAAAACATTTGTCTCTGGTCCATCTGTCTGACTGATAGGTAGTTGGGTGGGATGGGAGATCAAACATGGAATGTCAAGTAACAAATTGTCTAAGTATATTAATGGAATAGCACATTGAGGTGTTACTACCCGCTAGAATGGTGGCTTTGTTTTATTTCAACCATGTACATAAGGATATTTTATTTGATAATTAAAGGAAAAAAAAAAACAAAAAACAATTGATTGGAAGCTTGATGGCATACAGCGTGGAGAAATTAACTCCAAGATGAGTAGAAAAAAAATCTCAAATTCTTTGGTTGAATATGTTGATAGAGGATCAATTCAAATAAGTTTTTCTGTGTAATTAATATTCTTAAAGATCTAATGTGTGTATATATATATATGAGAGAGAGAGAGAGAGATGGAGATGTAGAGTAGAGAGAGAGAATATACATATATATTTATATATACATTTTTCAGATGTGTCAGCATGTCCATCAGACACTTTTTAGTGGGTTGTGTTTATGTAAGCAACAGAAAGGAAATAGGAGAATTTTTGATGTCATTAAAAGAACATCTATTCTGATCAATAAATGACGTCTCAAGCGTTTTTTTTTTCTTATACAAAGTTTCCAAGTATCATTTCTTATTAATAGCTAAAATGATCCCCAAAGAGGGGTAAACTTTTCAATTTCCTGGTAAGTTTATTGTTAAGAATGTTCTATAATCTCATTTAAAGCCCACTTACAGGAAAAAAATAAATGACCATAAACTATGATTCCACAACACATTATTGGTAAAAATTGTATGTTTACTTCAATTAAAAGCTATTAATTATTATCTTTTTTTTTTATTAGCCACATTTTCGGTTGAGTCATCCCGGCTTTTCTCATCCTACTACTACAACTAGTATTGCTACCACTACTTCATTGAGAATCATTTTAAAATTTGAAATGAATCACAGATATGGACGTAAGGATGGTAGATACATCGTTGAACTTATGGTTTTTGTTTTTCTTTTTAAATCATAAACCAAGAATATTTCAAGATCATCGAAAAATATTTTAAAAGATATTTAAAAAAAAAATTCATGTCCCAGTAAATAAGTCGCATACTTTCCCAGAATATTTGGGCGGGGCAAGTGGATGCCTTGTTCATTGTAACTCATCCATGCTAAAGAACTGTCCATTTCAAATTCAGGTAAACAGAACCCCCCACCGCAGCTCAATCATATTACCTGCGCATTGTGCGCAGTTTAATATTTGTATACTTTAAATTTGAATGCAGCCTTACGTCAGATGCGGTAATTATATCTCGAGGTTTTTCTTCGGGTGGGGCGTCGTGTCGTCTATTGTAATGAAATTGAAAGGTGGTTGTTGTTTGTCTTCGGGTTTAAGGATACTAACCTCAAAAACAATATATATATATTTTTCGAATTTCAATTTTACTATACTTCTAAAGCACCACGGGTATTTTATTTTCACATGGTTACATTCAGCGCCCAACTTCTCCCTTTAGATCTTCATAATAATTCTTACTTTCACACACACATTTTACAAACATGTATATATATATATATATATATATATATATATGAGAGAGAGCAGACAGTCAGAGACAGATGAATTATAAAATATGTTTAAAATATTTTTTCTCATGTATAATTTAGTTCCGAAAGTTTTTTTTAAGAAACAGGCAACAGTTGGAGGGTTAACATCGAAATATTGCTTTGGAGTCAAACACTCAATCAAGAATGTAATATATATTTCACCAAATAAACATTAACAAATTCATTATAAAATCTATCAATTATAAATAAAATAATTAATACAATTGGCGAGGACTAGGTGTGTAGAGATTAAGCTCAATATCTCACAAGCGGGACCCACCTGAAATAAATAAAAATGAAATAGAATCTAAATCAAATATAGTTATGTTCCACTCATAGTTTACTGTGAATAATATAAATATTAGAATAAGATTTAGGCGGCAAAATTCTGAGTGTAAAAAATCAGGTTATTATATATATTAAAAGCGGCATAAACTCGTCTTTTGAAGGTGTAAATTATTTTCCTGTAGCGAAACTACCATCATGATAATGGCAAGTGTGCTGCTTTCATTTCTTCCGTTATACAACTTGAATAACATTAACCCTACCCCAACTTATATCCTCTATAGGTAAATTCAATAAGATTGACTCATAAATGGTCAGGTTTTCTGCTTTCAATTGTTCCGTAATCGACTTATATATCCTTTATATTGAAATGCACGCGAGCTTTAATGTTTGAAAATAGTTAGGGATGGTCGAAATAGTTTTACGCCGCTTCAATGTATAATACCTGAAAATTATAGTTAAATGTTTAGAAGAGAAAAAAAAAATTTTTCTTTGGAGTTTTTAATGGAAATTTTGATTATCTTCACGATGTGACAAAAAAGGAAAGCAGGCATTAAAAGAAACAGTCAATAAATAATATATCGGATAATAAAAAAAGGCATTAACTTTGCATTAATAATTCAAGCGAATGTGTAACAACGACATTCCTGAACAACAAGTAATAAATAAAATGAATGAATCTGCACATGAACAAGAACAGCTGCCTTTGGGTTTTGTCCGCCGACCAAGCGATTCATTCGTACATTAATAATGTATAACATCGACACGAAACATTATCGGCCATCGCTTTTTCTTTTTCAAAAGAAGTGAAAGAAAAAAGCTTACCAAGGAGAGAAGAGAAATGAAGAGTTAATAAAAACAAAACTAAAGAAAAAGTTTGTAAATGGTGGCCCACTGGCCGGGACCTGGGGGGAAAAGATTATATAAATAAATGAATAAAAAAAATGAATAAAACAACTGAGAAGCAGGGATTTTACTCCTAGTTTATGTTGTTGTTTTTTTTTACCACTCACGCTGGTTCGATAAAGTCGTCTTGATGTTATGGTCACGCATAGACATTGTCGTGTTAACGAAACAGCGGCATTGACGGTCAACTTGTGTTGATTACCGTTGCTAAGGACGGCTGCCATAACTATTCATGTTGCCAGCGATCTTTTAATTCAATTGATTAATTTATTGATTACTCAATCATTTAATTCATCAATCAATTAATTCATTAATCAATTAATTCACCAAAATCAATTAATTCGTCAATCAATTAATTATTAGAAAAAAAATAAAAATAATAACAAAAGCAACAACAACATTTCCAACCATAGTTTCGAATTGGTGAAAAAAAAAAAAATTGAAAAATTGAATAAAATGAAAAAAAAATTCGCGTCGAAAGGAGTTCAACAAAGGTGAAAACACGATTTTCAACTTTGAAAAATTAAAAAAAAAAATTCTTTCAAGTTACTTATTGCTGTCTTGTTTGATTGAATGGTAAATTAAAATTCTGAATAAATATTGTTCTGAAAATAAGAGGGCAGAAATTTCTCAAACACTTCATTAGGGAATTCATGGATATCTCATTTATTGAAAAAAAAAAACAACATTCTTACGGGTGTCTAATATTAAAAGAATCTTCTTAGAAAGAATTAGGATGATTTTTTTCTTTTTACTTTTAAATATTTTCAAAAATTATATTTAAAGATCAATACCTTGGTCGTATGTCCACCTCTCATTGTACCTTTCCCACCTCATTCTAGCATTAATAGCGGTGATCCCCGTCACTGACTAACAATCTGACGAATCGACATATCAAACCCCTTACACCATCCCCACGAAGCATTCCCTCCCACTGAAAGAAATGCTAGTATCTGGTGTCACTTAAATTGTGGAAGTTGAAGAAGGAAAGAATGACGTCACCGTTTTCCCAAATTGTGCAAACAGAAAGAGTTTGTTTTTGTATTAAAACTGTTTCAAGTTTACTTTATATCCAAGCGTTTTTTTTTTAAATCTCTAATCATCACGCATGTAATTTGCAACGCGTGTCTTCGTCATGTTCCAGTTTACCGCATCTGACAACATTTTCAAAATTATTTCAACTATTCACAAACAGCATATTCAAAATTTTTCCTTACGAATTTCCTTTGAGACGTCTCAGTCGGAAAAGTTTTCGAAATTTATTTCAGCAAGATGAACAAAAAACAACAAATTTTATACCTTCTCTTCAACTTATTCATGTTTTCATTATGTATCCGCCTTTTACGGCAATGTTAATATAGACTCGCATTTTTTTTTTAATTAAGTAATATTTTAATAAAATAAATGTTGAAGATTAAAATATTTAATTTATTTATTATACATTTCCTAAATTTTAGATAACTATCTGGAGAATTTAGATCTTTCTAAGTGTTTTGAGATGTTTTTTTTCTGTTTCAAATTTAGATGTAAACGTCAAAATAAAGGTGATAACACAGCTCCTGCTAGATCTTCACACAAGAAAATAATTAGCGCATCTGTGGCCTACCTTTTAGGCTTGTTTGTGCACTAACTACACAGGCTTGCTATTCTCAATAAATCAAATTCAGTTTATGAGAGTAAAATGAATTGTGAAGACGAAATTAAAAATTTCTGTAGCCACTTAGCCATGCATATCCAGACTTGACATTTCTCCTATATCAATTATTCTTTCACCCTGTGCTTGTCTACCGAATCCTTAGTTGCTTTAAAGGGCATGAGTCGCCAAAAAAGGTTCACCGTGAAGTGATTACCCCAACCCCTAATCCTACCTAAGTGCCAATCCAACCCATAACCTTACCCAGTCGCTAATCCTGTCCCTATCCCTAACCGTGGGTCTAACGTAGTAAAACATAAATGTCAACGCACATTTTGAAATACGTGATGCATAAATAAAGCATTTCTACTAGCTCTGTGAGATGGACCGAACTTCTCTTTAGGATCTGCACTACACAACTTGTAATCAGCGACGTATTCTCAGTAAGAAGCGTTCCTGCCGTTCGATCATCATCATCATCATCATCATTTTAACGGTTGGACATTGACTGTCTCCAAGATCCGTCAGATCTCCCGTCACGATGTCAATACCTTCTGAACTCGTCTAAATTATACCATCTTATTTTTTGTCGTATATGATTCCGTGTGAGTCGTGGTGTCTAGTATTTGTCTGATATTCTAGCAATAGAGCTTGCCCATTGCCATTTGGATTTTCTGATGCAGTCCGATCATCATCATCATCATCATCATCATCATTTGGTACTTTGGGCAGCTGCCCGTGTTGTCGGTATCTAGGATCGAACCTGGATCCTCTTGTTCTTGAAGATCAAGTATACTCTGTTGAAAGCTTGCCGACCGAGGGCGATTCTTCGTTTGAGTTCTTCTTTTAAGGGTCCCATGAAGATTTGTGGTCGCAGGTAAATGTATGGATCTACTTTATTTAGCCCTATATTTTCAATTCTGATGGTTGTGTCCTTATCCTCAAAGTATTTGTTGCACATGACATTTGAAGTCGGCAAATGCTACCGCGAGCAGCATATTGTATTCTGCTGTTTTCTCTCTACGTTGATTTCTCCGAATGAAGATGTCAGTGGTCGAATAACCCTTTCTGAAGCCAGTCCGTCCCCGCGGTTGTAGTTCGATAGTAATGAATAATAGTCTAAGGAGTTAAGATACGAAAGCCGGAACAGATGTGGTGATTGGCGAAATGAAGGAACAAGGTGCAATGAGTGACGCACAGATGACAAAGAAGTACCAAGATCAATAATAACTTGACTTAGGGCACGTCGTTGTAGAACAGTTAGCGTGCTAGTCTTACACACTATTATTACTGTTACATCCGTTGTGAGTTTGATCTTCACAGGTTGTGCCTCATGCTTGTATATCACTAGACTAAGCTAGGCTCAATAAATATATAGATTGCATCACTGTTTTTGGGTCATCCAGTCAAAGAAAAGTGAATTTTAAACAAAAACAGGCTCCCATAGCAACAATGAAAATTCCCAGCAAAAACATGACCCGCCAACTCAAAAATGGATATATTGACAAATATTCAACGAATGAGAGCCAGTATCAAGGAAACCCAGATCGCCCCACTTGGAGCCTACCGTGTGCGATAAAAGGAGATGTTTTCACTTACAAAGACGGACAGTAGTCGACTCGTCAAGAGATCGATATGCCCAAACGTACTGTCTCATTTACACAATACATGCGTCCATGACGACACACTTACTTATGCACATAACTGCGAACGACTAATGTGAAAACCTTGTCTGACACGATATTTCACGTATATACATAACCTTAAACTCAGCCCTTTTTCGATAGTTCTCGAAATAACATTTAAACATACATCTTTGAATCTGTAGTTGGTTCAACACAATTTTCTTCACTACCCTTTTTCCTATTTCGTTGTACCTTGAACATTCATGAATGAACATTCGATGAACACATCAATAAAAGTACCTCCAAAAGAATCGAGCCCACGAAATAGAAAAAGGCATCAGTTTCATAAGGCCAATAATTCGATTAAGAACCAGCAGCAGTTACTCTAAATACATATATTGGATTTCGACATAATAGGGAACGTACCACATGAGTATACCGACCATTTTTTGATCAATGAAAATTCATCTAAAATTTCATACCGTAGGGCCTACCTTGTTTGCATTTAAACAGACGACAGATAAGAATCAGTCCGACCTCGTTACCAAGTAGCACGGATCTGCAACTCACAAATACACACGTATTCACTTGCACGAGCAAGGCTTTCACCTACATCCACCAACGAGGGAAGTAAGTGACTTACATACATACGCAAACGCATCCATAAACTCACACTCCTCAATTAAGTGTTATCACAAACTTTCTCAAAAACTTTAATTCTATTCGCCATTTCCTTTCCAATCGAACTCAGAAACATTTTACAATGCAAAACGCATTGTTTTCCAATTATTCAATCATTATGTACAATAAATTGATTTTTAGCACCCCTGTACTTTTAGAAATCAAACACGAAACCCTTCTTTTAGCTTGAAATCGAAAACATCACTTCCTACGCCGACTAATTTTGCCCATTTCACTCCACCGATGTCAAGGCATCTCACATATGCATAGCTACGCAGCTACGCAGCTACGCCACCGTGTCTTTATCACATGCTCCAAACGCGTGTACACCTCTCAGTCTCGTGTATGAAATGGCAATGCTTTTTACAATCCGATAGTCACGATAATCTTTCCTGATTTCCTTTACTTCGGGAAACACGCAAGGATAAAACTCCGTGTTCTCTGTCTTTCATGCTCTATCCCTCGAGTGTCTATCAGTGTCAGAGAATAGCTCCCAAGTTCATGCACACAACTTGGCAGTATGGCTCACACACTGAACTGAGTTTCAACGTATTTCCTTGGTACGATCTAAGCCATACCGATTCACAAGCAGACCAGAGAACTCCGCTTCGACTCCGACGATTGTGCTATCAACATCAAGAAAGCTTCCACCATTTGCTATCTCTTCTCAACTCTTTACGTGATCGTTCAGATATATGTTAACAAAATAAGTACATCATTTTCATTCGTCATTTGTCATCAATGTCCTTGTATTAAATGTACATCTTGTTTGTCCATCCTTATCCTTGTATGTATTCTTTTTACTTTGTTTCATCTCTGCGTCTATGTTCATACTCTTTGTATGTCTCCTTTTCTCCTTCCACATCTCAAGTGGCGTCGATGCTATTACCAAAGAACGAGGTGACAAATCCCTCGTCTCCCAGCATCCACCATGCTATACATTTAACAACTAAAGAGTTACCTTATACATTTATATAAATGTTGCAGACAATTTCATTCTATTGATCCTTGAACAAGGACAATTTGAACCGTTATTGTAGACTGATACATATTGTTTCTATGAGTGATGACCCCTGCGAATTTAGTCCCCACAAATACTATTCTAACAATACTTTTTTCTAAACCCAACTAAATACTTTCATACGAAATCCATCACTTAGTAAGTGAACTACTTTTATTAATTGTTCGTCGAATAAATATCATATATCTTAGATAAACATATATTTTTCTGTATATTCAACATTGAACGTCCTTTGAAGTTTTTCTCTTAATACTCAGGTAGGAATCTTATATAAGACCAATATGCAATAAATTGTCAGTGCTACATAGTCAGACAATAAACTATTACACCAACTACACTTGCCGCTACAGCGTAGGGCAATAGTTAGCAAGCTAATTTCGCAGACCATTACCGCTGCAGTGAGTGATCCAGGATTATCTTGCGGTACCGGAATTGATCGCCTTCACTTGAAAGAGAAGAATGAACAAAATCACTCACTAACTCTTAAATTCCCCAGAAATGGATCAAAAGGATTTAGTGAGTTCCCGCTTAAAATGAATTTAAAAAAAAGCATATCCAATCAAAAAGAATTAGAATAATTTTTTTGACAAATGAGAATATAGGAATTGCATTTCAGACAGCAATTCCCTGGAGTCTATATCAGCCTAAGGGACTTACAGAACTCGTTTCTATTGTTATACACAGCAGAGACAATCGTCGATATGCCCGAGCCAAAGGACAGAACAAGTAACAAGCTCAACAGACTTTTGCAAACTCAACTTAACACTCAAAGCCAATTTAGACAGTACACATTCTTCCTTTAAGGGACAGTGTATCACTCAAATCAGCACTATCCACTTGGTCAATTTCTCATCACATAACACATCTCGACGTTACTCAGCACGTTTATTTCGGCTAGTCAACGCATGGCAGTGAATTAATCTCATGCGTACATTACACTAGTCGAACTTTCTTACTAGAGACGTCTGTAACGAACATATGAATGTTATTGTTTTGAAGATTAAAAAAAAAAAAGAAAAAGAAAAGAAAACCCACCTCAGAAATACATCAATTTGTGGTGGAATGGATTATTATACTTATTTAAGTATCTGACTCCATTTATGAATTAATAGAATGTATATGATCGAACAAATATCTGTTACCATAAAGATCACGTTTATCGAATGAACAGTCGAACTGGGTAAAACTATTTGTTTTTCTGCTTGTGGATGTAAGTATAAGCAGCATTGACTGTAGGTGTAAGAGGGAAGGAACAGTTATCTGAATTAATAATGACAAAAGTGTGAAGGAACGAAATGATAGAAAGCTGAAAAAGGTGAAAGTGGTCGAAGAAGCGTTGTAAAACAAAGAATGAAAGAATTGCAAAGAATCTTACGTAACAATAACAATATAAATATTTTTTTTGTTAAGAGGTGCTTTTAAAAGTCACTACTGAATGAGGTTTGATTGGTTAAAGTTATCGAGAAGTTCTAAAGGTTCCCAATTGAAGTCTACGAATAAATGGGTGGGCCCGTAGGAAGAATAATAAGAATTGTCAATCGCTACAGAAATAAATCTGTATTTGGAAAGCCTGAAAGTCTTCTGATTGGAGTTATGATAGTTCGCGAACGTATTGACAGAGTGACGAAAATGCTTGTATTTGCCTTCGATATGTGAGGGTGAGAATGTGCGTGGATACGAATGTTGAGACAAGTGCCCCGGGGCACGCGTGTATTAGACAGTTTTGGCTTGTTTGTTGGATTGGACGCTGGCTTATATCGAAGAGAATCGGCTTCCAGGGAACCTGTGTTCCCATTGGTTGATTTTGGAAACGTCCACAACCAAGTCCACGCGTTTGATTTAATTATTGGCTTTGACAGGTCTTATACAAATCTGGCTTTCTACTGTCTAAAGTATGGGAGCCCAAAATTGGTATAATTGTGTGTAAGTAATTCTGGATTCTGTTATTGATAGATATCAAGAAATTCCTACACATCCAAGCAACGCATCAACTTGCCAGAAGAATCTTTTACAACCACAACCCGCAACACAATGGGAAATCCCACTTAACAAACAAACATTCCGTAAACAATCTACAGTGTTGCCAAGTTAGCGCGTTTCGCGCTGAATTCAGCGCATTACGTGTTTTGGCAGTTTGAATAAGCACGTAATTAGCGTAGGCGTGCATGAACATTTGAGCCACACTTTTGGTCTATTTTCGACTATTTTAGTATCTTTTTGGTCTTTGAAAATAAGTTGTACAACTGTGATAAATTCAACAGAACGGTAGTTGTCGCAGGGACCTTGACCAGAAATTTTCCAGATGATGGGGGGCGGGAGTTACATTTACCGTCAAGCGGACGCACAGGCCAAGTATAGGACGTACACTTGCCGACAGGAAGGGCACAAGAGTAGCGTGCGTCCCCAACCCCACTTTGGTACGCCTTTGAATTTGACGACACAAATTTACTATCTCTTTAAATTACCATTTTTATCTTTGATGTCCATCCAGTTTATACAAAGCTGCTAGTTTCGTATTACTAAAGGAGTCATATCTATTTAATTTTCATTCTCAAACATTTTCCGTTACAATTCACTCTTTCCACTCCTTTAAGTCTTTGTCATTGTGTGGAGGAGGAGAAACGAATCCGGTGACCTAAGTGAGCTGCAACTGATTATAGTTTGTGGTTATGTTACCCAATTTCACCTACGCATATGGTGAACAATGAAATATAATTGAGTAGGATCATGCTTACGACTTTTAAGCGAACTTGCTGTAACCTGCGAAAATTCTGTGATTTAAAAAATATTAAACTCATTGAATTAAAAAAAAGTTAACTTATTACTTAACTCTTATGTCCACAAAATTTGACGCAGGATAAAGATGATTCTTTCCTACCTAGTGTTGCCAAATTTGTTATTCATAGCCGAAACTATCCTTGAAAATGATTAGAATCAGTTAGAGTTTTCCATTTTTAGCCAATCTATCGAAGAAAATAACTATGTACCAAGACTTGTTATGGAGTAGTGTAAATTAATCAAGTCTAATTCTGTCTGACTACATTGGTTACCTATAAATTCAACCCTACCTCGTTAACATATAATACTAAGTTAATTACTTAATTTGGAAGAAAAATAAGAATTTTAGTAGTAAGAGCTCTGTTGGAAGTATTAGT
The DNA here is from genome assembly GCA_963457665.1 of Thysanoteuthis rhombus. Taxonomy (NCBI): domain Eukaryota; kingdom Metazoa; phylum Mollusca; class Cephalopoda; order Oegopsida; family Thysanoteuthidae; genus Thysanoteuthis; species Thysanoteuthis major. The sequence goes on along the minus strand of OY735211.1, from coordinate 12,362,653 downwards.
AGTAATAACATTTGCTGAAATGGCAGTTCTGAGTTTGAAGGACTCTGCAGCTGCTAATTCGGAAGTGTAGAAATGGTATGATTTTTTAAGCCGATTTTGTCACGCATTCAAGATATAATTGAGGGTGAAAACATTTAGGATTTCTCTTTATGTCTCCATTGAGTACCATATTAATCTATTTCGGAGAAATGTGGTTTAAAAAGAAATTATTCTATCTGTCATATAGTTGTGCGCAGAGAAATAGTTTTTGATAAGAATTTCTGTCTCGAATTCAATTGATGCATTAAGCTAGAATATGTTTGTTTTGTTTCTGATAAAGGACCACAGATAATCTATTTGGGGGTTTACTCGAAAATGATATCTTTCCTGTCACATACTTCAGGACAAAAGATCAATAAAAATTGTACATTTACTTTTATTACACTTATAAGACTCAACTCACAATCGTACACCTCTTTAAAAAACGTGCTCATAGATATAAACTATTTTACGGAAAGCCTGATTAATTTTAGTAATACTTCGTTGTCTATAGAAATCCTCCCCAGATGAAAATAAAAAAGAATATATTGTTCATTCATTTGGTGTTTTGTTGCCTGAATTAAGAATCGTTTCACGACTGCATATATGGGAAACTTACTCATGTTAACTAACCCTGATTGATGGGCAAATGAGAATCACATATAAATCATGCGTCACAAAATTTATTGAGATCTATCTCTATAAGGAACAGTGTGACCTTTTCAGTTTGTTCCTTGCTCTAAAAAAAATGATAGGATAGGTAGTGCTTTTCATTGGAGGTCACCAGAGATCAATTTTTGGTTAAAGTGGCCTCTCCCCCAGTCGAACGGAACAGCTTGAATGGTAACAAAAAGAAAAAAAAAACTTTATTTTTTTTGTTTTGTTCGTTAAACGTGTCCAACCTGAAAAACATTTTCCAACAAAAATTCTAAAAATATAACAAAGCACACCGGCTATTTCTCATGATCGCTCGTCTCAACTTGGCTTCTCCACGCTCAATGTGGGTGGTTTTAGGTTTTGATACCCAAACTACATTTTCACGTTAGCACCCAGTGAGAGAGGCACTAATGTTGTATACCCGGAAGCCCTGTCAAACTAAGGGACGACATCATTTGTTTTATTATTTTCGCATCAGCATATTTCTCTCAGAAACAGTTACTTTTTCATGTTAAAAAATGTGTAAGCAATCTTTGATTCATTAGTCGTGTTGCGTAAAAAGAAATATATTGAAGAATACATTTTCCCTGTGTTATTATAATTAAAGTTATATAGCAAGCCGAATATTCTAGCAATTCATTATATCAATAAGAAGTATAAGGAAAATCACTATGCCAAATTTACCACCACCACCACCACCATCATCATCATCATCATCATCATCATCAGTCTTTTATCGTCTGACGTTGGAAATAGACAGGATTCGCCACTTCTCCCTATCATAGGCGTCGTGAAGCCAATATTTTCTGAATCTGCCCAGTTCGTCTCGCCATCTCATATTCTACCGGCCTCGATAGCGCATTTGATCTCTGGGGATCCATGTTGTCGTAATGTCCATTGGTTGTCCGTCATTCTTGCAACATAGCCAGCCTATTGCTATTTGAGTTTCCTAATGGTTCCTATGATGTCTTGGACTCCTGTTTTTTTCCTCCTGATATGCTGTGTTGTCTTGTCGTCTCTCCATCTGATGTTGAGCATAATTCTTTCATGTGTATGTTGCATGATTCTCAGTTTGTAGGTTAATCTCTTGGTTAGGTTCCATATTGTATCTCCATAGGTGACTATCGGGAGGATACATTGGTTGCATATTCTTCTTTTTTGGACGAATTGGATTTACTTTTTCTTGAAGGTTGAGCTTGCTCTACCGAAAGCTTGCCACCCTAGAGTGATTCTTCGCTTCTAAAATGCAAGGCTTGACAAAGTAGACCACTACATCAACCTAGGACAACGAGTCTCCATGACATCGCCAAAAGGAGAAGAAATCAAGCAAAGAAATTTACTCTAATCTCATCCAAATGATCCGTATTGTTTCATTGTACCTGAATGTAAAAATCAAATGAATGAATGGATAGATAAATACATTGTGTTAAGAAAAAAAAAGTGAGGTGAAAGGTGAACAAAAAAATTGGTTCTACGATTAAGTAACGAAAAATAAAGCTTCAACTCCGATGCCAGAACTATCAAGACTAGAGAACTCCCACCTTTACAATCTCTTCTAACATTACTTCTCACGATCGACCGTATTAACGTTACCCATACATGTACCTCATCTTTATTCTTGTATTAAACGTTCGTCTCTTGTCTGGCCATAATTCTTGTATGTGTTCATTCCTCCTTATTTCAATGCGCGTCCAACTTCATACTTGGCGCACATTTCATTCCCTTCTCTTCGTACAGCTTCCTTCCCTTCCGCAGCTACAGGGCCGCACGCTACAGTTAACCACGAGGATCCAAAAATCCTCGTCTCTCAACAATCCATCGCTGTCGGGATTCAACCATTGACACTACGCGCGAAAACATGGTGAGGATCCATCACAAAAAAACATTTCCTATAATACCATAAAGAATACAAGGATAAAACTTGCAAGCGGTTAAGGAATACATTTATTTCTGAAGCTACAGGAAAGACAATGAAAGCGAGATAAAACAGCGTATGGGGATTGGTTGGAAAGCATTTGGTATGAATAGAGACGTATTGGTAGACACCTTATCACTACGCTTGAACGCGAAATTTACAATGAATGCATAATACCAGCTATAACGTATATATACAAATCATGGAAACTTGCCGAATGACTTGAAATCAAACTGTGAATCGCAGAGAGAGAGAGAGAGAGAGAGAGAGAGAGAGAGAGAGAGAGAGGGGGGGGAGAGCATTGCTAGAGATAATTCTAAGAGTTAGATGAATATCAACATGGACCCAAGAGCAGGCCAGGGTGAAAATTATCGTACAAACGATTAAGTGACAAAAATGGAGATAGGATGGACACTTAGCAAGAGATGAAAAGCTATGCCGGTAAGATTAGCGTAGAGATTAACGATCGTCATGGAAAGAGAAGAAGAAGGCCTGTGTCTAACAGTGGACTTACAACGGCTGCTGCTGATGATGTAAAAAAAAAGCATCGAAGCATAAATATAGCCAGAATAAATTCTATTTATGACCAAACTGGCGTTTTCCACAGGAAAGAATCTAAAAGAATAAAAAAATTCTAGAGAATCTAGAGGTTAATATTAAATCCGTCAGAATGAGGCCCCCAAAGGTCAAAAAGCTTTTTTTCCCACAAAAAAATTAAAATAGAGCAGCCTGTTGAAGATATTCTTCCCCAAATTTTGTATAAATGATTTGTGGAAAAAAAAAGGTCTTGAAACTCGTAGTTTCACTGATCCAAAAGGAATAGGTTCGTTTTAAACAGAGCAAAAGCATACATGTTGTCAATTCAAGCATGCTTCATCATAGTTATTTTTCAGGATTTCTGTTAACAGATGTAAACCCTTCTTTATACCTACTTTTTGTAAGTAGGTCGCCAGAGGTCCAAAGGTTAGATTCAGCCGAAAGCAAAGCATTGTAGAATAGACTGTGTATGTTTATTTCTTGAACTCTTTTGTTTAGATATTGTTGAGTTGTGTCTTTTTGTTGACATCTCCACCAAATTTGGGACACATTCTCTGCACACGGGGGAATCTCTTTGGCAATGTATTAAGTGCCGTATAAATAATCATTGTTCGTAAATTCGCTTTTTGAGACACCTGGCTGTCTCTCCTTTGTAGATTAGGTTGTAATTTTGACAAAGCATCTAGTAGATGTCAGCTTCGAGGGGAGCGGGAGTTACTGTGTGTGTGTGTGTGTGTGTGTGTGTGTGTGTTATCAATAATGTTTTAAATAGTTGTGTATGTTCCTGATATTGGTAGATGTTTCTGATACGATGTGTGTACTTACCTTTTCTAGACTTTTGCTAAGCTGCGAAAGTAATGAGTTGGTGGAAAATATGACGCGTCTTTCTGTGTTTTTGATCTTTTTGTGTTTGTTCTCTACACTGGTCCTGTGTATCTTATACGCTTTACATCGTGCCTTCGGTATGAAAAAAGTCCGGATTGTGGTGAGACCTGAAAGATTTCTCAATGTATTCTTCTTTATTTTAAAAGTATTGGGGTTGCAGATCTTGATGACCCTTTGATAAAACCCTATACCTGTACTAGATTTGATTTCGGTAGTAAGATTTGAGTAAAAGCTGGCGTGGTCGTTTTTGTCTGTGGCCTTGCAGAAGACACTGCGTCATAGGGTGCTATTGGTTTCTGTGCAGTAGTATGTCGAGAAAAAGGCTAGGTGGCGTTGGATTCACATACATGAAATATACCGATGGTTCTATTGCATCGATTTGTGTAACTAGGTCGTTCAGTTTTAGGCATTGGGTGTATATTAATATGGCATCATCGATATATCGGAAATAATAGGTGGTGTTTGGTATGATGTTTTTGAAAAAAGAGATAGGCCAGCATCCACTGAGGGTAACCCCATAGGTAAGCCAAACTTTCATTTGTAATCAGTTTGGTTATAAGTGAGCATAATCTCATAATCTTGTGGGTGGGTAGGGCTAGTTTGATGTTAGATTTCTCAAGATGATTATTGAGAAAATGTGGGCATATTTGTATATAGTAAGGTGACATCTAAGCTGATCATAAAATTGTTACACACGGAGGTCATGATTTCAAACAAATTTCTTTAAAATGTAACGCAATTTATAATTCATTCTATCGGATTAAATATGTCCATTTCTTAATACATAACTGTCACGTTGAAAGAGACGAAAAAGACCAAGAATTAACGAGATGAGAATCTGAGTTGAAAGCAGTTATTTGGCCTCTGCATAACCGGCGGCTGTTTAGCACAATAGTAAGTGCGTCGCTACGTTAATGCAGCTACCCCATCGGTAGTAGGTTCGATTCCTGGAGCAGTCCCATTTTCTTTAATTGTTTATTCTATATACGATGTCTGAATTGAATGATATATCAACCGTGTAACGACGGTTAATCATTTCAAATAAGTCTCTATATAATACAGTTTATAATTCATTCTGTCGGACTAAATATATCCATTTCTTATATATATATATATATATAGTACTGCTATATTAAAAACTTTCAGATGTTTTTGTATAATGTAATGCCCAAATTGCATACAATTTGAATGATTTTAGATATGTCATATTAAATACCCCACTATATATATATATATATATATATATATATATATATATATATATATGAAATTACACTTGTTATCAATGAATACTACTCGGTAAACAAAGGTGTTTCCCCAAGTGTCCTTTTCTCTCCCCATTCCCCTAAGAATCTTTCAATGGACAGATAGATTGCGCAAACGGAGACTATTTATTCAAGCTTGTAATAAATTTAGATAATACTTGCTATAAATTGAAAACAATGGTAGTCAGCGAAAAATGTTTAACAATGCCCCTTATATTCACTGGTCTCATTTAAAAGTAGGCCAATTCCGACTTTCTGCAGGATCAAATTCCACACCAACTTCTACTCCAACTAAAGATTATTACTGCAACTTTCAAAATTGAAAAAAATATATATATTTCTATAAAGTGTATCCATTTCTAAGGATAATTTGGGGTCTACAAAAGCTAAAATCGGCTGGATTTCTCAGGACGTTCTTCCTAAAAAAAACGTGTTGTAGAATATTGTCATTCTGGTCATTTCCCGCTAACGACCGGTTATAGCGTATGAACTGCGATGGTGTTCTATCGCCCAACGTCTCTGCTGTCAAAAGCTGTTTTAATTTCTTCTGCTTTGACATGGAAGTTCTAACTATTACGACTTCTTTTAACACGTCGTAAGCGTTCGAAGCTGGCACGTTATTAAGGAAATCTTAGATTTCAGGAATCAGTGTACCGATCAAGAAAGTTACAGTGAAGTGAAACTTTTGTTTCTGACCAGTGATTCCTCTCGTCGCCATATTCACTTCGTTCTGAGAGAACAATACTATCTACAAACAATTTACTCTCTAACCAGAATATAGAACCACTATAACTGGTGACAACCTGGAAGAACATCTTCCATTAAACATTTATTACATTGAAATAAGCCCTTCTGTATTTGTATGATAAAATTCAGTCAGTATTTAAGACTTGTCAATTTGAAGACAGTCATTCGAAACGTCCTGCTTGAATGATCATAATGTAATGTTTAAGTTTGCTGCGAGATCAAATCGTGGTCGGGGAATACGGGTTTTACATATCGGTTTGCACTCATCATTTTGGTGAGGATTGTTCTTGTTGCTCTTGTTACGGTAGGAAAATTAAGTCAACTATAGACTTTGCACTCGATTTTGGCAAAAATATTTCAAAATGTTTTCTATAAAAGGCAGATAAATAAAACGTACCTTCGACCGTATAACCTATAAACGGTTGATGGACTATGAAAAGATATTTGCGAGTATTGTTAAGAGGACTGATCAACTTGCTCTTTTTGGATCAGAAATCAAGAAATGAAGACCCCCCCCAAAAAAAAACAACCAACAAACAAACAAAAAACAAAAAAACGATAAAACAAAACGAAAAACATACAAACAAAACAAACAACAACTTTTAATTCATATTGTTACGTGAGCTCAGAAGAAGAAAGATTTCCATTTCAAAGAAAGAAGCAGATAGTTGTGAATTGTGATTTTATGTATTTTCTTCGCTATAAGAGAAGAATTCAATTTTTACAGAAGATTCATTGATTAGTTTTCAAGTATTCAAAAGTAGGAACAATTTTATAAGCATTTTCAGGAGGAAAAAAAAAGAGGTAATTGTGTTATCCTACACACGAACAGAAAAATGTATGCACAATACAATATGGCCGTTTCTAACTTCGCGAGGTTTTTGATTATTGTTTCCACCATATACTAAGGGGGATTCTCATCCCGTATTAGTTGTTTGTGTTTTTCTTTCTTTCTTTCTTTCTTTCTTTCTTTCTTACTTTCTTTCTTTCTTTCTTTCTTTGTTAACCTGCCATTGATAGTGCCGCCTCGCCGTTGTAACGACTAGGCCTTGAGCTCCCAAGTCATTTTCGACCGAAAAAAGATCTAGAGTCTTCGACAACTACATCTCGTCTTAGTGAAAGTCAACGATGAATTTGAAGGGACGCCTGATTTTCGCACCCAATTTTGTCACGTGATTCTTTTCAGCAAATTATCATAGCAAAAGGAAAGTTAATTAAGACATTCTCAATAGTGAGCCTATTTCTGAATAACACGGTATTGCCATGTTTTGGGTTTTTTTTTTTGTATCTTAAATGTTTCTCAAGTATTCCTTTACACTTGGATTAATTCTCTTGACTCATTTGCTTGTTGTGAAATATTCTTGCTGTTGAATATTGTTACTTTGTGTATCATTCCCTATTCTTCCCCTTCGTCTCTCTCTCTCTCTTTGAAAACAGAAGAACAGTCGGATGTGAACTCGACTTCGACATACTTGAATAAACTCGGATTGTCACCAAAAGAAAAGAAGAAGTATACCGCGAGGCTCTTAAATCGGACAAAGGCTGCATCTGTGTAATCTAGCATTCCAACACCCTGACGGGAAACCAACGAAGCCTGATAATGTCTGCCAGTACTGTGTTAGTGTTGATGATGCTTTGGTCTCGAAATTTATGCTAAGACTCAGGTCATCAGCTTTATTGAAGGCATTGCTGTTGTTTTCGCAGCGGCCGTTGTATGAATACATTTATCTTCTGTCTTGAAAAGGGTGAAAAGTTGTCATTCGGTAAATGTTTTTTGTTTTACATATAAGCTACTATAGTGCCCCCTATACTTATAGTGAGGAATTAAGTACAAAACTCTTCTTTTAGCTAGAAATCCAAAACGTCACTTCCTCTGACGACCCCTATAAAACTCCTGGACGCACATGGTCCAATGCTCACTAGCTCCAGCCCAATCTTCGGAATCAAAGTGTAGTATCTGCTCCACGGCATAGACCGAGGAGTCGGTACTGACGCTTGTCCGTTGAATGGGCCGGAGATTGTGTGCAGGGTATCTAAGACCGAGTGCGCCGGTGCAAACGTTGGCCAATGAGGTTATACCGAGCCTGCGTTTGCTAAGCGCAACGGGAGGCCTTTGGACTCGTCCTTAGGTTCTCCCATCATTACTCGGCCCAGCTTTCGCAGGTAACTGCGTCAGCTGGAGCCATTTTTTGGCGGTAAGTTACTGTTTCTTCCCACGTTAAGCCCGACCTTGTGTCAGATATTGCTGCGGTGGGACAGTGATTAAATAGACTCACTAGCTCCAGCACTACTAGCTGGGTATGCTTCTAGCCCCGGCATCTGCAGCTGGCCATTCTCTCTCTTCCCTTCTCCCTGGCCCAATGCTCCTTGGCACCAGTATTCCTAGCTGGCCATGCCTCTGGCCCCGGCATTTGCAGCCGGCCACTCTCTTTCTCTCTCTCTAAAATCGTTATCATGTTGCCAACCCACTGGCTGATCCGATCTTAACCACCATCCTAACTTCGGGAAACACGCATCGATGAAACTCCTTGTTCTATGTCTTTCATAGTCTGTTCGTCGAGAGTCTAACAGCGTCTGAGGATAGCCCCCAAGTTAACTCACTTACTTAGCAGTAAGGCTCACACACTGAACCCAGTTTCCACGTATCTGGGAGCATTCCAACCATACGGAATCCACGCGTTCAGACAACTTCGCTACAACTCCGACGCCAGTACTATCAAGACAAGAGAACTCCCACCTTTACAATCTCTTCTCCTAACATTACTTCTCACGATCAATCGTATTAACGTTACCTGTACATGTACCTCATCTTTATTCTTGTATTAAACGTACGTCTCTTGTCTGGCCATAATTCTTGTATGTGTTCATTCCTCTTCATTTCAATGCGCGTCCAACTTCATACTTGGCGCGCATTTCATTCCATTCTCTTCGTACAGCTTCCTTCCTCCCACAGCTACAGGGCCGGCGCATTACGCATCACCCACCAGGATCCCAAATCTTCGTCTCTCAACAATCCATCGCTGTCGGGATTCAACCATAGACCCTACGCGCGAAAATTGGTGTGGATTCAACACAAAAAGACTACATCTTATAAACTGGTGACTCTTCGCTACCAACTGGTGACTCCTCGCTATACTACTCAATGTTCGAGATATACAGTTGATAAGGAAGACATGTCCAAAACTTCTGGAAAAAATCCTTCTTGTTTAACACTTTAACCGTGTACTAATTCTTACCGCGGAACTACGATGTGATATAACAGTCAGCTTAGTGATCAGAACCAGTGAACCGAGAGCCTAATGCTTTTCAGGGAAGAAGGCGTGAATGTTGACTTTTCCTGAGCTCTTCCCCATCAACAGTCATCAGGAGATCGCCAACCTGTTTTGCACCGCGAACCGGTTTAATATCAACATTATTTTTGTGGACTGGCCCACGAGGGCTGTCAATCATGACCGGAATATAGGTGATAAGTCCACTATGTCACTTATAAATGGCTTGTACACTCAATCTCATTTATAAAGGGGTTAATCTTGCATTCAAGTTCAACGTGGTAGGGAATGAGGATAGATGCAGCTGATTCATATTGTTTCATATCACCAAATTATATCCTTCCCTTGCAGCTCGGTAACGGGTTTCAGAAAAAATTCACCATCACACAATTCGCTCCATCCATAATTCATAGCCGTGGTTTACGGAGAATTTGCTGCTAACCTCGTTCAACAATATCAACTCCAGCTGTAAAAATTGACCCCAAACTGAGAGCCATGTAACGTGCACATGAGAGAATCAAGCTCAACCTCACATGGAAAGAGCACAAGACAGCACAGTATATTTAAGAAAAGACAAGGGTCCGAGATATCATGGAAACCGTTAGAAATAGAAAACTCAAATGGTAACCGCTGGATATATCGACTCACAACATGGATCCCTAGAGATCATATGCGAAATTATGGCTGACGTAAAGTAAGAGGGTGTGACGAGCTAGATAAATTCAGAAACTTTTGGCTCCACGATGCTCATGATAGAGAGATCCGGTGAATCTTGGGGAAGGTCTATGTCGAATCATCATCAGTCTTTTAACGTCTGTCGTTGGACATTGACCTTCCCCAGGATTCGCCGCAATTCCCTATCATGGGCATCGCAGAGCCAGTATTTCCTGAATTTGTCAAGTTCATCTCTCCATCTTGTGTTCTTTCGGCCTCAGTTTATCGCTGGGGATCCATGTTGTGAGACGTGATGTCGTCATCATCATCATCAGTCCTTTCTCGTCCGTTGTTGGACATAGACCTTTCCAAAGATTCGCCAGACCTCTCTATCGTGGGCGTCGCAGAGCCAATATTTTCTGAACCTGTCCAGTTCGTCTCGCCATCTCATATTCTGCCGGATTCGGTTGCACGATTGATCTTTGGCGATCCATGTTGTGAGTCGTAATGTCCATCGGTTGTCTGCCATTCTTGCATTATGACCAACCCATTGCCATTTGAGTTTCCTAATGGTTTCTATGATGTCTTAGACTCCTGTTTTTTTTTCCTGATATATTGTGCTATCTTGTGGCTGCTCGATGTGATGTTGACCATGATTTTCTCATGTGCACATTCCATGCTTCTCAGTCTGCGGGTCAGTCTCTTGACTAGGTTCCATGTTTCAACTCAATGTGTGACTATCGGGAGGATGCATCGGTTGTATACACTTCTTAGGACGAATTGAATCTTTTAGTTCTTGAAGGTAGAGCTTGCTCTACGGAAGGCTTGTCTTCCTAGAGTGATTCTTTGCTTGATTTCATGGAGATTCGTTATCCTAGGTAAATGTTATGGTCATATTAGATTTTGCGATTTTGATAATTGTGCGTTTTTTTCTGACATGTTTGTTGCACATGACCTTTGTTTTGCTGAAGTTCATGTGTAGGCCAATTTTTTTGCTTTCTTCGTTGAGTTCATTTAGCATTAGTTGGAGGTCCTGGAGGTTCTCTGCAAGAAGGACAATGTTGTCTGCGAATCTGAGGTTACTTATCACAATAAAGTAAATTCCTTTGCACTTGTTATGAATACTAGCTTGTTGCACCCAAACAAATTTGTATAAATTGAATAGGTTAGGTCAAATTTTAAGGGAAGAGTTATTCATTTATTTATTTATTCATTTTACAAAAGACAGAGAAAAAAAATTTTTTCAAGAAAGAAGCGCTCGGACACACACGACGATATAAACAAAAACTAAAATCCAGAAAAGTACCGGTGACGAACGAATTACTGCCCTGAACCGACCGGAGATCCCTGCAGTACCGGTCTGCTGCGTAATGGTTGAGGATCACAGATCTAAACCACCATCTTTTCACGGTCATGGTATGATTTTAAGCTGGAAAAAGTATATATATATATATATATATATATATATATATATATATATATATATATATATATATATATATAAGATCTAAGATAGAAATGACCTCACCTACTTAGAAAGTAGTCGCAAAATGGCTTTACCCTCTTACAGTCTTGACAGATGGTGATCCGGATAATTTTTACCATTAATTATGGTGAGAATAGTTCGGTCGATACCTTCGGGTGAACCACCCCCATCTCGCCATCCTCTTCCTCTGCCTGCTACTACTGCTACCACTGGTAATTTCAAATATCAATAATCTTGGCCTTATCATGTTGGGTTGATATGAAACTTAATGCAGATCTTCGGGTAAACCATCCTCATTTACCCCTGCTACTTCTACCACGAATTGTGCGTGCATCGTTGAACTTATTGTTCATGTTTTCACATGATGTACTCGTTAATCCCAATGGAAAAAATCACATATATATTCGGATAGAGATTGGCTTTATTTAGAGAAAAAAAAACCCACTGAATTTATTTATCGGGAAGAGTGCATTATTTGGAACGTTGGATAGGAAATTTTTTTTCAGTAAAGTTTCAACACCACAGAGGAAGAGTTCAGGGTTACGGACTGTGAACCAAGAAAATCAAACGATCCATTATTAGAGTAGATTTGGGTGAGTCAGTCTGAAGGGTTAGGAATAACCCAAGCTGATTTGTCAGAAAAATATTTGTTAATACTCGTCACAAAAATTCTATTCAGCTCAAATGGTGACACATCATGGATCTTGTGGTTTTCGCAGAACTAATGACGTAATTTCAGATTTAAAGCCGAAAACTTACGAATAAAAGATTCCGAAATTCGGCGTTCTGTCATCATTTGTTCTCTTATCGATCGACATATTTTGCTTATTGGTGCAGAAAAAGTCGAAAGGCCAAATCTGAATGGTGGATTAGAGGGAAAGGGACACAGTTGGTGAGCATCCATGAAAAGCTGACCCTGTCCCAACTCCTATATACGTTGAGATGGAATGCAGCCAGTATGGAGGTACAACCGTGATTAGTGTTTCTTTTTTTCTTTCTTCTCCGACGGCAATTTCTTGTGTCACTATATGAAACCATTAAAGTGAACAGAAATTTTGACGTATTTCTCTAAATACTACCTGTAATATCACGACTTCATGATTACATACCCCCCCCCCAATAAACAACAACTCCATGCCGTGGAACAGATACTACACTGTAATCCAAACCAAAAAGGCATGAAAAAATGAGTGGCTGAGTACCTTTTTAATCGCACTCCCACGGCGAGCGAAATGTGACACAAGGTCAGGTTTAACGTGGGATGGAACACCCTCAAAAATAACAATCGAACCACAAAAATACTTGATGAAAAACAACTGCAGTGGCAAGCTGGCTTCAGTAGAAGCTACTCGATCATGGACCATCTGCATTTGATAAATCAGCTGAAAGAAAAAGCAGCAGAATACAAAATGCCGCTCGCTGTAGAATTTGTCGACTTCAAAAAGGCCTTCAACTCAGTGGAAATTCCTATTCTCATGAAGGCCATCACTCTACAAGGTGTAGACCCCGCATACGTAAGAGTGCTGCAAAATATATACAATCACAGCAGCTCCTTCATTTGGCCGCATAAAGACTCGGAGCCATTACAGCTCGTAAAAGGGGTAAGACTAGAAGAAATCAGCTGATCCAAACAGCCTGCCTCCGGATGATCTTCTGAAACCTAGACTTGGAAAATGAAGGACTCAAGATAGACGGCGAATATCAGAGCAAACTCAGATTTGCAGACGACATCACCCTTTTTGCAGAAAACCTATAGCCTCCAACTAATGCTAGATGAAATAAATGAAGAAAGCAAAAGAGTCGGTCTACACATGAATTTTAGCAAGACCATGTGCGACAATCACATTGGAAATAAGAACACGAAGATCAAAATCAAAGACGCCGAACTGGACAAAGTAGACCATTACATCTACCAAGGACAATGAATCTCTATGAAACCTTCAAAAGAAGAAGAAATCAAGCGAAGAAATTTACTCTAATCTCATCCAAATGATCCGTGTTGTTTCCTTCAAATTGCACAAGAATGTAAAAATCGAATGAACGAATAAATAAATAAATGAAAAGAAAAATATATTGTGTTAAAAAAAAAAAGAAGTGTGGTGAAAGGTGAAGAAAACAACAGATTCAACAATTAAGGATGGCAAGCCTTTGGCAGAGCAAGCTCAACTTTCAAAAACAAGAAGATCCCATTAATCCTGAAAACAAGAGTTTACAACCAATGCATCCTCCCGGTAGTCACTTATGGAGCTGAAACATTGGACCTAAATAAGAGACAGACCCACAAACTGAGAACCATGCAACGTGCAAACGAAAGAATGATACAATACTAGAATCTACATTTTTCTGCCCTTTCGGCATGGGTTAAAGCGTAGTATCTCTTCACAGCGTAGTCTGAGGCGCCGGTACTGACGCTTGCCTGTCGAATGGGTCGGAGATTGTGTTATAGTGAGCATCAAAGACCGAGTGCGCCGGTGCCATGCGTCAGCAAATGAGGTTATACTGAGGCTACACACTGCTGCGCGCATTGGGAGCCTTTCGACTCGTCCTTGGGCTCTTCCACTATTACTCAGTCCAGCAGCGGGGGATCAGTTGCCTCAGGGCAGCACTGTCCCATTGCACTTAAAGTGACAGGTTGGGATTGTCCTGACGCTTTGGTGACTGCGGTTGCTTTAAAAAAAAACTCTGACCTCGTGTCACACTTTGCTCTGGTGGGAAAGTAAATAAATAGATGCTTTCGTGACTGCAGTTACTTTAGCAACCAAAGTCGCATCGGCTAGAGCTATTTTTGAAGGGTTGCTCCTTTTCCCCCCAAGTAAAGCCTTGAGCTTGTGTCGCATTTTGTTCTGGTAGGAGAGTAAACAAATAGAGCGTAGTATCTGTTCCACAGCAAAGCCTGAGGAGCTGGTACTGATGCTTGCCTGCCGAATGGGCCGGAGTTTTGTGGTGTGCATCAAAGATCGAGTGTGCAGGTGCAATGCATTATCCAATGAGAGGATACTGAGGCTGTGCATTGCTAAGTGTATTGGGAACCTGTGGGTTCTCTTTCTTCAGCACAGTTGCAGGGAAGCAGTTCGCCCCGGTTGCCTTTGCAACCCCAGTCGCATCGGCTGGAGCTATTTTTTGATGGGGTGCTCCATTTCCCCACGTTAAGCTTGACTTTGTGTCGCATTTCGCTCCAGTGAGAGTACAGATAAATGAAACCCCAGGGCAGCACTGTCCCATTGTACTTAAAGGGACTGGTTAGCCTTGTTCCTACGCTTTCATGACCTCGGTTGTTCCAGTAATCACGATTGCTTTAGCGACCACGGTTGTGTCGGCTGGAGCAATTTTTCCCACATCAAACCTGACTTTGTCTCGCCCTTGTGGGAGCACGAGTAAAGTGATCCACGCATTTTTTGGTATGGATTAAAGCGTAGTACCTGTTCCACGGCATAGTGCGAGGCGCTTGTAATTTTTCTTCTCCAAAATCTTACACTCAAAACCACCTTTCAACCTGCACAGGCTTGGGATCTATAACCATCTTCCCGGGAGTTTGGGACAGGCGCTTGAAAATTCAATTTCATTTTGTTTTTTCCAAATTGATTTTGTTGAATTAGGGGCGTCCTATATCCCGATGGGTTTTAGATACCACGTAATACGTCAAATTTGTAGCTGAATGACATCTGACTCTTCAATGTTTGCCGACCTATACTATAGACAATCTTTTTAGGAAAAACAAAAACAAAGCAACAACAACAACAACAACAACAACAACAATAACAACAACAACAACAACACACACACACACACACACACACACACACACACACACACACACACACACACACGAAGAGAGCACCCTCATGGAGTTATGAACTACATAGAAGGCAGAACTGTGAGGTGAGGGTCGGTACTGCATTGATACGCATAAGCGTGAGTCAATCACGAAAAACTGTATTAAATTTAATTTATGGTAGGTTAGAGAAAGTTTAAATTTATCTCACTGCTTGAATGAACCTTTCATAAATGTTTCGAGAGGTTTTACAAAGCGCACTTTCTATGCGCAGTAGTTATTATTATCATTATCATCATTATTATTATTATGATTATTATTATTGTTATTTCTATTATTAAAGCGCAGTTGACAAGTTATTTGGGGGTTTTGTTCGTCATCAACCAGTTGGTTTGATTTTTCATTGAGTACGCATAAAAAGAAAATTACAAAATTTTGTACTTATAATGATAGTAATCCCAGCAAGAATCAATAATATTTACAATAATTATAAAAACAACAACAATAAAAAATAATTCGGTTATTCAGAAAATGTCACCAACTGCTGATGCTGTGCGTGCGAAACAAGATAAATCCGCAACAGGGGATTGTGATGAACTTTGGCCTCAGGTCTTGGTTAACTTCGTGTCTCGTCGCTTCATTCACAACTTCGACATGTCTGAGTTGTTGTTAGTAAAAGCAGCTGCCTTGGATTTTTGCATCCAGTGGACCTGTTGGGCGGTAGCAGCCTGTTTGAAAACAGAAAAGTTTTATGATTTAGCAGGTAAAGAAATTATCTTATTAATATCTTTCAGTGTTTCAAGTTATAAGTCGTATCGAGTTGTTTGCGGTGTAGTCTTTGCTTTGACGTACATAAACCCATAGCGGTGTTTTAACCAGCACACAAGGTACTAAGAAGTTATTCACAGGCCCCAGCAAACATTTTTCATGAAAGAGTATTACTGAATAATATATTCATTTGATATTAAGGTAATAATGAAATTAAAAGGCTGTGTTTTCGCCGGAAAACAGGGCTCCCAACGCACCTAACTGACGTTTTAATGAAGAAGAAAAGACGAGCTTTTAATTTCATTATTGCGATAATCTATGATGAATTCATTGTTTAGTTATTCTTTTTATTAAAACTATACTTTTTGGAGCCTTTGTATGATATTTTGAGTCTTTACATACGGTTTGAACATCGCTAGGTTTATGTACGTCAAAGCAAAGATTACCAGTTAGCAGTTTACGATCGTTTTTGAATTGTGAGTAATTTAGTTTTCTTTTGTATTGTTGCAGATTTTTCATAACTAGTTTTCTGCTTTTTAATACAATGTGATTTTTTTTTCTTTTTATTGGGTAAAAACGACATTTCTGATTATGACTATGATGGTCCCTTTTCGGGATAAGCTTCTTTATTATTTTTGAAAAGGTTTCATTAAAACATGATGTGCAGATAAAGCTCAAGGGTGAACTTCATCTCCAGCGATTTTCGAAATAGTTTTTCTTGACGGGTCAAACACTTACTGCTCAATAAATGTATTTTCTTTTGAATTTTTTTTTATATAGCAAGAAGTAAGATTTTCGTTTTCGTAAGTTGAATTATTGACTATTGTGCTATGAATCGTTTTTGTTCATTAAATTACCTTCACCGTAACGATTAATTTATTTTTTGTTTTTCCAGATACATTATTCATTCACATAAGAAAACGGGCTTCAATGTATGCTGATTGTATAATTAACGAAAACAACAGAAAATAATGCCAATATTTTTAGAAATCAATGCACATGAATGTTGATGTTTCATTTACATTTACACTATTTTAAAAAATATTATCGGTTCTTTTAGGGTTACATAACTAATTTTCATCTTTTATTTTCCGCTAATCTTTCAACTTACACATACTTATCGTTCGTCGATCTGTCAACTTACTTATGATACTAAGATTTCGGTGATATAACCAAGTTTTATATGAGTTTGACTTCTTTTGTTTTCGTTAGGTGTCAGTTTACACAAGTGGGTCAACGGAGTCCGCTGAGAGCCCTGCAAAGAAATCAAGGGAAGCTACTCCCACTTGATAAAGTGTGAAAAAGTCCCCAGCACCTTCTATTCAAAATAGAAATTGAAGAAAACCCATTTTGTGCTGAAAACTTTTGCACACACCCCAATTTTCAGAAAATATCGGCATCGATCCAAATGTTGTCACTGTGTATATACATGAACACTATTGAAAGGCAACCCGATTAAAAGTCCTGCATCACCGAAACAATGAACATATAGGACACGTTGAATAAAGGCTCACACAGCACGTACAAGAATTTGCTTTTCTATGAGTTTTTACTGACTATTTCTCCATCTACTGTAAAAATGAGGGCGCTGGAGAATTTTTGCATATATCTGAAAGCATAACGAATAAATACATAAAATACACTATGTTATGTAATTCACTAAATCGAGGTAGCCTCCCGTCTTGTGTTGTCTTAACCGATAGAAAACAATTCCTAAAACCCTAGAAACTATTCTTCTAAATATTGATCTGAAGGAAGGATGGATTGGAAGTCATATAAAAATCTTCCACTGGAAACTTAGACACGAGTACAGTTTTTGACAGAAACTTTTGATGATACGTAGTACATATTTTTCAAAAATGAGTTTTTCATCGGAAATTTTTGCGCACGCACGATGTTGTGAAAAAAAAAAATCTAGTTTCTCACTCACTGGAAACCTTTGCACATACCTGATATTATATATATATATATATAAAAATAGTTTCTGAAGAGTTAATTTTTCGTCGAGTTTTTGCTGATAACTTGAATGAATTTAATTTTTAGATTATACTTTATTATCCATTGTAACAGTAATAAATAACAATAGATTTAAATGTTAAAAAATAATATAAAAATTATACAAATAAATTAACGATAATAGTAGTATAGATAGATAAAAACATCAAATTAAGTAAAGATTCGGTTTTTGCATTCAATGGTGTTCCCGTTAATATTATCTATTATGCTTTCCATCCTTCGTAGTTAACTTTCGGCGATGACGTCACGAAATTAGGGTAACCGCAACATCTTACGGAAGATCTCCACATTATTAGTTAATCAGTCAATGGGGGCCGGGGGTCAGTTTTTACGGTGTATATTTTTGATGTAAGGTTATGGCAAAAAAGGGGAGAGAGAGAGGGAGAAAAAAAAAAAAAAAAAAAAATAATGGGTGAGAGAGATTCCCAACCCCAGGGGCCACGGACCTTCGAGCAAGCACAAGCCATAAGAAAGTTTTAAATTGAAAATAGGAAAATATTGCTGTTGCGTTGACGAAAGACGAACGGATACCACACATTGATCTTGAACTAAATACCCTAAATTTGAACTCTCAAAGGAGATATTTTATAGATCCCAGTATCAAAACCACTGCCTTACACGCATAATTGAATATGTTCTCTTTCAGGACCATTTTCAGAAGAATAGAAATAGCCATTATTCATGGCATGTTTGTGTGCGCATACTGCATGGTTGGCCTAAAAGTATTACCTGGAAACTTATTAATTGTAAGCATTCCAGCTTTAAACAAACTGTCATTATTGTTGTTTATTTGCAGGTTCAACCACATTTTTCCTGTTATCATTCCTCAGTCTCCACTGGGGTGATACTTTCTACCTTCGTCAAAAGATTCAAACTGGACTCGTCTGTATCTGGGCAACTAGGTATGTCAATTTTGCTCATAGCTTTTTGTTAACAGATCAGTGGATGATCTGCCAGAAAATGTATTTGCACAAATTTAATAATTCGAGAAAAAAAAAAGAATAAAACTCAATTTAAATCTTAACCTATTCTGTATCTAAACTCATCCATATTAAATCAGAAAAAATGTCACTGCTGTACCGATTAGTTATTGCTTAAGCAAAAATGAGGCATCATTTTGTCCATCTAGCTTTGATTTTCTATTCACATGATCATTGTGTTGGGTGGCAAGTTCCAGTTGTTGTCCGTTTTTTTTAAAGCCAGGTAACAGGTATAAAACTTATCAAGAATAATCATTTATTTCCAGCTTGCGGGAATATTTTGGAAAATGAGAAATACAAGTAATTTGGTTTGGAAAAGAAATAATGGTTAGCTTTGTCAGGATCTGAACCCAGAGATTTCACAGCAAGTATCGAATCTGAATTTGGCCACAAAAACAGAGCGGCTCTGCGTTACAAAATTGATATTTTTTAATATTTCTTGTATCATATTTCTTATATATACATAAATATACACTTGCAATTATTCAGGTTTGTTGGCCATGTCTTGCATTCTATATCACCTGTTCCGAATGGCACTTCCTTTTTGTCTTGTCTCTGTTGTTACTACGGCTGAATATTGGGATAGGAATGGGAATTTTGATTAATATTTCAATGGTGTCAGCTCCATGATCATGAAGTGGGTCATAGTATCTTTTGTATTGTAGATTCCTTGAATATAGACGTTTTTGATAACAATAAGCAGTAATATTGGATTCTCTCTTCTCTATCCCTAATAGTGCTGACAGATTTACTGATCAGACCGAACATAGGCAATTTGATATTTTTTATGTAACGGGACCCCCGAGCTGGTCTCCGCAGCCTTTGCCAGTCGGTGAAGTGCGATGCTGGTCAGGCCGTAGTCGGGTGGTCACTGTATCTCAGCCTCAAGTCACCCTTACATTGCCTACATTGTGTCCAGATCCGAGGGGGTGTGACTACCGATTGAAAGACTCTGTGGCACTTGAACAAAGACCCCGGGAGGGGTCACAAGTTGAAAAGGAACAATCAACGCAGAGTGTAGACATGCAACAAGATTTATGTCAGTATTATTAAAGGTTGACTTGTCAAAACATACACTGACGTGGGTGAGGACACTATGGGATGACTATCAGTCTGTCTTTCACATTATCTACTTGATATCTTTTGGTATGTTTGTTGGTATCCATGATTTTTCCTTTGGAAATATGCGTAGGCGATACATGGGGCTAGATCCTCTGGCAATCAATTTACCTACCCAGAAACTAGAGATATTTTTGTAACAAAAGCAATTAATAATCAAACATCTATAATCTATCCAGGCTTTGCTTGCCCGACACTTTACTACAAAAATATTTTCCCAACTTGGAGGTATTAAACCTCTCAAACAATGGCTATCAATCATACATCTGTATTCTATCCAGGCCTCACTCGTCTGACACTTAGTGCATTAGTATTTTCCCATCTCAGGGTTCAATATTGACTGCTTTACAGTTTTTGATTTTTATCTGTTCCACGTCCATCTGATTTCTCTTGGAAACCCGTTTTGGTAAGCGTTCTTTTTTTGTAAGTGCACTCAAACTCACCAGGTTATCTTATTTCCATTTTCAGATTTTTCCAATTAACCTTTCATTTTCATTCTGTCATTTTTCTAATTAACCCTTCCATCCCATAGTGTCACATTTACACAAGGCTGCTCTCTATTGCATTGTTATAAACTGTTGACCAAAACTTTCAACGTAGGTTTTTTTCAGTTCTTAAGCATATCTGGCTGGCCAGCTGTACATGTATTAATCCTGGGTACAAGCTGCACTGATTGAGCTAGAGGGCTGAAACTTCAAACATTTATTCATTGCTTTGTGGGCCACATAAAACATTTGTCATTCTTATTTGGGCCAAACATTTTCTTAAAAAATGTAAATCGTCTTACAGAAAGTGTACTTAATCTCTATTTTAAACAAACATGAATAACAATTATTATATGATTGATCTTTGAAGTCAGAGCAATGGTAATTTTACAACATAAATTATAAAATTGATTTTCCGAGAAAAATTACATTAGATTTTAGATAAATGCTTAGATTGGCTGTGGGCCACAAAAATAGTTGCTGTGGGACAAATCTAGCCCGTAGGCCTATGATTGCTCATATGTGACATAGACAGTATCATCCTAAAATTACTTGAGATTTGTGGCTCTATGATTATTATTGCACTATTAATTTTTTGCGTGCAGATTCATTTTGCTCTCTCCCTAACAACATTATTATCATCAGGGTGAAGGAGGGGGATGTTTGGATCTAATCTCTTTCTGAAATGTTTTCACTTACGGAGTTAAATCTAATCTAAAATGTATGTTGTGTATTGTTTTAGGCTGGGCTCTTACCTCTTTTCTCGTATAATGTCTGATGGTTTTGACCATCGGTTTGACAGAGTTCGAGACCAACCGTTGAAATTTCTCGTTTATTGGACAATCCAAGGTAAGCTGCCCCTTTGAAGAAAAGGATTTTCTCTTTTGTCTCAGTATAATTTTCAATAAAAGTAACGAGAGCTGTGAATCATATCAGCAAAAAAATTGCCTTTTACTTGTAAATGATGATCTATAGGAATGGTTTTGAAACTCTGAAAAGTCAAAAAGCCTTTCTATAAAGAAAATATTCTGGCAGATCCCTATTTTTAAGCTTTTAGTTTTTCAGGACTAAATAATGAATCACAATGAAGTAACTTGAAAAAAATTCTTTTTTCTTGATAGCTGTGCAATGGATGATCTTGTTTTGCATTTGCTATGTCAGGTACGGAGAGAACACTGCTGTGAACCCCCGAGCATTATATGACCGATCAGTTTCAAAACCACTGATATATAAGACATGAAGTTGATCATTAAAGGGGGATAAAATGATTTCTCACCGAGTATATAATGTGGTCATATTTACTAAATCTAGTCTGGCTCAAGGAATAATGGAGGCAAACTAAGTATTGAAAGATAGTTACGCCAGTCTTCCAAACCTGCTTGTCTTAAAAAATCAGCATTCTAATTCCTAATTTTTACCTGGGTTTGAACACTAACTTCTGGTGCTGGTAGGAAATATATATAACTATCAGATCAACCAACCAGTCCATAGATATTCATTGAGCATAGCTCAGCCTGGTAGGGAACTACAAAGGTGGAGCATCCCGTGAGAATCGAACTCACTACATTAGTGAATAAATTAGAAAGTCTAGCTCGTTGACCATTGCTCTACACCAGTCACTCAATCTCGTAAAGTTCCAACTGAAATGAGAACACTTGTTGACTTGTATCTTTATGAACAGCAACGTCTTGCTTTCAGAATGCCGAATAATTTCCTATAGACAGTGTTAACCTTGTTGAATGAGAGTTGTGCCACTTGCACCTAAAGTACATAATGATATAGATGGCAGGAGAGACCAAGCTGACATGTTGGAGTATATCTTTGACTGGAGTTAACAATGGTCTTCTAATAAGAAGCCACTCTCTGCTACCATTGCTAACTCCTCTAGGATCTGCTCCAACTAGTGAGTTCGGTTTCAGTCTCTCTTGCAAACTATATACCATTATGTACTTCTGGATCTTTTTGTTTAAGGGGCATAACTCCTATTCACAAGGTTAACAGACAGAATGAAGAAAAGACAAATGTTAGTTTAGGAATTTGATTATGGATACACCTAAGGAAAGCAAAATAGTGTTCAGTGGTCCCTCCAATTTCGGGGTGCAGAAATTTGCGGACTTGATTATGAATGACTCTTTCATCAATAAAGGGAAGCTACTCTCACTAATAAATAAGCATAATAAAAAGCAACATGTTTTGAAAAAAATTGTTGTTTTTGATGATAAGTCACATAGAGTAAAATAAAATATATCCGTAAAGTTAGATGGCACAGGCAATATGTTTGTGAATCACATACACAAAAATTTATTCATTAAAATTAAAATGAATTGAACTAGCATTGGGGTAATATCTCGCTCTGTAAAAAAGTTTCTATAAAATAAAAAAGAGTAAAGAACTAAATACAGACTTAAGGGATAAATGCCCCCCAAAATACCATATGAAGTTGACAACTCCAGGACACGTGTCACCTTTTGATCTTGCCAACCCATGTATTGATTTGTAACATTGTATCACTGTCTGAAGAGTTTGAGTCGGGTAGGTGAATTGATAAAGTCTAGGGTGGCAGAGAGATAAGCTATGTAGCAGACTGCTTTTGGCACAGTATTCAAGAAGGGTTGCCAAATCAGCTATTTCTTGGCTAGATTTGGCTGATTTTTCTCCCAATTAGTCAATAGATATTACAGACAGTAGAATATGTCTCTATGCAAGTTTCATAAATATATGGCGAGGTGTGTGAGCTGGGAGGGGTTCAAAAGTTATTCATGGAATTTCAATTTTGTGAGTAGTCTACCCCCCACCCTTTGAGGGACTACTGTATCTGCTGAATTATTATTATAATAAAAAAACAAGGATCAGGTTTCAACTTGAAAATTTTCAAGTTATCATTGTGATTTTTTGATGTTGAAAAAGTATGAAGTTTTTCAAATTATCTATCTGTACAGATCAGTTGAAGGCATTCCTATCTAGATTAACTAATGCAACTACAATTTGAAATCCTTGGCTCTTTGCGATAAAAAAAATGATCTGAAACATAATTGGAAAAAAAATTATGTGGCAGGTTGATTGAACAAAACTTTTGGTTTGATTTCACTTTGTTAAAAAAACTGATTACATCCAAGTCAGAGAAATCATCACAAGTTACTGGTTCTTGTTATGGGCAAATTGTATTGGACACGTTGGTTCTTCTACAAAGTTAAATAATACCTTGAAGGGTAACTGTATGGGAATTCCAGGTGCCTTAAGCAGTTGGTGATCATGTAAGATGCTTCCTGTAACAATCCTGTTAATCCTCCCAAGTAAGAGACTGATATTTACGCTCAATAATGCAAAGCCTCTCTCATCCCCTGACCCTCTGACTGGCTCGGCTATGAGCATCAAAAAATGCATGAACTGATTCTCGTTGATCAGGGAACAATGAACTGAAATGATCGGCTAGAGAATATTCAGCTATTGTCTGAATTTCTTAGTTGAAACATTATTATTATCAATTTTTTAATTACATTGTCAGTACTAATACAAGAGTTGGGTCCAAATGCCTGAGAAAAAAGTTATTCCCCTTGAATTTTGCGGCCTGAATAAAGGTTACGATAAAACTTATATTTCATGTTTGTTTTGAAACTAAGAAAAAAAATCTTTGATCCATAAAACCTTCAGCTTACATAGATTTTGCAAGCATTAAAAAAAAAAATGATAATAATAAAAAGCAAAAATGTAAACGAGTCTGAACGTGAAGTTTTATTGTAACCTTTATTTATTGCTTTTTCATTTTTTAACTGACTTGAATAAAAAGTTATGACGGAACTTTAAAAATATGCGTACCTCTCCACTATGCAAGACAAATTGCAATAAAACTCACAAAAGCCTATATACAGTTTCTAAAATGGAAGAATATATCTTTGAAAAGGTATAATTGAAATTTTTTATCACTAACTACAGGACGCCCGTCTGTATGTATCAAGTTGGCAATTATCTCAGCGGGTGAGAGAATGTCAGCTTTGCGGTTAATCTTTCATGAATAAAAGTTACTATAAAAAAAGCGAGTAAAAAAAAAAAAAGAAAGAAATCAAGACTCAATTTTTTGCCATCTATAGATTTATTCATCTTTCCTTCCATTCATCTGTTTAAAGCTTTCAAAATCTACTTGATGTCTCTCGGGCATAAAAACATTACCATGATAACATTTTTTTAATGTTTGTTTTCAGGATAAGAATAAAAATTCTTCTGTGCATAAAAAAATTTGCTTACGTAGATTTTGAAAGCTTTAAACGAAATTGGGGAAGTGAATAACCAGCTTGAATAAAAGTTATGATCCACGTACACTAGTGTGTTTATGCTTGAAAAATAAAATGAAAAAGCAACTAAAATTTGAGTTGAAGATAAAAAGTAGTCATAAAAATTAATGATTTATAATACTTTATTGAATGAAATCTAATGAAATATATCTTTATTCGACAACCAGTTATGTCACTCAGGCCCAGATTATGTTTTCGTGGGTGTCTTCTCCATATCAAGAAAAAATTTTCAAAATAAAAATTTCCCAAGGGATTATTTACGTCTAATACTGGCCTTGGTGTGTGTGTATGTGTGTGTGTGATGATTTAGGGAGAAATTTTTTTTTGTTTCTTTTCGTTAGACCCCTCTCTTGTATCAGAATCAAATTTTCTTCCTAATTTTTGTTGCTTGTTGTCACATCAGATTAGACATGGTAGAATAAATGTTATTTTTATTTTGAGTAAAGGGGGATAAATCATCGCTAATGTTGATCCAGTACAATGACATGACATGATATGATTGTACAGTGATAGACTCTCTCATCACCACTTGTTGGAGCAAAATTAATTGTTTTAAAACATGTATGGCTTCCAATGGTTCATCATGAGAGAATCTGAAGCCAACATTGCAAATAAAAGAGAAAATTAGTGGAGAATCATTATCGATCAAAGAGTTGTTTCGACAAAAGTTGTGAACTTATTCTTCATGTTGCTTATATTACTATAACATAAGCAACATGAAACAATTTTACTTTTTTTTTCTGTACAAACTTAACACATGAAGGAGACTGTAGAATGGAACAACATACATTGTGGTTACTCCATAAAGCCACACAAACTACGAGTTCCATTGTCTGAACAACTTTTGGAAAGGAAGATAGTTGCTTTGACAAACGGCTAAGAGATCTAGAGTTAGGGTCTAGAAATGACACAATGAATCTATTTGTGTGATCCAATTTGTTGATGGGTCTTTACCAATATATTGTTGATTCTGAAATGTTGTAAGACAAAGAAGCAACTATTGTTAATTTGTATGAGAAATTTTTTTCTGCAATCCCAGACCCCCCAAATAAATGATGCCCGCCTCCCTTGATATCAAGGTCTGCCATTTGCTGTGGAAGACTCAAAATAGGACAGTTTGTTTGACCACTGAGCCTCACCCATTTTCCTATCATGCCCTTCTTTGTAGGTATTTGAAACTCCCTGCAACCTTGCCCTTGAACTATGTGGCCTTTCAAAATTGAAGTCACACTTTTTTGCCATCATTGTAGCACTGACAGTCATGAGAATCCCACGTAAGATTATTTTTTAGGTCTGG
Organism: Thysanoteuthis rhombus; assembly: GCA_963457665.1. NCBI lineage: Eukaryota > Metazoa > Mollusca > Cephalopoda > Oegopsida > Thysanoteuthidae > Thysanoteuthis > Thysanoteuthis major. Next base: position 12,336,494 of record OY735211.1, on the reverse strand, counting down.
GAATGCTCAAATACTCATCCCATCTAAATTGCCATTGCTTTAAATCATTTCAGCTTACAAAATGTTTCATAGAAATGCTATTTTTTTCAGATAGTGGGGGAAACCTGTCTTGGAAAAATTGACTAAATTCATTCTTTTAGTAAATTGTATTAGTTTGTTAAAAAGAAATGGTGTTCATATAGGAGCTGGTTTACCCAGGCTGTCAAAAATAAGGGCATGTATGAAACATATGGGTGCATATGACATTTTTCATATGAAGATAATAGAGATTTGCTAAGCAGTGAATTGTGTTGTTGACCACAAACAAATTTTAATTATTTTTTGTTTTTACTTTTATTATCTTTTCTATTTTCATATTCTTTAAATTCAGCATTTTTATTATGTTGTTAGAATATGCATGAAATTCCATTTTTTCATATTTTGGATCGCTTAGCATGACTGAAGATATCTGCACATTGTTAATTATGTGTGTGGATATAAGTATATTAAATGAAAAAGATCAAACCACAAAAAACAAGTGATGGAAAAAATGTTCAATCAAAGTAGGCTAAATCTGATTGTTACACATTGGCAAAAATGTGTTCAATGTCATTTATGCCTGAACTGTAAATATTTTTCTTGAGCCAATAAATTCTTGAAAAACTTATTTTGCCATTGTTGAAGGATCGCTTCTTTCTTGAAGGTCCATTATCTTCTTGTCACCAAAACCTCTGGAGCCAAAATCTGAACCCTGCGAAGAGGAACAGATTCTTGGCCAAATGTTTGGTTTATGTTTTGTGCAGTTTCAGTGGCTTTTTATCCAATTTTTGAGTCTAAGAAAAACCTAGCGAGAGTCATCTTTGTCCATTTTGTGGACAGATTAATATTTCCCAACTTGTAAACAGTAGAGAATTAGAAATTATGGAGTGATGATTATTCTATAAAATAGTTTATAACAATCAACAAGTACCAAATCATATGAATGTAGAAGAAAACACCATTATTTTTTGGACAATGAAGATAGATTTTTTTTTTTCTAGTACAAAAGTTTTGATCTCATTGACTGACTGACAAATTGATATCCAAACGCCTCACACAATCCCCACAAAGCATTCACTCCCATTCCAAATTATTAGATGTTACTCAAGTGACATATTATTATTACATCAACAGAATATAGGGATCTATTTTGTCAGAATAAAAACATGCACTAATTGCAGGAATGAAATTCTATTTTACTACAATAATAGTGTAAAATGAAGGTTCTTTTAGAGGAAAGGGCTTTAAAAAAAAAAAAAGTGTTTTAAAGGCACTAAAAATTGAACTAGCACATCTATGGTCTGACTTTTGTAGCTAATATTCCAAATATTACATGTTACTTGGTATTCTAACCAAAATTTTGAGAAAAAGATTTTTTTAATTATTTTATCCTCTAAAATGAAAGTGCTTTTGTTTGAATGCTAGGGATCAAATATTTAGCAGACAATATTTTTTTAAAAATATATTAGTTTATCAATGCTTTCAAATTGTTGTTGTGCATTCAATACTTGCTGTTGAGTGAACTATAAAATAGATTTTGACTTTGACAGGTGTCTGGGTGTTTGTCACTATACTACCAACTCTGATTTTGAACTTCAAGAAGGAAGACAAACCTCTCAGTGGAACTGATTATTTTGGTTGGACACTATGGACTGTTGGTTTTTTGCTTGAAACAGTAGCTGATTGCCAGAAAAGTTGGTTTCGGTCCAATATCTCAAATAAGGTGGGTTGAGTTTATTGTACTGTTACTCCCTTAGGTCTGTATTCGTTGCAATTATATCAATCAGATGGAACCTTATCCACCAAAATCCAAGATTCAAATGTATAATATTATACCAGGACCATTTATTGTCCATCTTAACATAAACTCAATTTGTGACTGTATGGATTATATAAGTCCCACAAAACCCATAATTTTATAGATTAGAACATGAACATCAAGTGTAAACACCTATGGGGTGGTAGTCCTGATTTCAGTTCTGTAGATACCTCATTTAAAAAAGAGGCTAATAGTGGAACTCTTTAAATAAGGAGTTGTAATTTTGTCTGGTCACTTCCATTATATCAGCCTCTTAAAGTTTTGGGAGTTTAAAGACTTCAAACATTTAATAGGATAAATTTATTCAAGATACCAGTCGAGGGATTTCAACTGGGGTATTGTGATGTTGATGTTTGCTACGATTTGCGGTGATTGCTTGATTAGTGTCACTCATCTCTAATCACTTTGAAGGTAAGTGTTGCAGTATTACAAAGTGTAATTTCAAAGGTGCCAATATCACATCTACTAAATTATACTGATATTAAGGTCACCCTATATATTTTTCAAATTGATTTTATGAATTTGAGTAAAAGCTCTCAAGAAAAAATATCAACATAAATACAGTATATGATTAGTAGTTTCAGACAATAAATTCAAATTTTTGGAGTTATACTTAGTAATGCTACTACCCTTACCTTTAGGGTGGGGAATTATTACTGTTTAATTACTTTTGTTGAATGAACCTAAAGCAAATGATCATTGTAAACTCAAAAATCTGTTTATTCCTGTTAAATGAGAATTCTCAACTGGCATCTTGAATAGATTAATCCTATTTAAATTTGTCAAGTTCTCAAACTCCTGAATCTTTGGTTGGTTGGTATTAAGATTAAAAAGAAGAAAAAAAACCCCAGGTACATTAACTCTAGAATTGACTTGAGCATTAGGAGTTGGCCAAATTTAGCTCCCAAGACGGTACTTAAAAATGATTCTTCTTCCTTGTTTGATAATCATCAATCATCTCAGAAAATATCATTCAAAGTTGCTGCTAAGAGATTTACTTTAGTGGATGATATAAATTTATAAAAGTAGCAACAGCAACAACAAAATGAAATTGTACTTTGAGAACATTAAATTTGGTTGATGAACTCAAATCATTTTTTAATTTTCATAAAAAATTTGGCAAATTCTTGTGAGCAATTTATGTGTAATGAAGCACATCAAAAAGGTCAATTTTTTTCCTCAATCTGTTACTAAAGATTTAAATGTCACTCTCCACTCACCGGTGCAGAAATCTATTTGAACTGCAACCTATGGAAACCAGACCTACTATCCCCCCTACCCCCACCAACCATAATTTCTTCATTTGAACCAGACTCAGTATTCCCAACATATACTCCATGAATCAGACATACTACTCTGCTTCACCTTTTATTTGAATTGATTTCTCATTTTTTTTGTAATTTTTTAAAGGGTAAATTCATTCGAAGCGGACTTTGGAGTATTTCCAGGCATCCAAATTACTTTGGTGAGATCCTTCTTTGGTTTGGTCTGTTCATATCTGGTTCCAGTGTGATGGAAGGCAAAGAATACCTGAGTGTCTTGTCTCCTGCCTTTGTTGCCTTCCTCCTCATCAGAGTCTCCGGTATCCCATTGTTAGAGAGATCTGCTTTCAAGAGATGGGGCACCAGTCCTGCATATGCGGAATATGTGCAGTCAACTGCCGTCCTCATCCCATTTATCTGGTGAATGATGCTTCAGAGGATGCCAAGTTGCATTAAAAAATGGTTATTGGAAGTCTTTCCTCTGTAGAACAAATGAGACAAGAAAGGAATCAATCAACTTAAGGGAGTTTTAACATGGAACATTTTGGTTCAAATCAAATGTTTTTTTGTTTTCTTTTAATCTCTAATTCATGATCTTAAAAGTTTGAATTCACACAGTAAACTTATAAAATTCTCATCACTCAGAACAAACTTTTGCCAGAAAGGGATATTCTGGTGGAAATCCTAAAGCATTTTTTATCTCTATTTTTGTTATAAATATTAAACAAACATTTCAGTTTGAAGAGAGCAGTATCTTTTTAAGCAAAAAAATGTCTATTTTTGGGAATAGTTTTAGATGTTTCATTCTAGAATAAATAAAATCAAAATATATTTTATTTTCATAAGATATATGAAAATTATATTAAGAACTAAAGCAAAGAGTTAACAATATTGCAATTATCTGAAAATTGACCTTCATATCCTTGCAATAAAACTCAACTGTTTCAATCTTTCCCGCAAATATTTTGAATATTCCAACACTGAGAACCAGACATTGTCAACATTTTTTTAACAATGAAATGATTTTCAGACTTGTATGTCCAATCTCAGGAGGTATCTATTGTAGATTATATTTTAGATCAAGTTTTGTAAGCCACAATCTGATGCGTCCAAGGCTTATAGAAAAAAAAAAAGTATATTATATACTTCTTTTTCTAATGTATTTTGCCCTCACACAAAAGACCATTTGTTGACATGAAACTATTTAATAGGCCTTATCTTTCACAAATTATTCGCCAAAATTCAAACATGATCAAGTTAAAAGAAAAAAAACCCAGAAAATAGTAAAAAAGATGAATAAAATTCAAGATGAAAACTATTTTTCTGAGTGATGGGATTAAGATGACTTCTGCTAATTCTAGATGTGCTAGTATCTATAGCAGCAATCGCCTTCACCAACTGACAATCTGACTAATCTCCACAAAGCATTCCCTTTCAATTCTTTAAAAGAAGTTCTTTTATTTGATGTTGCATAAGTGAGGAAGTTGAAAGAAAGAATGATGTCACTGTAATTCCAACAGATAGTTAACATAAATATGTTGATATGCAATGTTTAAAGAAAATTTCAATGTTTATTTCCTTAACATTTCAATAAAACAATTTTACTTCAAAAAAGGCAATATTTTTTCAATTATGTAATATTCAAGTAAAAAAAATGTTGAAGATTAAAGTCACATTTAACTTATAATGTATAATTCTGGAGAATTTAGAGGTTTTCTGGGTGTTTTAAGATGTCTTTTGATTTAATTTTAGTTGTAAACTTGAAAATAAAGTGGGCAACACAGCCCTTGCTAGATCTTCACACAAGAGAAGAACTAGCATATCTATGGTCTGACTTTCAGGCTTGTTCTATTGTCTTCCAAAGGTTGAAAAGGTGTTTTAACCATTTTCCTTCTATACATCAATTATAATCCATTCCACCGCCATTTAATGTTGGTTCTCACAAGACCCAATCATTTATTTTCTATAAGCTCTCTGTGAAAATGTTGACATATTCATCATGAATAAAGGGACAAAATTAACTCTAGTCTTCATTGTGTCACTGCACTGAAAATTTGCCAGTTTGTAATATGCAGCAGTGATGGGGTTAGTCATCATTTTTTTTTAAATTTTAATTTTTTCTTTCTAAAATTGATTTTTGGAAATGTAAGGCCAATTAATTTTGTTTCATAACTTTTTAAAATAATTCAGATGGAATTCAGTGAATGGGTATAGGTAGATTTGAAATTTTGTTGAAATCTTATGACAATAAATTATTTTTCACATCACAAGTCTTTTATTATTCCCTCATATATAATGTGTGTGTGTGTATGTATATATATATATATATATATATATATATATATATATATATATATATATATATATACGCATGCTGGAAATAGAACAAGCTTGGCTGTGTCCTTTGTTTCATTAAAACCCCAAAAGTAAACAAAACCGAATTCATTTCTCCACTCCATAAAATACTATTACAAAACTATGTGTCTTATTTCAACTCCTCTGATTGTAGTTCCTCTAAATGAGATTTGCAAACATCAGCAAAACAAGATGGCTTGAAGTGGGAGTGAATTATTCGTCAGTTTTAGCATATGTCACTGTTATCCATGCATGACCTCACTGGTTTTTGGTCTGGTCATTGTCATTGTTTTGTTACATGGGGGGGGGGGAAGTCAAAACTCAATAGTAGAAGTTTGACAATTACTATTTCTGCTGGTTTCTAAGTTTTGAAAAAACTTTTTTTTTCTGAAGATTGTAACAGTCCAGGATTATTCTGTTTAATGCAATTCATTAGATACCACACGTTTTTCTCTGATACAAATATTCTGATTTGTCTGTGAAGGTATTTATCACCTCCCCACAAGAGCAAATTCAATATAGAGTCAGGTTTAATACTGGGTCCCTACGGGTGTATGTGTGAGTAGAGACAAAAATTGTCAAGTTATCTCGGTTTGGCCTTTTGACAATCCGCAGGCATCAGGGAGTGCCTTGACACAATACTCCTATAACTGCAATGGGAGGATACAGCCTAGGCAAACAGGTCCCCTGGAACTAAGCCCCAGGAGTGTAGCTAGGTTCCAAAGTTAGGGGTAGCAAGCACATAAAAAAGTGCCCCTTACCAAATAATTCAAAACTTATTCTACTTGCTTTTTTAAAATTTAGTAATTAAAATCAAAACACAAGGAAGATACAGTTTTAAAGGAAGCGACTACTCCCCCACTGGTGAGCACCCTTCCCTTCACCTCATCTGTGATAAACATCCTCATCTTAGAAATCACAGCATCAGATTGGAAGATAACTAGGATGCAGTTACATGGTTTAACTTGCATTTTAGGACTTCAATTAGTTTTTATTTGGTGTTCATGATTTCAATGTTTGCTCTGGAACACCATTATCCATACTTCATATAAACCAGAACTAATTAGCTAAAAAGATATTTATCTTAAAATAAATTTTTCTCGCTAAAATTATCTAAAAAAAAAGATTTGGACATTGAGGCTTCAAAATGACCATGGAGACCTTAAAAAAAAAAAAAATCACTTTTTGAAAGAACAAAAGAAAAAAAAACATTTCTAGTTGGTGCCCGATGGTGTACTCGGGCAAATTTTCATAGTTGCAGCCTCCAAAATGTGACAAGGAGTGCCTGGAAACACATACAGACAGATGAGAGATGAATCTGTAGCCCACTTGGCTGGTTGTTTTGGTGGACGGGCGGGCAATTTGTTGAGCTGCAGTAATCCGATAGCGATAAGCGCTGAATAAAAGGAACACACACACAGAGTGAACAAAGTGTCTGGGTACATTATAATACTAGCATGGTACCTGTAAAAATTTGACAAGATTATTTATGTATCGATAAATTATGGAATATTTTCAAGATACACTTCTAACCTCTCATTGGTTTTGTGCAGTACTACACACTGGATGTAAATAAAAGTAAAGACAGGCAAATGAGAAAAGCTGTTATCCGCAGCAGCCATTAGACTGTCACTTGCTGCAGCTAACTTGTAACTTAATTCCACTCAATATTCAAGCAGCATAAAAAATTGACCCAATGGATATGTTACTTGTTTACCAAGCCTCAGGTCAGGTCTTTGAGCCATGGCAGAATTTTGTCAATTTTATATATCTTTTTGATTTAGCGTGACAAACCAACAAACAAAAAAAAGTGACAACAGCAATTATAATATAAGATCGCCGCTGCAAAAAAAAATTCTAAAACTCCAGTAAAGAGGATTAGTGGAATAGCTTTTAGAGAAAAATAACATTAATCCCTATTTGATAAATATCACTTAGATGTAATATAAGCTTTAAAGTGGCTATGGGTAGATTAACTGTCAATGATATAATATACACATGGTTGCTCAGGTGTTGCAGGGATTTTTAATTGTATTCAAATCATTAACACAGGTTTATTTCCTTTTAATCTATAAAATTTCAGTGAACCTCTGTTAAACAGAATCGGTTGTGCTGGATATTGGATAAAAAGGAGAAAATCTTGGAAGATTATTCCTTAAACCATGATGCCAGAGAGAAAGGAGTCAAGGTAATCTTCAATTAGAGTTTATGCTTCTTTCGTCACCTTGTGTTTCTGCCTGACAGAAATATCATCACCATCATTCACAGCATAGTATCGTAACTGGACCACTTTCAAATTACTACTACTACAATTACTTCTCCACGTTTATAAGTTAATGGCTTCTCAGTGGAATCAGATCTCAATTAGTTTGACCTGATCTAATTAACCTGATCATAATAAATTTCATAAAAATGTTTTTTTATAATTTTATGACGTTCATGTTCAGTGAGTATACTTTGCAATATTGTATATGTATATAGTATTACCCCCTTCCATTGGCTAACTCTGATAATTGGCTAAAATTGATCCCCCCATCCTATTAGTCCATTTTAATGCGTGTAAATTGTATTTGAATCTTCTACTATTTTTCAATGCAACGTCAAGACTTATAGTGCGGAATCAGTTACAGATAAACAATAAAATCAGTGCACAATTCTATCCAATATCTGTAGAGCACTTAGTTGGTTCCTTGCTAAGATTATTCTTGAATCCTGCACTTGAAAAAAAAAGAAATCATTCTTCAGAAATATCGAAAGCATTAATGTTTGTAGAGCACCATCAAAAAAGGTGTTGAATAATGGAAAGAATAAAAACCCCGACTTGGATCTGCATGTGGAGTTCTTGTTTAGTTACAAGAAAACTTGAGTAACAAAATATACTCCATTGGATAACAATACTCACTCATGAAGGTATTTGATGTATGGCCTTGCTTGCATCTAATCCTTGAGGAGAAAGAAAAAGAAACTGATTTGTACCTTCAGAAAAGTTGATTGGATCCATAAGTTATGGGTCTTCGTGATGGTATCTCTGGAAGTGATACAGATTTTGGATCCAAGCAGAGAGAGAGGAGACTGTGTACTGTATTCCACTTGCTTGGAAGACTGAGGTTATGCAATCCTTTGACAAAACTTGAAAATGTAGAGACTGATACTCGCTCCATGTTGAACAGTATTTAACAAGATAAGGTCAGATGGTTCAAAGATGTGCTGAAGTCTGTTGCTGCCTCAGATTGGTTGGATGGTAGAAAGATGGAAAGACTGAAATCGGGATAAGCTCAACAGAAAAATAAATGCTTTTCATTTATATGTACCAGAGAGCAGTCGGACCAGTGCGGGGAGAGTAGATGCAGAATTGACACAGCCATTTTCTTCAACTAATTTGGCTATCCACATATTTTTTGTATTGCTCACTCCAGCACTTTCAAATTTTAAAAATGAGAGGTCAACCTGTCTAGGTTGACACAAAGAATTGAACATAGAATATGTTCTTTCTATGGTCAGTTCGCCTTATCATATTACACCAACGGTTCTCACAATGTGTTTTTGTTCATAGCTCTTTTTCTTGCAGCTGTAACAGAACCTCCGCAGAGTTGCCTTTTGAAGTCTCTGTTTGGTCTAGCTAACTCAGTAATGATGGCATGTGATATATACCTTACAGACACTTAATCAGTTGGATAAAGAACATTTTCAGCATATTTAATTTGGGCAAGTCAAAGAGAGGTTTAGCTTGTGTGTATTGGAAACAAACAAATAAGATTTTAAAAATATATAAATATTAGGGATATCCTGGATACAACAGTCCAATCAAAACTATTCGCTGATCTCATTCTAAATCGTCACACTTTTTGTGAGGGTACTTGGTCAGTTATAACAAAATATTAAATAAGCAGAGAAATCAAACAAACAAATACACTGCTTAATACATCATATGTAATAGTCTATATGGATAACGTAATGGTTAGCACATCTGCTTCACATGCAGAAGGTCCACGGTTTGATTTCTGGTACAAGCGAAGAGCGTGGAAATCTCTTCATCAGGAGAAATTTCCCAGTTCACTCAGCAGCTAAAAGAGTACACACCAAGCTGTGTGATTAAGGTGAAAGTATCCCTCCGGTGGACTTGCATTCTACCAAAGGGTGGGTTGGTCATAAAAACTTGTAGGAATAAACTAAACTTGAGACTTGCAAAGATCGCCGAGCGGATACATACAAACAGAAACCGGGATTTTGTCACCTGCCACCATACACCACTGGGAGTCGTCTCTTAAGGGAGGGGATACTTTACCTTACCACATCACATATGAAGGAATTGATGTAGAGAGAAAATGAATGCGATACCAAACATCTACAAGTGTTCACTGTTTAATGCATGGCTACTGACAAATACCAGTTGTAATTCTTCATTTCTGCATCAAATTATTAAAATCTTTATTAATTTTCTTTTGTTTTATCTGTATTTGAGTTGTAATAATATCAATTGTAATTCTCCATCGGTGTATTTATTTGCCCTCACAACAAGTGCGATAATTCTGGATGGGCATCTAACAACCAGATCAGTAGATTGTTTTGATTTGGACCATTGTCATTAGAATACCCCACGTTAGAAGATGGAAAAAAAACTAGAGAGCCAATCGTGTTTGTCAGTTGACACAACTGAGAAGGTTTATTACAATCCAGGTATTTCATTTTTTAAAAAGTTTTTTTTTTTTTCTTTTTTTTTTCATTACAGATTTTAGGGCAGACCTTTAGATCGGGGCATCAATTTTTTTTAGTCTAAAACACACTATGTGTTGCGGACAGATAAATATTATACTTTAGGGCTTAACAAGATGAATTGGTTTCAGATGTGCGAGTTCTGAAACTAAAATGTCAAGCAAATGAAAATTCGTTTGATTTTAATATTTGCTTCAAGTGTATTCCAGAACATTTTAATTCCAGGAAATCCGACCATCCGTTGTTTTGGACTAAAAACTCTCCGCTTTGTCCTTTCAATCAACAAGTTTCTAAAATGGTTCTGCTCTGACCAGTTTTATGAAATATCCAGTCAGTGTATTAATCTATCTATACAATGAAGTGTGACCTTTTCTGTTTGTATCTCTGTCCATAACAATGGACTCTTCCACTAGAAAGTAATTTTGCTGATAAAAATATCTCTTCCCCACCATTTGAAACAATCAATTTTCCCACTTGAACAAGTTCAGTCACTTTTTAATAAAATCTATCAAGAAATTGATAAGACGACTATTTATTCACACTAATAACAGCTTTGAAGTAGTGGACGATCAAGTCTTAAAGAGAAAGTGAAGAAACTTCAACTCCACAGAAACAGAGACAGATATTGTAACCGAAAGTATTACAGCATTATATATGTATATATATATATATATATATATATAGTGAATTTAGGAGACAATATTGGAAACTTAAATTTTTCAAGTCTTAACTCATTTTCTAACGCGAATTGCATTCCAAAACTCAAAATATATAATACGAATAATAATAAACTTATTGTTAAAATATATTGTCTGCTAAATTCACCACTATGTTGAAAAAATCCTAATCCAATCCAATTAACTATACAAGTGTGTGTATATACATACATACATACATACATATATATATATATATATATATATATATATATATATATATATATATATATACACTGACACACAACTATGTATTCAGTTTCTTTTTCTCAAAAAAAAAAAAAAATTATCTCTTGGAATTTTTGAACACAACTGAATTTTTCACAGGTAATAACTAGCTTGTAATAAGCAACTTGATATTGTCATGAAATAATTCTACTTAAACTGGTTATTGAATATTCTGTCAGACATAATGAAACATGAAACTGGCAAAAGTATTCAGTCGTAAGATTTGAATCCAACAGTAAATGTAGCCTTATGAACTGTGCTTGTTATGGTTGAGTAATCTTCTCGTACTCTTGAAATATGATGAATAGAACAGGAGAATGCAAGTCCAAACAAAGCTATCAGTGGCAAAGATGCCCCCACCCCATCAATTTCCAATTTCAATTTTTAGTTTTCCACTTATAATTATGATTACCAATAATCATAAGTCATCATTATTTCATTATCATAGTCATGAGTGTGTTACACCTTGGCCTGTATACATTCAGTTCAGTGAGGAAAATCAATAATGGGAAGAGAAAAATAACTAATAATCCTCACACCTCAATAGATTTTGTATTTTTTTTTTTTTTTGAAAAAGAAGGAAAACTAGCATTCTCACCCTTACAAGTTATGTATTTAAATTAATGTTAAACCACGTGGGTATTGTAGCTTTTACAAATGCAAGACTGCTCGAGAGAAGGTTTTTTTCTTCTGCCCTTGAAATCAGTTTCCCTCATTTTTAGGTGAGAATGTGGTAACAAGCATTGGCACTTGGGATGGAACCTCCAACCTCTTGGAAGCTGTTCTTGCCCACTGAGCCGAACCAATAAGCTTGTGTGAAGCTGAGTGTATTTTTGTTGATGACCTAATTCAAATAAAAATAATAATAATAATAAAAGCGTTGATGGTTTCCATCAGAATTACAAGACTCATCGTTAATCATTCCTGCATTTGGAGAAACAATGGTTGGGTGAATGGGAGTTGTTTGAGTGAAAGAACAAACAAAATTTGAATGCACCAACAAAAAAAATTAACAAACAAACAAAAATGACAACACCAAAACAAAAATAGGAAAGAAAAAGGAAAAAGAAAAAAAAGGTGAAAAAAAGAAAAGAAAAAAAGGGTGAAAAAAAAAGAAGGTAGACACAACCCCCATTCCTTCTTCGATCCAATATGGAAAAGGATGCCAAATGAAGGCACATAGAAGGAAAATAAATGACAAGAATCAAGATTCTGTTTGCAACAGAATGTGCTCTTTTCAAGATGTTTTTTTCTTATATCGATTGTGAGGCCAAGGTTGGTCTTGGTCAATATGGCTGCCTCGATTTGGACTCTAGGAGAAAAAGCAATTCAATGTTTGTAGACAGAAGAAGGACCTCCAGTGCTTTTATAATAAAGTATGTGGGGCATTTTTTTTTTTTTTTTTTTTCGAAACTCTGTGTGTATGTGTGTGAGTGTATGTGTATGTTTGTGGGTTATTAGCAAAAGGTCTTAAGATGCTGACTGAAAGTGCATCTCTTGGGAGAAGAGGACATCAGCTCATCGTTTTTGATATTCAAGATCTTGTCATTCGCTGAAAAGGAAAACAAAAAAAATCATCACAAAAAGTTTTACAGTGTTTTCAGATTGAATACTTGGGCAATCTTTGCAATAACAAGCTAGGTGGATGGCCATTTATGAATGGCAAAAAGTGGTTAGATTTATGAAAAAATTGGCTCTAATTGAGTAAATGCAATTTCCTATATAGGAATATTTTTTGAACTAATATTTATTTATACCATTTGGAACCTTTGTATGAGTTTTTGGAGTGTATAAAATTACCTGGAAATCAAATGTACTCAATTTTTAGCCAGGGGACTAGGGAATTAGCCGCTTTTAACCCTTCAAATTGGCTGCTCTCCCAGTCTGTTATTGCAAAGGTTGCCAAGATTTAATATTATTCATCATAAAATTGATTAAGCTGCTTTTCATAGAGAGAAAAATAAATTATCACCCACAAGATCTCTGTCATGCTTCAGCATATTGAATGCTCTATGAAAAAAGAATTAGGGAAGAATTCTGAAAATCTCTTTCCACTTGTTTAATTCACTGACAGATCTAACTATGCAGCAAATGCTTTATGCTCATTCATTTCTCTTCAAGACAAGTACAGAGTGAAAAACATGTGGACATGTGATAGAAAATAAGGTTCTGTCTATAGTTTTTGAAAAAATTCATTAACATTCAAAAGATTTTTTATATGATTGATTGATCTCCTAGTTTGTGTGGTTAACAGCATTTTGGACAAATCAGAGGCGAAATACTAAGATCTGGGGTAGCTGACCATATCTGGGGAGAGAAAGGTGAATACTCCCTCTCTGAGAAGAAGTAGGGATTATAGACAGGGAATGTTGTTAAGAAAAATGAAAGAGACAACACACACCAACATGTCGACCGAGAGTATAAGTCAGAAAGGTGCACAGTTCAACCTGATGTGGCTTCTGGTACTTAATGGAAATAAGGTATGGAAATTCAGGCTTAACAAGGAAAGGAGAAGATATCACCTGAATCCAATGTCTTAGCATTGCTACCATTGGAAAAATTCTGTTAACTGCCGCTGAATTTGGAAAGTACACCTGAAGAAGGTCGTAGAATGGATCCGACAACATTGTGTTAATAACATAAATGAAAAGGAGTAGTTCAATTGTCCAAAAAATCTTTGAAAATGAAGTTGTATGCCTCAATTTTCTGATGGTAATTGTCATGGCTGGATTAAATTGAGAAAACAACTCAACTGTAGCTGCAGTAAGATTTATAATAAAGAGAGAGCCTAATTTATCCATCTTTATTCTGTTTACTTATATATAAATGGTAGGAAAACTAAGAGTTGTTTTTAGGGGAATTTTACACACGGATTCTTTGAGACAATTTAAGAAAAATGGGTATACTTCTGATATCATTTGAGCTCTAAAGTTCTTGGAAACTAGATAGAAATTTGCAGTAGATTAGAATATATACATTTAAATGAACATGCCTTCTACTTCCACTTGGTATTTACAAAGCTGATCACAATATGTGAGGGGTTAGGAATAATGTGCAGTGCAAATCTTTGTGGGGGAAGTCCTCTCAGCATTGGAATATGGGAAATAAGTCAACTATTTCAGCCATGAGGAAGACCCCATTCTGTTACAACTTAATGTAGAGAAAAAAGAACAGCTATAACACTGACCTGAGTGTGAGAGTCTCAGACTCAAGGCTTTTGCATTGCAATGTTGTGATAACCAAGTTTAATTTAGAAAAGAAAAAAAAAAGACCACAGCCTTGATTTGGGCCTCCGAAAGTGTTAAAAAGAATCTCCTCTCAATTTTGACCCCTGAAGAGTGGAAAAATTCAAATTCACAGTAATCATCATCATCAGCCTTTTAGCATCTGTTCCCAAGGCTTGCTAGACCTGTCCTGTCATGGCAGATTCTTTCTGAACTTGTCTAGTCTGTCACACCATCTTATATTTTGTTGGCCAAAGTTTTACATGTGATCGCTGGGGATCCACGTTGTGAGTTTCGATGTTCAGCAGTTGTCTGCCAATCTTGCAACATGATCTGCCCATTGCCATTTGAGTTTTCAATGAGATTCTATGATATCGTAGACTCCTGTTTTTACCCTAATATATTGAGCTGTCTTGTGATCACTCCATTTTATGTGGAGTATGATTCTCCCCTGTGCACATTGCATGGTTCTCAGTTTGAGAGTTAATCTTTTGATAAGGTTCTAGCTCCATTGGTGACTATCAGGAGGATGCATTGGTTGTATAACTTTCTTTTTAGGACTAGAGAGATTTTCTTGTTCTTGAAGGTTGAGTTTGCTCTACTGAAAGCTTGCCAGTCTAAAGTGATTTTTGCTTGAGTAATAAAATATTTTAAATGAAATAATTCTTAGGTAATTGGAATTACAGTGATGTCATTTTCCCCTTCTTCACCTCCCTTGAGCGACATCAAATATGACCATCTATTCCATAGAAAGAGTGTTTGAGAATACATTGTGGGGATGCTCTGAATCATTCGGTATGTCTATTTGATCACCACTTAAGATGTTTAGTGCATCTATAAGAGCCGATCATGATCGTTTAAGTGAATGTTTGCTCTAAGCATTAAGTGCGCAAAAACTCTGTAGTTAGTTTCCCGAGTTTTTCTTACTCGTTTTGCAAACAGAGCACAGAGGAAAATAATGAGCGCACAAAAGATTCTGTTGATAACTTAGAGTTTTTCTTGAAAAAATAAAAAATGATTCATTATGTTAAATTCACAAGTGCATACATATTTTTCAAAAAGGAAAAGAATTTGCATAACACAAAATTCTTTGCACGTACTGACTACCATAATTAGAAGGAAGATTGTTATAAAATAGTGTCAAGCTTTTGATAAGTAATTCCTAATTCTTGTTCTCGGTACTTCGGTATAGACATGCTATTATTTTGGTGGAATGGTCAAAGTGGAGTGTATTTAATTATGGCTGGCGTTAGGCGAGACTACATCTTAATACAATAAGCTGTTGTTACATCTCCTTCAGATATTTGCCTCCTCAGCATTCTTCCTCACCACTGAACCAAAACCTATGATAATACAGGTCTGGTGAGTCACTCAATAGATACTGTCATTTGACCAATGTCTTATGGCAACATACCATTTTGGGGTGATCAATTAAAAAGTTGGAATAAAGAATGATTATTGAATAAATTACTTTTCTTGTCTTTTGTTGGATCATTAAAAATTTTGAATTTTCAAAATACAAGGGGGCACAAACTAGTGGCCCATTTAGCATAAAGTTACCTTGTAAACTGTAGCCCTAATCCCCAAAAATGACATAAGCAATAAATATTGAAAATTTCAGCTCTCTAGGTCTATTGGTGTGGCTTGTACACATGATACATACATAGCCAGCCAACTGGACCAACTAAAAAACTGAAGAAACCTATTTTGACAGTTTTGCCAACAGTTTCCATAAGCCAGAGAAGACATTCTGTATTCTGGCCATACGAGGCACGTGAAATTTTTAGTGATCAGCGTGATGTATTCCCAAAGGAGGTTGAGAAAGTACACGAGTCAGACTTTAACGATCGAGATAAAAATCATTCATATTATTACTTATAATTCATGGAAAAATAACTTCATTGTGTGAGTCATGTAGAAGCCATTCAGACGAACAGGTTTGTGTACCAGTTCCCTCGTTCTGTTGGTCTACCATGAATAATGACCTTTACGTTATAATGAATTGGATGATTTTCAAGTGAAATTTTGGGAAAATAAAATAGGATCCCCCCCTAGACTGCTTTAGGCATCAGACTTCAATACAAAACAGTTACTCATTCAGTGAATTTTCTGAAAAGATTGGATACAGTGCATACACAGACTACAAGGTCACTCTATATATTTCATATAATTTGACTAATTGGAAAAACTAGTTGTTTTCATATATTCATCATCAATAATATAAGAAAATAATTAGTTTTTCAAACTTGTCAAATCAAAGAAATTATGCATTGTCATAAATATCATTCCACTTTATATATATATATATATATATATATATATATATATGTCTAGAAAGCTTTACAGCTTTAAATATCAAAAAAAACTTTTTCAAAAGATTTTTTTGTGTCAATGTCCGTCACCTATTTCCCAATATCTGTCATTTTATATATGTGTGTGTGTGTGCGCGCTTAATGTTCTATAATGTTGATAGATCATTAAAAAGAAAAATAATGCTACTGAAAGAAAACTGGATGATGAAATCAAAGAAATTCTACCTCGTGACATCAAATATCAACATCTGAAATCTCTTCATCTTATCATCATTGATGAACTTCAATAAGAACATTTCACCCTTTTGGTACCATTCACAAATCACTGGACAAGGCAGAGGGATGCACTTTGACTAACATTTAAATATGAGGAGGAAAATGAACGACTGTTTTTGTGTGAAGGTTAGAGATGCAGAAAAAGTGTACAAAGACATCCTTTGTCTTATCAAAAAAGAATGAATGGTTTTTGTGGGGGAGGGTAAGGTTTTTGATATAACTTAAGTTGGGAGATGTTCAAATAACCATTTCAGCGGATATTATACAAAAATGATCCAAAAATAACATATTACATAGTTACATCAGTCCACAGACTAATGATGAAAAAAATAAATATCTACCTTTTAACATAATCACTTTCCTTGTCAATAATAATCAAATAGAGGTATATCTTGATTAGAGCATTTAATTTGTACAAAAATTTTCTGTACTGCTCAAAGTCTTATTATAATTTAATGTTTTTTTCTCATCTCATATTTGGTCACCTTAATTTATACAGCAATACCATAACTGTACAACATCAAAACCCACATTATTGAAGGTACTACTGCAGCTCGAACATTATACACTGAAAAGTTCAGATCAAGATTCAGATAATAACTATAATGATCCACCCACATATATGGCAGGAAATATGATATTGATATTTGTCTCTATGTAAAACGGATGGACTTAGTCAATATTATTCTTGTTTGCAGAATTCATTCTCTTTCATCTGATTGTGTTATTTTTTGTCACAACACTCATATTTTTTTTCACTTAACTCCTGACTCAAGTAAGTAGTATAGGTTGGAAATAAAGATTAAGCTCCAATGGCCTTTTTTCTTGTGTACCATCGGAATGGGGGAAGGGTCGAACAAATTTTTTCTCTCTAATTGTAAGAATGCTTGTAACGTAAGATTCAGGTATTTTTCTTTCCTTTCCTTATTACACCTGGATTTGTGTAACTCATTCCAGTTGAATAGTGGCTGCCACTTCTACTTGACCAATTTGGCAACTCTTGACCAATTTGGCTACAAAAGCTGTTCAAATTTATCCATAAAGCTACATTCTTCCCGATCTGATTTTACTCCCACCCCACATTCTTCATATCTGATCCATGCTGCAAACTAAAGAATAGTAGAAGAACTGTAAAAACAACCCACATGTTGCAATAATAAAGTGACAGACGGGAATAAAAGAAAGCCGATTGATAATAATAATAATAATAATAATAATAATAATAATAATAATAATGATATTTCTTCAAATTCATGTAACTTGGGTAATTGATTAGGTTTCATTATTTTGATTAAAAAAAAATTTGGTTATACACTTTCTATCTTTGATCTCTTACCTACAAAATATTTCTCTTTTTTCTTCAACTATGAAAAAAAGAAAAGGAAAAAAGGAGAAGTTGACAAATGGGTAGAGAGATAGAGAGAGAATGAGAGATAGAGAAAAGATAAATCCTCAAACCTTCATCTTTGGCTGCTTTCTCTTCATGTCCCTCTTGCTTTCACGTTCCTATAAAAAAAAAAAAATATTAAAATTGCTTTGAGTTCCAAAATGCAGTCATTTGCTGGAAACTTCACTCTATTCTTCAGTTTGAAGAAAAATGAAATAAAGAAAATCAAAATGCTGAAATCATGAGAATTTTTGTCAAAGGCAATGAACTCTCCTCACCTCCCATTTTCTGGTTTTATCTGGATCATCTTCATTCATTATTTTTTCCTTTTCTGCCCTCCTCTTCTCTTCTCGTCTTGCCTGAGCAGCTTCTTGGCGCTGTGCATGGGCTGCTTTTAAAAATGCCTCCTCTGCTTTTTGCCTATTTCTTTCCGCTTTTTGTCGAGCCTGAAAAAGTGAGGGTTGCAAATCAGTAATCAGTAAGCCGTGAGGACATCCAAAAAAAGAAATATGATATATATTTTTCATTTTACTTCATTGCACAAACAGAATAAGCTATTCCTTTTGATTTGATTTTTACACTGAATACATTTTGTTCAAAGCATTCCTAAAATATTTTATTATTTTACAATTTGGGAATAGTGCTGGTTTCATCCGAAAGGTTTCTAGAATTATTTCACAGATTTTTCAGGAGATGAAAACCAACAAAGGAAGCTTTAATTGTTAAAATTCATTTTTTCTTGGCATCTGTTTTCATATGGTGTTTAAATCTATAACTCAGTTTGCTTATACATTCATTTTTTTTAACCAACTCATGCATATCAGGGTCAGTGCAGAACTAGTTAAACAACTGCACTAATGGTACTAGAGAACTAATCAATAACTCTCATAACGGGTCAGTAAATACTAATTGGTTTCAAGAAGAGATGGTGCTCCTTCAATTTCATCTGTACTTAGCACTGACATAAGAATCTGGTCTTGTGACTTTTTGACTAGCTCTGGCTGAAGAAGCAAAAAAAAGAGAAAAGTACTAAGAGACTTCAAAAGATCGGAAGCAACATATATACATGGGTGTTAGCAGGAAAAAATTGCCAAAACTGAAAGTCTGTGTTGCCAACTCAAAAAATATTTTTGCAATAGTTTGACTACCAAAAATGGCCAAAAAACAAAAAAAACAACCACCAAAAAGATGCTAAACATGGACTCCCAAAATTATTGCATCAATCTTGGGAACTTATATTTTATTTGTTGAAGATAGAATTCCTCCTGAAGGTGGAGATTTACTATCGATGTATATATCAAATGAAATCTTGTTAAAAACAACATAGATTGAGATAATAGTCAGAACATCAGAAAACCGTTACATAATTTATTCAGTGACTTTTTTTTTCTATTTCAGTTTCTAGCCAGATTGAGGGTCACACAAATCCTTGTTGCAGGCCGATGACTTGGATATTCAAAATTCATAGCAACATGGCTTTCTAACATTTGCTTTGTTTGTCAAAAGACAATTACCATATTTACTGGGCAATGTGAAACACATACAAGTCACACCACTTGTGTTAGAATTATGGATAAGTGGGAAGCTTTCTAATGTCATCTTTATACATCTAAGATATTGATAGGTTAGAAACTAAAAATCAAGTTAGGGAAAAATTAGATTCTTTATGTAATCAGTGAAATCATATTTAGGACTTATTAAACAAATACTACCATTCACTCTAATATTTAACAGTGATGTATGGTGGTTATTAGGACAGAAGTGTAGTTAAAGCGTGAAGGGGGCCTATTCTAAAATGTTCATTGGGCTCACAATGAAGGGGTGGGGTGGGGGCGAAAGCTTTATGAATAATAGTTAACCTAGAGCATTTCTATTGACAAATATCATTAAATGTTAGAAGGGCCCTTCAAGAGACAAACCCTTCTCCTGCCCTCAAATCTCTACAAAGAATAAAGAGAAACTCTAAGCTATTTATACATTGGATAGATAGCAAATTGCAAATGATATGAATTGTCATGCATGAATGAATGAACTGAATATTCAATTTTATCTTATGAATAAATTTAAAAATAAAAGCAGAAAATAATTGGAAAAAATATCTCAAGTGGGAGGGTAGAAAATTCAAACACACACACATACATACACACACATATGTGAGATAATAAATATTAAAAGCATATCTCATTTTGTATTTAACCAGATATAATGAATATAATATCAATTGAAAAAGTTTATGATTCAATATCTTTGTGCAACTAAAAAACCCATGCAAAATATCAACTTGAGCATGCCAAGAGGGTAAATCCAGGCCCAACTTTCCAGAAAAATCTGTGATAGCTCATTCTTGGTCAATGTTGGTCTTACAAGAAAGTAAGGTCATTCACAGGTCTATGGATGAATGAAAATCGCCATTGTAACATCAGCGTTAAAACAATGAATTTAATGATTTAAACAGTGGACTTATCCATTTTTTACGTTGATTTTGTTTGAGCAAAATTTGTAATATACACAAGTGTAATGAACGAAGGGAAGCAATAACCCCCTCACTTATTAGGAGTTATCTAACCTTGCCTTATCTTCACCAACTATTAAAGCTAATACACACGTAGACAATTGAAGAAGACGTCACTTAGACTTCATCAAATCGGTACCAAAAGTGAGTCAAATCGAACCATCAATAAAACAAGCAATCAAAAGATTACAATATTGTGCACTAAAAATTAGGAAGAAAGAGATTATTCATCGTCAGCCTTTTAGCGCTCGTTGTTAGACAAAAACTGCCTTAAGATCTGCCAAATCTATTGACCGTGGGTGTTAATATCCCCTGAACAAGTCCAAATCATCATGCCAGCTTATTTTTTGCGGGCCACAGTTTCGTATATGATCTGTGGGGATACATGTTGTGAGCAGTGATGTCCAGCAGTTGTCTGACATTCATGCAACATGACCAGCCCATTGCCATATGAGTTTTCTGAAGGTTCCTATATCTCTGGCTCCTTTGATATATTGCACTGTCTTGTGATCTCTCCATGGGATGTTGAGCATGGTTCTCGGGAGAATATTTTGGTTAGGTTCCATGTTTCAGCTCTATAGCAGACTATTCATTGGCAGTATCCCCATTAACTCATAGAAATTCAAAAACATCAGTGAATCTTTTCATAGGGATTACCTAGTTAAACCTACAAATATTTCATTTGAAGCATAGTTACCACTGGTCTTGTTAGTCACTCAAAAGAAACAGCCACGTGACCAACGTCTTTTGTCAGGATGCTATGTAGGGGGTGACCAATTGAAAAATTGGAAAAAGGGGTGATCAATGAATAAGTTATTTCTCTTGCCTTTTGTTGGGCAGTGATCACTAAAAGTCTGAATTTGAATATAGCAGGCACAAAATAGAGACCAATTTAGCATGAACTTCAAAGTAAATTGAACCTCCTCAAATAAACTACTTATGGAGGGAATTTCCACCCCCCTACACCCCCCCTCCAGATAGGATAAAGAGCAAATGTTAAAAGTTTCAGTCCTATAGCTCGTCTGATGTGGCTAGGACACCTGATACATACATAGCCAGCCGATCTGACTTCAAAACTGGAGAAACCTATGTAGACAGTTCTGGTTGACGGTTTACAAGGTGGTAAGGTGAATATCAAACAATTGGATGAAAAGAAAGGAAGAAACACTTACATCTTTGCTGAGTTGCATTCTACTGACTTTGTCAATGCAATGGAATACCATTTGCAATAATGGCTTCATGCCTTCCATATCTGATGTGCTGGTACGACCCCGGCCAGGCACTGGAGAGAGAAAGAGAGGAAGGAAGAAAAGATTAACAGAGAAGAAGCATAATTCGAGGTTCTGTTAGTAAAAGCTATACACTTGTCTCAATTATACAGAGGAAGCAACTTAATGAGATCATTTAGGGACAGGGTCTTTTAGATAACAATAACTAGCTGATAACAATAAGCAAAGGATATAAAAATTAGAACAATCTATATTCCTTGTCATAGATTTACATTTATTGTTATTTTATTGAATTCCTTGTTACAAACAACTTCACATCATAAAAAATTATTATGAAATTTATTTTTCAATTTAAAATTTTTTTTCTCTACATTCTATACAAAATGTTTGAGACCAATTGAAATTGATAACAATGAGCACTTGAAAATATTATCTGCGATTATGATAAATGGTTTCCTCTGCATCCCAAGGTGCATATTAGTATCAACTGCAAAATATGTGAATGTTGCACTAGAGAATGCTTAGCAATCCACATTAGCTTCCTCAGTAAATTAGGTAGATCAAAGAGAGGTTAACTAGAAATAACAATATTAAAGGGTATTTTTGTTCAAGACAACAAGATAAATTACCATCAGAAACGTTTAATGCCAAATAAAGTCTCATTATATCTATAGCACAAACATTGCATCTTGAGCAAGCAGCTTTAAGAAGCTGTTCAAATAATCAATTCATGAAAATATAATATTGAGTATTAGGGTGCCATAGTTGAGATCCATTTCTCTCTATGGTGAAGATAACTACACCTTTTGCACTGCAATGAACAAAGTGTATGTGAAAAATGATTAATAATACGGCCAGGTGGATTTAATTTATTGCCACAGCAAGTCAACTGAATACACTCCCATACAAGTGCTAAAAAGACTGTTCTTCTTTCAATGATGACAGACCTGCGATTGGAACAATTCACATTTGTAACCATCTAGTTAACAGAGTGTGAAAAACCATGGTAACACAGTAACGCCGTTACGAGGCACACCTACTGAGAGTGAAGGACAAATGGTCTCAGAGGAAATTCAAATCAAAAGGTTGCTGTCTTTGATTTGAATCACATGAAACTAAAACATACGAGCCAACGAATTTACTGCTCTATTGCCTGCAGGTGCAAAGGAAGTAACTCATGAGTCTTGCAAGAGTTATGCCCCATTGATCAATGCGTTCTGCTTAGTGTAGAAGAACAAAACAAAACCAAATTATGTTTTGAAGTATTTAAAGCGGTTCTTTCGGCTGATCGTTTTCTAAAATCTTTTCCATGTCAAGCACAATGAAATATAATCAAATAGAAAAAAAAAGGAATTCGGGAGGTACATCTGATCAGAAATTCTGCATTGTGAAGCAAAAAATCACTTTATCACACACTCTGTTAGGTCACACAGATGCACACAATTCTAAATAGAAACAGACACTCAGTTCTAGATATTTTGGGGGTTTTAAGGACAATTGGAAAATAACATTAAAGAAGATGAAACAAGAAACAATGAAAGAGCAAAGGGTGCAAAAAACCAAGTATTTACATAGATTTCTTGACAACTGAACATTATGAATGGAATTCATGGAAAAAATTCTATAGAAAGTAGAAAATGAAATAAACACCTACCGTTGAAACAAAATATCAACACAGGTTTAGAGGTGGGCATTTTTTGAGGAACAGATTCTCTGCAAAGGAAAAAAGTAAATATAAATATCAGCATATATCAGAAAGAATTAAAAAAAAGATTTAAAATTTTTTCCATGTCACAATAGTAAAAAGAAATCAAATAAGTCAATATTGAACGCAATGGTTTAAACTTTGGGAGGTTACTGATGCGACCCTGGAATGGGTTTTTAGCAAGTTAGTTTTCGAAAATTCACCCTCAAAAAAAATTTTATACTTATCGTAGAAGATTCATATTGAAATTCTTGCTTATATTATGCAATGTTAAGATATTTTTAAGAAAATCATTTGGCTTCCAGAGCAAAAGCTCAGAGGTAATTAAGAAGTGAGAAACTTTTAGATTGCATTTTAGGTTAGGAGTATTTTAGATTAAGACAGCTATGATTAATTGACATAGTTGACTATTCATTGGTGATGCTATTGCCTGTTTTCCTAACGCTGTGGAGCTGAACATTTTAATGTAAAAGTAGAAATGAAACTTCTTCACCCTTTATTTTATTTCCCTTTCTTCTGTTTTTCTCTGCTTTGCTTTCTCACAACCAGCCATCAACTAAAGAAACCTAAGCCCATCTTCCCTTCCTTTTTTTCCTTCGTTTCCTTCTTGTATTTTCCATTTATTTCAAGAATTAATTTAAAAGAAATCAAGAGAAAGGGTATGAAAGAAATAAGACTAAGAATCAAGACGACCGCCCTGCTTCCTTCCCTGATACTCCCTCACTCTGTGTTGTAATGTCTCTCTAGACTCACTCTAGACTTTACTACCCCACCTCCGATTCGGTCATCAACAGCTCACCTCAATCGGATTTCAACACACTTTGATCTTGACAAGCCGATTTATCTATCTAAGCTTGACAGAACACCAAATTTGCGAAAAATTACATGCTTTTTTGCCACCATTTCTTTCCACCTTCAATTCTAACTGAAAGGTACTTTTTCTCAAGGAAATCAGTAGACCATAAAATAATTGAGGTCCTAAACGTTTTTAGGTAAGAAAAAAAAAAATGTAAAGTAAAAATATATACAAATTTGTTTCAGTCTATCTTTGAATCTTATTAGATTTGACAAGTATCTGTATAGTTGATGAATACTTCGATTTTTTTTCAATAAGATTTTTTCTCCTGTTAGAATTGTGGAATTTTGGATATATATATATATATATATATATATATATATATATATATATACACACATGATTATAAATTGCGCTACATCATTTGAAACTCTACATTGAAGCAGCTACCCTATCAGTCACAAGTTCGATTCCTGTAGCAGTCACATTTTCTTTGATTGTTTCTTCTATTCATGTCGTCAAGGCTAAATGATACATTCCACCATGGAATGATGGGAGATCATTTTAGATAAGAGTTTCAACATAACGTAATGCAATTTATTATCATTCTGTCGGATCATGAATCCATTTCTCATATATATATATATATATATATATATATATATATCTCAGCGCTTTGCCTGTCCTTGGTTTAAAACGAACAAATTTTTTTTTCATATTTTGTATCTGGGAGCTAATTAGCAGCAAACTTCATCAAGTCTTTTTTAATGAAAGATATTTTTTAATGAAGTATTTGTCTTTATTATTAGCACGTGCCTAAAAAAACCTGATAGCTTAATTTAAGAGCTGATATCTCAAAGAGAATCATTGAGTAATTGTGACTCATAATCTTTTAATATAGTATAATAATCTGGACTAATCAATTATCAAAATAGTCATTAGTTACAGCTCTTTTTTTTCGATTTTAGACTAAATCTTATACAACTATCATTATTAAGCTAGGAATTTTCATAATTCAATATAGACAGTGGTCAAGATTTTTCTATTACTTTTATCTAACAATACCTAATAGCAATTGTTGTATTATGATGAGCCTACAACAAAGAATTTTTTTCCTATTGCAACTAGGTACCAACTTTTCTTGAGACAATTTCATTTTCTCTTTCCATCTTTCAAGAAGTCACAACATTCCAGTTGATTCATTTCTACGGCCCTTTATTTCTCACAGATATAACATCTTGCATCTGAAGGAGGTCATAGAAATGAATCAGCCGATATAAATTGAAACTACATCAAAGATGAAAAGAGGAGATCAAATAGTCCCCCCAAAAGTTGGTACCTAATTGTAAGTATAAAAAAGCCTGAAATTTTTTTTACCTCTCATTCTATTGGAAAATATTTTCTTCATTGTGGGCTTATCATAATAGAATCTTTCAGCATAGAAAATTCTGATAAAATCAAAATGTCCGGTGTCAAATTCATGAAACATTAATGGAATATAGCCAAATAATTTTCATCAGTAAAAATGTATATTTCAATAGATTTAAAAGAAAGAAAAAAAAAAGAATAATTGTACTTACTCTTGACTTTTAGGTCCTGAGAACATGTCAGAAAAATGAATATATTCCACAAATCCATCATATTTCGTTAGAATATGGCAAACCTGAAACGGAAACAATTCTCTTGAAATGTGCCATAGGTGTACAAGAAAAATAAACACAAACAAATTGAACATGACAATGTCTTTTGATAAGATACTGTGTTGGAGGGTGGGGATTGGGAAAAGGAGTGATCAATGAATAAGTTTCTTATTTTGTATTTTGTTTTTCAATTTCACTTGATAGTTATGGCCTACTTTACAAACAACAATGAGTTTAAGAAGTGTGGAGAAGCTACCAAAAAAAGCACTGGTTACAAATCACAAAATATTTCTCAGTTAAAAACATTGGTGATTCTAGAGGTAACAAGCCTTGCTTTTGCAGAGTCAGTTTCTACTCAATCTTTTATTCTAAATGAAGATGAAAACTGAAACATTAATGTTTGTTTAATTCAAGTTTCTAACAGTTCTAAAGATATATGCATTATTAGAGGGTTAAAGTCATATTTTCAATTTATTATTACATGACCTCTGTTGGTCTGGCAAAATGGATAACCTGTCGTGGTTCTCGAACCAAAGTCATCATCCTGTATCAATCAGAGAGATATAACTGTATTAGACACAGACCTGTGTATCAAGTTTTTGTCATAGTAATATTGAAGATTTATAGACTTACCCTTTTATCAAGGACAGCTGATGTGGCCTCTCCAATTTCACTAAGCAGTTGGTACGTTGATGGTAAATCAAATTTTTCAGGGCTCTTTTTTTCTAAGCAAAACTGGCTCTGCAAAAAAAAAAAAACATTAGTTAAATATCACAAAGAAACATTCAAGGAGAATAGTTTAAAAGCATTATTTTTTGGTAATATTTCAATTAAGATCACATCAAAGAAGTCGTGAAACAATTGATAGTTTCAAATCTCTTAAAATAAGATAATAAAAGAGAATAAATTTTCTATTCAATAGCTGAAAATTAATTTTATCAATTTAAGATCATTTAAGGTTTTAAAAACATCTAATAATGGCTTATCTTATTGATATACTCATTGCAAATCAAAATAGTATTCTCAGAGCAATATGTTTTGTTTGTATGATATAGAACAGTTGTTTTGAAACTGGGTTCTGTGAACTACTAAGGATCTATTAAATAATGCTCAGGGGTCTGCAGTTGTGTCCCTTCCAGAACTTGCCATTGCGAATCTTGTGGCAGAGATACATCATCCATTGCAGAGCTATAAAAAAAACAATTGTACACAAACTTGTACCATGTAATAAATGCATCCATTTTGAATGAAAATAATTTTTAAAAGGTCAGAAATGGCTTTTTATTGTAGTTCATCAATTACTGTCTAAAAACTGAATGCTAAAAATGGGGTCCATCAGAATATTTCCTTTATAGAAGGGGTTCTCGAGTTGTTAATGTTTCAAAACCATTGGTATAGAATATCAAAATTAAGTAACATTGAATGATCACACCCATGTATGAAGCTGTTCCTTAGTATTTTATATACTTACCAAATCATACATATCTCGATGTAATTTTGCACAAACTTTCTTTTGGGCAACACAAAGCACAAATTTATCCATGACATTTGGTTCCATGTCAACTGTTACAACCTAAATAGAGAGAGAAAAACAAGTCTTTATATTTTACAAAACAAAATGAGTACATTTTGAAACTTATTTATTGTTATGAGTTTTAAAATACTTGAGTTGAACGCACTGAATTTAACCCTGGTACGACTTTCTTTCTTTCACAAGTATTCACATGACTAAAGATGATATCAGCCACCTGCATCATTTATTAAGACAATCAGGCAGGGAGTGTACGTAGGCTTGCTTCAAATGAATGAAATTCCTGAATATGGTAGCCATTTTAAATACATGAGGTCACATGACCATTATTATTTGTATGATTTTACAATAAATGAAATCCATATCTTATAACTTTCAAAATGATACATGACTTCACAGGGTTTCCAAGAAAATGAGAAAACATTAGTTCATCCATTATGTCCTTACTTTGTAACTCTAAAAAAAAAAAAACAACAAACCTACACCTGAATGAGTTAAATAAAATTTATTGTCAGTGGGCCTGTCTACTTAAAGCAGCAGTGATTGAATCTTAGTTACTTGAATGAAATTAACTACCAGGACAGAGACTACACATTGGAATATTTTAAGACATTCAAACCAAGCAAAGTCTAAATTTGCATTCCATTCAACTGAAGCCAACCACTAGATCTGTATGTGTGAGTACATATCTTCATATAAATCTTAAATCACTTTTGTAATCACTTATGATTTGGATAGGTGTGTGTGGAGGGGGTGGTTCATGAAGTGAGTATTTGGACTGTAAATATATAGTGACTTTTTGTTGTAGCTAAACCCAAAGATGTGCTTGTTTTCTATTTGATTGGGAGAACTATCTATTTAAAAATGTACAATGAAATTATTGAACATACTATGGTGTTGTTGACCAAATTTGATCAGAGGTAGATTATCCTATAAGATACCCCTAAAAAAATGAGGCAAAGTAAATGAAACAAAATCAAAAAAATTCCATAAAAATAATCTTATCAAATCACTTACAATCTGGTCAGAGGCTGGTTTGAATACACGTGCGATTGTGTTGACAAGATCCTGTCTTTTAATGAATTTCAATTCTACAAGCATCCCTTCAACACTGACCCGACCACTGCACCACAGAGCATACACATTCTCAGACTCTTTTATCAACATTCCTGATTGTGCATCCTTTGTAGCACCATCATCACCTGGAGAGAGAAAAAGACAGAATTCAAAAATTTAGTGGAAAAAACATCTTTTCTTTGTTTATTCAACTATTTTTGTCACTTGGAACAGATCTTAAATTCATTACCAGTGATTTTGCAATGATAGAAAATCCTAACAAAATTTAAAAAAATGAAGATACATCAAAATGATATTGGATTTTGAAAAAAATATATACCAAAAGATGAATATATAAATTATATATAGATATTTACCACACACACAAAAGCAGTATTGCCTATTAATAAATACACCCCTACTGTTTGAAAAAAAAAGAAAAGTTGTTGTTCTTCTAGACCAAACATCCCAGAATTTTATCATTTCTAGTGGGGCATTATACAATCAAAACAGATATTATTAGGTATTGTTTAATACCAAACTAAACAGTATTGAAACTCTAATTTACCAAAAATATAGTATAAATATAGTATTGTTCAAAAATGAATACATCACTATGAAATAATTTCAATTCATACTATATAGTAGGCATATTTTCGAACTAAACTTCTTTAAACCTGAAATATCTTAATATTTCTCATCCAAGAAAATACCACACTGCTTCTATAATATTTGAGGTCATGGCTGTATGTTAAGCTAATTCATGATTATTAACCTTCTAAACCTGACTAAAATAAAAAAAAATCACTCAAGGGTGGCCTAAAACTTCTGCAAAGTATTGTATATATTTTGGCTTCAAACATATTAAAAATGGGGTAAAGTTAACACTCACCAACAATGAAGAAATTTGAATAGAGTAATTCTTTATGTCCATTCAGCCATGCTTGGGCTAACTTATGATTTTTGGCTTTTCCCGCAAGGAAGTTGAGGAAATAAGCACACAAACCAGCCAGCATAAGCATCTCCATGTAGAAACTATCCCAGTTGGTATGTAAATGATATGGGATCTATGGGGAAAAAAAGAAAAGAAAAATAACAATGTTACAAAAGAATGTGTGTGAAATTATCACCATGGAAATTGCCATGACAGTCAATACTTGAAGAACCATAGCGTCAGAATTTGAATTCATGTAAAAATAATTCCATCGAAGAATAAATATGGTGAAATTAAGCTTTGTTCAGACAATGGGACTTCCTTCTTATGTAAAATTGATTTTCTTACCACTATCTTCTGGCCAATCCATCCTATAGCCTATAGAGGGATTTCTTTCCCATGAATTATACCCGTACCTTGCTAAAATGAATCACCGTAGACTGCACATGTACCAGAAATAATCATCTAAAAAATAGATCTAAAATTATCTTTAAGAATATTTAGAATTATTTGAAAATAAAAAAATTAAAGAAATATGAGCAAAAGATTTGGGCATTGTTGATCAAAAATTACCAAAGACACACAAAAAGCACTTTTTTGTCAGAAAAAAAAAAAACAAAACAAAACATTCTTATATAATACCTAGTGGTGTAGTCATGCAAATTTTCAAAGTTGTAACCCCCAAAATGTGACCAGGCATGCCCGCAGACACAGAAACAAACACACAGACAAGCAAAGAGAGAAGAATCTGTAGCGTATTTGGCTGGTTGCTCAGATGGGCCATTTGTGAGGCTACGGTGATTTAATATATCTGAAGAAGGCAGTAGAATGGATCAGCAGAAGCATTGTGGTAACAAAATCAGCAACATTAAGGAGTTCAATTGTCTGAACAAATTATAGAATATATGTTGGTTTTCTAAAAATACGAATAAATTTAGCAACTTTTTGAATAATATATTACAAAAACCAGTAATTTGTGTGAAAATCAATGGTTAGTAGGTATAGATCATAAATTGTATTCAAATGTTTTAAAAAGACTACTTACATTAGAGATGGTAAGGCCAGGGGCAGGTTCTTGTGATTTGCCCTTGCCAAAGTTTTTATCTTTATCTTCAAAACCTTCAAATTCTTCACCATCCCTTAAATAATAATTTTCATCATCTTCAGTCTGGAAAGAGAAGGAAAATATCACTGAAGACAATCCTTTAAGATACTCGGGATAACAATCGGTAAAAGAATGGAAACAATATCAAGAGACACAATCTGTTATAGGTACATAACAGGTTTGGTTAGTCACTCAAAAGAAACTGTCAAGTGATCAACAAATTTTGGCAGCGTGCTGTGTTGGGGTGAGCAATTTTTGGAAAAAAAAAAAAAGGGATGTTCAATGAATAATTTACTTCTCTCATAGTGAGGTAGTTAAATAAGTATTTTTTACTGAACATGGACTGCTATATTTATTATCAGTTACGACTGATGAGGTAATGTATGTTCTAGACTCCTAACTCTATTGATTATATATAATAAGACTTTATGAATATTCAGAGATGAACAGCATGAAATCTTGGAGCAAGCAATAATACATCATTCAATAATAAGAATAGATTAAAATTGAAAATATTGTTATATTAAAGACTACAAGGTCTCAAATGTAGACATCAGCAAGTGTTGAATATTGGTTACAAGGAATCAAGTTTGATATGTGTGAATCAGCCTCTGTTCAACAATTGGAGCCTGTGTCCGAATGGTTAAAAGCAACCAGGCATATAAATCCCTCCGGCTGGGGTGAGTTTGATTCTCACACCAGCCAGAGGAAGTCCTATTTATTTCCGATCATGCTGTACAATCATTACAGCAGGATTACAGTCCGAGTCAAAGTTGTGATAAAAAGTAACTAAAGATTTTGTATCGAGGCACAAAAAAATAGTTTGGTCCTTTTAACAAATTTGGCTGGCTAAAATCTGAACAGCTTTGTAGCTTGAATGTTTAGATCGAATATATATATCAAAGGGTTATCATATGCCGATTTGCAAAAAGTGGTATCATTTAAAAACATACACAAAAATAAGGTTTTTTCAAAAGAAATTATTCAACTGATTTATGCCCCAAGTCAGATTTTTCAACCAATTTTGGTATTAGAAATATAGGGTAAATGAAAATATATTAGCATGGTAATGTGAATTTATTTGTAAAAAAAAAATGAAAGCAGAAGTATATTTTCTAGGGCAATATTTTAAGGTGGACTAAGTGCAGATCTATAGGCATATATGGGTTGGAATCTTTCAAATTGTTGGAAAATAAAAATCTAACCTCAACTGTGGCATCATCATCATCAGCTGTGTCAGAGTTCCAGCCACGTTGAGACTGTTGGGATTGTTGTTGTTGCTGTTGTTGTTGTTGCTGTTGCTGCTGCTGCTGAGTAGATTGCTGCTGCTGATCACTTTGCGAAAATGATGATGGCTGGTCTCGGCCAGAATCAGTGTCAATTTGATCTTCTGGGGAAAGGAAAGAACAAAAGAAAGGATTGCTTTATATTTCATGAAAAGAAACCTTAAACAGTTGGGCAAGTTATCAAAACAATTAACCGATTTGGTTATGTATTAGTCATACTTGGAGCAGAATAAACTCTGTTATCTAAGAACTGTTTTTTCTCTATGTTTCATAATGAATTGTTTTCTTATACAGAGTGACTTGAAGTGTATTGATCACTGTAGACACAATTACAGACCTGACCAAACAACAAAAAAACATAGGCTCAAGGTATTCTTCCCTTTTCACTCGTCTGTCTATCCATCCATGTTTATTTCAGAGCTCCTGGTCACATTTTTTGGCATAGAGCCTTGTAAAACAGGTTTTTCATTTTTGTGTAATATGTCCATTTTTACTTGTTTTGGGGTTGCTTGGTTTTCAACAATATTCCCCTGTAAAATGGACACTTTTATTTTGCCACAGCCATAACGTATCATTTTTGGAGTTTAGGCGTTTGAGGAAAAGCTTAGAATGATTGAGATAAAGAGAGAGGATGAGAGAGTGTATAGTTGGATTTTAATTTAAACAAAAATAAAAATGATATCCTTTTATGTCCGACTGTTTGTGTTAGACATTTCCCCTTGTAACTGAAAAATTCAGCCAGTTGGCGCCAGTGATCACATCAAATCATGTTTGGCTCTATGTAACTTTGATCACTGTCCAAAGAGTCATATGGGGTAAGACAGAAAGACAAGAACTTATAGAGAAAAGGTATTGTGAGAAAAATGGAGCAACTTCATTCTTATGCAGAGGTGGCGATATATTTTTTGAAATTTCTCTGACTTTTGTTGTTTTTCCAACTTTTATTGATTATAAATTTGGCCATAAGACCAGGGTGGCTTATGAGCAGAGCCAGTCATGTGCCCAGCAGCCATTTTTTGAAAGTTAGCTGTTTATGAAAGTTGATGTTGATACTGATATATATATTCATTTTCAAGTATCCATAAATCACTATGGTTTCATTTACAGAAGCAAAAGTCACCAACCAAAGCCAGTGAATGGCAAATTCAAGAATATAATGGTTGAAATAGTTGAATATTTTCTACCAAGCCCAGATGTTGGTGTAAGACCACTGGTGAAAAGCTAGACAGGCCTTTTCCCCAGGGAAGATGGATGTAACACAATCTTCAACTTGCATGTGGTCTTGTACCATATACTAAGCTTAGTTTAGTAAATATACATAATGAAAGAGATCAATTTGATTAAACTGATTAGTATTTTAGTAAGCTTATATTGTCAAGCTTCTACTGAGTTTTGACTTTACTTTTCTCACCAAACAATTACAGTTTCAGCCCTTCCGATTAAGACTTAAAAGTGAAA
This sequence comes from Thysanoteuthis rhombus, assembly GCA_963457665.1. Taxonomy (NCBI): domain Eukaryota; kingdom Metazoa; phylum Mollusca; class Cephalopoda; order Oegopsida; family Thysanoteuthidae; genus Thysanoteuthis; species Thysanoteuthis major. The sequence continues at coordinate 12,302,932 of OY735211.1, read as the reverse complement.
AGTTTAAAATGATGGATAGTGAGAGAAGGGAAAAGAGACAGATTCTCTTCGTACTTCATCAATCAAAATAAGAAAGAAAGAGGAAGAGGGAAGGAGAGAAAGAAAGGAAGAGAAAAGAAGAAAAGGATAGAGGGGAATGAAGAAGAGAAAAAGTGAGAGAAATGAAGAAGAAGAGAGAGAGAGCAAGAAAGAAAGAGAAAATGAGAGAGAAAATGTAAATAGAAAGCTATGGACCCTAATTTCAGTTAATTGCCAAAAATTTCATTTAGAATTTTCTAGATTTCAATGCCATTTATCTAGAAAAAATATTTAGATATTATTTTAAAGATCTTTTTCAGTCAAAGGAAAAATGTTTTTTATACAAGTCAAAATATCTAAAAAGAAAAAAAGCCAATCTTGTTGATATTTACTGAACTCGAATTAGTTTAGCAAAATACTAATGGAAACAAATGTAGTAAGAAGATTGTATTGTATCAACCTTCCAAGTAGTAAAGGCCTGCCTGTCATGAAAATCAGCATTCTGCATCATAGCTTTTACCACGGCTTGATCATTGGCTATTAGAAGGAAGTTTGTTATTAGCTGGGCCATCAAGCAGGCCAATATCAAGCAAATTTTAGTGTCTTTGGTAATCTTTGCTTTTATGTACATAAACCTATATGGCAGTATCATAAAAATCATACAAAGGCTCTAAAAAGCCTTTGAATAGCTTCTGGAGCCTCTCTATGTCAGTTTAATGCCATAGCAGCTTTATGCACATCAAAGCAAAAATTACCATTTTTTTTCTCTTTTAATTAGTATATTTCCCCAATCACCATCATATTTCAATTGAGGTCTTGGAAAAAAATTTAAAGAACACATGTATGGACATGTATTGGCTGGATGGACAGACAAACACAATTCTGAAGAGCATTGCCCCCTCTGGTTGAAATTATGAAAGAAACTTACCTTCATCAAATTCTTCAAATTCAGCAAATTCGTTATCTTCTAAATGGGCATCATATTGATTGCAGTTGACACAGTGCACCAGAAGGGTGAGGAGGCCAAGCACAAAAAGCAAGTCACGTACACTCAGCTCCATTTCCTGTGGGAAAAATAAATATATAAGATTAAAAATGTATGATTTTCATGGCATATAAATACCTATGTATACATAATTCCTTTTGCTCTGACAAATACGCGTTTTGATAAATGAAGTTGATGGAGAAAAATAAAGTAGATTACATGCTAAGCACTATGTTCAGCATGAGAACTTCATTTTTAGCAAAGGCTCAGAAGAATAGCCCTTCCACTAAGGAACTGTTTTTTCCATAACATAAGGAAGGGGGTCAGGGCACTCATGCCTTTAGTTGTAACTAACTTCTATGTTACCTTTTTTTGATTTCATCATTGAGATATTGTTTTGTCTGAGTGAATACTTCTCCAGATATGTACCAGAATACTATGAGTGCTTTACACTACACAGAGTTTGAGTTGAAAAATGCCTTTATATTATACATCACATTTACACTAAATACCTGTAACATAGATTCAAAATCAACAAAGAGAACTATGACTTTGGTCAAAAATCCCTAAACTAACATATAAGGTATCCATTCACATTTTTCTTCGAGTTAAAAAAAAAAAAAAAAAAAAACTGTGCATAAGGGAGATAATTGAAAATTACCACCCAGAGTTGACTTCTTGCTTTGCCGCTATATCATCTTGTGTGTATGACTTGATTTTGTATCTTGAGTAACTGGCAGTACGAAAAACAAAACGAGGAAGAGATATCTGTGTGTGTGTGTGTGTAACGGAATAACTTGACAAGCGGCCATTGTATGAAATTGATATTTGCCAGATATGTTGGCGTGTGTACCGGACATTACAGGGTCAAGTTTGAAGTCATTCAAGTCAGCAGTTCTAAATGTATGTGTGTGTGTAGGGGGAGGGCACTTCATTTTTATCTAAACTGCAGTGAATATATTTTATGACTGCAAAAAGTGAGGTTTCTATGACATGATGTGTGGCTCTTATGATTTTGAACTGGTTTCGGAATAGAATTGAGTGAGAGAGAAAGAATCATTTTTTCCCTTGCCAAATTTTTCTACAGAACAAGTTTGAATAATAGTCAGATGACGTCACAGCATTGTAAGAAATTCTCTTTTGATTGTTACAATTAATGATAATATTTGTTTTGATTGTTGCCATTATCAGCAGCATGAGTAAATAATAATTTCTAGTTCAAACCTCCTGAAGATTTTCATGAAACTGGATGCATGTTTTGAATGGGATTGCCCTAGTTTATTAAAATAGAGATTTACTGTTGATTATTTTATGACCAGGAGAGGATGATTATAGACTCTGTGTGTGAGTGTGTGTGTTAGTAGAGAGAGAAGGAGAAGTTAGAGGTAATCTGAAACTATAACATAAGTGGTTAGGTATTTTCAATTTTCTACAAAACATTAAAATTATTGCTTTCAATTATTTGATTACATTTTCTTTGGCACACCTTTTAATAAAATTCCAGTCTCTCATAATTGCATGCCTAAAGCATAACTCCTTGCTCTGTTATCAGATATACAATCTCAATACATTTCCATGTGAAATCTTAAACATACTGATCAAATTAGAGAAAATACTTGAGATTGATTTGTAAAATGTATTTCATCAAAATAGATTTTGTCATGAATGTACAGAAGATGTTTCTAGTTGGATTTTTCGTGTTGCCAATTTGAATTGCTATGACTTCCAAATTACACTCTAAAATGTCAATAAAACCAATATGGCTGTAAATATTATTTTGAAAACTCATTCATGAATGGATCAAAAGTTCAGCTTTGTGAGTGAAACTTGACGAAACTGTTTATTCCATCAGTCAAAAGTCACATAATAAAAGTGACATTGTATCTCATTAGTAAACTATCGTATTCCCTCATCCCACCATAGACGCTAGCTCACCTCCCTGAAATAAGTCCAAAAAATTCACTCTACGTCCAAACAGGCCAATGGTTACTTTTTTCATAGGCCTATTCAAACCCCAGAGGGAGGTAATCTATGGTAGACCGTAATCTGAACTCCTGTAAATGACCCCTGAATGAAGTGTGTAAATCATACTTAGTATAAAATAGTGAATAAACAAAAGTATCAAAAAGAATTGAAAAATATGTAATTCCGTATTTTTACTACAGAGACGAGCCAACAGACTTGCAGTAATTTAGATGTTGTATATCAATATCATCATTACGTCCATTCTTCTTTAATGACCTTGACTTTAAGGGGAACATTATTGAGTGACAAAAAAGAGTCACACTGAAATATGTTGAAACGGTTTACCAGTAAATCTCATAGGGTATGTGAAAGTGCTGAGACATTCATTTTATCTTAATTCTTTTTTTCAGAATTTCACAAGTTAAAATTGCGATGTGCTCTTCAGGTCAGAGCATTCTCAATGCTTGAAAAGAAAGAATTCTCGGAAGAAATCTTGGAAAGATAAGCAGGGCAGAGTCATTTAAATTCAAACTTCCAGAACTCTAAATGAATGATTTTACTTCCTCAAAAGGTGTTTCTTTGGTATATTTTAATGATAAAACCGAATTTAACATTTTGAAAATGATGATAAAATCTGAACTGTTACTGTATCATAATAAAAAGATTTTTTTCCTAATTATTTCATTTTTTTTTGTATGAAACTAAAAAACAGTGCAATGTCAGGAATTCCGTGGCTATGCAATGAAGCTTATAAATGCTACATAAATAAGTCCCAACTCAGTAAGTGCTTCAGATTAGGTTAATCCTTGTGATTTTAATGTACTTTCAGCATTCAAAATCTGGCATTGACCCTGGATTACCTGATAATCTTTTTATTTTTTTAAACAAACGGCAAAGATTTACTTATAACAGGAAAATATCATAAATAATAGACTTTTAGATGTGCAAGCATCTCTAGCATTGATTGCTATTACTGACTGATATGCTGACATATCATATATTGATTTTGTTCTCTAGGAGCTAGATCTAGCCCCTTTTTGGTGCAAGGGATAGAACTCATGCATATAGGGTCTGACTTTCAGGGTTGTTATCATAAGAATAAGCTGCCTTTTATTTTGCAGAAAAGACTGAAATTTTGTGAGTTTAGAGAAAACTGTTCGATGGATATCATTCATCTTGAAAATTTGACATTAGGTTATTATTAGCAACTGATGTTTTTCAAAAATCAAAAGATAAAGTAAAATAATGTATATCTAGTGCAATTTTTCTGATGTTGAAACAACTCAAATAGGTGTAAACTTTTCCAAGGCTTACTGGACCTATTTGAGACAACACAATAGCACAAGTATATCTCTGAATTTTTTAGATGAGGTATTATCATTATTTCTATCATTATTCAGACTATCCTCATCTTGGTAGTTTTTCATACAATGTTTTGGCCGTTGTACTCTACGGCCTTCATCAGGTATCATTTGACGTTGTATGAAAAACAACCAAGATGAGGATAGTCCGAATAATAATAGAAATAACAATAGCGCAAGTTATAATATAAATAAAAATTCAATTAACATATGGATTCAGGATCTTTGCTAAGAAAAAGAAACATGTTACTTTATTACTGAATTTTATTAAATAAAAAAGATCTGGCAAATGGATTTTATGGTTGCTTGAAATTGAAATTTTGCTCAAAATTTATTGGCATGTATGTGATATTATGGAAACCTAATAGTTGAGTTTTAAGATTATGAACATACGGCTATTGAACACACAGTAGCAAATAGAAGAAAATGTTGCAATACATACAATTCATATCAACTGGGAATAAGAGTATGGGGTGACAATCCAAGTATACTGCAAGGCTACTGCCTTTCATTTAGTGATTACATATTCATTCATACTTAGCCAAGAAGAGATAAACCATCTGATTCAAGGAGTTAAGCATAAAGGTAGAATCTTTGCCCTTATCAAAAAATGAAGAGCCAGAGATTCTAAAATCTGAACACAAACAGGCAATGAGCATTGTATACAGTCAACTGCCAATTTTCGAGACCAGTCAGATTACATACCAACATTCTTTCTAGACAATTTTAATTGATGCAGTCACATTTCGGTTGATTCATTTTTATGAACCCCCTTCAGTTGTAAAATGTAATATCCGTAAGTGAAGAGAATCTCTCTAATTGGTCTCTTCTTCCAGAGGTTAACCCCTCCCCCCCAATGACAGAAGAAAGGACTGATAGCAAAGACTGTCTTTCCTAACAGATATTACATTTTATACCGGAAAAAGTCCCTGAAAAGGATTCAGCCAAAACGTTGAGATTACATTGAAGAAAAGAGGAGCTCAAATTGTATGAAAAAAGTCGGTTATGTTAATGACTCTTCTCAAAGTTAGAGATGATACCTGTCAGATTGACAAACAGAAATATGACCAACAGCAATAACTTGCGTTCACCAGGTCATTGCAGGATAACTAATATCTGATAAATATTGGCTGAAATCCCGAGAGGAATAATTACCATTATTTCATGAGTTTCTCTCACTAATATTCTCATCCTACTTACATTGATTGAAACGTAGAGATAAAAATGAATAAGAATAAGAATATTAGTCCAAACGACTAATGGAATGACAAATAACTGTTTAATTAGAGACAGGCCTGTTAGCAGGTTTGAGTAAAATTACGACCATATTTTATGCCTTACAAGAAGTAACTCAATTTTCGCAGGCATATTCTCTAAAGAATAAAAACAAAAACAAAACACTTTTCCATTGATCTCAATACCCCTCTGCACTAATGGGTTACTAACTTTTTTGTTTTGCTTTTATCAATCCAAATCTAGGAGTGGCTGACTGTTTACATTAGTTGAAGAGCGCAGTAAGGTTGGTAAACAACTGATAAAGGGGTGTCTTATATGTCGGAAAATACAGGAGTTAATTAGTAATTATTGAATAACACTCTTGGTGGGTAGGCTAAGGCATATATTCCAGTGCAGGAGAATTACATTTCTGGTGAGTGGGTAGGAGGATTTATTTTCGGAATATATCTTAGTAACTACCCATTCATACAATAGGCATTCCACTCACCATTTGTAGTGTAAACAAGTACAACTCACTGTATGACACAGATGTCAGATGGTGCACTTGACTGTTGACGGAGATGCAGGAGCTGACCCCGAGGTGACATAATGGAGTGAGCACCAGCGAGTAATAATAGTTTTTCTTATAGGGTAATATTAAGGTGGGGGTTACATACAAGAATTGTACTGCACCATTATCCTTTATTGCCTGTAGGGTCTCAACTTTCAAACCTCCCTGGCCTCTGCAAAAAGACCTAATCCAGCAGACGCCCATGCACACACCCATTCCTTATGATGACTTAAACCTGACACTGAAGACAGATCTGAATAGGAAGTAGCTTTTAGGAAGAACACTGATATACATTTATATTTCTTTTGTTCATTTTTCAGTTTAAAGTATAAGAAACAGGTTTTAAATCTTTTGAAGATCTAATATTATTTTACCTTCTCCTATGAAGCCTGAATAAAGCACACCATATGTTTTCAAGAGATTTTAAGGTAGTATTAATCCATAGGAGACCAGGTTCTAAGCAAAATCATTTAACAATAAATAATAAGTGCAAAAAGAAATTTTATTCTTCAAATACCTCACTTAGATGAATCACCATAGCCTGTGTGTGTACCAGAACTAGTTATGTGAAAAATTATAGAAAAAAAAAAGAAGACTTTTTAACTAAAATTATCTGAAAAATATCAGTATAAGATTTGGGCATTGTTGGTCCAAAATGACAGTAGAGACCTAAAAAAGCATATTTTTGAAAAACCTAAAAAAGTTTCCAGATGGCGCATAGTGGTGCATTCATGCATATTTCTAAACTTGTAACCCCCAAAAATGAGACCAGGAGTGTCCAGACATTCAGAGAGAGGAGGATCTACAGCCCTTTTGGCTGGTAGGCTAGGGCATTTGAGGGGCTATGGTGATTTGATAAAAAATGGTTTACTTGTATTTTTGATTTTTTCCATGGATGAATGTAAAAAAATATGATTATAAAAAAACATAAGATTAATGAGTTAGTTATGTTATTCATTGACAAGAAATCAAAGAAGTTCAACTCGACACAAGGCCACAATAGAGGAGCATTCAAAACAAAGAACAGTGTTTCATGGCAGCTCCCAGGAATAGCTTCACTCAGTAAAGGTTACTGTAATCATTGTATATACTCGAGTAATGTGCGACCTTTTGGGGATGTGTTTTCAACCTATAATTAGGGGTTATATTAAGTATGGTTTTGAAACTAGAAAAAAAAAAAAAAAAAATGGGCTATTGGCAAGGCTTGCAGACTCTAGGTGTATTCCACCCTCTAATTATAGGTTGATAAATTGGTCTCAAAAAGTCGCATATAACAAGAGAATATATGTATAGTAATTATTATTCAATGATGCATATTTCTTTTTTAGGATCAGGCACTTTTTTTAAACACTCTTTCAAAATGTATTGCAATAAATAAATACCTTCTTTGAAGGTTTAATTTTAAAATAGCATGAAATTAGCTGTAAATTAAAAAAAAGAAAAAATACTATTGCATCCTTGTAGTGTATTTCTGAGCAGATTAAAACTGAGTTTACGGTTATGACTAAAATAATATTAATTCCACCATAATTGATAGATCTGTCATAAAAAAAAATGAAGTCGAGTTTTAAAATTCTTTCGAAAAGAGGATTGACGCCACAGAAATTTGATCCAAGGAAATTAGTTAATTCAATGATTAATTGGCTAGATTTGGTGGTTGACTGGAGAGAAAATATTTCCAAAAGTTCTTCTTCCAAAATACGAATTCCAGAGAAAAAAATAATTCATTCAAAATTGAATGAGTACAAAAATATTATTGAAATCAACACATTAGAATATTTCCGTGTGAAATGGGCTAAATTTCCAGGTGCTCCAACTCATGGTTAAGTGGTTCACAAGTGTGAGTTTTCAACCAAAATGGTTTATATTGTTAACAAAAATAATTTTGGCAAACCTAAGAATAACGCATTCTCTTGGATTTCTTGATAGGCTAATTTGAATAGTTGAAAATGGCTACATTTTTCAAAAAAATTCCCCTAAAATATAAATATACCATGTATTGATGAGATATTAATGCTCACAAATAATGTCATTCTTGATGTTAAGAAGTAAATCCTAAACGTCATCCTCCACCTAGAGATACTCTTCTTTATATTTACATAGAAAAATCTATTTTATACAACGTATTGATAAATTGTTAACAAAATAAAGAAAATGAAATCTGTGTTCAAGATACCTTTACTAAAATCAAGTTGTTGCTAACCATGAACAACATACTGGTTACCTCCCTTCTCTTAAATCTAACCACCTTTAGCAATTCAAGAAAATGCCTTATTTCAAGTATTGCCATAATTTTTTGCTGATAATTTTCGACAATCTTTCTTCTTATTGTTAACACAAGGATTATAACGATAAAATTGACAGGTCATGAGTTTTGAGCAATTTTATCAACACACTCAGCCCAATCTGCAAATAAAGGTAATAAAATTTAAAACACAGTTACGTTCATTTTTTTCTGCTTTATATCTATCCACATTGGTGAACATTTTGGCAACATTCAAGTTATGAAAGTGTTTTTAAAGTGTAAAAAAATGGTAATCCTTGATTAGAAGAGCACAAATTTAAGTTTATCTATAAAATGGCTATTTCCGGTTAAGTTGGCTATAAAAATGGTTATTTCCAGTCAACAGTTGACTCGACCTTATCTAGCAGACGGCACATTGTTTTTTTTTTTATAGGGGGGGGGGGTCGCTTCTTAGAATTTAATCTTCTTTTGTAATAACACAGAAAAAAACCCCAACAATGTCATAACCCTATCCCCACTAACCCTAGCCAATATGTCACCACGTAGTCATAACCCTAATCGTGACCCTCTCCCTGAAAAAAAACCCAACCCCAACCCCAAGAGGGTGTCTGCTGGGTTTTAGATCAAGCGAGTCGTATGTTAACGCAGGAAGTAGCCATTTTTATAGCTCAAGTCAACCGGAAATAGCCATTTTAAAGCCAACCGAAACGTGGGCTCTTCAGGCCATATATCGCCATAAATGCACATTCATGAATTTTGAGATAAGAAAATAAAGCCTTTTGTGGAGACAACTGCAATTCAAACTGATTCTTTAAATACTAAAATATCATTTCGTGCTATTCATGGATGTAGAAGCTTGTTTGATCACGTGGCTACATAGTAATTAAAGCACGAAGCCGGCGATCTTTCGTTTCGGGTCGTAACGTTTTCATCACAGAGTGTGCGAGGGTGTGGAACTTTCACAGTCGGGACCGCCTTTGTTCCATAAATCGATATGATACAAATGAACTTCAACCCATCAAGCTAGAAAAATTAATTAAATGAAAAAAAAATCATACCGATTTATCTTAAACTCTAAAAAAACAAACCCACTAAAACAATAATAGTAATATTACACGTTTCACAATTAATAAATATAAAATCATTTTTGTACCATCTGAACTGAAATAATAAATAAAAACCGCTACTACTGCACCGAAGAAAAAAGTAATTTCCATATTTTATTGATAAATGCTTTCTGTAATAAAAAAAAAAAAAAACAGGGCGCTCAGCTGAGCCCTCTCACAATAAGATTTCTTTTTACAAGTTATTCCCATTTTGATTAATAAAACACAAATATGAACAAAAACACAATCCAAAACAATAGATTCCAAACAAACCTCCTTTCATAATTATAAGAAATTGAGATAAAATATTATGAGCAAATTAATATTTTGATAATAATTAAGTGTTGTTTGTGTGAAGGCTTAGTTTTTCAGAGACCGGATTTCAGAAGGGCAATGTTGAAAAATAACACAATTATAACAGATCTTCATCAGGCTCCATGCGATTTCAGTACATGAATAATAAGATACATTCACAATTCTTACGACTAATTATCATATTTTGATAAATATAAATTTAGTTTAATTAGGGTTAATTTCTTTTTACCTTGATAAATTAATCCGTTCAATCTAGAAGGATGGTCGTCTCAGCCTCTACTAATAGTATTTGATTTCTAACATAGGAGAGCGCTACACAGCTGGTATGATTTATCTCCCTTAAAATTGGTCGAATTTTTAGATTCCAAGTACAATGTAGAATCTTCTCTTGAGCAACAATAATCATTTATGATTTCTTAAGATGAGAGCTTTACTATATTTTATTCAAAAGATTACTGTGACTTTCAGAATTTGAAAAATCTTTACATAGAATTGTTCAAATTTTTTAAATGCACCTCCTTTAATGTTAGTAAGAGAATATTATTAATGACATTTAATGGTGTTGACATCCCTTGATGTTATAAAGTCTGGAAAAAGATCTTCCTGACAAACGGGGCTTAGTCTTGAGGTTAAAGATTTTTTGTTTCAAAGTAAAGATTCCAGGAGTTATCTTATTGATTCTCTGGTTATTTACAAGTTGACTGACATTAGGTGTTTCATTCTTTAATTCTAAGAAAAGGGAAACTAACTATAGGTGAGTTAGGATTGAACTCACTACAGTAGACCAGCTTGGTAATTATTACTCTGTGATGAATTTAGGTGTATGAGCAATGGGGACTGGGGTGCAAGTGTCCCTCCCCTAATTCAGGCAAAGCATGTTAAATTTTTGGTAAATCAGTGTAATTTGGGAAAAAATGTGGAAAAACCTAAGGCAAATCAAGTCTTTCCCATCTCCTCATGGAAAGAGTTCCTATAGAGTACACTGGTGTTGATGAAGTACCCAAAATGTAATTATTGTGGGGTTCCAAAAAAGTCTTCAATGTATTTCCGACTCTTCTTCTTATTCTTATAATGAATTTTTGTAAGTTATTTATATGGAGGAGTTTTCAATATTTATTTCACTACAGTGGACCCCCAGGTATTATTTCATTGACCCCCAGTGATTTGTGGAGACTAGTTTCGAAAACCACTGTTCCAGGCACAGTAAGGCATAAATGATTACATATTCAGCCTCTGGCTCCATTAGTGAAGCCTGTACACAAGCATACATACATACATACATACATACATAGCCAGACAGACAGATCCACTTGAAAACTGAAGAAACCTATTTTGATAGTTTTGGTGACAGTTTTTGTTGACTGAAATAACTTTGCATCCAAAAGGCATTAAAGAACCATTTTGAAGATTTTAGATGATTAAAAAAATGTTTGTGTAGATTTTAGAAGAAGAGTTTTGTGTCTTTGCAAAGAGTACAACAGAATCCTGACCAGGTACATTTAATAAGGAATATTTTTTAGCCCTGTCATTTCTAATTTTTCAATTTTTGAAAAGGGTACATGTTATACATCATTTGATAAATAATGAGTTTTAAACATCAAATATAAATCAAGTTTGGGGGATATGGGGATATTGAGAGAACTGATCCCTAAACCATTCCTTCTCTAAAAGAGGAGGATTTTAATAATTCATTTTTGTGATTTAATGCATAAAGATCACACAGTCCTTGAAAACAAAAACAAAAAGTTTTTTTCAGATAGTGCCTAGGGGTGTACTCATGCAAATTTTCAAGGTTGTTGCATGAAAAATGTGACTAGGAGCGTTCAGGGACACACAGAGACGGATACACAAACAAGTACAGAGGGAAGAATGTGTAGCCCACTTGGTTGATTGGTTGGGTAGGCCATTTGTAGGGCTATGGTAATTCAATAGTTGCACATTTGAATTATTAACTGAAATAAAATGGTTGTGAATGGTAGTAAATTAAAGAAATTTTTGTAAATATTGAAAGTCTATTATTCATTCAGAGATAACTTGCTCTCTAGAAAAACTAACTTGAAGATGTTATTCAGCTAAAATAGAGACATTTTAATCATGTAATTTGCAATTGCCAACCAAAACTGTCAACATTAACATAAATTTGTATTTAAAAATTCAGACTTTTTAGTGATCACAGCCAAGAAAAAGGCAAGAGAAGTAACTTATTGATTAATTACCCCTTTTTCCAATTTTTTTCTATTTTGACCATCTCCAACATGGCATGCTGCCGAAAGATGCTGGACATGAGTTTCTATGATGATCGATGAACCAGACTTGTTATCTTATTTGGACTAAATTAAAATGATAAAGAAACACAAAATTCATCTGCAAATAGTAGAAAATTTGAATTTTGTGTCCTGTATTATGCTGATAAATTTATAAACTGACATTTTTCTGAGAATCTGTTTGTGTAAAAGCATATTTCAGGGTGCGTGTGTGTGTTTGTAAGTAAAATCTTTTTTTTATGCCTTCAGAAATTTATTCCACTTAGTCTTCTTAGTCATTTTATATTAACCTTACATTTCTGAACATTTGCTTTACGATAAACATCCTCATCAAGTATTTTGGAACATTTATATTTTGAATATTTTTTTAAGGTCCAAGCGGATGATAGAATGTTTGTATCCAGCTGGATGACGTTTGCTATATTGGATTTTTTTCTAGAATTATTTTTTAAAATTTTGTAATGTTTTGTGTGCATGCTTTATTCATTTTTATTGTCAGTTATTTCTTTGATAAATCTTCAAACATGATTTGATAAACTTTGAATTATATGTAAATGAATATCAGGCTTGAAAATTTCAACCAGTCATTTCTGTGATCAGGGAAATATGATAATTAACACCCTTAAGCCCTCTTTACAAATATCCAAGTTATTAGATATCAAATAATCTCTAACAGGTGCGGATTTACCTTACTTTTTATTTATCTCTTACATTTATTGGACCCTTCTTGAAAAATATCAATACCTTTCTATTTCTCTCTTTATGTAGTATATGTATGTATATATTCATAAATATTGCTATCTTTTCCTAATGAGTGAATTTGCATTGATATAATATTTGTGACATGCTTTTCTTGTTCTGTATATCTATGTTTCTCAGATATTCCATTGATTGTTTCTACCTTTTATTATTAAGATATTCTTATTCTGAGAAATAAATTATGATAGTGGAAAAGCTTTCTTTCAGCTTGAGCATTCTAGACATTTTAAAAAAGCCTTTTTAAATTCTGAAACTTTCAAATTTCAAAAACCATAAAATTTCAAACTTCTCAAAATTCTTATAAACATAGGTCTGCCTTGTGAATTGGATTGATAATTGCTTTTCAATGAATTTCATGACAGCTCAGGCCATTATCAACATCCTGATCCCTAAATCATCTAGCCATTCTTCTAGGGACTTTAACCCTCAGGACATGGTATCTGATCTCTCCCACTGGTCTATTGGTAACAGTTAATTAGGGATAAAAAAGTGGCTTGTTTTCATTCAACAAATCTAAAACCGAGCTTCTGTCTTTTCATTATCACCGTAACTTCCCACAATTTCCCCCAATCCAGATGGATGGAACCACTCTCAAGGAGGCCCCATGCTTTAAACCTTTCAGCTTCAAGTTCACACCAAACTTAAAGTGGAACTCTTATGTCTCATCTGTTGCTGGATGTGGCAAAAATGGTAGGTTTGTTATACTGCTCCGAAAATATCTGACTCAACCTGCCATCTTGAATTTCTACAAGAGTCAAATACGACCAAAAATAGAAAATACTTGCACATCTAGGCCAACTCCACCCAACAGTTGTTATCTAGCCTTGATAGGGTGCAGGACTGAATGCATGGATTAGTTGGTAATGAGCTATTCTCATCTCTCCAACCTCTCCCCTATTGACATGATGTAGCAAGCCTGGCACTTCTCTACGGCTATTTTTATTGAAAGTCTTCAGAGAAGTTCTATCAGCTGGTTTCACCAATAAGAAATTTTCCAGTTATAACATGATTTGCTCACTCTAGTGAATCCCATCCGCACTTTCTGACCATTCCATGTATCCATCGCAATTTCCTCTCAAACGGCTTCTTCCCCCGAATGGCTATTTTGAGGAGCAAACTTTCCCAAGAGTGTTTTCCGGCTGGATATAATATCCATTTTTTCAAATCCAGGGTCAATAAATATCTTGTGAGCCTGAAAATACTTTAACCCTACACCTAGAGTGGTCCCCTTAGGTTTTATTTAGAGTGACTGAGAGAAAAAAAAATTTCTGTCTCTAACATGCAACTGGAGAAAACCCTTTTGATATTTTGTTTAGATGTCCCTTGATGTATTTCTTATTGCTTGCTGAAAGAAGACTGGAAGATAATGAAAAACCTTTTCCTTGTAAAACTGAACTTCCGTCTTTAACTGGTAAGTTTTTTTTTTTACATTTTCACTTTGTATAAAGTAATGTTTATTCTATACATAATTTTCATGTGTGTCTCATTTTATTATTTAAATGATCAAGATATCATGACAACAATTACAACTCCCATCAGAAAACCAGATATCTCTCCACTTTTTTGTATGATGAGTATATGACATCTAACATAGAATATTAGTCTCAGTATAACAAATAGCCAGAAAACCAGATATCTCCCTACTTTTTGTACAAGGAATAATATGACATCTAACTCAGTCAGTCAGACCCAGATGCATTAGACAGCTGAAATAGGAAGGAAGGAAGGAAGAGGTGTGACATCATTAAAAGGTTCCTGCATTTTTGTATCTGTAAAAAGCAAAAAAAAAAAAGCCAAATATGTCTAATTATAATTTTTATCGAAAAATAATACTTGCAGAATATTTCCATATTACAATATTTCATGAAATCGAGAGAATCAATTGACTCAAATAAAGACTACTTGCTCTTCTTTTTGTTGCAACTACTACCATGGATGGTGAACGTGTCATTGAACTTATGGTTCTTGTTTCTATTAAAAAGTAAGAACAAGAGTCAATTACACCAGATGGACACAAAATCCCTGGGAAAAAATTATTGTAAGTTGTTGATATATTTCTTTCAATCTCAATTTTTAGCCACAAAACTTATTTTACAATGCTTCAGGTATAGTTATTTCCCCAGCTATGGGCTGGAGGAGCTGGAGGCATGATTTTTGATTCTTCAGGTGAAGCAGCACATTGAACAACTGTGGCCCCCTGGTGGAAAAGGGTTCAATCCTTTTTTTTTATATATGCATGTGTTTGTGTGGTCCCTGTGCTCTTGGCCATACAGTTTTGTCTACAGACTTGAAAATTGGTATCTGTACTCCACTAGATCATGTCTAAAAAAATATTTCTATTTTTGGAATAAAAGCCATTTTGACCTTCTTGGGGACCTTACTTTAAGAGGTTTCTTAATGATATCTTGTTTCTCCAGAATCAAGGTGTTTCTAGATATTTTTTTACTCTATTTTAGATTTTTTCCAGTGGAAAATGTCAGTGATATCATAAATTGAATTTATTCTGCCCATATTTATTCTTCAATAGAATTTTTTGCCCATGACTCCAAATTTTGATGCTATGGTTGTTAAGTTATTGACTGCACTAGTTTAATTTAGTTTCAACTAATTTCACTCAAAAAATTCTGCAATGGTTGAAACAGTAAATGTAATTATTCAATTATTCCAGTTCAGTTTTCTTGTCATTGTTTTTTATTTGCTTGCTTTATTTTTTAATTGGCTGGCTTTATTTTTTAATTGGCTCACTTTATTTTTTGATTGTCTCACTTAATTTTTTAATTGGCTCACTTCATCTTTTGATTAGCCTGCTTAATTTTTTAATTTACTTGTCTGTAGATTTACCAACTAAAAGTGAATTCTATTTGACTGAGGATTTGACTACTGTATATATGTGTATCATGTTGTGTAGCAACATCATTACAGAAGCAATTGATTGTCTGAAAGTGACAGATCTCAAGAATAGGCTTTTACTGGAAGAACTTTCTGTACCAGTCCTCTAATTATTTACTGCATTACATTTGCAATATGAGCACTAGCATTGTCATGCAACAAAATCACCCAAATTACCAGTCAAATTTCTTGCCTTTCAAAATGTCTTTCATGTTCCAAACAAGCCAATAACTCACTGTAGCACTGTCTACAGCTTTGAGCAGAGTCGTTACCATCCATCTTTTTTTTTTTGGACAGTATATTAATTATTAAAAAAAAAAAATAAATAAAAAAAATAAGAAGATCCCATTGATCCTAAAGAGAAGGGTGTATGACCAATGCATCCTCCCAATAGTCACTTATGGAGCTGAAACATGGAACCTAACCAAGAGACAGACCCGTAAATTGAGAACCATGCAACGTGCACATGAAAGAATTATGCTGGGCCTCACATGGAGAGACCACAAGACAGCACAGTACATCCGAGAAAAGACGAGAATTAGGGACATCATAGAATCCATTAAAAATCTCAAATGGCGGTGGGCTGGCCATGTTGCAAGAATGGCAGACAATTGATGGACATCACGACTCGCGACATGGATCCCCCTAGACCACATGCGCAACCGAAGCCGGCAAAATGTTAGATGGAGAGACGAGCTAGACAAGTTCAGGAAGTACTGGCTCCGCACATGATAGGGAAGTGTAGCAAGCCCTGGGGAAGGTCTATGTCCAACGACGGACGTTAAAAGACTGATGATGAATGATGATGATGATGATATTACTCCTGAAGAGAGCTGTAGAATGATTTGTCGAGAACATTGTGTTAACATCAAAAATGGGAGGAAGAGATTAGATTGTCCCTCCAAAAGTTTGAGTACTCATTGTAGTGCTGAACTGTAACAGTTACTCCAGGTTCTAGCAATTCATAATGAAGAATTCCCTATGAATTCCACCAAATAGAGAAATTTTTTTCCTCTATAGATTTTGTTAAGGTTTAGGTGCTGAAAGCTGTTTGAATCTTGCCATTATTTTCTTTATTTTGGGTTCTTTGTATAAAATAGATCCATTACTCATTGCCAGTGGCTATCTTATCTTTAAATGAGGTTTTCTCTTCAACAATATTTAACTCATTGTTAATTTCAATTCATTCTTTTTATTTGATGGAGTATTAATAGTATCCATTAAAAAACTCAAATAGTAGTGGGCTGGCCATGTCGCACAAATGGCAGACAACCGATAGATATTGCGACTTATGACATGGATCCCCCGAGATCACATGTGGAACCGTGGCCAGCAGAATATTAGATGGAGAGACGAGCTAGACAAATTCAGAAAGTATTGGCTCTGCAACACCCATGATGGAGAAGTGTGGCGAATCCTGGGAAGGTCTATGTCCAACGACGGATGTTGAAAGACTGATGATGATGATTGCCTGTCTTAATAATATTTGACTAGTTTTTATCTTCATCTTTAGTTGCTTTTTTATCGCGTCTTTTGATTTGGACAGCATTTCTATTATTTCTGATTATGCTGTTTACTAGTTGTCGTAGGATCACCATACGAACAAATGTTGTGACAGAAAACAAATAAGAATTAAGATGAAGATGAGAACTAGTATAAGAATCACTAACACTGGCATTCCAAGGGAAATCATGAATCATTGCCAGCCATATATACTGTGTTAAGGGTGATCAACTGAAAATTTAGAAAGAGCGGTGATCAATGAAAAAACTACTTCTCTTGCCTTTTGTTGAATTGTGATCACTGAAAAAGGCCTCAAATTTCAAAAAAACAAGCAGGCGCAAACTAATGACCAATTTAGCATAAACTCACATCACATATTGACCACCCCCACCACCAAAAACATCTGGGGGGCGGGATTTTTAGAGAATAAAAAAAAACATTTTCCCCAACCCATTGAGGGGGAGTGAATGCGAAATTTCAAGCCTCGGCTATGAACATTTAGGGATGGGCAAAGTCCAGACAGATAGATATACATAGATAGATACATTTCGATATTAAAATACATGATTAACCTAAACCCAGCAACAGTGTTTAAATCGGTCTGTTGTGGATAGCAGTGATTAACAGACGTTTTCTGTGTTAAATGGAAAGAGAAATGCAAATGTTTAAACATTGACTGATTTTCCTGTC
Organism: Thysanoteuthis rhombus; assembly: GCA_963457665.1. Lineage (NCBI taxonomy): Eukaryota > Metazoa > Mollusca > Cephalopoda > Oegopsida > Thysanoteuthidae > Thysanoteuthis > Thysanoteuthis major. The sequence continues at coordinate 12,285,046 of OY735211.1, read as the reverse complement.
TATGAGTTCATGTAGGACACATTTTCCTAGATTCCTTAACTTTCCTGAGACTTATGTATTATGTACTGACTGACTGCACAAGCAACACACGGAGCAGAGTTAATTTTAAAGACATTGTTACGATTCACCCAACACTTACAAACAGAAGATGACTCGGGGGAATTTTGCATCAACATATGTTTTGCATAAGGACTTGGTACTCATACCGTAGATTTTCCATTCCAGATAGAGTTACCTCCCTGGAACCAGAATTTTGTGGAAAAATCGAAATTGAACGATTTCTCAACTTGGGGACATAAAAAAAAGAAGAGAATATCGTGAACATAGTTATAGCTGTTTTTGAGATTCGGAATCCAGTTGGAAAGATGTGATGATTTATTTTATTGTTGTAAAAATCGACTGAGCCCATTATGCAGTAATAGTCGACTGAGCCCACTACGAAGTAGTAATCGACAGAGTCCATTACAGAATGCGTTTTGATTTTGAATAGAAATTCACATGGATTTATGATCAAACAGGTCTGGTTAGTCATTCAATAGAAACTGTCACGTGATCAATGTCTTTTGACAACATGTCGTTTTGGGTGCGTGAGTGTGATCAATTACACAAATTGAAAAGGGGACGATCAAGGAATAAATGTTTGGGGTAATCAATTGGAAAAAAAAGGCCATAAGTGAATGAGTTACTTCTCTCGTCTTTTGTTGTACCCTGATCACCAAAAATGTGAGATTTAAAAAATAAAAATAAAACAAGTATGAACGCCAGCGGACACAGACTAAGAGACGAATTTAGCATAAACTGGCATTGTAAATTGAAACCGCCGCCAATAACCTATTCAAGGTGTGTGGCGGTTGGGAAAAATATAAAAAAAACAAAAAAGTTTTTTTCGAGATATAATTGGGAGTAAATGCTTGATTTTTTAGCCCTCTAACTCAATCGGTACGGATCGTACACGCGAGACATTCATAGATAGATAGCCAGCCAATCAGTCAGCCAGATATACTTGGAAAATGGAGAAACTGATGTTAACAGTTTTATATCCTAACGTAGGTTCAAAAGACGATTAAGTGCTTTCAGCTTCTATCTATCTATGTGCATACCATTGAATATTAAAGTGGTGAGTGTTTGAGGGATAACAAGAGATAGATAGATAGATAGATAGATAGATAGATAGAAAGAAAGAAAGAAAGAAAGAAAGAAAGAGACACAGAGACGGAGATTTAAAAACGAGCGGCGATAAGAGTGTTTGAGTAACTTGATCAAAGGGAGTTAACCGCGGACTTTCGCAGTCGTTTCATTTTCCTAACAGAAAAAAAACTGTACATTCCCTTAGCCAGTTTGTAATCAAAAAGCCTCAGAACATACTTTGACATTTGTTTGATTTAAAAACACTATCTATCTATCTATCTATCTATCTATCTATCTATCTATTTATCTTAGTGGCGCTAGGTTCAACTGCAAACCCCCTACAAATTTTCTAAAGATTATTCTTTAGAATCTTACACATTATTTTTTACATTAAAAACCCCTAATGATTTTCAGGTGATACCATAGCTCCAACCCCCGTAGTCATGGGGTCTGCAGGTCCCATGCACTGCCTCATCTATCTATCTATCTATCTATCTATCTATCTATCTATCAATCATTTTTATCGTAGAGCTATGTTTTATAAACTGCTGCATTTTTCTGGCATACATGGTTAGAATTGGACGTTTTTTCATCACTCCTTTTACGATTACTTGGAGGCAGGTTTTGTTCGTGCCTTATGAGTCTTTATCAGAAGAACTGTTTTAGCTGGGCAATAGCTGCCCTAGGTCTGACTGCGCCCCCTGTTTTTTTTCAAAAGGTTATCTTTTAAATTATTTATAAAAAGATTTTTTCACATTCTTTTTCAGATTTTTTAAAGATTAATTTTTAATTTTTTTTCGTGTTCCTGACACATATTGCATCTCCAAAGCACCGGAACCCCTGCACTTGCGGGGTCTGCAGGTTCCACTCGCTGCGTCTGAGTTGTGTTATCCTTTCATTCATTGACAACATATTCAATTGCTCTGTCGTTTTTCAGGAATGTTGGAATACAGAATAGAAGCAAAGAGTATATAAACATGATTTCCCAAAAAGCTATTTGAATAAAGAAATAATACTACAGAACTCTCAACAGCAAGTTTAATGAGAGCTAAGTATATCACCAGGGAGAAAATTTTAGATGTGCAAGTATTGAGTTACTTCCCTTAAGATATAAACCTTGCGTTTTATTAACTGTTCGTTCTTAAAAGCCTTTTCCTACAAAATAATAGTAATTTTTTTATCGATCAATGGAAAACGATCTCCTGGATCTGCCCCCAAATTTAATCAACTCAAGGCGAACCATTCCACAAAAGTTGATTGAAATCTATCAAAAACTTTTTGAGATATTTCGTAGGCAAACAAACAGTCATACAGAAATACATGAGTTAATACATAAGAGATAAATAAATAGATCGAATACTCAAAGTAAACTGATCGTCTGCTTTATTCAATGAATAATTCGGTTGTTATTCTTACATCATTCTTTTATAAATAAATTCGAGTCTCCTATGATGACAGATTGCTTTCCAAGTATTCATCACCATCAGGAGAATAACCAATGGATGGATTAGATCCATTGAAAAATAATTAAACCAATTAGACGTCCAACGAAGCAAAAAGGGGTGAAATTGTAAGAACACGCCGTATTGACATTCTCTTCATCCTGGTATCTTTGGTATCAAAGTTGACAGACGCTACTCAAAGACATCAGAACTTCCATCAGAACTTCCAAGGTAATTGGGGTCTGCTATTTGTCTATCTTCACCTGCAATACCTTCTTCAAAGTCGAATTCACCTGAAAGAGAGAGAAAAAAAGAGATCATTCTTAATATCTGTTTAGACGACAAATGGAAATGTATATAAGGCAGGAGACGAAATTTTTTTAACCCATTTTCTATTAACTATGCAAGATGTACATGGAGAGATCACAAGACAGCACATAATATTAGAAGAATAAACAGGAATCGAGAGATATCATAGAATCCATTAGGAATTTCACACAGCGATGGATTGGTCATGTTGCAAAAATATTGCACAAATGCTGGGCATCACGACTTACAATGTGGATCCCAGAGATCAAATGCGAAACTGGGTCTGACAGAAAATAAGATTTTAGACAACTTCAGGAGATAACGCAGGGCCTGCGATAGAGAGATTTGGAGAATCTTGGGGAAGGTCTATGTTCAACGACGGATATTAAAAAGCTGGTGATGATGAAAGTTCTGAAAAAAATATTTGGGCCCAAATGGGCAGATGGTTGCTTTGTAGTAGAATTCTCCACTACTTAGGAGCGATATTGTCAAACTCCCAGAGTTGGCTTTATAATTACGAATTCGTCAGACTTATTTTAAGACATTTGAATTTAAGTCATGCTATAAGAGAAAGGGGAAAAGAAACAGTGATGCCATGACATCATGTCGTGTCACTGCGAGTTTGCAAGTTTTTCGTAAACATTGAATTTCTGTCATGAAGAATATTGTCAAAATCCTACTATTGAGTTTTGATTCAATTCTCATTAGTCTCAACAGAGATAATGACCTCAGCAAAAACAGTTCCATCATGATGGTTCAAATAAGAGTTATGTACGCAAAAACTAATGACGAATTCACTCTTTCAACTCAGGTCAACTTGTTTTATTACAGGAACTAATAATGAAGGAGTTGAGCAGGGATACGAAGTTTTTGAATAATATTGTACAGAAAAGTGAATTCTATTTTGTTCAACTTTTAGATTTCAAAGAAGCAAGGGAGTTTGGTCTTAGCACAGCCAAGCTTGTTAATTCTCATTTCCCAAAAGTTCTTCATTATGAAGGATCAAAAGCACGATTTTCTAAGCACTCAGCAATAAATGTGTTAATGATACGTGCATAAAGTACAGGTAACCCCCATCCCCAACAGAATGTTCCTGTTTTAAGGAACTCCAGCCTAATGAGCTCTAACACCAATGCAACTATCAACGAAAAACATTATTGAATAATGGAAAGAAACCCAGCTTGGTATTGAATAATCCAGGTGTGGGTAGAAAACTCCCTGCTGTAACAACACTGCTGGTAATGATCTGTGGAACTAGCAACGACCCCATGGTGGCTGAATTATTTACAAAGTCTGGCACAAGGCTACAGTAGTTGAGCATTCAGTTGGTATCGAACTCACTACATAAGTGAATCGGCCTGCAATATGTGATTACTAACCATCGTGCTACGGTAAATGACCAGGGATTTACTAAGTCTGGTCACAATTGCAAACTGGTCTGCAAAGCGAGCTTGCTGGCTGTTACACTACGGTAGGTACCCAAATAGATATGCTATTAGAAACTGTCAACCAAAACTGTCAACATAGGTTTCCTCAATCTTTTAAGCTGGTTCAGTTGTCAGGTTCGCTTTATTTGTCTGTATGTATGTATGTATGTATCAGGTGTACAGTCCACACCATTGGACTTGGAGAAGACTGAAAATTCCAACATTTACTCTTAATTATTTCTAGAATAAACTTTTTTTCTAAATTCCTGGTCTTAATAGTTTTTTTGTGTATGTGTGTGTGTGTGTGTGTGTGTGTGTGTGTGTGCGTGTGTGTGTGTGTGTGTGTGTGTGTGGTTTCAAGGAAAGATAAGAGATTACCCCCTTTTCTAATTTTCTTCAATAGTTTGCCCCCCCCCCCAAACACAGCGTGTTGCCAAAAGACATTGGTTAGGTGACTGTTTCTGCTGAGTGACTAACCAGACCTGTTTTGATCTTTGTCAGGTATTAGCAATTTATACATTTTGGCTTGGTAGTGTTTGTTGACATTACGTGTATTGCGTGGATATATATATATATATATATATATATATATATATATATATATATATATATATATATATATATATATATATATATATATCAACACTGCTGGGGTACCATCTGAATATAACTGTTTTGTTTCAAAAATCCCCGATATGGTTACATGGCAGATAACTGATGATCCCAACAAAAGACAATTTATACATTGTACCATAATAATAAAGTATATGTGAAACAGGGAAAAACACTGAAGAAAAATGCATAGATTGCATAGACAAATATTGGGAAATGAGTGACTGAAGTGACACAAAATATCTTTTAAAAAAGTTTGTAAATGTTAAGTGTTTAAAGCTGTAAAGCTTTTTAGACTATATATATATATATATATATATATATATATATATATATATATATATATATATATATATATATATATATATATATGAATGCGATATTGACAGCTATTTATTGTAGTATTCGACGCCCTTTCCCCCTATACAAACAACAGAATTAAATTCCTAATATCACTTTCCAATTTCGAAACTTTGTTTTTGTATCATTTGTTATTCCTTTTGGCTAAACATTCAAAATGTTTTTGTTCCTCAGTCCGTGTTCTTTTTAGAAAATGCTTTAATTGAGGTCCAAAAAACCCTTGTAAAAGTTTGACTTCCCCACTCGAGTAATAGCTCAATCGGAAAAAAAAGAGTAAGCCATCGTTGAAAATATCTTTTTGCACCCCTCCCCGCGGAGAAGTGCCTGTGGACGCCCATGTTCATTGAATAATAACGATACTTCAATTCAGAACTTAGGAGAATATTACAAATACTGGAGAATGCATCGATCCAAAATCTAATGTTAAAAACAACAAAGATGAAGTCAGTAGTTTAAGTAATTAATAGAATATAGAATAACAGTTCCTAATCTCAGAACATCTTGCTATACGAGGAAGGCTGGAGAATTCACCGACTGAAACCCAGTGATTGAAACAGGGGCAAAGGAAATACACATCCAAATAACACGTTTCATCTCAGAATTTGACAACAAGTTAGAGATTGGAAGGCGCAATGAGTTGTTTCAACTAAGAAACGGACCCACCATCACAGTCAATAATTGAACAACCACAGCATATAAATTTGGAGTCATGTATAAAATATTCCATCGAAGAATAGATATAGTCAGACTAAATTCTATTTATGACATCACTGACGTTTTCCATTGGAAAATATCTAAAATAGAGTAAAAAACATCTAGAAACATCTAGATTCTAGAGAAACACTAAAACTAGCGTAAGAAACGTGGATTCTTGAGAAACTAGATATTATCTATAATCTATACCTGTCAAAATAAAATCAAAGGAGGTCTAAAGAGCTATTTTAAGAAAAAATAATAAAAAAGCATTTTTAGGAGGGATGTAGTGATGTACGTAAAAATGACGGCATCTGTGAAATATATGGATATACACATTGCATTCTATCTATGAAGATAATAGAGATTTGATTCGTGGTGATCTTGGTAATAGAGTTCTATTGACCAAAAATGGATTTTTATTTCTATTTTTTAATTAGTTCTTATTACTTTCCCCCATTATTCATTGAATTTAACATTTGTATTTCGTTATTTGAATTAGATTTTATTTTACAACGTTATTTGCACCCTTTACCGTGAAAGAGGACAACTGAACTTCAATAATGATTATTCGTGTGGATAAGAACTATCATAATGCGAATAACCAATTGATTTTGAATGCATATAAAGAGTTGCAGAGTTTTTTTTTGTTCTTACCTGGTTGTCGACGGCTTTTTCTGCATTTACTGCAACACGGGTTTGTTCGAAGTGTAGAATAGCTATTGCAGTGCATGCAGTTAATGGGACTACACTGTGTTCTGCCATTTTGAAGACATGTACACAGTCGGCATTTTGTGATTATCTTGGCGCCAACTCGGAAACTCTTTCCTTCCAGCAGACAAGTTCCTCCATTTTGATTGTTCTTCTTAGGCATCTGCTTTTGTCTCTGGCCAGGTCGCTGGTAAGACATTCTTTGTGGGTTCTTTCGTGGTAATTGTCCATCGCAGCTTTGGAAAATGGCGAGGACTAAAAGGAGGCAGAGCGGCAGGGAACAAAGGTAGAATTTCATTGCTGTTTCTCTCCGAGAGGGGGATGCTAGACAAGATTCAGTATCTTTCGAGAACGTCTGCAAAAATACAGTTAGTAAAACGATGCACACCTTATATACCCTTTGGTCGACTATGTTACACCTGTAAGTGATGGTCAATACAGACGATTCACAAGGAGATTTAGGTGAAATGTTAATTAGTAACGAAATGATATGTTTGCAATAAAAAGTCTGGCCAGGTTGATGGTTTTCCTCGTTGTCCACGAGAGAGAGAGAGAGAGAGAGAGAGAGAGAGAGAGAGAGAGAGAGAGAGAGAGAGAGAGAGAGAGAGAGAGAGAGAGAGAGAGATCAAATATCGTTAAGGGTTCCCTCGACAAATAAAGTCTGCTTTGTTGCCGCTTATTATTTTCTGTTGTAAATCTTCCCAGAACAGGTGGAGATGACATATATATATATATATATATATATATATATATATATATATATATATATATATATATATATATATATATATATATATATATATATATATAAAGTAAAATAAAAGCCAGTGAGTCTGTGAATTTATGGACGTGTCAAATAGAGTCGAAATATTGATTTCTGCTATGGCGGAATAATTCACCTTTAATTTGCTGTCTTTGTTCGACATTTGCACGCCATGACTCTTTTTTTAAAAATTCGATTTAGTTGATCACCTTAAAAACAAAACAGGTCCGGTTAGTCCCTCAATAGAAACCGTCACGTGATCGGTGTATTTTGGCAGTATGCTGCGTTGGGCGCGATCAAATAGATAATTAGAATAAGAGGTGATCAATGAATAAGTCACTTCCATCGTTTTTTGTTGGGCAGTGATCACGAAAAAGTTTAGATTTAAAAGAAAAAAACGGACGCAAGGTAAGGGACTAACATAGCATAAACCTACATTGTAAATGGAACCTCCCATTAAAAACGTATTTGGGGTCGGGGAACAAAACAAACAAAAACAAAAGTAATAAGGAGTAAATGTTAAAATTTCTAACCCTCCAAGTCCACTGGTGCATGAGACATAGCTGGCCAACCAGTTAACAAACCAGACCAGCTTGAAAACTGAAGAAACTTCTGTTGACGATTCTGGTGACAGTTTTGGTTGATGGTTTCGAACACAACGCCACTTATCACTGATTAATGTCTTATAAAAAACAAACTTGCGTTAGCTTTCATTTAAAGATACCTTATAAGAAAACATTCTTCCAAACCATGTAACCTTATTTATTATGTTTCCAATTTCTGTTTTATAAAATCTGTCGATTTAAAAAAAAAAAAGAAATTGGTATTCTGTATCCGTGGAACGGTAAGTGGCTCGCGAGTCAGTCACATCCAACAGTGAAATACAACCTTGGAAAATTAATTGAAAAAGTTTGGTTTTGGTAGCAAAAGAATACGCTGGAATAATTGATAACAGTGGTGTTGATATCTAGTAAAATCTATAACATTACAAACGAGTAAGAATAGACACACACACACACACAAACGCACTCATACATACAGACGGAGACACGTGCACACAGTATGCGTACACAGAAACAAAATATACATGCATACACATATGCGTATTTAAACATCAGCCATGTATACACACACTTGTAATGCATCAAAATGAAAGAAAAATAGTCAAGAACTCGCATACACAAAGATTTATCTCAGAAATTCGGAGAACATATGACTATTTCATCTACCATTAGGTGTAAACAAACAATATAACAAGGAATACATCGTATTTTATGTATATATCGTTCGATTAGACACTTCATGTCCGACAGAATGTGATAATTGTAGAGACAATTTATTTGAAAACTTATTTCGTCCGGCACCGGAATTAACCGAGCTATTTGCCGCTCGGTTAGTTCCGGTGTCGGGCGAAATATGTTTCCAAATAAATTGTCTCAACAATTTTCACATATGTATATTGTAGCAAACATTGTAATCAATGCTCATGCATAAAACATGATAAGATTTTAGTATCTGCACTCTTGTTGTAAACAATGAATTAACATCTTCATTCTCTAATGTGGGAATAGCACCACGGATTTACTTGTTTTTAATGATAACTAATACGACTGGAGAGAGGAGTTTATCCAGTATGAAACATCTAAAGAATGTATTCAGATTTAAGATGGTACAAAAAATAGACAGACTTGCTCTCATGGTAATTTAAAAAACGATGTTCTCAAGAACTTACAATTTACTGATGTCTTGGAGAAATTTGTTCTCGAGAAATTACGCCAAGCAATGTTTGAAATTCAATTGCTGTTGGCCTTGACAAAAGAAATTTAATCTTTCTTCAACCATTTTTTCCTTTTGAAAATAAAACTAGGGACCTTATCCCACTGGAAACTTGTTTTGGAATGGATATTAAGCATAGAAAATATCCGTTCCACCAATGATAGTCAATTTGCTTGTTAGATATCTAGAATGTTTCATCTGAATGCGTGGAGCCGGAAAATTGACGGACGGTATTTAGTCAAATTGTAAAATTGAAAAAGATATGTTTCGAAGATTGCTTGAATGGAAAACGTATTATTTTCGAGCAATCCTTTCCGAAATCTTCGTCATTTAATTCGGATATTGAAGAAACGTAGTCATCAAAGGTGGTGAAGAGTGATATCCCTTTTTATGTGTGCATGTATCTGTGTGTTTGTATGTTCCAGCGCCCCTGGTCATACCGTTTTGCCTACAAACTTGAAAATTGGCACCAATACTCTACTAGACCCTTCCTAAAAATGTTTTATTTCTATCTGTTTTAAAATCTTTTCTTGGTCTTATCATGAAGGGTTTATTAATAACATCTAGATTCTCCAGAATATAAATGTTTTCTTTCACTTTATTTTGGATTTTTTCCTGTAGAAAACGCCAGTGATGTCATCTTACTATAATTCACCAAAAGCCCGCCTGTCTGTCTGTCTGTCTGTCTGTCTGTATGTATGTATGCACTCGCCTACCACAAAAACCACTTGATATAAATACATAACATTTTCAGTGGGTACGGATTTGATCCCCGGGAAGGATTTTTAGCAAATTGGTTTCTGAAAACCACCAATCAAAATATGTTTTTAGGGGGTTTCAAATCAGGTGTGGGGTCTATTTATATGTTTATTCATCAATGGTGAGAAAAGATACTTTTTGATGGCGTAATAAACAAATATTTTTTATTCTTTTTTCTGATCTCAATCCTCAGAGTTAAAGATGTACGTAGACTGCGTTCTTTCTTAAGGAAGAGGCAAAAACATTTGTTCAACATATCTCATATTGTTTGTATATGGATACCTTGAATTGTGGTGTTATGATCAGGGTGTGTTTCGATGTAGCGCTGTTAAGAAACACTTTCCAAGTCACGAAATTCGGGGATCAGAAGTTATGTCGATCACACAGAGAAAGCTTTTATTTTTCGCTTCTAATGGTCGAAATCAATTAGGAACATTCATATTTCACTTTTAGGGGGCGAAATCTAGGGAAATCTTTTCTTTTCATTCCTAGGGGTCGAAATTGGGAAGGGAGATTTTAAAAAATCTTTTTCTTTTTTCTGTTTCCCTTTTTTTTAAGCGCGGAGCTTTCACTTTTAGGGATCAAAATTGAGAAGAAAGCGAAACACAGAGAACGAGAGAGAAAACAAGAAAGCGAAAGAAAGAAAGCATAGGAAACTAAGGGAGAAGGTAGAGAGAGAGAGAGAGAGAGAGAGAGAGAGAGAGAGAATTATTTCATTCACAATTGAGTTCTGATGACCAATCACGAGAGAGAATGATTTCATTCATAACGTATTATGTCAAGGAGGAAATATTTTTCTTTTCACTTTCATAAGTCGAAATCCAAGGGAATGTGTTTTAATTCCTAGTCGTGGGGGAGACTTTTCTTCACTATGAGGGGAAGATTTTTTCCAACTTTTAGGGGTCGAAATCCAAAGGAATTCTTTCTCACTTTTAGGATTCCAAATCGGGTGTAAGATTTTTTTTCCATTTTGCAACATGAAAATTGAGAAGACATTTTTTCCCATTTTTAGAGGTCGAAATCCAACATAATTTTTTCTTTACTTTTATGGGTCGAAATTGAGGGAGAGATTGTTTTTCTCTTTAAGGGGTCAGGATCGTTGGGGAGATTTTTCTCCAATTTTTAGAGATCGAAATTAAACAGATTTTTTCATTACATTTACCGCTAAAAATCGAGAGATTTTTTTTACTTCTAGTGGTCAAAATCGAGGGAAGATTTTTTTCAGTTTTGGAGCAAAAAATTGAAAGGAAATTGAGGTGTAGATATTGTTCATCAATAAGGGTCAAAATCAAAGGAAATTTCTTTTTCACAAAAAAGCGTTTACTTTTATTTTATGGAATAAAAAATGAGAACTTTTCCCTTTTTAACATTAAGTTGCTCCCCTTTTTAGCATCAACTTTCAATGCTCTTTTTTACTATTTGTCCAATTTTTGAACATTATACCCTCTTTTTAACTATAGTCCCCTTTTTCTTTAAACTACTCTCCTTTTCCTTCACATTACATCCCAATTTTTAATACTATACATCTTTTGAACTTTCTACCATATTTTAACGTCAGACCCTTTTTTTCTTTACACCAGCCCACTTCGTTTTTTTAGCACCAGCGCCCGTTTTCAACTTTGCCCCATGACACCTTTCTTAATATTGACCCCTTCGATGGAATTTTTTCTACATGGCTTCAAATTTTGATCTACGATTGTTCAATTATTGACCGTGATGCAAGTTATAATATTTTTCATTTGGGTGGAGCCCAGTCTGTTCGGTAAAATTGAAATATTAAAAAGAGGATCAATCTTGCTGATAATTAGATTAGTTCGTTACAGATTTTCAGCGGTATCAGCTAATGGATTAAGAAAGAAGGTAATAATGATTTATTAGGCTAATAAAGAGCTTTTTTGTCATTGTGATTCTTAACGCCTCATCCGATACTGAGAAACGATTAGTAATGATTCGAATCATCTAAATAACCTAAATTGTCTTTTATTAATGACTAGGGCATCACTGTTCAATAGGTGCTATAATATTCATGTAAGATATTTTCCCGTCTGTCGTTCGCAACCACAGATTCGAAATACATCGATTGCCAATCAAAATATTTTATATCAAAACTTTTATCTATAATCTTAGATAAAAGATCTAATTTTCTTATTCATTTGTATTAGATTTGTCGAGAACTGCTGATCGGAACGTCTTCAAACTTGACACAGCAATGTCCAGTACTGACTAATATTTCCGGCGAATAATAATCTTATGCAATTTTGTACAGTAGGCGGAGTAAATTGCATAAAAAACGAATCAATGAAACAGATGAAAGTTAATAAAATAGATATATTGATAAAAATCAGATATTATTTGATATAATTTGTTTTTTTTTATAAAATGATTTAATACTAAAGTCTGAAAAAGAGGGGGGGGGCTAATGTTAAAGGGGGAATTCAAATTAAATTGTTGCATAGTCGTTGCGGTTTTGTGTTCGTTTAAAATCTGTTCACACATTTTGTTTGTTTCAAATCACACATTTCAAACTTTTGTTAAATTGATGTTTGAATCTAAAGTTAAAATTAAAGTTAATATTAAAATAGAATTTCACACACTGAAGTTTTTCTTTTAAGTCTCAACTCATCTCAAGCTATTTTAATGTGTGATCAGACTTGAAGTTTCTATGACGTAATTTCCACTGTTATGTCATAATAGGAAGGTAAATTAACCAATCAGAGCCCAAAATGACTAACAGATTTTGCATACATTCTCATTATATGCACGGAATATCATATTGCACATAATTTTCGGATAAAATGCTTTCTATATTTCAATGAGATTTTATTCGTGTTTTATTTAATGTACAAATGAAAATAAAATTTTTCTTTTAAGAATGAATGTACGTGATAAAATGGAAAGTTGGAAGAAATCAGGCTAAGGACAATCGCGTCCCTCTTTCCTCTGATGTCCAAGAATTGTAACAAATCGCCTTTGAAATGCTTTCCAGTCAAATAAACGGTTGGCTTCCACTCATACTCTATCCAGTGGCGTATCGTGCATTGTATCACAGATGTGCTCAGAAGTACGGATGCACAGAAACGCAAAAAATATTTGAGGGTCTATAAAAAGCAATTGAAAGTAAAAGCCTTTTTGGTACAATTGTAAATGTTAGAGCTTCACAACCTCGCTCATTCAATGTTACAAATGGCGAGCAAAAAATAAATAATAACAGACTTAATGAAAAGTCTATTAGTGGTACAAAATGCAGAGTAAAACAAGAGAGGGTGAGGAGAAGTGAGTTCTGAATTTATTTAAAAATTTCAGCCCTTTAGCTTTATTGGTGCACCTTGTATACGTGATGTATACATGACCAGCCAAACCAACTTTAAACTGAAGAAACCTATGTTGACAGTTTTGGTGACGGTTTTGATGTATGGTTTCTGGTACTTGCTCGGTCTTCACGCTCTCTGTCCGCCAGTTCATAGAACGGAAAGAGGGTCTTTCAGTGAGCTTCCTGAAATCTGTGACTTTGAAACGGTACGTTGTTAGCCTAATTCATTGTTCCATCTGTCTGGAAAAAAACTATTCGAGTTATCTACTAAAAGGGTAATAAAGTAGTGTTTGCATGGTAAGACATCAAAGGTCTACCTTGCACGAGGTCGACTATTATACGAACAATCAAGGCAAGACGTGCTTTTGCAATCCGTACGTATCAGATTCTATGCTTCGAATACACTGTCGGTTATGGGAAAACAAGAAAAATTGTGTGGTATCTATCTATTTATATATCTATCCATCTAGTCAGTTAGCTTTAGCTACAGACATCAAGCGATGTTGAGCTTGGTCATTACCAGATGGGTGACCGTCTGGGAATACCAGGGGCTGTATATAGCAACTAGATTGCTATGCAGCCATCTCAGCCCATGCTCTCCTGTCGATTAACAGAACCAAGCTGGTACTGGACTGTGCACCCAGTACTTTCTCAAACACACGATATTCCTTTGAGAACATATTACAGTGAGTTCCCCTACTCGTACGATCGCCTGGCTCCGATCATCATTTGATTTATCTATTTCATAAATGCTTTAACACAGACACTCATGCTCTGTTATACGTGCGCAGGAATCATTGATATATGCTCAGATGAACGCATTATAATTTATCTACATTTGAGACAAATGTAAATATTTGAAATCGGCTGCAAGTTAGCAGTCCATAAAACAGACGGAGACATTTATGGAAAACAAGTCAGCTTTCTCTTTCTCCGTGTTAGAATCTGTCAACCAAAACTGTCAACATGGGTTTCTCAAGTTTTTAAATTAGTCTAGCTGGCTGGCTAGCTACGCATGTATGTATGTATGTATGTATGTATGTATGTATGTATGTATGTTTCATGCGTAAAGGCTGCACGAAACAGAACTAGTCGATTGGAAATCTAAACACTTATTCCTTATTATGCCCCGAAAAATTTTATTTTGTTCAAAAGAATACCCCCTTGAATAGATTTTTTTAGTGATCACTATCAAACAAAGGGTGATAGAAGTAACTTATTCAATAAGCACCCCCAACACACGATGCCAAAAGTTAATGTGACCAAGAGTTTTTATTTATGTTCCTGTATCAACTAAGCTTAACTTAGTATAGCACAAGGTCAAATAGGAAGAAATATAGACAGGAAAATTGTTTTGCGTCAATATATGCTCTCACCTTTGAAAATCGGCATTCTAAATCCTGGCTTCTACCGGGTCCCAGACATTGAATTTTGGCACTGACTATCTATCCGGCCCAAGTTTTATTATTCTGTCAAAAAACTTTTTGAAAAGAAAATGTGATTAGAAAAAAGAGTAAATCCTCGATGTGATATGAATTTTATTCCCTTTTGTTATATAATGCACGTTGTGTTTGAATATTAACTGTCGCATCACTAGTTTCAACTGATCTCACCTAAGAAGTTTTTTAATATCATTTTTTTTTAGATCTTTTTGGATTATTGAAATAAAAAAGATTTTTTCAATAATTTTTTTTAGCTCTTTTAAGTGGAAAAGAAGAAGAAGATGTTTCAGGGTTACTCATATATATTTTACCCCAAAGCCCGACGCCGCCTGCAGTTGCAGGGTCTGTGGGTCCCATGCACCGTCTCTGATATTAATTGAAGAACAAAAGAAAGAAGTGACACACAAGTACCGGTCAATAAGCATACATCCTGGTAACATGTGGTGAGCAGACAAATAGAAATTGTTCCGAACTCAGTCGTAAATTAAGGGTGAAAAGCTTTGTTTCAATGTATGCACACGTAATTCTATGTCGGTGCTCTATTACGAATTCATGTATAAGTACGAAAAAGAATATAAAGGACAAAATAATTGCGATCTTTCCAGTGGGGAAGGCCTGTCAAGAAAAACACAAGATAAAATACGTTCTTTAATATATTTGTTCTCACATAACAGAACAAATGATAAAAAACAAAACAAAACAAAAAACAAACGTTTATTAAAAAAATGCGAAGTAGCTGTTACCAAAAAATATTCTGATGCACAAAACAAACCAAATGACGTAGGCCCTAAGTTTTATAGGTGCCAGTAAGAAAAGGTTGTTTTTCTATAAAAGATTTTTTTCTGAAAACATTTTTCAGAGTTGAAAAACATCAAAAAAGCAAAATAGAAAAATCACCTTTTTTAATCCGTCAAGTTCTTTCATTTTGCTGAAAAAAATCTCTGGTGATCTCATACGACCTTGAAGGTCAGCATCACCTATCCTATCATCTTTTCTGTCCAAGATGAGCCCATGTATCAATTCACTCAAAGAAAATTATTCTAATCCAAAATTCACATCTGGTGACCCCAATGACCTAGGCGATTATCATCGCTAATCTTATCATCTTTTTCTGTCCAAATTGACCCCACGTACCAACTTATCTCAAGAAATATATTTGCTTAGCTGAAGCATGACTGACAAAGTTATTCGAATCCAAAATTGACCTTGGAGTTCAGCATCATCAGTAACATCTTTTTTTTTGTCCAAGTTAACCTCAAGTAACAATATATCTCAAAGTTTGTGATTGTTAGCTGCAATATGATCGGAAAAAGCTATCAGAAATTGCCCCAAATAACCTTGGAGGTCAGCACCACCTATCCTATCACCCTTTCTTGTCCAAGTTAATCCAATGGATTAAAATTCTTTTTTAAAACTTGGTATCAAAATCAATATTATGCTAAAATTGCTTCAATTGGCTATAAATGATCAGAAATGACCCCCAGAGAACTCAAATAACCTTCGAAGTCAACCTTACTTAATCTATAATCTTTGCAGTGAAAAGATATACCCTTATTCCAAATTTCAGTTTCCTAGGTGCTAAATTATGGTGTACAAATTGGAACATACATGCAAACATCCATGGGGTAAACCGGGGCACAGAGGATCAGGAAAAAATAATCATAGATAATAGCTTATTTCATCGATGTATTGATGTGAAAAAAAGAAAGATCAACCTGGCTGTGAAATAGGTTATGCGCGGATGAGAAAGCAACATCTAAGTTAGCAGCTGTCTAGCACTTGTTTATTTCATTATTTTTGATCTACGGTTCCTCAGCCCAAGTACAAATTGAATCATTCCCAGGTTGACAGTGAATCAAGACAAGATAAATTGATTGAGTTCCAGAGTGAGACCAACAAGCACAGTTATTGCAGTTTGGACAAAAAGCAATTCTCACACGATCTTAATTTCACCTCATACACCTAATTAGAGAATTCTGAATAGTTGTTGACCAATAGTGAAAGTAAAAGTAAGTCTGAGTATTACTTTAGGCAAGAATTAGGTCCCTCAGCTTGCACTCTGTGCAGCAATGCAAGTAAATCTTTTACAAAAAAGGTGACTTTAGAAAAGGAAGTAGTAGCCGACCTGTTATATATTCACATTTGTGAAAAAATCGTAACGATCCACTGTGTCCGGTGATCCAATACGCCCAGTGTCTTTATGCATAAAGATTATACAGAGTAAAGACCACAAATAAATTTTATGTTTAATCAGTTGAAAAACAAACTTCACCAATAAAACAAGTCCAGCTAAGGGAAGTCTGACAAAGAATGATCTTCAAGTCTTGCAGATTGTTGCAAGTGAGATCTTTCAACTCAGCGCTCAATTATTATGGCTCTTTGCCAGTCTAATATATACGAAGTGAATATTTAAGAGTGTCTTCTTGTGGAGCCATCGTCAGCAGGCAAATCTCCCAGATCATATCTACAGTAGTAAGTTCGATCTTCAATGAGTGCCCTTCACCTATGGTCTTTGGCCAGCCTCATCCAAGCTCAAAAGATCTCTGTCAATAAGATTTTGAGGCGACCTGAAAGAGGATAGCACCACTTACTCCATATGATGTTCTCATGTTGTTAAATGGTCAAAATGATTATTATTTGAAAAACCATTACTACAGTAATGAGTTTGATCTTCAAGAGCTGCGAGGTCGAGTCAAGCGTCGCCTTTCAAGCGCTGTCGTTTAAGCACCATGATCAGTTTAGTACAGCCGTTTAAGCAAGTCGAGAGGCAGCGTTTTATTGAACTCATCTACGAAACAAAACTACTTTTTTAAAAGTAGAAAAAAATATATCAACCTCTTTTTCAGAAACAAGAACCATACGTTCAACGATTCGTCCACCATTCAGGTAGGAGTAGATGAAGGGGGAGGGAGTGAGAGAGGAAGAAGAGCAAGTAGTCTTTCTCAGAGTTGATTCTCATGTAAAATATTGTGATAGTATCATATTTCAATAGGATTCGTATACGGCCTTTTTTGGCATTTTTTTGGCATTTTTTGACTTCAATGAGGACATTGGACATTCTTTCATAATACCATTAGCAGCTGCTAAAAAAGTGTTTTGAATTAATGTTACACTTTTTAATGACGCTATGCTCTTTAAGGACATCATGCATTTTAATGTCATCACACCTCTTTCTTCCTTCTTTTCTATTTCTGTTAAATAAACTAGGGTCGACTGATATGTGGATATATCTAAAAAGTTTCTTGCCAGAAATATGAGTTAAATAGTTTTTCCAGCTTGATTTCAAAATATAGTTTACTATTGTTGTAAGTATTTTCGTATTTCACAATAAATCTAGTTTCCAATTTTGCGAAGTTTGAGATTCAGTTTTGATTACATTCATGGAACTGGGCTATTCGCAATAAATCAGATGATAACATCGACTTCTTTGTCGTCCAAAGAGACGAACTTAATTGAGAAAGCAAAAAAAGACTTCACATAAATTTCTTTAAAACCAATGTCATGTAAAACAAATATGCTGAAGGCAAAGACACAACGATCAAAACTGAAAAGAAAGAAGACCACTAATTTTACCAGGACAACGAATCTCTATGAAACCCTCAAGAGAAGGAAAAAAATCAAACGAAGAATCACCTTAGGTTGGCAAGCTTTCGGCAGAGCAAGTTTAACATTCAAGAACAAAAATGTCCCATTAGTTTTGAAAAGGATGGTCTACAACCAAGTTGTGTCCTCGATAGTCACCAATGGAGCTGACACATGAAGCATAATCAAAAGATTGGCTCTTAAACTAAGAAGCATGCAACGTGCACTGGAGGGAATCATACTAACGTTACATGAAGAGATCACAAGATAGCACAATATATCAGAGGAAAAACAGGAGTTAGAGATATAGAAACCATAAGAAAACTCAAATGGCAATGGGCTTTCACGCTGTTAGAATGTCAGACAACAGCTTGACAACACTACTCTCAACGCAGATCCTCTGATATCATACACAAAATTGTGACCAGAAGAAAATAAGTAGCGTGACGATTTAGACAAGTTCAGGAAATATTGGCCTCACGGTGGAAAGATCTGGCGAATCTGCATGCCAGACATTAAGAGGATGCTGCCCTCGCTGGTTATTCTCTTCTTACAGACCACCCAATGAATTTTAGGCGAGAGAACATTTCGATGAAACTAAATGGACCTTTACTCAAATCGAGTACGTATGAAATAATATTCATCTTCATCGCAGTCAATGGTCGAACAATCCTTGCGTCGAAGTTGTAAGTCATGTAAAAAAATTCTATCGAAGAATAAACATGGTCAGAAAAACACATGAAAAAATGTAAAAAAGCAAAAAAAAATTAAAAATCTGGATAATCTGGATGTTATAAACAAACCCATCAAAATCATGCCCCAAAGGTCTAAAAAGCTTTTTTTTACCAAATAACGAAACAAAAAATATCTTTTAAAAAGGAGCCAATTTCATGTCTGTGGACAAAACAGTATGGCCAGTAATGCTGGAACACACAAACATGTATTCAAACTCACGCAAATATAAGAAAAGATAGAACTCTTCACCATATTTGATGGCTACAGTTGATAAATTGAAAACTTTAATTGAATTTAGACAAAACCTGATGATTGTTTTGTTTTCTGATGCAATAGAAATAGAAAAGACAAAGACGCTAGGAACTTTTTAGATTTTGTGTGGACAGACATGAATTTTGGCGATATCATTTGGTATGGTCCCATAACTACAACGTGTTTGGGGTAATTGTGGATGGTTCTGCTTAGTAATTTAATCACTTCATAAAGTACTCTCGGAGATTTCGTCTGGATTAACAGACAGACGGACAGATAGAAAAACGGCCAGTGTAGAATATGCATGCCTCTCCATCTTTGTGGTGGAGGTAATTGAAATGAAGGCAAACAATAGATAAACAATAATAATACTCGTCATCACTGTCAATAATTGAACGACTGTAGCGTCAAAATTTGAAGTGAAGTGAAAAGAAATCCCATCAAAGAATAAATATGGTCAGAATGAATTTATGACATCACTGGGAAACATCTGAAATAGAGTTAAAAAAAAACATCTAGAAACATCAAGATTCTGGAGAATCTAAATGTTATTAATAAACCCGTCTGAATGAAGCCCCTAAAAGATTAAAAGAGCTTAAAAAAATTGAAGGAGTCTAGTCGAGTACCGATGCCAAAGTTCAAGTCGGTAGACAAAACGGTATGGTCAGGTGTTTTATTTACCTGCTGCTATTATGTCAGAAGATATGTAATAACAGTGGAAGGCGTGATGCCATTATAAGAACATCTATGGACATTTCTGATCATTTTTTATCCAACTACTCCGATGTCAGAAAGGAATGTTCGGCGTGTACCTGCTTGAAATGAAAAAACAAAAAACAAAAACAAAAACAAAACAAAAAAAAAACAAAACAAAACAAAACAAAACAAAAAAACAAAAAACGCCAGAAATGGCCACTTACGACGTTTATTGGAAATAATACTTGCAGAATATTTACATATTGGAATTCCGTGAATATCAATGTACAATACTTTAAAAGGTTGAATTTTTTGTGTGTTAATTTTATCTGTGGCTCACAAGGTGGTCGGACAGACGATAATTTACAAGTATGAGAATCAATTGACTCAGAGAAAGACTACTTGCTCTTTTTTCTTCCTCTTCCTGCTACTACTCTCACGGATGATGGACATATCGTTGAACTACGTTGGCTACTGCTATTTAGCATTAGGTTCGCTCAATTAGATCATTTTATTGTTTTATACAGCATGACGTGACATCTTTCTCCTTTTTACACATGACACATCACAATTAGCAGCTAATTGAAGAATTAATTAAACGGAACGATAAATCAAACATATCAATTAATTGATAACAAAAAATATAAAAAAAAAAAAACCCCAACAATATAGGGACACTTGTAGTTATTTTTATTGTTTCGTTTCCATTCATTTAAATTATTTTTATCAGACCTCATGCTTTAATGCCTTAGATATTGTGTAAATACGACGTGCTTTTATATACAAACTAGCATATACCCGTGGAAATGACGGGGCTATTAACGTATGGCTCAGCACTAAGGAGCCTAAAGTTATCTTAATAGGTAATTTATCTTTAATGATTCAAGTATCCTAGTTTTAAGTTTTTTTCAAGTCTCAACTCAACTCAAGCTGGTCTCAAGAGCTATCGGACATAAAGTCTCAAGAGTTTCTATGACGCAGTACTTATTGTTATGTCATAATAGGAAGGGGAATCAACCAATGAGACCAATGTACAAACAAACAGAGAAAGAAGATTTGCATATATGCCTAATATTATGTTTGACAAGCATATACCCGTAAGAATGATGGGGTTATCTATGTATGTATCGGTACTAAGGCGAGTAAAGTTATTTTATTAAGTCGTTCAATTTTAATAGATCAAGTACCGTAATTTCAAGGGTTTTGTTTTCAAGTCTCAAGCTGTTTTACCGTGTGATCTGGCATAAAGTTTAAAGAGTTTCTATGACGTAATGTTCATCCTTATGTCATAATAGGAAGGTGAATTAATCTGCGCATCCCATTTGAGCCAAAACAGAGAAACAAAAAAGAAATTTGCATATATATTCATTATCTGTATGGATTCCATACTTTCTCTCACATTAAAATATATGTTTCACTGTTTTAATATTTCACATTGCGATTTTTGACAGCATTTATCTGTCAGTATCTTTGTAGAAAATTTGAAAAAAAAATCCTGTTACATCAGTACCACAGACACTATTTAAAAAAAAGAAAAAGATTAATAGTGTATTTTCCGGTTAGTTTTACTTTGATTTTAGTTTAACTGTTATTATTTTATTTTCATTTTTGTCGATTTTTTCAATCGGTTGTTTTTTTTATTGAATTTTGCAATAGCTTCTCAATCTTACGATGATTTTTCTTATTGATTTTAAAATCGATATACAAATTAGAATAATACATTTTTATAGTTAATTTTTTTTGGACACTTTGGTATATGTTCGTAATATTCAAATGAATGAAAAAAATCCTTGTAAAATTTTCGAATATTTTTTATTCAATATTTGACAAACAAACAAACAAACAAACAAAAAAGCAACAAAACAACAACAAACAAACCTTTACCAAAGAACACCGTATTTAGCAATAATTACTCACAGTGTTTTCAAGAGAAGATGGAGTGTGTATCGGCTAGCTTTAACTGTCTTGAAGCTATATATTTGTGCTGAAAGGTCTTTGGGCTGAATAGTCCTGAGCTGGAAAAGCCTTAATCGGGAACGGCAAACCGGCAGTGCTTAATCGTATCTAACGTGACATTTCAACAGATCAAAAGATCTCAATGGAGAAGGTTCCTGAGACGATGAAGCCACAGCTGTGTTGTCGAAAGGCTAGAATGAATTGCTTCAGGAACATCACTAGTGAAGAAAAGAAATTCTTATTGGTCTATCGAGACATTGGATGAGGGTAGCTTAGTACAGAACACGGCCACATTAGGAGGGTTACAAGGGTAAAAAAGAGTTTGTTGCGCCAATTTTTCATGTCAGCAGGGTCATCTGGCATTGAAAATCACAATCCAAAGTCCTCGCTCTTCATCTGGGCTCGAACACCGACCTCTGGCACCAGTGGTAAATATGCAACACATAAATCATACATTTCATTTCATTGACTTGATATAAAGAGTTATGTCCCTTTGAACAAGAGTTGATCTAAGGGGAGTAACAACCAGTAGCACTAGTCTGTGATAATGTTTCGGCGGCAATCTTTGGACTAACGCATTTTCTTGGATTTTTTGAACGACCATTTTGAATCGGCTATTGTGAATGGCTAATTTTTTTCAAAATATAACCGAAATTGGATATTCTATTTGTAAGCAACAGTATACACTCTGAAAATTCAAACAAGGCTTCAAAGTATAAATATGAAACATATTGATACGATATTAACGTTCACAAATAAACGTTATTCTCGACCTTAGATCTAAACATTAAATAACCTTATTCTCGATTTGAAGACACCATTCTTTGTGAGTATATATATATATATATATATATATATATATATATATATATATATATATATATATATATATATATATATATATATATATATATATATATATATAAAGACATAATGATTACAAGGACATCTCATCAATGACTGTGTTAGTATGTTAAATATTGAGCAACGTAATTAAACATCAAGAACGGATAAAATCTGTTTTCAATTGTTTTCTTTTTGATCTTTGCAAACTGACAATATATATATATATATATATATATATATATATATATATATATATGTGTGTGTGTGTATGTATATATATATATATATATATATATATATATATATATATATATATATATATATATATATATATTGATAATTGTGTCATTCACAGACAGCTGTGTCGTTGTATTATAACTCATTAGTGTGGCTATAGACAATCCAGTATCTCTTTCAGTACTGCTATGTAGAGTCGAAACCTTGCTTCACACCCAGAGGCTCTAACCCTACCTAACGCGGATCTGGACGGTCAGTAGGACCGAATATATATGTAATCCAACATCATATTGTTCAGTCATCAATAAAGTAATGTTCAAGACACCGTTTTTAAATCACGTTGCTTATGATGTCCAACGTACCCATTTACCTCCCTTCTCTTGAATCTTATTACTTTTACTTATTGAAATCGGTCATTCAATGGATCCAAGAAATTGCTTCATCCCAAGAATTGCCCGTTTTGGCTAACAAAAATTTTAATATATAGAATATTAGGGAACCAATTTTATTTTATTCATTTCATTAGTATCGTAAATTATTATATTTTTTTGCGACTCTTGAACTTGTTCATTTTTCATTTCCAGCTAATTTTATAGCTAAAATGTCAAGTACGATCGAAAAATCACACAAAGGCTCAATCAATTAATTATCAATTAATGCTTAAATTTCATCTTAGTAGAGATATTATTTAAAGGTCATAATAGTTATACTTCCAGGAGCCGTTGTATGATTTTTCGAGTATATTTGGCATTTATAGTCAAAGGTTAGCTGGAAAAAAGAATAAAAAGAAATGAACAAATCTAGCCACTTTATGCTATTTTTAGCATTTTAAAAATTATCAAATAGGGAAAGAAAAGATTTTTTTACTACTTTTTCCAGTTCCAGACGAACTCAAATTCAAGTTTTTATCCATAATCATATTTCTTATTGATAAATATTTGATTCTTTAATTCATAAAAAGTAAAAAAAAAAAAAAAAATACGAATTTCAATTAAATTTTGTTTTTGGCCATTTTTGCCAAATTTCGACACATTGTGCATACATACATATATACATACATGTATACATGAATACATACATACATGCATACATGAATGTATATATACATACATGCATAAATACATACATACATGCATGCATACATAAATATATACATACATGCATACATAAATACATTCAGGCATACATACATACATACATACATGAATATATACATAGTCAACTAACCAGAACTACTTGAAAACTGAAGAAACTTATTTTGAATGTTTTGATGACGGTTTCTAATACGTGTGTACTTGAAGTGACTCTAATGATCCTGTGCTTGCAGCTCAGTAATTGAAGGAGCAGTTGTAATGATAGCATCTCATATTATAGTCTTTCTTGTGCAATGGTACCTCACTTAAGGAGGAAAATCCACCCCAAAAAATGTTTCGTTAAATGAAAATTCGTTAAGTGAATAATCAAAACAATGGGATTTCATAAACTCGTTCAAAGAAAAAAAATGGACCCCTGTAAATAATAATAATAATAATAATAATAATAATAATAATAATAATAATAATAATAATAATAATAATAATAATAATAATAATAATAATAATAATAATAATAATAATAATAATAATAATAATAATAATAATAATAATAAGTGGGAAAAGAAGAAATTGTATGGAGAGTTTAAAAGGCAGATACAAGATGTGGCAGACGAGAAATCATGGACATGGTTACGAAAAGGAAATCTGAAGAGAGAAACGGAGTCGCTCATCATGGTAGCTCAAAATAAAAGCATCAGGACAAATTATATAAAAACAAAAATAGACAGAACACAGACAAACAGCAAGTGTCGCCTGTGCGGCGAAAGAGATGAGACCACATAACTAGTGAATGTAGTCAACTCCTAGAAGGAGTATAAGCATAGACACGATAGAGTAGCTACGATGATTCACTGGGAACTAAGTAAGCGAATCAATCATGTGGAAAAGTGGTATCAGCATAAACCAGAGGCAGTCCAAGAGAATGACAACCACAAATTACTCTGGGACTTTGACATCCAAACCGACCACCTCATCCAGGTAAGAAGACAGAACTTGGTAATCGTAGACAAGAAGAGGAAGACCTGCCAAATAGCAGACGTGGCTGTACCTACAGACCATAGAGTAAAGAGGAAGGAGAGTGAAAAACTGGAGGAGATCGGGATAAAAGGAAGGATTGAGACTGTACAGACCACAGCACTGGTAGGAACTGCTCGGATACTGAGGAAAGTGCTAGAAATATAAAGACTGCAACACTAATTGTTAAGTGGCCTAATAGAGGAAGGGAAATGAAAGCGGAAATGTGGACCACAACACTGGCATGATAGGCGAAGGAGAGAAGAGATGTTGGCTGAAAACCTGAGGAGACTTATTGTCGCTCAGCTTTCAGCAATGACCACTGGGCAACCGGTGTGAAACTGTAAACTGCAGGCCTATGAGAACGAGGAGAGAAGGGCTGGAGACTTGAGGAGACTTGCTGTCACTCAACCTCCAGCGGTAACCACCAGGCAACTGGTGTGAGATTGTGAATAATAATAATAATAATCACTTTCTAAATAATTTGTAAATACAAATCATCATCATCATCATCATCATCATCATCATCATCATCATCATCATCCATCCTTGGATATAGGCCTGTAAGATTCGCCAGATACCTCTATCATGGGCATTACAGAGCCAATACTTTCTGAACTTGTCTTGTTCGTTAAGCCATCTTATATTTTGTCCAGCAGTTGTCTGACATTTTTGCAAATGAATCCGCCCATTGCCATTTGAGTCTTCTGACGAAGACTATGATATCTTGGACTCCTATTTTTACTCACGTACACTGTCTTGTGTTCTCTTCATGTTATGTTGGGAATGATTCTCTCCTGCGCATATTGCGTGATTCTCAGTTTGAGGGTCAATCTTTTGGTTAGGTTCCATGTTCCAGCTCCATAGGTGACTATGGGGAGAATGCATTGGTCATATGCCCTACTTATTATAATCCCGTTTGTCTGAAAATAACCACCACGTAGATACTAAATATAAATCTAGATAATTATGAATTAAATTTAGATGATTAGGGATAATTTTATATAATTTCTTCTTTCATTTTCTCACTAACTGAAAATATTTCGCTGAGAGATTTGCTTTTTGGCTCATATATGACTATCAGTGAGAAAAATGCGCAAATTGTGTTAATAAAATTGCAAAACCTTGAAAAACAAAAACAAAAAAAGACAATGAACAAGAGTATTTAAACATAAAACATAAAATAGCTATTTATAGTTATACGGTTAGGATGCTCATTATATATTTTTTTAAGCTTCTGATTTTAATATGCATAAAAATGTTCCTAAAAATACTTATAGCGGGCAGAAGCAAAAACATGGGAGCTTTTGTTTTTCTGTTGGTAGAAAAAAAAACAACATTCTGAACATCGCAACTTGGTGAGTATTTAAGATGCATTAATGAAATAAACATCAAAATCATAATTGAAGGAGCTAAAGCTTCGAAATGAAAAAAAACAAAAAACAAAAAACAAAAAACAAAAAATAAAAAACAAAAACGAAACAAAGACCCCTGACCATTGTAACCCTAAAAATAACGAAAATATCGCGCCCATCGGGCACTTATCATGTGCAGCTTTTCGAATAAAGTTTAGCTATTTAATATGAAACCAGTTCTTGTTTTTCGTTGCACAAATAATTCGAAATCTAACATTATATAACCACTCACGAATTTCATTTTCAATTCAAATGAGGCGACCTCTGTCTTTGTTGTTTACCCTTGTTTAACAAGAACAAATTTCTAAGATGAACTATTTTCTTTATTAATTTTGAAAAGTTTATCTTTCATCTTCGTGTGCTTTGTTTCTGTTCCAGGCTGCTTACTTAACGATCGTAAAATTATAAAGAGGAAGTTTAACATGAAAGACAAGGCTTGCTGCTCCAGGGTCAAACCCCACTCTGGCAGAAGTTTTAAAAATATTTCGACTTTTGTAAAAAAAGAAAATTCCTGTTAACTTAAATAGATATTTTAATTTGGCCATGGAAGGGGGCTCGATATAATAGCATCTAGATATTTTTCTAAATAGATGGCATGGAAAGCTAGATAATTCTAGATGTGACTTGGGGCAATTTAGATATCAACTGATAATTACCGCCCACAATTTTCCATTCTCTCTTTCTCTCTCAATTTTGCACTTTCTTTCTCCCCTTCTCTCTAGCTTTTTATCTTTTATTCTTTCTCCTTTTCTTTTTCTCTTTTGCTCTTTCTTTCGTTCGTTGATTGATGATGTAGGAATCAAACCCGACTCTCTCTTTTTCCTCGCTCTCTCAATCCATCATTTTTAACTTTTAGTCTCAACCGGAAGTCTGAAATTGTCATTGTTGTTAGATGACGAGACGAAAGCCAGAACTCAGTGGGAGTTAGATAATAAACAACGGTCAAAATTTATAATAAACATGGTTCATCCCAGGAATTCAGTTGACTACTACTATTACTATTATTAAACAGCATGGCCCGGAGAAAATTGGATGAGGAATGAGGCTATATTCGAATTCTTTGTTGATGGGTCTCCATGGCCAAATCGATCAGGCATCATCAATGTCAGACGGGCTCCCAAGAGACCATGATGCGAGCGTAGGTCTCGTTGGAGGTTACTTCCTTATTTCAGATCAACCTTGTTTACATAACAGTCATAAAAAGTAAATCGAAAGAAGCGTAGACGATAAAAAGCAACAGAAATAGGTCTGGTTAATAACTCAATATAAAAACTGTCACGTGACCAACGTACGATCAATTAAAAATGATCGGTGCAAGGCACAAGAATGGGGACTGATTTAGCATAAAATTACATACTGAATTGAACACTGCACTAAAAACTAATTCAGGGCAGGATTTGCAAAGAAAAAAAAAACAAAAAAAAAAACAAATAAAAGTTGGTTCCAGACACAATGAAGAGTAAATGCTTAAATTTTCTGCTTTCTAAATCCATTGGTGCAGCTCATAATTGTGATAAATACATACATGCATGAATAAATACTAGTGAATTAGCAGACGATGTTGGAAACTCGATTTTTGAATGATAATTTTGTTATTATTTGCATTACATGTGTTTAGTGTAAGTCACTCACTTTTGAACACATTGTCTGCTAAATTCATCACTATGTCGGATAAACTTTATCCAATTATTAACCATACTTACATACATACATGGCCAGCCAGTAAGACAGCCAGACAGCCAGACCAACTCAAAACCTGGGAAAAACTATGTAGACGGTTGGATGACAGCTTCAATTGACGTTTTTTTTATTGATATGGAAGACTAGTTGGTAAAAAATTATAAAGAAAACAGTTTGTTAACGCATGTTTGTTGTCCTGATGGTTGACCATCGTGCTGGTTCTGTTTATGTATTCTCATTACACCGCAGACCCATGATACAAAGTACCGTGCGCCACTGGTCGTTACACAGAGATGATCTCAACTTCCAAAGACGTTTTCACAATAGCACAAAGAAACATCATAACTGGCAGCCTTTTAGACTACAGGAGTTGCCAGAAAAGGAGCAAGATTTTACCACTAGTCTGCCTTAGAGGCTCCATCAGTCTACCTCAAGGGCTCCTCTTCTGGTTTATTTCTCGCTCAGAGTAACCGTCTTTTACTTGGACTGTTTTATTGGGCTAAAAGGCCCCAACTGCACTGCTATTTATCAATATATGGAAAAGGGCGGAGGGAGAAGTGGATCAATGCTTTTCCCAAGGGCATTAGTGCGAAATGTACGTAAGCAGCCTCCGCCGAAACTCAAACCCGGTTCACTGAATCCGTCTTACGCTCTAGTAACCGTTACGCTTACCCACTTTCCAAGGCACGTAGAGAATTGAAAACTACATCAATAATTCCGATGATGCTGACTAGTCAAAAGTTTTGAGCAACCGAAACATCAGTAGGCATCAGTTGAGTCATTAATCTCTCATTCCAATTGCTTGTTCAACGATCAGATAGGGGAGAGAATCGAAAAAACGTTATCCCCGAGACTTATCCTCATCGAGTGAGTCTAGAGGCAGAGGTCAAATTTCAGTCTCAATGTGGCTTGTGTTAAACCACTGCCTCCAGAGTCACTCAATTTCCGAATTCAATGCCATTCCTATGCCTGTGTTGGGTAGGTCTCAGATATGATGTTCGAGTTATCTCCCCTTGTGGCGATATGGCAACCCTGTGAGGAGAAGAGAGGGGGTGTGCGATCCATAGTAACAAATGGCATCATGGGAAGCGAACAAAACAAAGAAACAAACGAACAAAAAACAGGACAGAAACACCCGAAACAAAGACAGACTGGTCTGATTAGTCAATCAATTGAATCCGTCACGTGACCAACGTCTTCGGCTGCATGGAGGCACGAAAACAAACGAATGCAAACTAATGGATCAATTTAGCTGACCCCTATCGTAAATTGAAACCCAACAATAAAAACCTATTCAGGATAGAATTTTCAGCACCCCCCTAAAAAACAAACAAAAAACGTTTCTCTTACGCATCATCATCATCATCATCATCATTCTTTGAGAGTCCGTCGTTGGACACCTTTCCCAAGATTCGCCAGACCTCTCTGTATTGAGCGTCACAGAGCCAGTAGTTTCTGAACTTGTCCAGTTCGTCTTGCCATTTGTCGGTTCCAATATCGCATGTGATCTCTTACGATTCACGTTGTGATTTGTGATGTCCAGCAACATGACCAGCCCACTGCCATTTTAAATTTTCTTAGGGATTCTATGATATCTCGACTCCTCTTTTCCTTTTAATGTATTGTGCTGTCTTTTGATCTCTCCATGTTATGCTGAGCATGATTTTCTCTTGTGCATGGATTTCAGTTTCAGGGTCAGTCTTCTGGTTAGGTTCCGTATTTCAGCTCCATTGGTGACTACCGGGAGGATGCATTGTTTGTATATCCTTCTTTTTTACATCAGCGGGATTTTCTTGTTCTTGAAGGTTGAACTTGCCCCGTCGAAAGCATGCCAACCTACAGTTTTTCACTTGATTTTTTCTTACTTTGAGGATTTCTTGGAGATTCGTTGTCTTAGGTAGATGTAGTGGTCTACTTTCTTTAGTTCTGCGTCTTCGATTTTTGTTGTGTTTTTGTCTTCAACGTATTCATTGTACATGAGATTTGATTTACTGAAGTTCATGCGGAGGCCAATTTCCTTGCTTCCCTCGTTCAGTCTGTCCGGCATCATCCGGAAATCATGAAGATTCTCAGCTAAAAGGATGAGGTCACCTGCAAATCTGAGGTTGCTTAGGCATTCGCTGTCTGTTTAGATTTCTTCTTTTTCTCAGTCTTGGCTACGGAAGATCGTCTCGAGACAGGCTGCAAAGAGTTTAGGTGAGCTGGTATCCCCTTGCCCTACCCATTTTTTGAGCTGGGAGAGGTCTGCATCTTCATACGGCCTGATGAAGGAACTGCTGTGTCAGTAGATATAGCCTATATATATACATGCCCCCAAAATGGAATTTTGGAGGTCATTCTTACATATCACTCTGACATATACCGAGGGTACGTTTTGTTAGATGCTAGCATCAATCACCTTAAGAATTTCAACGAAGAAGTCGAAAGCCTTTTTGAAGTCAACAAATGCTACAGCGAGTGGTATTTCATATTCTGCTGCTTTCTCTTTTAGTTGATTTACCGAATGGAGGTGCTCAATGGTTGAGTAGCTTCTTCTGGAGCCAGTTTGTGCCTGTGGATGGTTTTCGTTTTATGCTATGGTGATTCGGTTGGTGATCACTTCGGTAAAAAAAGTTTTAAGGAGTAAATGTTGAAAATGTGGACCCTCTAGCTCTATTGATACGGTATGTACGCACGATACTCGCATAGTAAGCCAGGCAGCCAGCGAGACCAACTTGGAGACTGAAAAAACCTATTCCGACAGTTTTTGTGACAGTTTTAGTTTATGGTTTCTAACAGACGTAAATATAGAATTCATCTTAAATTCGGTAAAGTAGATTCCTGAAATAGAAAAATCAAAAGCCAGTTTTCACGTGTCAGGCATTCCAGTTCCTAACATTTTATGTGACTAATGTTACATTCTTGTTAGAGAGATTCAAACTCGCTAGAAAATATCTGGAGAAAATTTTCTCCAAGGGCCTTAACAAGCGGAAATGAATTTTTCAACAAATTATCGGCAAATACTAGGAGCAACAAGTCTGGTTAATCATTCAATAGAAACCATCATGTGACCAACGTCTTTTGGTTGCATGCCCTGTTGGGGGTGATCAATTGTAAAATTGAAAAAAAAGGGTTATCAATGGTTGAATTACTTTTTCGCCTTTTTGATCGGCTGCAACCGCTAGATTAAGTTCAATTAGGTTCAGCTCCATAGGTGCCTATCGGGAGGGTGGATTGGTTGTATACCCTTCTTTTTAGGACTAAATAGATTTTCTTGTTTATGAGGGCTGAGCTTATTCTACCGAAAGCTCGCCATCCTAGAGTCATTCTTTGCTTGATTCTTTTCCAATAGTTCCTGATACAGACAAGCTTTCGCTTCCGTTAGATCGGTGCAACACAATCTTCTTCCGCTCATTCGGCCTTGTCCCTGACTAATGTAAGCCTAGTTACTATTCATAGTAAATAATGGAATAATAATTATAGTAAATAATGGAATTCTTTGTTGGCATGAAGAAAAAACTTTTTAGAATAGTCATTGTTCATCCTCGCTCAGATCCCTCGTGGTGCACTATGAAGCAATCTCGTCTCAAAGGCTATTTCACTAGTGTAGTGAGTTCGATCTTCAATGGATGCTCCATAACTGAGACCTTGTGCCTGACTAAGATCTTATACACATCCGTCGAATCGATGAGCTGAAAAATTTAGTGTTTCGAGCCCCAATGTCTATTATCTTTTTCTTCTAGGGATTCACAAAATATTTTAAGAAATTTTTTTTATTATAAAAAAAAATCATGATTTCCATATTCATGCACGTTCAACTGAACCCAATGGGCACTTTTCGACTTGTGCCAGTCTAAGCTAAGCTTAACAAATATCACAAAGATATTCACCCATGACTAAAAACTTAGTGTATAGTAGACACATAACTCATAATTTAACGACCGGTCTCTCCTGAGTGGGCAACCAGTAAATGTTGTCAGTGTCTGTATCCACAAACAGGCCAAGAAAATGATCGATTTAAATTATTCTCTATATATGGATGCCCCGACAGCCAATTCTATTCATAAAGCTAACAATTGCTAATGTTATGGAAATATCGGAATTTTTTTACGGTCGGAGTGACATTAGTGAGAATGAAAATCGCATATATTTTCTTTTATAGCAGTTACATAAAACAGATGTAAACTCTTTTGGCCCTCTTGCCATACTTGGTCAGCCAGGATTTGGAATGCATGCTATATCTAATGAAAAAATGTGCACCTGCACAATATGTTAATATAATTGTTAAAACTTAGAAAAATACTGAATGAGAATATTTTAACAAAATAGACGAAAAAATATTAATGACACAAAATAACTATTTATAGTGACATGCACCCACACATATAACTGAACTTAGGGAAATGAGATTGCTCAATTTTGCCACTGCATTCGCATTTCTTCTTCTATTTTATATTCGCTAACCCCGTTTTCTGTTCCCCTAATCTTTATACTTCCCAGCACCACTTATTTTCTTTTCCAGTTAAAAGCAGAGGGTCGAATGTTGGGTTCAAGACTTGTTGCTTCTAAATAAAAAGATATCCAAAAACTGCATACAATGCACTTATGATTCATACAGAGCATTAATGAAGATGGATATTCCTTAAAAAATATCGGGAACCTCCTTGCCAAATGAGATCGTTGTATATTTCGCTAGAGTGTCTGTTGTTGGTATTCAAGCTCAGGTCAAAGTAAGGATTTGAAAAAGCTAATTTTAGGGTGGAGTGCAGCGTGCGTGTAACTCATCCTCTATACTTATGGCTTACATGCCATCACCATCGGAGTAAGGTCCCAATATCGTGGGTTTTATGTTGGCGTTTCCTTCTCCTAGGCATTTGACCAAGCCGACTGTACAGATCTGCCTCCCCTTCGAAGGTGTAATCCGACAGTATGGCTAAACTGGATGGATTAGGTATGGACTCTCGGAAAAAGTCTTAGAATTATAATTTATTTTAACCTTCTTTCCATCCCTTTATTATCGCCTACTACTAATTCTCCAAGCGTCTACGTTGATAACACCCAATACATCCCTCAAAGCAATAATGGAATAGCCCATAGTCATAGGAAGAAAAGCACGGGAATCGAGTGGAATGCCGGAGAGAACGGAAAAAATGTGAAAACAATGAGAAAGAGATTCCGTTGTAATTGTAATCAAAACTGCCACATACAATATTGCTTCGTACTATGAAACAGTAAGAAAGAAAGAATTAAAGAAAAAGAAAGACAGAGAAAAAGAAGAGAGTAGAGAGGGAAACTAAAAAAGCGAAGAGAAAAGGAAAAAAATGGAGGGATACGGAATATTTAGAGACTATAATTCCAAATTCATGTGTATTTTTATTTTAATAAATCAACGTTAATAATTTTGCAATATGGAATATAAATTATGCAAATTCGTACGAAAAAGCAAGGAAAAATTCACCTCAAGTCATCAACATATGAATTAGTTTATCTTAAAAAGAAGTTCTTTTTTGGGTGGTGGGAGGATGGCGATGTTTAAAATTAAGCAAAATGAATCTTTCTTTTTCGAACGATGTTTTCGAAATTAAAAAAAAAACAACAAAACCTAATGTTAAACAAAGGAATGTTATGGTGACGCAGACTGACCTTGATAGTCATAGATGAAACCAAATGCTTAAAAAAAGCGAGAGGTAAGGTACTAGGAGAGAAGGTGGAGAGAAACGTAGTTCAATAAAAAGGGATGGTGGAAGATAGAATCAGAAAACAAAAGTAATTCAATGAGAGAGAGAGAGAGAGAGAGGGAGGAGAGAGAAAAAGAGAGAGGAAGAAGAGAGAGAGAGTGGTTTGAAACACTTTTTTGAGGGAGGAGGAGAAAGAGAGGATTTAATGTATTCCTTTTTCAGTCTATCTTCCCTCGTATACAGACGTCCTACTATATACATTATTCTTTCGGTACATTTTCTATAATTTTCTATAAAAAAGTAAACAATGGACATCGGACAGTGAGAGAGATTACGAATAAAAGAAAGTGGACCCAACGCGATGGAAAAAGATAGGCTACGTTATCTGCAGGAAATGAAAGGATCTGATAGAAACAGGAGAGAGAATTTGAATGAGAAAGAAAGGAAACAATATCTAAAAAAAAGAAGACTAGGAAAGATAAACAGACCCGTCGAAAATGTAACTAACCAATTCAAAATTCGCCCTATGAATTTGACATGTTCTGACGGGAGAGCATTTCTTCTCAGAGGTGAATACATTTGTTGTCAAAAAGGGAAAGTGGGTATTCCGACCACTGCAGCCGTACACACGAGCTTCTCGTACTTTTCTTGAAAGGAATACTGACAAAGACGTTCATTTCAGAAACAATATCAGCTATCATAAGAGCGCATTCTCGCTTGTGTCATTTGGAGCAGATATTTGTATATCTCAAGGAAGAGGAACTCACTGTTACAGACGGCAAGGTCCAACGTATCATCATCATCATCATCATCATCATCATCAGTCTTTTAACGTCCGTCGTTGGACATAGACCTTCCCAAGGATTCGCCACACCTCTCTATCATGAGCGTCGCAGAGCCAGTACTTTCTGAATTTGTCTAGCTCGTCTCTCCATCTAATATTCTGTTGGCCTCAGTTGCGCATGGGATCTCGGGGGATCCATATCTTGAGTCATGATGTCCATCGATTGTCTGCCATTCTTGCAATATGGCTAGATCACTGCCATTTGAGCTTTTTAATAGATTCTATGATGTCCCTGACTCTTGTCTTTTCTCGGATGTACTGTGTACTGTCTTGTGGTCTCTCCATGTGTGGCCCAGGATAATTCTTTCATGTGCACGTTGCATGGTTCTCAATTTGCGGATTTGTCTCTTGGTTGGGTTCCATGTTTCAGCTCCATAAGTGACTATTGGGAGGATGCATTGCACTACACTACAAATCTTCATCCAGACAATAAGTCAGCTGGATATTCACACAACAGATGCTACAGGAATAAGGATGGAGGCATCATCGAACAATAACTAACAAATGTCACGGAAACTAATGAATAATATCCTCAACAACTGTAATACTTATGCTGATACTCTTGTTTGATATAGAACAGGAAGAATTACGCCGAGTGAGACATTGTAATGACAGTGAAAGACTTGTAAAAATATCTTAGACGTTGGGGCGATCTCAGAAGATTTAACCAACATCCCGTTTCGGGAAATCGCAGTCATTTTTACAGGAGAAGATGGCACTCCACCTGTTCAGTGGGGTATTGCTATATATCCTCACAGTAAGTCAGCAAGAAACTATAATATCTTTCAAGCCTCTTGGATCATATGACACACCAATTACCGTTTCCTCATTGAGAACTTGGCTCAGATCCTTCATTCTGACATTTTCCAGAACGTCAAACACGCGTGAGAACAAAACTCACAATACTGGAGTTTTACAGCTATCGACTTGTGATAGGATAAGATTTCAATCTCATTTAAAGAACTGTGACAGTCTTTCAATAATACTTCATCGGTCTTCGTTGGAGATACACCTTCCTCAGAATTCGCAACACTTCTCTATCGTGGGCAACGCGAAGCCAGTATTCTCTGGTTCATCTCTCCTTCTTGTATTCTGTCGGACTCACTTTCGCATGTGATATCTGGGGATCTATTTTATGAGTCGTGATGTCCATCGGTTGTCCGCCATTCTTGCAACATGGCCTGCCCATTGCCATTTGAGTTTTCTAATAGATTGTATGATGTCTCAGACTCCCCGTTTCTTCCTGATATATTGTGCTGTCTTGTGATCTCTCCATCCGAGGTTGAGCATCTATTTATTCAAACTACCACCAGAGCAAAATGCGACACAAAGTCAAGGCTTAACGTGGAGAAAAATGGATCCACCCATCTAAAATAGCTCCAGCCGATGTGACTTGCTAAGCAACTGTGGTTGCTAAAGCAACTGAAGTCACTAAAGCGTCAGGACGAGCCTGACCTGTCACTCTTAGTTCAATGGGACAGCGCTGCCCAACAGCGCCTATTTATTTACTCTCACATTAGAACAAAAGGCGATTCAACGTCAAGCATAACGTGCGGAAAAATGGACCAATCCATCAAAATAGTTCTAACCGACGCAACTATGGTTGCTAAAGCAACTGCAGTTACGAAAGCGTCAGGATGAGCTCGACCTGTCCCTCTTAGTTCAATGGGACAGTGCTTCTCCGGGGCGAATTGCTTCCCTACTGCTGGGCTGAGTAACAGTGGGAGAGCCCAAGAACGAGTCCAAAGGCTCCCAATGCGCGTAGCAGTGCGCAGCTTCAGTGTACCCTCATTGGCTAATGCACTGCACCAGCGCCCTCGGTCTTTGATGCTCGCCACAACACAATCTCCGGCCCATTCGGCAGGCAAGTGTCAGTACTGGTGTCTCGGTCTATGCTGTTGAACAGATATTACACTTTAATCTATACCGAAAGGCCAGAAAAATGGCGAGTGTGCATCTATTTATTCACTCTCTCCCCAGAGCAAAATGAGATACAAGGTCAAGGCTTTACGTGGGGAACAAATGGAGCAACTCATCAAAAATAGCTCCAGCCGACGCGACTTAAGTTGCTAAAGCAACCGTCGTCATGAAAGCATCCAAACAAGCCCGACCTGTCCCTCTTAATGCAATGGGATAGCACCGTTTCTCAGTTTGCGAGTCTGTCTCTTGGTTAGGTTCCATGTTTCAGCTCCATAAGTGACTATCGGGACGATGCATTGGTTGTATATTCTTTTTAGGATTATTGGGATCGACTTGTTTTTGAAGGTTGAGCCTGTTCTACCATAGGGTGATTCTTCGCTTGATCTCTTCATCCTTTGTGGGTTTCATAGAGATTCGTTGTCCTGGGTAGATGTAGTGTTCTACTTTTCCCCGGGTTGCATCTTCGATTTTGACAGTTATGTCCTTATTCTCAATGTGATTGTTTCACATGATGTTTGTTTTACCGAAGTTCATGTGTAGGCTGACTCTCTTGCTTTCTTGATTTAGTTCACCTGGCATTAGTTGGAGGTCGTGTAGGTTCTCTGTGAAAAGGACGATGTCGTCTGCAAATCTTAGGCTGCTTAGATATTTGCCGTCTATTTTGATTCCTCTATTCTCCCATTCCAAATTTCGGAAGATCATCTCAAGGCAGGCAGTGAAGAGTTTAGGTGAGCTGGTATTGCCTTGTCTTACTCCTTTTTGGAGTTGAAAGAGTTCAGAGTCTTTATGTAGCCCAATAAAGGAGTTACTATATATGTTGTAGTACTTTGCCGTATACGGGGTCTACACCTTATAGAAAGATGGGCTTCATGACAAAGGGAATTACTACAAATCAAGTGCCTTCTTAAGTGCAATAGCGATTGGTATTTTATATTCTGCTGCTTTCTCTTTCAGCTGATTTATTGAATGGAGATGGTCCTGGGACGAGTAACTTCTAAATCCAACCTGTTCCCGTGGTTGGTTTCCATCTAGTGTTTTAGTGATCCGGTTGGTGATGATTTTTGTGAAAAGTTTATAGAGACAGCTGAGTAAGCTTATAGGCCTGTAGTTGTTGAGGTCTTTGGGGTTTCCTTTTTTATGTAGAAGCATTATGATTGCCGTGTTCCAGTTTTCCGGGACTTAAGTGGATGCTAACTGTAAAGTTGAAAGATGTACGTCCCGTTCATTAGAAGTAATCAAACCCAGTTTCATGTATCATCCTACAATGGATTGACTGGTTACTTGCACAGTCTTAAGAGATATATTGCTACTCAGCCTGTTTCTGTTATTCTTCTATCTCTGTTCAATGGCAGCCCTCGAAATATGGTGCAAAATTATGAAGACGTTATGGCATTTGTGGCAATCCAAATTGTAATTAATCTTGTTGTTAATGAACGGTCTGAGAATCGACCAGATCATGTGTATCATGCTCATTTTGAAGAATTGTTTGAAGAAAAGAGAAATAATCACAACTTTTGAGTACGTGTTGCTTAAATTCATGTAATTGAATTTCAAAGTCTACCCCAGTCATTATTTTACGAACAGGGGACAGAATAAGACACGGAGAAGCAATTGATAACCTTGTTTCTGATAAAATTCTAAATTCAGTTGAAATTTCTTAGCTTTATGCAAACAGTTTATGATCCACGGACCCTCAGTCCTAATTTTGTGTACATGAAAAAACTGAAAAAAAAGGCCACCTAAATAATTTCGTAAAGAAACGACGTTTAATGTAAATGGGTGCCCAGCTTATCGTCAGAAATGTGATGACTATAATATAAGAGTTGGATGCTTTGGAGAGAATAAAAATTTGTTGCACCGTTCAACATGGAACTCTTGTTGAAGTATCATGCACATATCAACATTGAGATATGGTTTCCGGTCAAAAGTATTAAATATACGTTTATGTACATTTACATAAAACATGACCATGCAAATGTTGAAATTTGCAATGTTAACAGAATAGAAGATAGAAACCTTGAGATATACGAGGTAATACATATCTATCTGGTCGTTTTTACCTCTTGATGCAATGTATCTGTTTTCTAGTTATAGGATGCACAAACAATCTCACATCGTAGACCTGTACACTTACCATAAGAATAACGAGTAGATTTTCAAGCAGGTATGGCTGAAACAGGCACTCGAAAGAATTCTGGCACGCAATACACATCTATTTGCACGGCTCAAATTCAACAATAAAGATCCTAATGATTGCCAATCTCAGTATCCCAACATTCCTATCAATCATGTCTTTCGTGAAAGCGAAAATGGACTAATCGGCTAAGAGGATCTCATAAAGTCGTAGAATGTACACATTCAGTGTCAGTGCTAGAGAGTTAGTGTAGTTTTATTTGTAGTTTTCACTCTTGCACGTCCCAAGTGTTAAAAACATCTAAAATGATCGCACGATGCGTCATTTATGAAAGCCTAATGCTGCATGCAGAAATACACTAGGAGAGGAATCTGTGTTTCAAACGCTCTGATACATGCTTACAATGTTTGTAACATTATGAACCTATTGTCAGCCAACCAATGCACTGAGGCTTTGAGAAACTTATTAAAATGTAATGATCGAAAATTACCAAGAAGAGGATCACGAGAGATCGGAAAATTACCCCCAACCATTTGGAAAATGCTAGCGTTTCAAACGTGCAAGTAGAAGTAATCCTCGATGTCGATTAGCTAATCAACGTCCGGACAGAAAAAGTGACTGTAATTATAATCGCTGTCATGCAGGTCAGCGCTGGTGATACCTCATAACCAAGTTGTTTCTATGAAGACGATCTCAGTTTCCCAGGTAAAACATTCACTTTCAATCTCCTTTGCGACTATGTAAGATCAATGCATGTTGCAATTTCTTGCGCAGCCTGGACTTGAATTGTTGCCACTCTGCTTTCAAGATCAAAGCGTCCATTGCTTATTTAGCCAGCCTGTATCCATAATTAAAACGAATGTTCACTATATATCCCTCACTCCAGATTATGCGTCATTCCCCTGGAATACGATCTTTTTATTATCGATTAAGCGTCAATGATTTCAGTAAATACTCTCAGTGCCTTTGATAGATCCCAGAGGGATGTCACCGATTATGACACTGCATTTGGAAGGAAGGTGATTTTACTCTGTGGAGAATCTCGTTAGCTGTTACCAGCGGTACCACGAGGTACTAAAGCCGCAATAATAAAATCTTGTATGAAATGATATGTCCATTGGCCTTTAGTTAGACGATATAGACATTCAAAATATGCGTACAAAGAAAGGCAACATTTTTGCTTGGGCTTGGGGGTAAGAGTCTCGAAGCTGAAGGCTACACTCCCGATTCTTATGTAATTGACGTTCCGAATCAGACTTTAGTTCAAATTTCTATAGAGGATGCCAATGCAAAGCTGGATGATGATGCGTCATGAATAATACTAACACCAAAAACAGCGACTCATTAATACTTAATGAAGACGTACTGGAGAAATTGCCAGAAGAAATACTTACATATCCTAAGTGCTGATGTTAAAAAAAGAAAAGGCATGTCAAACTATTCTCCTGAATTTTTGAACTCACTTACTCCATCCGGAATGCCACCTCATAAATTAAATTTAAAGCGTGGCACAATAGTTATACTGTTACGAAACATATCCCTTCAGCATGGATTATGCAGTGGAAGAAGAATGAAGATTGCATACCAACACGATGTCTGCATAGAAGCAAAGTTGAGTTACAATGTGCGATCAGGATTGAACGTTTCAATTCCACGGCTCAAACTCTGCCAAAGTGATTTACTTCCCATTTTAAAAGGATATCAGTTGGCCATTATGGTTACCATTTTCAATAACCATAAACAGGTTGCAGGGGGAAACATTGGAGAGATTAGGATTGTTTATTCGGGAACCAGTATCTTCTCATGGAGAATTATACGTAGCTCTTTTTAGAGTGCGTTCACCTGTTAGTGTAAAGATAAAGTAATGGATAACGACTGTCGAGGTGACAAGTATTTAATAGAGAATATAGTTTTCGGAGTTTTCTCTCTCCCAATACTGCATTTCTGTACCACCTGTAATTACATCATTCTTACATAGTTTTCAAGATAACCATGTTATTCCCCAGGCTAATACTGCTGCTGCTTACTATTATTATTATTATTATTATTATTATTATCATTATCATTATTATTATTATTATTATTATTATTATTATTAGTAGTAGTAGTAGTAGTAGTAGTAGTCATGCCTGGAGACTAAGTGAGAGCAAGTCTCCCTAAGTTTCCAGCCCTCCTCCCCACAACCTTATTGTCCACAGCAGTGCTATGGATTACGGTTTCACACCAGTTGCCTGGAGGCTGAGTGAGTGGGAGTCTGCTCAGATCTCCAACCTTCCTTTGAAATTGTCCTCACCTATCAAAACAGCTCTGTAGTTTGTACCGCCTCGACCATGCTCTTAACTTGGCTGTTAGGCCACAGCTACCAGCTGGTTGTCGTTAGTCTCATATTTCCAGTCAACTCCCAAGTATTCATGCAGTCCCTGGTAGTGCTGTGGTCTGTATGGTTTCAACTCTTCCACTTATCTCTAGTTCCTCCAATCTCAACTTCAGTGCATTTGGTACAGTTCAGAGTGCATCTACTATTACTGGTACTACCCACACTTTCATGTTCCACACCTCCTTTGGTTCCCTTGCTAGGCTGATATTTTATTTTTTGGGAAAGTGGTAAATTTCTTTCTTTGAATGATTTCTGGTGATTGACTTTGAAAACTAACTCAGACTAAATTCTTATATGTATATTGTCTCAATAATGATAATAATAATAATAATAATGATAATAATAATAATAATAATAATAATAATAATAATAATAATAATAATAATAATAATAATAATAATAATAATAATAATTATAATAATTTTAATTATAATTATAAGTGGTAGTTGTAACATTTGGACCGTAGGCCCCTCCCCTGAATGAACCCAGTGATGATTTTCGAAGGTTTAAAAGATATTTTACTTTAGGCTTTAAGAGTGATTGATTATTCTTGATATTTTGATGATTTTCGAAGGGTTAAAAGATATTTTACTTTAGGCT
Organism: Thysanoteuthis rhombus; assembly: GCA_963457665.1. Lineage (NCBI taxonomy): Eukaryota > Metazoa > Mollusca > Cephalopoda > Oegopsida > Thysanoteuthidae > Thysanoteuthis > Thysanoteuthis major. The sequence continues at coordinate 12,243,275 of OY735211.1, read as the reverse complement.
TTAAGAATGATTATTCTTGACATATTGATGATATTTCTACTAGCAACATTCACTAGTTATGTGGTCCACAGTCTCATCCTTTTCTTCCCACAAGCGGCATTTACTGTTTGTGTCGATTTTCGTCCGAACAGTTTGTCCTGATGAATTCATTTTGGGCTGCCATGACGAGGATAATGTTCCTCTTTTCCATGGTCACTCGTCTGTGATATTTTCTGTCTTTTGAATTCCCCGTGTAGTTTCTTTGTGTTCCTATTTTCCTTTTTTGTTGTCTTCTTAGCTACTCCCTCGTGTTCCCTTTTCTGTTGCTTGTTTTACACATTTCAGGACTTTGCATAATATTTTCACTGTTTGCTTGCACATAGTTTTTTTTTTTTACTCCTGTTTTGGTTATTTGGACATAGTCCTCTATGCTGATGAATCCTCTGTCGCCTTCTTCCCTCTTTGCAGTCTGTGTCATCTCAGGGTTGTAGAGCCTTGTGTATCGTCATACGTTCGTCGGTTGATTGATTGGATCTCATACTTTGTCCATTCAAGAAATGGTTCTGTGTATCTTACTACCGATACCACCCATGTGTTCATTCCTTTTATAAAATTTCTGCTCTTTAGCCTAGTGTCTAATACATTCTTATTCTCTAAGGCTTTTTCTATTTTCTCTTTTATCTCTTCCTGTTTAATCGAATCACATACGAGAGCCCATAGGTATTAAGATCGGTCCTGTGTGATAAATGCTCTAATTTCTTTATTGTCCGGCAAACTTATTCCTTATACCGCTGTAAGCCTTGACATGCGTATTACCATTAGCACGCATTTTCGTTTCCTAACCTCATCCCAATGTCATTGCTATATTCTTTCACTTTGTTGAACAACATTCCATGCCCTTCCCTGTTCTTTGCAAACAGCTTCATGTCATCAATGTACATGAAGTCAGTGATCTCTCCCTTTGTTTCAGAGAATTGATATATTTTGTTGCTTTTTTTCCTTTCAGTGGTATCATTGATTGTATAAATAGTAATAGACAAAGGACCCCCCCCCCCAATTCTTCTTTTTATACTTACATCTACTAAATTCCCTCATACTGCTATCAAAGCTATTCTCCAATTTTCATTGTTGGCTATGAATCATGTTACCATCGACTAACCAATCTTGAATATCCTGAGGCATTCAAGTATTCAACTGCGTGGAATCACATCGTATGCTTTTTTGAAATTAATTCATCCTGATGCAACATACCTCTTCTCCTCTTCACCTCTATTAGAATTATTTGATTAATATAAACAAAGTCATTCGCTCATTTGGTCTTTTCTTGCATCTTTTCTATTCTTCTTCCCAAGGAAATAAGTATTCTCTCCGCTATCGGTCCGGTCAGAATTTTCCAGATATGCGGTAGGCATGTCATTGGTTTATAGTTGCCTATAGTTGAATGAGGAGCTTTCTGTCTCCAATCATCTATTCTTCATCGAGGCAATTTTGAATTCGGTTGATCAGAATGTCATGTAATGTGGTGCATTTCTTATATTCGTGGATCCCATCGAGCGCTAGCGCTTTCCAGTTGGCTATTTTCCGAAACATATTTTTCTGTGTGGTTATATTCAATTCAATCCCCCCTCTTTTAGGTCTCAAACTTCCTTTTAAATAATATCCAATCATTCTGGAGATTTGTTTTCTCTATTCTGATATCGTGTCTCTTTTGGCATCTCCACATGTCTTTTCAGAAGTTCTTACTGCCTGAGACGTCTGGGTTTATGTTCTGTCTTCTTTTACATTCAATCCTCGGTAAATTTTCTGTCGATATCTCTTCAGTCTTGCTTCTTCTGCAAGTTTTCTTCAATGAATCTATTCCACTGCAGCAAGTATCCTTTTTGTTTTATCTTCTACCAGTCCCGAAGTTTTGCTCTTTTTAGTGTGTGTGCAATGTGTTTTTCAGTAATCAGGTATTTTGTTTTTATTATTCAGGATTTCCTTTTGTGTCATACAGACGTTTTATCGTTTTTGCAGCAGCGGAGATGAGGTTGCTGATCTCTGTTGTTAGTTACAGTATTTTGAAATGAAATTTACGTATTCGGTTGATTATTTTGCTTTTTACTAATCTTTGTCCCCAAAGGTTGGGTGTGGCTTCTTCTCTTCTTGCATCGTTCATTTCAGTATTTGTACTAGGAATTTTTGTTGCTGGGGTGCCGATGTCCCTGTCTTGTCTTTGACTAATGTTTTGGTCACGGAATTTTTGTTTTTGTTTAATTGTCTTTCTACTTTGTTTTTCGTTATGTTAGTTGTGTAAGAGTATTCCTCAGACGGTAAACCACGTTTTTTATTTTCTATATTCTTGTGAATTTCCTGCAGCTCTATTTCTGATGGTCAGTCTCATCGCAGAATCTCGTTTGGTCAACTTGATGTATCTTCTGTGCATTTCCCCCACCAATATTTCAAGCATGCGATTTGTATAATCCCTATTAGATGGTTCACTTTTTAGGTAACAATACATAGCTTCTTTACTGTCATGTTTTCCTTTCTTTTCTTTTCTTCTTATTTTGGCCAACAGTTCCTTGATAACAACCGTGTGCCTCCTGAAGGCAGTTAAAGGAACATAAGCAGGAGTCGTAGGAGGACGACTGGGTCCCCCCAGGAGGCCAAATTTGCTGGTTACGACGCATAAATATTGAATTTGCGTCCCATTTTCTTTGGTGGGGGTCCGGGTGGTTGTATTATAATTTTGAACCGTCATGATTGGTGTGTGGATTTCTGAGTATCCCCTAAGCTCAACAGGTTCTTACCCGCCGTAGGACAAGACAAATGGTATATGTAAATATTTATAACTTTTTTGTTTGCCAATGAATTATACTATATTTTGGACGACGTTTTCCGTTTTTCTTCAATGGAATGATTATTTTTATTTCGGATATTTCAACGAGGATTACCAAGAAAAATCAATTGGAAACACATATCTTTTGATATTAATAGTATTTTTATTACAGAAAAAAACAGCAACAAATGCTGCCAAAGATTGTGTATACAACAACACAGATTTTGAACTGAGTCTGTTTTTTGTTCTTGTTTTCATAGAGAACATGACTGACATTCTTGAAATAGATATCAGGTTGGACCGAAATAAAGAGCTGTTTTAAAACACTAACTTCAAAACTTTCATAGCAGTGAAATTATCTAGATCACCGGATGCTAATTTTTGGAACCAACGACGCGAAGTCCGTTCTGAACCTTATTCCAGTCCTCTAGCTCTCTGAATGCTACAGGTGGCTTCGGCAGCTCAATGGACGAGTTTGAACTCATGGAGCATGATGACAGGAAATCGCTGTTATTCATCTTTGCTTTGATATCCTATGAAAAAGGATAATCAAAGAGCCCAAACAACACCCGAAAGAAGAGGCGCACGGCTTTGAAATGATATATAGCTAATCACGTGAACAGAAGGGAACCATGCGAAAAGAAACGATCGCAATAATGCAACACAAAAACCGCCATTCATTTTGCTCCAACCTGATCGGGAGGAACTAGTTCCGTACCAAAGAAGTAGAACCTTTCTGGAACTGGTCTGGTTAGTCAATGAATAGAAACTATCATGTGATCAATGTCGTTTGGCAGCATGTCGTGTGAGGGGTGATCAATTGAAACATTGAAAGGAAAAGGTGATCAATGAACGAGTTACTTCTTTCGTCTTTTGTTGGAAACTGAAGAGACTAAATTGATAAAAAAACCCCCAAAAACAAAAACAAAAAGCAACCAAAAACAAGCGTGAATGCAGCCCGGCACAAACTAAGGGATCAATTTAGCATGAACTCTCATTGCAAATTGAACCTCCCCTAAAAAGACAGGAGGCCATGTTTAAATTTCCTGCCCTCTAGCTCCATTGGTGTAGCCTGTATGCATAATATATCCATGTACGGCCAGTCAACCAACTGGACGGTTTCTAACGATGTTGCTTTGAATCTTTGCATTGATATCGATAAGTGGATATTTTCATTGATGTTATGTGTGTTCACGTGCGTCTGCTTATGTTTCTGTGTGTGTGTATGTTTGTGTGTTCGACACGACGTTTTAAATCTTTATAGCACTTTCAACCTCACAGGTCTCTTATCAGAATTCTTATGAAATTGATGAATAAAGTATTTCAGGTTGTTATGTTACATCATCATCATCATCATCATCATCATCATTAGACTTTTAACGTCCGTCGTTGGACATAGACCTTCCCAAAGATTTGACACACTTCTCTATCATGGGTGTCGCGAAGCCAGTACTTCCTGAACTTGTCTAGCTCGTCTCTCCATGTAATATTCTGCCGGCGTCGGTTGCGCATGTGATCTCAGGGGATCCATGATGTCCATTGATTTGTTACGTTTACATTCCATCAGAAATCTACAAAATGAAATCGTCAAGTGTTTTTCGATTGCCTGAAACGCCGATTAACCGTTTGTTTGTTTGTTGGTTGGTCTACCGGCATATCAACCCCCTTGATAAATTATTTAACGCCTATAACTTGGGAACTCATATGTTAAAAAAAAAATAGTTTTTCTACATTTACAAGAATAGAATTTCGAATACAGTTTTTCTTTTATAAAAGAATTAAAATTGGGAATATATCTCTTTTATATTTCCCCAAAATTGGGAATTTAGTTTCTTTTTTTATAAAAATTGGGAACATGATTGTTTTTTTTTTGTTTTTTTTTACAAAAATTGGTAGTATAGTTTCTTTGGGAAGGGGGATTGGACAAAGCTTGGTCGAGTTCCGAATCATAGTGATGATCGGATAAACTAAAGATATTAACTTAGCTTAGGACTAAGCTCAGTCTAATAAAAATCAAATCTAGGAGGCAAGACAGAGGAGGTTGTGTTAAATTAAACGGAGTGGACCTGCCAACTTTTGAAAAAAACAAACAAAACAAAACAAAACAAAACGGCTTTCGAAATCGAAGATTTTATCTGGACTTAAACAGGGACACCAGAGGAGAATTAACAGACCACTTAACCACCTAGCTGATCTACCAAATAAGAATGGTAATTCGCCATCATAGTCGATACCCGTAGCATCAAAATTTGAAGTCGAGTAAAAAAATACTGTCGAAGGATAGATATAATCAGAATTATTTCTCTTTATGACATCACTGGCACTCGATTAGAAAACATCTAAAATACAGTGAAAAAAAGTATCTAAATCATGCATACTGGAGAATTAAGATTTCATATACAAACCCGTCAAAATGAGGCCCTGTAAAGTTAAAAAAAGCCTCAAAAGATTTTTTTAGATGCCAATTTTCAAGTCTGTAGAAAAAATGGTATGGCCAGTAACACTAGAGCTAACAAACAAACAAAGTAAGGATTCAAAAAGGAAAAGAAACTTTTAAAAAAATTCTAAAAATGGTCTAGTGAAGTACTGATACCAATTTTCAAGTCTGTAGACAAAACGGTATAGCCTGGAGCGCTTGAACACATAATATATACACACTCACATGGGCTCACACACACACACACACACACACGTATAAAAAGTGATTGAATTCTTTGCCATCTTTGATGGCTACCATTGTTTTTAGATATACACAGGAAAAATACAGATGCAAACAATGATAATAATAACGACGATACAATAATAATTGTAAAGATGATTAAGGTAGATATTTACTGAGCCTAACTTAGTTTAATACAAGTCCACGTTTATAGAGTACCTAATGCGGATAAAAGGCACCAAATGTGGGACATTTAGTAAGGATCGAACCAAGTAAAGTAATAATGGCCTGTCAGCCTAACTTGGTAAATATTATACTACGGTGAGGTACCTTGGTATTCCCTAAGATTAGCTTAGTACGATATAAAACAATAAGTGCGTAGCACCCAGAATAGTTACGATAGTATGCAGCACCAGCTTACAAACCATTAGACCGTGGCGAGGTGCATAAACCTAACTTACTGTGAGTAGGAAAGCCGACAGTGGGAATCGAACCCACCGAAATAGTAATAGTTTGCGAGGCCAGCTTAGTAACCATTATTTCACGGTGAACTACTCCAAGTTTAGCTGTTACAAGTTCATAGGACTTCGGCACCCAGTGAGAATTCATCTAACTGCAGTAGTAATTGTCTACAAGATACGCTTATTAACCATGTCTCTATGACAAGGCGACCAGCAAGAATATGAAAGAATGCTCTTACATTACATGCTTCGATTAGTTTATTCAGTACATTCGAACTTGATTTCTCTAGTGATTTCTATCTTGGTTTCTTAAAGCAATGGAGTCGATAAGAGCTGAAAATAACAGGCGACAAAAACACTTTTACAAATGCAATCAATTATTAACTTTTTGTTCTTTATACTGTTGACCTTAAAATTGTGTCTTCTTTTCTTCATGTTTTACAAAAAAAAAAAAAATGTTCTCAGCTTTTTTTTCCTACCAGTTATGCTCTTCTGTAGCACGTGTGACAACTGTTTAGCGTAGGAGAAAGCGTGATTTTCTTGATTAAATCAAATTTCTTTCTTTCTTTTTTCTCCATTAAATAATGGCAACGAGAGTGTAAAGAGATTCGAGTAATGAGATGGAGTAGTAATTTTCTACTCTGATGATAGAATTGAAAAAAAATCTTTTCTTTTGCCCGCAGCAATGGGGTTACTGAGTGCATCAGCACAGTTTTATTACGGATAGCTATGGAAGTCTGGAAATTTCCCATGATGCATCGAAGTCACGACGTAGTGAATTGAGGCCGATACCCGCAAATCAATGACGAATTAATTTTTTATCCGCTTAATTAGCAATAAACACACAGGAACAATTTTCCCCCGTAAATTGATTAAGATATTTGATTAGATGTAAGACCTAATAATATCTTCGGTTTCATTTGCTTTCTCAAAGTCTTCCTTGATTTTTAATTTCTTCAATGCATTTGAGCAATTTCACTGCAGAACCTGGGAATGACGAAATTCATTTTGGAATGAACTCTGAAATCCATTTAAGAAAAAAATCTGCTTATCTATAATTTTTGTCTGTGTTTCCGAGACGAAGTTTTATAAATATCTATATCATTCATTTTAGGCCATTCTCCTCGTTTTTGTTTTTTTCGTTTTTATTAGAGCACTCCAGCCGCATATATCCTCAAGGTCATGTCTAGTACAACATTCACGGTGTGGTATAAATTCAATGTGTATTCCGGTATTGAAATGAAGGCACAGCAGCCGAAACGTTGTAATGAAGCAGTTATGATCTACGAGACGAAACAATGCTGGACTGGATCGGCAATGAACTTGCACGAGCGCGGAATAAAAATGCCGGACGGGCTCCGTGATCGAATTGCATAAGCGTGCAATAAAAATGGAAAAGCGCTTCGATGACCTATCTGCAAATATGGAACAATACGAAATGAAGCAGATTCAACCCCCATGAGACATCCCGATAATTTGATGAAAAAAGGTACAGAGAAATAAATAGATAACAAAGAATGAAATTGGCTGGAGGAAGAATGAAAAAGATAAAGAATTAAATCAATTAGAAAGAATGCAATTAATTAGGAAAAGAATGGAATAGATAACAATTAATAAAATCAATATGAAAAAACGTAGAATAGATAACACGGAATGAAATCGTTTCGAAAAAAGAATGAAATAGATGACAAAGAATGAAATTATTTGAAAAAAAAATGAAATAGACTGCAAAGAATGAAATCAATTAGAAAAAGAATGAAGTAGATACTAAAGAATGAAAATAATTAGAAAAAGAATGAAACAGGTGAGAAAAAATGAAATTAATCATAAAAAAGAAGAAATAAATAAAAAAAGAATGAAATGATTTAGAAAAAATCAAATAGATAACAATGAATGAAATCGTTTCGGAAAAGAATTAAATAAACAACAAAGAATGAAAATAATTAGAAAAAAGAATGAAATGGATAACAAAAAATGAATTTCATCGGAAAAAGTATGAAATATATAACAAAGAATGAAAATAATTAGAAAAAAGAATGAAATGGATAAAAAAAATGAATTTCATCGGAAAAAGTATGAAGTAAATAACGAGGAATGAAAACGATTAGAAAAAGAATGAAATAGTTGGAAAAAATGCTATTAATAAAAAAAACGAAAGAGAGCGATTAGTAACGAACAAAGAAAGATTGAAGAACTAAGAAAAATGGAGACTTGAAAAAGGAAAATAAATTTGAATAAAAGAAAGAAAGAAAACCATATAGCGGAAAAATTAGTTCATGTACTGATTCATTTAGTACGTGTGTACTTGGGGAAAAAGTAATTTGCACACAGATAGCCTATTGCATAAAAATTTCCAAATGCCTCGCGCAAAAAATGTGCATATTATCATTGGGGAACGCACAAGAAGCACAGATTTCGCAAAGCGATCCTTTCTTATGAAATCAATTATCATTTCTTAGATCCCGGGAGTTTTAAATTATGAAATATGCTATAGTACACGTAATATGCGCATAGTACCTGTAAAAAATGAAGATTATTCATGCATGGATCGGCACTTCCTGGGGGTAATAGTATTTGTGGGCTCTGCGCAGGATCAAAGAATTATTTCATCAAGATGGTTATGTGAAATCCATAAGATGTGGTAATCAGATGAAGATTTGGAGAATAAAGAGTGTGTGGATTTTCTCCAGCTGAAGTCACCAATCATTTCATGTATGGGGTCATGCATTGTTACAGTAGAATACCATGCCTTCGCTATTCATCTGACTGGACCTCTTTCCCTTCAAAGCACTGTTTGAACTCTCTAAATACCGACAATAGATGTCTGCCGTAATTGTAATATTGATTGTTAACACATCGAAGTGGGTCACACTAATGCAATCCCATCAAACACTAACCAAAACTTTCTTTGGTTGGTTGTTCATTTCGGGCTGTACTTTAGCCTATTCTCCTTCATCATGTAATTGACTGCATTGCTTTAGATTCTTGTGAAACATCAGTTGAAAATGGCGAGAATGTATTGATGAGAGTGCAGAGAAATACATGTGTCAATCTCGCTTTATAGCTTTTGTCAAATAGAGTATCCATTTTTCAAGTTTAAGCAGCTTTTCAAATCGTTGCAGATGACGTAATAGCATATATTTGGGAATTGGAGGTTACGTAGCTCAAATAAAGAGAATTTCATATTGGCTTGATTTCAGTTTTTCAGCTAACCCTTAAACGGTAACAAAAATATGTTTATTGAGTTCAGATAAAAGCAGACTTTCAGTAAACTCAACTGGACAACCTTTTCTCAGCGGATCTCACGAGCAGATGTGTTTTTCAAATCATTACTATTTCTCTTGTTTTTAAGAATCAACCCCCAAACATCATTAAGGTTGCTTCTGTACCCTTATTGCTTTTCTTATCAGATTGAGCATTACTTGTTTTATGTGCTCCGTAGACATTTCTACCTTTAGTAAGGTCAAGTGAGTAATTCTGTTGAATTAGACTGTGACTACGTAACTTACTCGTTTGGAACTGTACAAACAAGTTGTAGCATATATTGTTATAATTGTAGATTCCATGCCCAAAGATCTCTCTCTCTCTCCTACCTGATGAGGTCGGTGAGGCTAGGACTGAAATTCCTTATTGTTTCTCACTGTGAATTTGGAACAAACCAAAACAAACCAAAGCAGGAAATAGTGATAGTATATAAATACCCCCCCATTTACCCAACAGAAAGGATTTTAGAGATAGACTCTTAAGGTCAAGCAATAAAAAAGAAAAGAGAAGTCCTCAGATATCCAAGTAAGGCTGAAAAGGAAGCGAGACTCCACGACAAAATAACAAATGGTTGAATTCTAAAAACTTCGAACCGTGACTGTCGTATGGAAAATCACTCAACTTTAAACCTAAAAGCCTAGTCTGACCACAGATAAGTAGCATTTGATCTCGATTTTATTTCAAATTATATTTTCTATATTTTGCTAGAATTTTGAATGTAGAATCCATGCCTAAAGATCTCTCTGTCCCCTACCAGGTGAGGTTGCTAACGCTAGAACTTAATTTCTCAAAAATCTAACCTTGGGACTTTAACTAAGTAAAAAACATCAAAAAATAAGGGAGAATTATGATGAACATAATTTTTTTTTGCATCGCAGTGAACACCCATTCCTTACTTTCAAGAACAGATGGGATAAGTGCTAAGAGCCGATGGAGCTCTAAGGCTACCGACCCACAACGATCTTAGAACAGCAAAAATAGCATTTACTATTCCACTCTCAGGTCAGTAATCATTGGATCATCTATGTATCTCTCTTACTGGAGACAGATTCATAGATTTAGGGAAGGTTTGATTGAGGGTTTCAGTTTTCACCGGTCATGTTTTTAGCAAAATATGTTTTTAAGGGGGTTCAACTCAGGGACGGTGGCACAATTTAAAAGACGATCCATCATGCTAATTTTTTAATGACGTAATAAAAGAACATTCTTTTCTTCAAATCAATTCTTAAAATCAAAATTGGATGCAAGCTTGTGTTCTTCAAGAAGAAGCTAAAACATTTCTAACATACCTCACATCGCGCTACTTATTGGTTGTACAAGAATACCTTGAATAGTGCTGTTCTGATAAGTGCATGTTCTGATGTAGTACGGTCAAGGTATTGTTGCAAAATTTACAATGTAACTATAATTCACTTCACTTATAAATCATTTTTCCAAAATACGAAATAAGAGGATAGGAGGTTGTGTGGATCATATAGAGGGAATTTCACATTTCACTTTTAGGTGTCAAAATGTGGAGAATTTTCTTTTCACTGTTAGGGGTCAAAATCGAGGAAAGATTATTGAGTTCAGACGGAACTCAGCAGGACAACTGCAGCATATTTCTTAGGCTGGAGACACCTATTCTAAACCGTTCAAATCATCAGCTTGAACTCTTTTTTCACTTTTAGATTTAGAAGCAGATTTTTTTTCTCCAATTCCCAAGGATAAAATCAAAGGAGAAGGATTTATTTTCTCACTTTTATGGGTTGCATTTTTTTCCCACCTTTACGTTCAAAATCGAGAGTGAAATTCTTTTTCTCGTTCTAAGTATTCAAAATGACTGAACAAAAACTTACTTTTTTAAACATTGGTTCCCCTTTTTTGGACTTTAACCCCGAACGTTTGCATATTTTTTTTCTAATACTTACCTCTTTTGAACATTGAACCCATTTTAAAGTCTTTTTTAAAAGCATTATTCCTCTCCTTTTAAACCATTCACCTTTTTATCACATCTGCACCTTCTTTTTTCATATTAGCCCGACTTTGTTTTGGAGATTAGCCCTACTTTTTAAAAATATGTTAACGCCCCCCAACTTAGCCCGCCCCATGATCTGTTCTTAGTATTAATCACGTTTTTAACATTAACCCTGGTTTTTTACATAAGCACCCCCGTGTAAGGCATTGGTCTATCCCCTTCTTTTACATTATCCGATCGTCCCTTTTTTATAATTCACCTTCTTTTTCAATATTAGCATCCAATTTCCATCTAACAGTGTAAAAGAAGAGTGATATTAGATCAATTTTAAAAATAATTTGAATTAAACATTATTCTTATTTCATAAATTCCTTTTTTGGACAGCAATTTAAACCTGCCCTAACAGGCGAGTTTTTTTTTGGTCTACTGTGCTTAATTCTAAGTAGTGTAAGAAAGCAAACGCCTAGTGCACTCGACAAAATGCAAGTCATAATAATAATAACAACAACGAAAACAATGATGATGATGATGATGATGATGATGATGATGATGATGATGATGATGATAACAACGAAAATAAGAGGCAAGCGTATTTGTTCGCTCGAATGATTGTCTAGAGCCGACCAGAAGGCGGAGGAGAGTCAAGTGGAATTCACTGGCAGTACCGAGCAGAAAATGGCGGAAATTCAGCAGTTGGTATCTCTATGCTAAGAATGTTGGAGCGTTTTTTTTTGTTTTTTTTTCTTTTTCGGAATGCCACTAATTTTTCTGCAGTTTATTTCTGGAAACTCACTCGAGTAGTCATTAATTTTTATTTTACTTCTCGGAGTATTGGTTTAGGTCGGACGGCGGCATGGTTATTTTTTTTTTTTGGTGCATGTGTTGAGTAGCTAACCGGAAGGGCGTTGTTTAACAAGAGTTCAAGACAGTGGCAGCGTGCTCGAAGAGGAAAGTAATCGTACAATGATTTCATCCCAGGTCAAATTAGATGGAATTCCATCTCGAAAGGAGCGCCTTTGAAGTAACGAATAAAAATGTCATAGATTATGTATACATATACGTGGAAAACAAAATCGGCTAATAAATGCTAGGTGGGGTATCAGAGGTTGTTATATATATATATATATATATATATATATATATATATATATATATATATATATACATATATATCAGTAAAGTCAGTGCTGACTCCGAGTTTCATGCCAGTGCAATAGTCAGACTGGTGTATTTTGAATATGCTCTATCTCCGACATCGAGCACTCTTCACTCATAGATAACTCAATATATATATATATATATATATATATATATATATATATATATATATATATATATATATATGTATATTCACCGTAACGGGAAATTATTTCAAATAGAGTTTCAAAGTAATATGACACGTATTTAATCATTTTTGTCGGATTATACATCCATTCCTTGGTAATATAGTTGTCTGCGCTGAGAAATAAATAGACCAAAAATAGATGGTGAATAAAACAAATGAGACGTTGGAGTTAAAGCAATACATCTATATCTATCTATCTATCTATATATATAATTTCCAAGTCGTTTGCACAATTTCCAGTGTATCATTGTTTGGGTTGAGTTCAGAAACGGAAATGATCCCAAATCCAAGCTTCAAGTCAGAGCCTAATCCAACACAGACGTTCAAATTTGGAAATCGTACAAGTCCAGAGGCAGAGGTTCAATTGCAGCCTCTTGACACCGGACCACCTCAAGACCGCAAATGTCCGAATACGACTGATGTGAAAATCTAAGAAAAATATTGGTGACAACAGTGAGCAGTGCACTTGAATAGTGAAGGTACTTACTATCATCTGATTCCAAAGTAAAAACCATGCAACGTGCACATAAAATAATCAAGCTCAACATCACATGAAGATATCACAAAACAGCGTAGTATATCAGAGGAAAACCAGGAGTCAGGGATATCATAGAGACTATTTGAAAACAATGGGCTGGTCATGTTGCGAGAATGTCAGACAACCGATGGACATTACGATTCAAAACGCAGATCCCCAGAGATCATATGCAAAACTGTTGCCGGCACGATATAAGATAGCGTGACAAACTAAGCAAGTTATTGGCTCTCCGACACTCATGATAGAGAGGTCTGGTGAATCTTAAGAAAGGTCTATGCTCGACAACAAATGCTAAAAGGCTGACGATGATGATGAAGAGGGGGGCCATCAGGTACTTGTATTGAAAATGACATGGGCAGTCATCTTATTAGGTTGGTGCAAAAATCCCTGCAGTTTTTAAACCATCAACTTTAAAGCAGTATATCTCAGCTTAAAACAAATGTTATCAATTGGAATGAGAATCATCAGAATCGACTCATTTTTTGTCAAGTAGAAACAGATCCATTCATTCCAGAAGCATAGAATTCTGATGTCCTGGAACCGATCAATTTTTCAAGGGCGTTTTGAGCTAATGTTAGTTGTTGGAGATCTTCCCTTGCAGGGAGTGGTCGAAATGTTCGAAAAACGTGGTAGTTGGTTGGAGAGAGGTCTGGTGAGAAGGCTTGGTGAGATAGGTTACGTTACCCAGTCCGTTCAATTGCTGCTGGGCCATTCGTGTCATCATTGAGAAGAATTGGACCTCTTCGATATTGAACGTAAACATTGCAGGTGAATATATGATGATTTTGCCAGGATTCAGGAGGTAGTAAATAGTCCACTTATCGACCACTAGACAGTGACCATAATCTTCTGATGTAGTCAATCGCCGTACAGAATCCATTCTTCTTCACATGTCACAATGCGATCAAGAAATCAATCATTTTTGTGCATAGAGCAGACTTATTTTCCTTCAGCTTTAGCAGCATCTATTTTTCGAGCATTTGTCAACGTTTACTTCCTCTGCAAACTTGAAAGTTGTTTTGCATTGGTCTGTCACAATGATGCCCCTTGATTGAATGTTGTCAATCACAGAAGGACACTCTCAAATATCCTCATCTCCAAGTTTCTCATGTCCGTTTTTTAAACTTTTGGAATCAATGTTGAGCTGTACGTTCGTTGGTGGTCCCTTGGATAAATATTTGGTTAATACCGCAAGCAGTTTCTACTACTTTACGTCTGATTGTGAACGCGTACAACAAAATTGTTCTAATTTACTTCTCTCCCATCTTTGATTTGACAGCCTTAAATATACCAGAATAAATAGTGAAAAGAAAACGTCCGGTCTCAATGAATAGAGCGCAATTCACGCTCTAAAATGGTATTTTACATGAACAGAGTTAAATAACAGTTTATTTTAAAATAAGCATCAAAGTTTAAGATTACAAATAAAGATAATGTAAAGATTACAATAAAGACTATGTAAATCTGGTATGTTTTTGCTGCCATATTTTAAGTTGGATAAAGCCTACATTATGGAAACTAAATGTCTGGATTCATTACAATTTATTCAACTTGTAATAATTGAACAGTTTGCTCTGGAATTCGTAAGTTACTTTGATTTTTAGAATGTGGTGATAATGCTCCTGATAAATATAGAATGTTGGTTCGTTGCGTCTCCCACGAGGTTTATGACTACATTGAAGAGTGTACTACGTACGACTCGGCTATTGACGTATTATCAAAATTGTACATCAAGACTCAAAACGAATTTTTAGCTTGGCATCTACTTACTACACGCTCATAGAAACCTGGGGAGTCTCTTGAATTCCTTGAAGCATTGCATCGTTTAGTCAGAGATAGCGCTTGAGAAACGGTTACTGCTGATCAGTAGAGCAGGGAACTCGTCAGAGATTCATTTATAAACGGTCTAACATCTCTTGGGATACGCTAACGACTGTTGGAAAACGTAACGCTGGATTTGCAATCAGCCTAAAACAACGGTTATTCTTTGGACTTGTCCCAAAGGAATCCGAAGATGTACAACCCCTCATCGGGATATATTGCTGCTGCAACTACTTTAGAACAGGTAGGGAGAATACAGGATGAAAGTAGTTCACTGACCAACAAAAAAGTAGTTCCCTGGCCTGGAAAACAGAGTGTGGTAGAAATCTACATAATAGCAGGGATTGTTCTGTTAAAGAAACAAAGTGTAATAATTGCAGTAAACTGTGACTCTGAACCAAGTCGGTGCTTATCTATAGCAATGTTTAAACCGACACTATGTTCTATCACAGGACCGGTCTCTCAAAGTCTTTCACATGCAATTAATAAAATATCTATTAATGGACATATTCTAAATGCACTATTTAAGCAGCTCTGAAAGTTACATCAGTGGGTATGCTACTTCAAAGGTTAATTTGATAGTAAAACTATCAGATAAAGAAATCTCAATGGCTCTACCGACAATAGGCACACAAACCTGTCTATAGCAAAAACAGTTGACGCTTAATGATGCAAAGTCCGCAAAATCTGTGTCCAATAATGATATTCTTGGTAACTGTGTGAGGAATGGAACGATTAAAATAAACCAAATGAGCCCTCTACAAGAATAAGGTTAGATTTCTGTCAAGGACCTAATGTTTGCGTATTATGCGAAATGGATATCTAACTTTTTGGACATAATACAACCTTAGATAAAATGTTAGATACTTCCGCTCAGTGATGAATCTATGAGAGCGTTTACATTGTTGAAAGACAAGCTCTTGGTTGTAACTCTACGATCGATCGATGAAAACATGACATTTGTTGTGGAGTGCGATGCATTTGATGTTGTGATTTCCACAGTATTAAATCAAGAGCTCGTCCAGTTGCCTCCATGTCTCGAACTTTGCAAGTTAATGAATTGCACTACTCGGCAGTCGGAAAAGAATCTGCATCAAACATAAAAGAAGTTTGCTTATGGAGTCACTTTCTAGCTATACAGAAGGCGAACTAAGATGAAGAAAAATACGATTCAAGAATGGGTGTTGGAACTAGCATCATTCAATTACACCATTTAATATCGCCTAGACAAAGAAAATACTGTCCCTGATACACAAACCAGAGCATTTTGTTGTGCTGCAATCCAAGCGTCTAAACTTAAGAAATTGCATGATTGACTTTGTCATCCTGGTGTAGTTCGCCTTCTACACTTTATCTAATCTAAGAATCGTCCATACTCTTAGATAATGTAAAACGCTTTTGTGCCTCTCGTAAGATTTGTGCAGAGATGGAGCCTCGTTTCTATCAACCCACGGAAGAAACATTAATTAAGGTTACCCAGCCTATAGAAAGATTAAATATAGACTTTAAAGTTCTTTCCCTTCATATGAATATCTTTACACGCTTACAGCTGTTGATGAATACTCACGGTTCCTGTTCGCTTTTTCATGCTGAAGAATGCATACTGTGATGAAGTGTCTTGAATCAGTCTTACTTTTTCTGGTAAGCCTAACCTAGTTCATTCAGAAATGTCACAGAACCTCGAGCAGCGCCTTTCTTGGAAAGGAGCTGCATCAAGTAGAACAACTTATCACCCTAAAGGCAATAGTCAAGTCGAAATGCATAATGCAATTATATGGAAGGCTATTCGTCTTATCTTAAATACGCACAATCTATCGGGACAACTGGGAATTGACTCTTACTGATGTACATGTCAACGGCAATAATTACTATGCCACACGAAAGATTCTTGAGCTCAACTCATGGAAATTCCCTGCCATCTTGGCTGGTGTCACTGGAACCTGTACTCCTTTGTCTATTTGTTCAATATAATAAAAATGAAGATTTAGTACAGCAAGAAGATATCTAGTACAACATATGCAAGTAATAAGTATTGTAAACTGCAACAATCTACGGTATCAGTGCGGGATTTTGAACCATGTGTTTCGTGAAAATAAGCACTCATCAGATTCTGCTGATGAATCCAATACTTGTTCTGAATCACCAAGCTGTGATCTCAAATCTCTTACTCCATTAGTTCTTATAAGATCTATTCGTGTCTCAAAACTATCAGAGTGTTACGGTTGTAAATAAATCATTGACATTTCATTCCTGATGATTATAGATATGTTCTAAGTGATTTTTTTCGGATCAAATTGCAACTTTGACTAAAGCTTCGATCATCAGACATTTCAAATGAATACAATTACATTTCGATAGTTTCTATAGCTCTTAACTTGTACCAATTGTATCATTAATATTTTGTTTTATTCATTTTTCTGTGTCCATACCAACTAAAATTTCCATTGGTATTTGTTAAATACACCTGAATTCATTTGAAAGGGGAGATGCTATAAAATGAATAATTTCTGTACTATTCTAAACCTCACTCCAACTTAAAATTGACTAATTCTCTAGAGCCACGTTTTTCTGTTAAATAAAGACTGAGTAAGTCAGACTTGTTTTTACTGCTATATTTCAAGTCGAATAAAGCTTAGATTACGGAAACTGTCTGAATTCATTACAGCAGGTTTGTTGGTTGTGGTGTATGCATATGTATGCTCTCCCACAGACTATGGGGTATGTATATATATATGTTCATGTATATGTGTGTGAGAGACATTAAAAGCATATGTGTATGTATATATATGCACATTTTACCACGGAATTTTACTATGTATGTATATGTATGTAAATGCATTATTGTATGTGTCTGGTTGTACGCAAGTGAAAATATGTATATCAGTGTTTTGCTGTCCAAATGGAAGAAAATACATTGAAAGTGTACATAAAAATATCTGCATGTATGGTACACCACGAATCTGGGCGTACGTGATTAGTATCTGTATACTCATATGTATGTCGTTGAAGTTCCCAGGTGAATGAAGGCAGCTTAAGAGAAAAAAGTCTAAACACTTGCCTTGTGTCGGTTATTAGAAGTTCTTGTAAACCACGTGTCTAAAAAAGATAGACAATTCTTTCAATGGCAAGGAACGTCAGAGCCACGTTTTAGCTTTTAGATTAGGGTGAAATTAAAATTTGACATTAGCTAGCATGAGAGTTGAAAAAAAAAGAACTTACGCAGAAGCAAGAAAGAGAGAAGCTGAACATAGGCAAAGGAAAAACAGAAAGGAAGAATGATTAGCAATAAAAGAGGTTTGAAATGAGATGCCAAGGAAAGAAGCAGGGGTAGTCGGGAGAAAGACACTCTGTGAAAAAGAACAACACGTGTCTGTTTTGACGCATCTGTCCCAAATCACAACAGCACGACCCTGTCATGGCGGTGTGACATGGTTGCAAGGAACTATAATGGATTACTTCATTATAGCACCTCTAAACGGTAAGGGGGATCTTTTTAGGGAAAATATTTGTTTGGGGTAAGGTTGCATTGGAAGCAAGATTGTTGACCTCCTAAAAGCCACATTTCCGATTACCCAACAGAAACCATTTTTTCATCGAAGGTAAGCAAACCATCAACAAAAAGGTAATATTTGAAACAAACAGAAAACTGAAGCAAGTGTTAAATCATGTAAGTAGCTGATCATGTCCAATCATGGGGTTCCCACTTCTGCATTTTTCCCACTTTGCCGTTTTGTACCAGATATCTTCTTACTGTTGTATGAACTGCCCCAAACGCTCGAGTGTTTGTTTCTGCTGCTCTTGATTCTTCATTGTCAAGTGACTATTTTCGACGACCACTAGACTCATCTTGGGAATCAAGATCACTAGAAGCGAATTTATGTTTATCTTGCAGGCGACCATGGCGGCACAATGGCTGAGTTTGAACTCATAGAATATCTAATGGCAATTTTGATTTAGGTTAATCTACTTGTGCTATCCAAATCGAGAGCGTAGACCTGAAAAAAGTCCAACACTACATCTACCTAGGATGACGAATCTCAATGGAACTCTTGAAAGTAACAAGAAATCAAGTGAAGAATCACTCTAAGCTCAACCTTCAAGAACAAGCGAGTCTATTTAGTTTTGCATAAAAGTGTTTATAACCAATGCATCCTCCTGATAGTCACCTATGGGGCTGAAACATGGAATCTAACGAAAAAATTGACCCTCAAATTGAGAACCATACAACGTGCACATGAGGGAGTCATTCTCAACATCACATGGAGAGACCACAAAACAGTGCATTATACAAGAGAAAAAACAGGAGTCAGGGATATCATAGAATCTATAAGAAAACTCAAATGGCAATGGGCTGGTCACGTTTCAAGAAGGTCAAACAACTGCTGGACATCACGACTCACAACGTGGATCCCCAGAGATCACATGCGTAATCGAGGTCAGCTGGATACTAGATGGTGAGACGAACAGGACAAATTAAGAAATTATCTAAACCACCACAAACTAATTGGTAGGCTGTTATCTTAACGACTAATTTAAACTAACAAGTCATACAAATTTACAAAAAATCAGTTAGAATGCGCACTATCCTATTCTATTCTGATAAATAAATACATTTATAAAATGAACATTTCCCTATTGCAATTGGAAATCATGACCATGTGATCAGTAGGCAGCTCCCCTACTGACTGAATCAAACTGACAAGTTTTACTTATTTCCGAAAATGTACGTAAAAAATCTGCAGATACTCCCACATTCTTAAAATGAATAAATACATTTATAATAAAAAGTATCTAAAAAAATGATCATTTTTTATTACATGTACAATACAAAAGTTATGGTAACCATCTTCCGTTGAAACAGTAGTAGCAGTCGAGTTCGACCCTGCTGCAGTCAGGCTTATCCATATTATTGTTGTTGTTTACTTTCTCAGTTTTCTTTTTCTTTTTCTTTTCCAAAGAACGTTCACATATTTTCTTTCTCACTTTTCCTTCACTGTCTCTTTTATCTTCTCTTTCTTCCTCAAACCCTCTTTTCCCCTTTTCAGCCTTCTTATTTAGTTTATCTTTCTTTTTTCAATTCAATCTCTCATTGTTTATCTTTTTTCTCTCTTTTTTTTCAATTTACTCTCCCATATTTTTTTTACTTCTTTTTTGTTTCTCCTCCTCCCCCTTTTTCTTCTTCTTCTTCTTCTTCTTCTTCTTCTTCTTCTTCTTCTTCTTCTTCTTCTTCTTCTTCTTCTTCTTCTTCCAATTCACTCTCCCATATTTTCCTTTTCGTCTTCTTCTAATTTACTCTCACATATTTTTTTTCTTCTTTTTTTGAATTCACTCTCTCATATTTTCTCCTTGTAAACTGATTTTTCTTCTTCATGCACACACCTCTCCCTCTTCAGTCTACCTTAGTTTTCCCCCCTCTCCATATGCATGCACGTGTCCATAAACACACAGCAAGCACATACGCACACGCACACATCACGTTACCCTGCATTCACATTTACATCAGAAGAGTTCAAATCGATTCTCCAACCATCACAGAAGAAGTACTTGAATGACTTCTATGAACTTTTCAGAATTGAGCGGGCCTTTGAAGTCGCGTTTGATAATAAAAACCTCAAGCAGTTTCCAGGCTCCTCTGAGTCAACTTATCAGTTTAAATTTTTTATCTTTTGTCTTTTCTTTCCAAACTGCACAGTAACCTTTCTTTTGTATTTCTTCAAATCTGTCCTAGATCTAATCTGTTGATCGCATTTCGTACCTAATTTTATTTAAACTAATTTTATTTTATTCGATTATTTCTTTTGCTGGTCTTGAAATTACATTTGTTTCTTTTGTTATATCCACCAACGAAGTTAGAGAACTGTTTTCACACTTTTTTGATTTTGTTTCATTCATTTGCTTGCAACATATTTTAAACATTTCACGAATTATTTTTAGTGAACGTTTTTTTCTTAACACAAGAGGTTGTTACACTTTGGTGAAGGACCTCTGTATATATTCTTTCATGTCGCTTACGCTTATAAGAATGCTTTTTGAACTTTAAACAATTTCAAAAGTAAACATTAGGTCATTGAACAAAAATAAAACGCAAATATAATTGTTTTGGCAAATATTTCTATTTGAATATAAGATAACTAAATGATCATAATTTTTTGAAAATGGAGGAAAAGGTTGACGAAAGAAGAAAGAAAGAGGTGAGAAAGACTGAAGTATGAAAAAAGAAAGAAATAAAGAGAGAGAGAGTGATGAAGATGGAATAACAGGAAACGAAAGGAAAATGAGAACAGGGGGAAGAAGTGTGAGAGGAAAAAAGAATTAAAACGATTCAAGAATTTCTTGAAAGACTATGGCTATTAATTTATACATTACGCAAAGACCAGGGTACAAAATGAATTAATAAATAGAAAGAGAAAATAAGAAGTCATTCATACGCGCTTTCTTCCAGGGAACTTTTGAAGCTGATTCCAAATCTGGCCTCAGTTTTCCATATCAGATCTTGTTGTTTTCATACATCATGTTTATTCTCTTTTCTTCAAGTTGGTAGCAAAGTAGAAAAGATCTATTCTTCAATAACGTTTAAGGTGAACTTAAGTATGCACATGGAAAAGAAAGGAAATTTAATCTTCACATATAAAGAGGCTATAACCTTTTACAATCTACAATCTATATATATGTGGTGTACATACACACACACACATATACACACACACACACACACACACATATATATATATATATATATATATATATATATATATATATATATATATATATGTGTGTGTGTAAACATGAGTACAACAAATTTATATACAAGGTTTAGATAATAAACTGCATAACCAGATTAATAACCTTGATACAATTTCTAGGCATAATAATTGTTCAGTTAATATATTTATTGGTGCTATCTGAAAACAAACGAATCATGTAAATGAAAAGTGCATAACAGATGAATAACGATATAAATGCATTTATTAATGAATCTAAGAATGAGCATGAGAAATATGTAATTTTGATTTTGAATTTAAGATACGTAATAAACCAAAAACCAATGTTTTTTTCTTGAAAACCATACGTGCAGAGGAAAAGACAAAAAGTTTTGAAATCAGTGTAAAAATACATCAGATACAATGAATCATATCTGATGTAAACCCTTTGTTGACCTGTGAAATAAGTACAAGAAGGAAAAAATGAAAGAAAAAAAAAGGTGAGGATAGAAGGGTAGAAAATGTGAAGAAAGTTAGATAAAAAAATGAAAATAAGAAGATGACGGAAGAAGAAAAGGGAGAGGAATGTGGAGTCAGAAGAGGGTAACGGTAAAAAAGAAAAAAAAAGAAAGAAAGGGAGCGATGAAGAGGAACAGATTGGAAAGAAGAAGAAATGTAAAAGAAAGAATAAGTGAGGCCAATTCGGGAAGAGAGAAAACCCCCAAAATATGAAATGTAAAAAAGTAAAGTTTAACACATGCCAAACAGCAAGAAATCAATATGAATATTTGATCAACTTAACGATACGCTGTGCACTTCTGGCCGAGTCGGTGTGAGCGAAAGTATTATCAGTCAAACTTGCTCTCACAACTCTGTTGGCCATAAGCCGTAAAAGATTTGGACTATAAAAATAACTGACTTCTGTCCACAAACTGATGCTGAGGACAATAAGTTACATGTTATTATCAACACACGTTTACATGCATATGCTACAGTAACTTTTGAAACTAATCATTTCTTGAAATCCTTACGGATAAATGTATCTGTATGTATGTTATTTACTCAGCTTTGCTCTGTCTAGTACAAGGCTACAAGTATGAGACACTTTTTGAAAATCAAACTCACTATACTAGAAATGTTAGACTAGCTTGATAACACTGTGCAACGCAATTTTTGCTCCAGGTAAGTAGGTATTATTTTATTTTGGAAATTTAGAGAAAATGGCTATTATTCCCTTTGATTTTGTGACCAGGACATTGATATTTCAAAATTTACTTATTTCCATTTAACAACAGGTGAATTTACATTTTTTTTCACATTAGAAACAAAAAAAAGAGAATTGAATCTGCTCAGAAATTGCGACTTCGTATATATATTATTCAACTACATTTGTCTACATTTGTATTTCCAATAAAACTGTTTGTTTCCGATTGAGTTTTCAAGCAAATCCCCGTTAAAACGTCCTAAAAGAAATTACTGATTGCATCAAAATCAAAAACGAAAACTATTATCGAAAATGCGACCGTGTACAAATAGATGTATGGACTTTATATAAACACCGTTTAATATACTTTCTTCCCTTCTTTCTTTCTCTACCCTTACTTTCTCTCTCTATTTCTTGCACTTACTCTTTTTATCTCGAGAATGGATTTAAAGAGAAGAATAATCTGAGGGAGTGTGGCGTTGAAAAAATATGTTTTCTTCTTTGTCCACTCTTAATATCGTATCTTTCTATTTCATCAACGCTATTGGCTGATTAAAAAAAACGCTGTATTTCTCCCTTTTACCACTCTTCAGGTCACTTAATTCCTTACCAACGCTGTCAACCGATTTGAAAATTGGTCTCAACATGAACTTTCCCTATTTTGCGAACTGTCAACTTTCTTTTCAGAAAAAAACTATATATGAATCTAAATTAACATGAATTTAGACCAATGTCTAACAAAAGTGATCTCTAAAGATTTAGACTTGAGAATTCTTCCGAGATTTTTCATTGTATGTAATACACTTTCACGAACCAAACACCAATTCGTAATCTTCCGTCATGATCTCATCATGCATTTCTGTTATATCCTCCTTAAATGCATCAAATTGAGTGTTAATCATAAAGACTTTGAGGGGTAGTGTGCCAACTATATTACCGCAGTTCTTCACCATTGTTTCAAACAGCTCCACTGGGAACCTTGGGACACAGTGGATATACCGTTCCAAGCTGTGTTCTCCTCCCTAGTGAGCTCTCTGGGGAATTCTTTGCACAACAGGATCTTCATTATCCGTCGTCAGGCAAAGACACTGAATATGATCTTTGCGACAGACTCTGTGCTAAGTTGTGTGAGGCTACAAGACATATTTTGGCATGCCAATTGAGGATTAAGATAAATTTTGAGGACCACATTTCCCCTGTAATACCATAGTGTTAAAACGTTGCTAGACGTCTTGGGGTATAATGAGTACGACTGGGAAGTCAACGTAGATTTCAGATAGGTTGCATTTCTGATGGGTCTCCAAGGCACCTTTACCAAGTTTTCCTGTCATCTTTGGCTTTGGGACAACATGAACACTTCTAGGGACTATCAAAAGTGGGACTGGTCACAGCTGCTCGAATTCTATGTAGAGATGGACAACGTCCCATTGGTTGACTACTGAGCACAACATGAAACAATTTTCCATAGCTCTAAATAAATAGTTTGCAGCCTTCAAGTATTCTCCCTAAGCTGCTCGAGGCAAAATACGTAAATTACAAAACATCAATTTTCTGATCTCAAAAGTACAGTTTGAAAGGTAAAATAACATTTTTCCACATTTCAGACGTAATCAGTCAGAAAATAATACTTATAACCCAGGAACAAAAAGCCGATTTGTGTGTTCTGATAGTTTCAGAACTACGGGTACATAAGTATTTCTATGTATACATCATTGTTCCTATGATGACAGTTTAATAAGTAATGGATAGTAAAGAAGAGGAATAGGTTTTAAAAAAGAGAAAGAATGCGCTATTGGTGTCATTTTGACCTCGGCCAAACGAAAGAATATCAATAAATCAATTGATTATCTCAGACCTAAGCTATATAAGTACTCCAATGGTAATGAGTGTTTGTTCAAATCTCACTTCTTTATTTTGGAATCATCGTCCGTCGTTATTTCGTGCACAACCGTGAATAATTTGGTTCGAGCAGAATTTAGTTCCGAAAACTTCCTTATTCACATTGTCCGTGAATATGATACAGATATCTAATCCTTAACACTATTCAGGGTTGAGCTCTCTTTAAGTGAGGTAACTCATCCACTTTAAGCTTATGCAATACTCTCCATTGGAATAGAGCATTCTGGTGGATGAGAGATTTCTGTGTAAATAATAAAATATATCGCTTAAATTCAGCTTTACTGACTGTCCAGTTCCGTCATCCAGAGGTAGGATATCGGCCCACGGGTCTGAAATGAAGGTTTCAATTCTGCATTGCGGTACTGGATAGGATAATAGAAAGTCTATAGCCACACTAAAGAGATGTAATACATCAAAACAGCTGTTTGTGGCTGACACAATAGTTACATATATATATATATATATATATATATAGATAGATAGATAGATAGATAGTAAGTAGAAAGCCGATTCGTTGCACAAACATGTTTATGTTCCTACCACGTTCGGCGAATGATAATGTGTGTTTTAGATTCCTGTTTGGGGAATTTAGTGAGAGTCTTGTAGGTGTCGCTATGGTGGGAGGAGTTTTTATCTTATTGTGTTTTTTGTAGTGTGTATGTTTTGCTGGAGGTTATAAGTTACGCGTCGAAAGATGTGAACTAGGTGTGGAAGTTATCTATAAGTACACGCTGAATTGTGTTCCAAGAGATGTTATATATATATATGTGTGTGTGTGTACGTGAGAATTATGTCTGTAGCTTGACGCAGTGTTATTCACTGAATATGGGTCTGAAATTTCACTGAAAGATTTCTGAATAAAGTTCAATTTGTGTCATTAAGATTAATCAGTTGATCAAGTGCATCGATTAGGAAGGAAATTATGTTGAAAAAATACATTGAACTCTCGCTTTTAACGAAAACATACAAAAATATGTTTTCACAATATAATGCCCTATGCATGGGTAACTGGTCAGCAAATCAAATGAATGAACCTATGGACAATGATCGTGAGAGAATGAAAGAAAGCCGCTAGAACACGTGTCATCAAATAGTACTGTTTGGATGATTGACATTACAAAGAGTTTACTGTCTTGGACTTACGGATGCACCCACTTATGTTTATATGTAACTATGAATGTGTGTATCATCATCATCATCATCATCATCATCATTCTTTTAACGCCCTTCATTGGACATAGATCTTCCCCAAGATTCACCACACTTCTCAATCATGGGCGTTGCGGAACCAGTACTGCCTGAATTTGTCTAGCTCGTCTCTCCATCTAGTACTCTGCTGGCCTATATTACGCATGTGATCTCTGGGGATCCATGTTGTGAGTGGTGATGTCCATCAGTTGTCTGCCATTCTTGCAACATGGCCAGCCCATTGCCATTTGAGTTTTTAATGGATTCTCTGATATCCTTGACTCTTGTCTCCTCCCAGATGTATTGTGCTGTCTTGTGGTCTCTCCATGTGAGGTTGAGCTTGATTCTCTCATGTGCAAGTTGCATGGTTCTCATTTTGCGATGTACTCATGTGTACATGTCTGTATGAATATTTGTATGTGTATGAAGCATTGTCGATTGAACAACCGTTGCCATCAAAGGTGGTGAAGGGTTGGACAGCTGGAGCCATCATAGATGGGGAAGAGGTCTATCTTTTTTCTATGTTTGTGTAGATCTTTTTGTAATCCTTGCATGGCGTTTTGTGGTGGAGGTTTGTGTTGTGGTTTGTTCACCAAATCTTCGGTATTTGTTGAGGTGTTGATGGCGATATAAATTTTCAGTGTGCTCAGGTTTGAGCTGATGTCGCTGGCGGTCGGGTAATGTGATGAGTTGGTGGGTAATGTGATGCATTTGATAGGGTTGTTCTTATCCTTTTTAGTTTTTTTGGTTTTTGTCGTTTGTATTTTATATGCCTTTATTATTTTACACAATACCGTGCAAGGATTGCGACAAGATATACATAGGAGAGACATCAAGGAAAGAATATACGAGCACGAAAGAACCCTAAAACTAAAAAAGAAGAACGCCCAAGTCCAACACAGAAATTACCCCTCCCCATGTATTTCAACACTTATTTATTAAATGCCAGGTACCATCTCTCCTTTCTAAAAGCCTCCCTAGTCTAACGAACATTCCTAGAAACTGGCCATTTTCATCCTGACCTTTCTTCCCATAGACCCTACTTATTTTGAGCAACTCTCCATTAGCACAAATTCAAACACCCCCTTTTTTATCCTACTAATCAACCAGAATACACACTTCACAAGAACCTTGTTTCCTCATTTTATTTCTCACTCTTAAACATGTAAACAGTTTGCAGCTTTTCTGCAACCCCTATAAGTGCTTTACAGAAAAACAAGTGGAACCAACGAAATGCATAAAAGCCTGTCTATGTGATTATAGAAACAATTGAGATAGAACACTTGTCTTCTAAATTTATTGTCACCTTCCAGTTATCAAATTACCATCACAATTTGTTCGGATTACCACAGACACACTCACGTACATATAAATTGCGTTATATATATATATATATATATATATATATATATATATATATATATATATATATATATTAAGGATCTCAAGTATCAACTCACTACAAGCTGATGTATGATCAAACATAGTCTCAAGAGTTTCTATGACATAATGCTCAGTGTTTGGTCATAATAGAAAGTGAATTAACCAATGAGATCAATGCGCAAACAGAGATGAAAGAGTGGTTTCGTTTCAACCTTGAATATAAGAATACTTCAACAAGGCGGTCTGCATGCAGTCTGAAATCAAAACAAACAACGGATTTAAAATTCACGTGGATGAAAATTCAATGGAAATGACACGAAGAGCGGATCTTGTCAGTTGTTATACTTACTGATCCCTCATCGTTAAAAATGTTTTTATGGTAACCTTCGTAAGTAAGCCCTGTTTCAAAAGATATGTAGAATAAAATGATATTTATATACAATACATATAAAACCTTATATAAACTGACATACTACACGTATGGCATAAACTATCTAATAAGAAAGGGAGGTGACGTTTGATCAACACTGCCGGGGTGCCATGTTAATATAACTGTTTTGTTTTTTGGAATTCCCGAAACAGTTCCAGGGTAAACAATTGATGATCCCAACAAGTGACGATTTATATATTGTGTTATAATAATAGAGCATTTGTGAAGCAGGGAAAAAAGCATTGAAGAAAATAACATAAATAGCATTGACAGATGTTGGGAAATAGGTGACTGAAATGACCCAAAACATTTTTTCATGTTTAGTGTTCAAAGGTGTAAAGCTTTCTAATATATATATATATATATATATATATATATATATATATATATATATTACGTGCAGCAGCTAGGGAGTTCAAGCCTTACTCGCTACTTCATTATTGTGGTCCCATGCAAGACTGAGATAAACTTAGCTGATATCTTCGTTGCTTTAGTGAATGTAAATTAAAAAGAGACATGACAAAACAGGCGTTAGTTGATGGCACAAAAAACCACTAATTATAAAGGAACAAAATTGGAAGTCCCCCCTCCTCAAAAAAAAAATATATATATATATAGATAAACAAATAATCCAACAAACAGAAATGTGCAGTGGGTGATTGGGAGAAAGAATACGCAGAATATAAAACCTTTTTAGCGGAAGTTTAAAAATAATTGCTGAATATTTTTGGTTCAGAAATGTCCCTGAAGCTATGCAACTGAGGCAAATCATCTATTTTGAACCGACGAGGATAGTGGACAGGAAGGGACGCTATCTCTACCGCCAAATCCACCACGAAACACTTCTACCCCGACCATTACTTTGCAGCTGCTGAAATAATATAAAAATTATATCGCACCTAATAAGAGTGGTATGTATAAATGAGTACTCCACACGCATAAATATTACGTATCAACATGAGCAAATATAGACAGCTGCTGTAGGGAGATGGCTAATGTCGCAAGCTATTGCTAGTGAGTTTAAACGGAGCACACATTTGTAATCATTCTGCCACCCTCTCCTCTCCGGTCTCTTTCTCTCAATCTTTTGTATACAGTACTGTCAAAATTACTGTTTACTTTTTTTTCAAAATTGACTTATTCCATTTTGAATCCCTATCTAAACATTAAATTCCAAACAGTAATACATGTTCTTATGATTTATAGATTCTGCATTCATTCTAATATTCTGTACCAGAAGAATTCAACCATTCTTGACCTCTTGTGACCTCAAGCAAACTTGACCTCATCCTACTCCATCTTGGTGGCTGAGCTCCGGTGAACAAGCATGTCATTTTGAGACTTCCTGTTGCATACTGTGTATCCATTGAACTTCAAAACAGTAACAGGTCTCAGATCAAACATGTTACTATTGTAGATATGATTATCGCGCGTGCTTGTCCAGTATGGTCAACGTGGACCGACAAAAGCGCGTTCCAACTGAAAGACAGGACATAATGTTGGTTGCACTTTGCGAAAGACAAAGACCAGCTTCATCTAGGGAACTTGGTAAATCTGTAGAAGGTCCGTGGTGTTCAGTGCAGTAGCTGAAGATGTTTGGGTCGGCGACTAACAGTCCATATTTCAGCAGGATAATGCTCCTATTCATGCTGGAACGATTTCTTCAAAAGCAAAGTATGAACGTTCTAGTCTCATTGAAAACCTATCGGGATGGTTGGCAGTGAACGTTTTCGAAGGCGGGAGGCAATTCGATCCGGCACAGGAACTGAATTCTGAAAACTAGCAGCTTCGAATGAGGTGCCTGATGAAATTCTCCATCGTTTGGTTCCAAGCATTCCAGATCAGGTTGTTCAAGTGATTAATAGTAATGGTGAGCCAACAAAGTATTAGAAAAATAGTACTTCAAATAATCTCGATAAAACAAAGAAATTAGCAATGAGTTTAAAGTTTTTTTTCTCGAATTCGATAATTAGTCGATTGATTAATCAGATCAAAACAGTTAACTTCAAACTTTAAAAGAATTATAAACATAACAATGTGCGTAACTTATAAAGAATTCAAATGTACGTATGATTCATTTAAAAGATTATAACAATGAATGGATTCAAATATTTCCGTTTTGAATTGGAAATTAATTTGAGTTTATTCTTTTGTGGCACTCTATATAGAAAAAAGCAACTCGGATAGACTGGCGGGTAGATCAAGAACAGACAGTCCATCAAGAGTTGGGGGCAAACAGTGGTAATTTGACTTATTATCAACGGGTTTAGTGAACCGCTCAATTGCTGGTACCATACTTGAAATTTCATGCTGCGAATTTTACAAACTTAGCCGTTGCAGGATCAGGTTGAAAAGTCTTTATTTAGTGGTTCTAGAATCTTTGAATATAAAGTAATGATCGGGTGTCTACCACAATATAAGGAACAACAAATGTTAGCGTTGGAGGTAAACACGCGACCGATATGCAAATCAAACAGACTGCGGTATGTAAATTGAAACTAATAGAAGCAAATAGATTAATCCAGAAATATTGTACTACAAGTTGATGAGAAAGGTCCTATTATGCCAGTTTTTGATACCAAATCAAACATATTTACCCGACACCATAGGTGAACTTCTATAAATAATGAAAAACAATGCGTAGTAATTAGTATCATGTAATGGACTACCTTATAGACATGTAATTAGATAGATACAAGATAGGTTTGTAAATATGCATACGGGTGCAAAATGAATACAGCACAAAAAAATATTGAAAACATTGTTTGGTTTGTTAATAAATGTTAGCGATTGAAGCGCCATCTGTTCTGAAAGTATTAGAAGCGTTTCACAAGTCGTGTGCTAATCATTAGCGTTCGGGCAATTAATCCCCGGCAGATGGCTCCACAAGAATAGCCTCGTAAATGATGGTGGTCGTTTTATTATTTACTAGAGAAGTAATTAGATCGAAATCGGTCTGCTTATCTCAATTTACGACCGGGATATAATCTGTTGATTTACTTCCGATCAAGTCAATGACATTGGCAACAACAGAAAACAACAACGACAAACAAGAACGTCGGCTAAGTAGGCAAAGCAGCCCACGCACCAATATTTTCTTTCATTTTGACTCTTTTCCCATCAGATCGCTTCTTCGATTTCGATTAACCCTTTCGAGACTCCTGGGACATAAATATCCTGAGGTTTCTGTGACTGCTGGGATATATTTGTCTTGTAGATCTCTCTTAGAAATCTACCGAGGAAGTATGTGTCTCGACAAATAAAGTAAACGAGTTTCTAAAAGCTTTTACAACTGCAGACAATGGCATCATCATGGTATAAAACTAACGCAGAAATTAGTTGATTTCACTTAACTGAAAAGGAAAGACGTGTTGGTGAAGTGATTTGCTGCTTCCGTGTTTTTCATCTGTCTCAGGATAATTGTTTAATGGAATAAATGTATTCGATTATGATTTTTGTTTTCCAAAATGTTGAACTTTCTTGATTTATTAAAAGGATAGTTTTCTTTAACCAATAAATAGAATCTAGAATATACCCGTAAAAATGATGGGATATTTATGTATGGTTCGGTACCAAAGAGCATAAAACTAAGTGTTCTGATCTCAATTTTTTCTCTTGTCTCAACTCCTAAAGTGCGATTGGACATAAAGTATGAAAACAAAATGTTATATGAGAAAAATAATTAGTTAAAAAAAAAAAATTCAATCTATTTCTCAAAATAAATCAAAAACAAAAAAGATATCGCACCTTTTTTTTTACGAAAAAGAAGAGCTTAATTAAAGATGACAGGGATATTTAAAGATGTGTTTATATCAAACAAGATAAAGGTTGTATTTTGATTTTGATTAAGAAAAAGAAACTTTGAATTGAAGCTGAGAAAGATCAGTCGTCTATAATAAGATCAATTGTTTATAACAAGATCAGTTGTCTTTGTCAGGATCAGTTGTCTACGGTAACTGTCCAAACATTAGTGACAGACTGGGTTGGCGATTAAAGTCTGATTGAGATATAATGATAGGGGAGTATAGGATCCTTTAGCTACCCATCCCTCCAAAACTGATATCTTCACAACCTATCTATTCATTTACTTACATATACTCCTAAAAAATGATGGATTGATTTATGTGTGGAATGACACTATATCTATTGGATAATTCATTTTTTGATGACTTAGGAATCCTATTTTAATAAAAAAAGTTTCAACTGAACTCAAAAAGGTCTTGAGCATTTTTACGACGTTGTATTCATTGTTAAGCCATGATAGGAAGGCAAATCAACCAATGAGATTCGTCAGCAACAAACTAAGGAGAAATTACTATACGTGTGGATTAACACACTTTTTGCCTTTTCATATCAGTACAAAAAATCAAGCATTTACTCTATTAGGTTAGTCTTGAAACTACCTTGAGTTCAGTACAGAGTATTTAATGTGATATAACTTGATACTAAACAGAAAAGTTCGAACCTTGAGAGGAACAAAAAGTTCACTATTAAGTCTGGTTTTTTTATTAAATTGAGTAGAAGACGTATTCATTTGCCACCCTACGATGGCAACATGTGATACATGGTCAGAATCTCTATACACACTTAGTACGGTACACAACCTGAGGTCGCATCTCATGGTGGGTAATACAAATATTGGCCTCTCAGCTATTATTTCAGACACTGAGGTATATTGTTGACTCTAACTCTCTTGAAGAAATGTGGAGTTGCAGTCCGGGGGAGAGGGCCAGATTCTTTCAATTTTCTTACTCTCTCACAACGTTCTGTATCAATTCCTCAGATCTCATTCCAGTTGAATTTTGTGATTCCATTTTCTCACCATATATAGTCTGCCATACAAGATTTTTCCACTTCACCTGTATATATAGCTTTCCTAATTTCCTTGAGTCCGGCTCACAAGGGACAGTTGTTTTATTTCTTATATGTTCTTATCCACATTTGCGTAGATAATCTATTCTTTCAGCGAAGGAACAACTTTAGTAAGGAGATTGTGGAGAGTCATTGTGCTATAGGTAACCACGCTGATGTTATGGTGCATAACATTCTTTGGATTTTTGTAGCTCCTCATACATAAGATGGAATTAAAGGAGCTACATAGTTGGTGTACACCTGAAGAGGGCCGATGAAGGAATCAGTTGAAGTATTGTGATATCGAGAGGAAAGGCGATCAATAGTCGGAGTAACTCCTGGAAGGACAATGATACATCATAAAATTACAGAGTGAATCTTCGTTCATTTCAGCCGTAAAAATGGATCCGTCAAAACATTGTGGTAACAGCATGAGCAATACACAAGATCCAAAAGTTCAATGAGATTACAAAAATTAAGTTTAAACGCTATTATTACCAGATCAAATGTCTGAATAAGAGATAATTTCAGGTAAGAAGCATCTTATCGAGGAATTCCATTACATCATGTTCCAAGTAAATATGCCAAAACAGCCGGGGAAAATCGAATTCAAATCATGAAGTTCAAACGCCATTGTCCTGAGTAAAAACTATCTAATCAGAAGGTACTTCCTAAGAAGTTTCAAGTAAATCTGACTTGAAACGGTCAACAAACAATAGGCTGACAGATCCACCGGTGCCTCTAAAAATGAAATCAATTGTCCGATTAGAATCATAACGGTGCATCTCAAAATTACAGAAAGTATCAAATTTCGACGCTACGGTTGTTCATTCATTGACTGTGGTGGCAAGTCTAAAATTGGTTTTCATTGGGGAATTCAGTTCACAATGAATGTTTATACCAAATCGGTTCCTTAGTTTGGGTCCAGCAGCATTCTTGGTTGTTTTTTTTTTTCCAAAATTTGTACTTTATAGTGATCAAAGCCTCAAAAAGACAAGAAAAATAACTTACTCATTGATATACACTTTTCCCAAATTCAATTGAACATCCTATTGAGAGACAAACATACCTGTTTTTTTTTAATCATAAATTTCTGATTCAAAGTATACTGATGATATTTTCATAACTTTACCGACACCAGTGCTTGATTAATGTGGTAAAAAGTAGCATATATGAGTGGTGATTCATAATTTACCTTGGAATATTAGTTCTCTTTTGTAATCAGCTAAAAGCCCGTCTGATCAAACTCTTTTCCCAAAAGCAACTATTCCATTTTAATCAGTGATCATTTTCTGTTTCTTCGATGGAAAATCCAAATCCCCAAAGTTACAAATTATACAACTTTAACATTATTAAACAATAACAATATCATAATAATTCATCTCTTTCCTTGAGAAGCTTTTTGTCTCTTGCTCTCTCTCTCTCTCTCTGTCTTCCTTTTTTTTATAATTTGGGCGATTTTTATGCACATAAAACAAAGCCGCAGTGGCAAATGAAAGTTTTTAGATTATTACAGTTCAAAGAAACATGATATTTTATTGTTATACGTTGCAAATTAAAAGGAGGAATTTCAACTGCTAACTGAGATATGTATATTTGTAAAATCAGGTAGTAAATCCGACAATTAGCGTCTTATATTTATTTCGGTCATCCCATCTGTTGAATTTTTGTATGCATCACCTAGTATTAAGGTCGATTAGAACCGTCGGATGTTTTAAGAATGTTTACGTGACCACTTTAGTAAACATAAGGTTATCATTAATTCATTAAAATTCTATCAGTTTCAAAGCAAGACGTTGATGCTATGAGGTTATTGGAGATTTTGCATCGTAAAGTTTCACATAATCAATTCATATCGTAGATACATACCAAACGCAACCTTCCATAGAGACAAACGGAAGGAGCGTTGCACCAAGCTACGAAGTAGAGGGGATCGTTTTGCTCTAAAAATCTGCATTCAAAATCGGGGCTTTTACGTTAGCTTGAACATCAAAATATTGCACCAGTTGAAAGTATGCAACTATCTCAACAAAAAAGAAATACTTCTTTTTCTCTATTACACCTAATTATAATGGATACTTATCTTAGCATAAACAAGGGTCGCATATCGTTGTGAGTTATTCGGATTTTCACTGAGTAACCCACATTGTTGGCCGCGTACTAAGCTAAATTGAGCTTGGTATATATAAAGAATGTCTGTCGTAGAGCGTTGTCCATCAATGCAGTCTGGCTTGTTAATGTAAGCAGGTTCAATTCTCGCTAGACACTCCTCTATTGTGTCTTCTTGTCAAGGCGGATCAACCTTTCCGATTATATAAACGCGTTTGTTTTACCTAAGTCAGCTTTGCCTATTACAATAGTGAGCAATTCAACGAGTATCGAAGTCTGCGAAGAGTCTGCAATACTAATTTGTCAACCATCACTCAACAGTATGCACGTTTAGTCTTGTACAAGTTTACAAGAGTGGGTTATCGTATAAGTATCGAATTCATTCAACTACGGTAGACACTCTTACTAAGCTCTGCTTGAGCAGGTACAATGTTTGGAATGGAGGAGTATCCAAGGAGTATATAACACACTCGAAAAATTAAATGATATGCAATATCAGCTAATCAAATACTGCTCTGCGATATACACGCTTACTAAGCTCAGCTTGATTTAAAACAGAGTCGCCATAGATATAAAACCCACTCAATTAATAGGTGATTTTACTCGACGGTAGACAATCTCACTAAACTCAGCTTATACTTGCACAGGTTGCAATAGTGAAGTATCTCAAGAATATCAAAATCTCAACTTGGAAAAAATTCATGAGACTGACTGAGCCTACGACAGGCACACTTACTAAGCTCAGCATTGTCAAGCATAGTAACAATAATGGGATATCTCACGAGTATCACAATAATTAAAAACGGGATGGCTCTGAAGGACTAGCTTATCAACCATCTCTTCAAGTCTTGTGTGGCTCAGTGACACTATACTGTGGGATCCCATGTATATCAAATAAAAAAATTCAAGTAAAAAGCAAACTGCGAGTCAATTTCACAGCTATCACTCTTCAACAGGAAGTCTTACGGAGCTCAGCCTTGTCAAGCACAGGATACAATTGTAGAATATTCAAGGACCATTGAACTTGCTCAGCTAAGGTATCGTCATGCGTCTGTGTTAGCATTGTTTGTTAATTCTAAATTCAGGTACAATTCGAAAGCAGGAGAGATGTAATGGAAAAGTGGAGACGGGAACAGAGGGACCAAAATGAAATGATGTGAAGACGATGACAAGATATGAACGCTGCACACCTATTACGAATGACACATCTATTGCAGGATGGGCACCTTCAAAGTTCAATCAGTATCGTGAGTGCAATGTAGTCGCGTGATCCATACATCATGTGATGAATCAATGATTCTTTTCCATTCTGTATCTCTTGAAGGGTTTTAGGTGTGCTATGATTAAAAAATCTGTTGCTGAGAGATGAATGTACATGACAGCTCAAACAACCATTCTGGATACACCGAACAAAGACGTCTGAGTAGAAAAAAAACACATCTTTCTTTTTATTCTTTTCTTCTCGCTAAATGCATCTGGGGCCCCTTTGTCCTTCAAAGACGTAAGATAATTTGCAAAATTATCTGCAGTTAATTTTCCCAGGCAAATTTTATTACCCAAATGTTATGCCAGTTATTACACAACTATCATTTCTTACCTTTGTATTCCACTCACCGTCTGCTTGAATCCAACTTCACTTTTGACTGACCGAGTCACTGTGTTGTCATCTTCCTTTCCCTCTCACTGACGGTCAGCTATTCTTTCTCTCCATCTGTCACATTCTGACCGGCATGATGTCCAAGGTGCCATCAAGTCGAATTAGGGCTACATTTTCAGGCTGGGTGTCTTGGCCATTCGGAAAAAATTATCATTGGTCCTTAATATCCCAAAAGATACCACCAAAAACGAATACGCAGTTCAGAAAAGGGAAGATGAACAAATTTCATTCGTAGGACCTGAGGCAAATATCCACCTATCCATGTTACCTGACAGACCAAAACAAAAACATCTCACATACATGCAGAAAACACTTAGTGTGCCCTCAGCTATACGCACATATTACTACGATGATATGTGAACTAGCTTGTCAACCAATACTATACGGTAGGCTCTCTTACTAAGCTAGGAGTAGTCAAACACAGAGTTTCAATAGTGAAGTATTCTAAGAGTATAGATCTCTTTCAAGTATGAAATGATCTGGAGGACTAGCTCGTCAGCCACAACTGTACGACAGACAGTTTTGCTATGCTCAGCTTCGTCTACCAAAGGCTTACAATGGTAGAGTATCCAAAGAGTGTCAAAATCACTCATCTAGGGGATAAATTTGCTCTACGGCAGGCACTCTGACTAAGCTCAGCTCAGTCTAGCACAAAGTCACAATAGTGAAGCATTGAGTAAGACCGCTCATACACTGCAAGATTATCATGCTAACATTAGCACTTCTGAAAGCGTCCGCGATTTCATATTTAAAAAAAAATGTTTAGAAATAAATTAGTACTAATTCGATTATTTACAACATCATTCTACTATCTTTGACAAAATATTTTTTTATTTAATATTCGCAATCAGACTATCATCTGACACATGACACGGCTGTTATGCATCCTGGGATTTTTTTTGCATGAGCTTTTCTAAAAACATCCTTCTTAAAATGTTATCACTGGCTTACAATGTCACATAAGTAAGACACGATACATCGAATCTAAAATTAAGTAAGAAGCAGTAACTTTATTCACTGGTTAGCCAAAGGATTATGGCTATTTGCCTGATAACGTGTTGATCGTCCATGTGCCTGAAAAACAGCTACTTATCCGACCAGGCAAGATGCCACTGCTTCCATGAAGGATTGAACCTGGTATTCGATGATGTTGAGGTTGGTGGAACGCGACTAAGTACTCATTACGTGAATGACAGGACCCAGCGTTTCCCAGCAAAACTTTGCCCAAACCATCAAATTGCCACTCACTTGTTTTTCCACAGTGAGTCTTGGTTCAATCGATTCCCCGGGATAACGAGTCACACTTACCCTACCGTCCATCCTACGTAAGCTCTCTTGGCCTCAGCAATCTTTGCACTCGATGAATGTCGAAAACGTCGCACTAAAATCAGCTAGCTCAAAGAGCTGATTCTCTATCCGCTCCTTAAGCTAGATAAAAAATGATGTAAAAGATTTTATGAAATACTTTGTAACTGGGATGTGATTTAGATCAACCAATACGATCAAGAAAGTAAGGTCCAATTAAAAGAGAGGCTTCTCGGGGGATATGGCGAGCTAATCAAATTAAAAGCAGAGAGGGCTGTTCAGAAGGTAATGGCAATTGTTTCCTGGATTCCAAAGGGGTAATCTTGATAGATTTTCTCGAAGGGCTCAGGACAATCACGGATGCTCAGCATGAAGGAGCTTTAACAAAACTGCATTGACGACCAAGTGAGTCGTGCCGATGAATATTTTCCACCACGAAAATGCATGTTCTAAGGCTCTCCTACCAGAAACCTTACTCCAGCTACTCTTAAGCCCTGATATTGACCCTTCAGACTTTTTTGTACTCCCAAACCCAAAGAACATGTAAAAGGAGCACAATTTGAGTTCCTCGATGATGCTAAAACTGTCGTTCTGACATGATGTGAATCGAAAGGCGCAGAATTATTCAGAGAAGGGTTACAGAGATAGTTAAAGAGTATGGACCAAGACTGAAGATATCCCGAAAAATAATACCGTTGCATAGACATTTTTATTCAATAGAGGTTTCTATTAACTTAAGATGGGGTCAAAAGTGAACAGAATTATTTTTTACAAGTCTAAAAGCTTCGTCTTTTTTTAATGAAAAAAAATACAAAAGATTTTGGTAAAGGTAGTCAACTGGTTAATAAGAGATAGCAAACGCAGTAAGTAAATATCAGACATAAGATGGAGGGATCAAATAGAAAAGTTTGCTAAGACACGGAAGAGTTTAGCACAGTTAAAGTTGGCATGGGATCTGACAAAGGCTTTTAACCGGCTGTGGACTTATGATGGCTGCTGCTGCTGCTGATATGTATAGTTGTATATAAGAATGTGTTTGAGCGTACATGAATGTGTGTGTTTGTGTATATATATATATATATATATATATATATATATATATATATATATATATATATATATATATATATATATATATATGTGACATACATATATGACCCTTATATAAGTGTGTAGCTATCCATAGAAGCATGACTATGAAGACCCAAATAGATAGATAGATAGCTGACTAGATAGCTAGCTAGCTAGCTAGAGAGAGAGAGAGAGAAAGACAGAGAGAGAGGGAGAGAGGGAGAGAGAGAGAGAGAGAGAGAGAGAGAGAGAGAGAGAGAGAGAGAGAGAGAGAGAGAGAGAGAATGTTTGTGAGATTAAATGTATGGCCCATGCAGCTCTTTTGAGGAATAGGATTGGGTAACGTCGCCGTATTTTTCATGGAGATTCATGAAAGCCTTATCGCTAACCTCGCTTCTCTGCCTGATTTTTGCTATCGTGCGGACAAGCTGATTGGTCAGGACATGAAATGATCTCAGTTTTAAAAATGATATTCTTTATTATCTCCTCGCTTTCCCCGATGAAATAGCTTCTTTTTCTGTTCTCCATTGGCTCGATGTTGAGATAACCCTCAGATAACAAGCTGTACGCACACACACACACACACTCACATATGATACAATATAATAATAAAAATAATGATAGTAATAATAATGAATAAAATAATAATAATGAATATAATAATAATAATAATGATAAAAATAATACTTAAAATAAAATTAAAATAAAAAAAAATCCATAATATAATGTGCATATATGCAAATTTCCTCTCTGTTTGGGCTCAAATGGGATATTCTGGTTAGTTGATTTATCTTCGTATTATGACATAACAATGAATATGACGTCATAGAAACTTATGCGACTTCAAGTGTGTTCACGCATAAACAGCTTGATATGAGTTCGAGACACGAAAAAAACTTAAGATTAAAAAACAAATCACCTTATGAAATGAGTATAGGCTCTTTAGCTCTAGTCCATACATAAATAACCCCCTTATCTTTGATAGATATATGCTGCTGCTGCTGTTAATAATAATAATAATAATAATAATAATAATAATAATAATCAGAAAAAAAAAGTAACTGATAATTACAGTCATTAATTGATCAACCGTAGCGTCAAAATTTGGAACGTGTAAAATATTCCACAGAAGAACACATATGGTTTGAATGAATTCTATTTATGGCATCCCTGGCGTTTTCGTCCACAAAACGTCTAAAATAGAGTTAAAAAAACGTGTAGAAACATCTAGATTCTGTAGAATTCAGACGTTACGAATAAACCCGTCAGAATAAGGCTCCCCAAAAGGTCAAAAAGCTTTTTTCCCCCTAAATAAATCTTTTTTGAGAAGGGTTCGAGTTGAGTATGCCAATTTTCAAGTCTGTAAACAAAATGGTATGGCCAGGAGCGCTGAAAAACAAACACATAAACAAACATAAACACAGACACAAAAGATAGAACACTTCGCCATATTTGATATCTACGGTTGCTCTGTAATAATAACAGTGCAGTGAGGCAATATTTTACACATAATAGAAGAACAGGGGAAAGTAACAAAAAAAAAAAAATGAAACGCTCACCAATGTGATTTGAAATCGGATAAGCCAGTTTACTTAGAATAATCAAAAAAGCAAAGCAGACATCAGTAACAGTCATGGTTGTAGACGAGTGTAACAGATTTTTAATGGTACTTCTATCTGGACGGCCCGGTAGTAATCGGAGAATTGTTTGGGCAAGACTCATCCATTCTCTTCAATCATCGTTGCAAGCCAGCGACGAGGCGTTATCTTCAATCAATTTAAACGAGAGGTTCTCAATCTTATATGCGTCATTGCCCATCTTCACATGGAACATTCTCCTACCACCCACCTATATAGAAAATATTCTAAAGCGTACCAAACATTCTATTCTTATTATTGGATGGAGTATTACAACATTACAACTAATTTTGACCAGTTTTTACCTTCATACTTTCGGTTGCTTCTTAATCACAGCAAGCTTCTTTGCATCCCCGCGGCTGAATGAATTGAAAGCTGCTATAATATATACTGAACTTCTTCTGGCTGGAGGATATGAGTTCAATTCTGGTCGTGGGCTTAGCCTTTATTTCCGATGACGCTGTTAAATCGTTGCCAGAGAATTATGACCTGAGTAAAAGTTGTGATAAAA
Organism: Thysanoteuthis rhombus; assembly: GCA_963457665.1. Lineage (NCBI taxonomy): Eukaryota > Metazoa > Mollusca > Cephalopoda > Oegopsida > Thysanoteuthidae > Thysanoteuthis > Thysanoteuthis major. Next base: position 12,202,487 of record OY735211.1, on the reverse strand, counting down.
AAGAAACTGAAGGTTAGTTTGACGGTTAAAATCTACCTAAAATCGATAATGATGGTACCTAAAATGTTTCAACTCTCACAAAACAATAAAAATGAATAACCATCGCGTCAGAAGTTTCTTTATTAAACACGATATAAAGTAGTAATATCTGCCTATTATTGGTGGATATCATCAAAACCTGTATCTTTTGCGATGCAGGTTTAAAATCAATCATCTCTAAGTACAAGTCACCTCGCTTGGTTATATCTAGCCAACCTCTACTCTTAGATAGCAAGGAACTGACGTTGCTGAAACAAGCTTATACCAAGATGAACTTTGCGAAGGCAACTAACATCAACTTTAAGTGCTTCAATAGATTGGGATAGGGATTCAGTATACTTTGATAATACAACAGGCTTCGTTTTCAGTGGGACTAATGCCTCATAGTAGCATCATTGTCATTTTGTAACTCTATCAATTCTTCGTGTACATCTTGGTAATCGAATCATTGGACAAATGGGTTGATATACCAAACTGGAATAGTCAATGCAATAATATCTGGAATTTGCTATACTCTGTCGTCATGTAGTGATTGCAAGTAGTAGCGACAGGTGATTATACCGTCATCAATTAATTCATCTTCCGAGCTCTCCAATCATTGTGATTTGTCGTGTTGACAAAGCACAGTTGATGGAATAATCGATCAAATAAAGAATTCGATTTTAGTTTGTTCACCGTCTTGATAACTAATTGCAGTACACCATTGAGCATGCCGTTGATATTTTTTTTTGCCACTCAATGCTGGAAGCCGAACACATTCCATCCTCAAGCATTGACTGTCCACAGCTGCTGACTCTTCCACTTGTATGAAAAAATTCACAACACCTGAAATTATAAATGAATTGATGTTTGACGCCGGTGGCCATTTTATGAGGAATCGTTCTTATGATAGTGTCAGGCCTTTCATCGTTTACAGTCGAGAGAACTTCCTCAGCAACTGGCAAACTTGAAGTTCTCTCCATAGTGTGGGACTTACCGGCCTTTGCCACGAGTAACGCTATATTGTATAATGCCATCACACCGTTATATTGCTGTGTGACTGCCCTCTGAAATACTGGGATCAATGTTTTGCAGTTTCCAAATGAGGCCTTAAGTTGCAAGAAATACGACAAAGATTTATCTTTCTGGTCAGCAAGCTAATGATTGAAAGTGTGAAGGTTACATGACTTCGTTACACATAACTGATTGTTTTGAGAAGAAATAAACCCATCAATGCAGTATTGGCGACGGACCACAAATATTTTTCCCAATTTTACTCAATCTGTTATTCATGATCTCTGTAAAGACATTTCTGAGTCTGTAACTGTAATTTGAAAACCCAAGCACTATCTCATATTTTGTCATATAACAGTACACAAAAAGTCAGCGCTTATCCACCTGTAGATATGATATACATATTACATTTCTAGTTATCATTACCCCATTTAAGTGAAACAAGAGGAATAATTTTGATGACATGTTTTTTGAATGGTTGCAAGAGTGTAACATATGAAACAAAACGTTAAAAATCTTGCACGAAAAGTTCCATGTACATCATTACATTTTCGGTAATTTGGTAAAATTAATACGTAGAAATTAGACCATTTATAGCACCGTAGGCAGGTTAAAACATACACATACACACACACCGAGTAGAGGTGTATAAATATACAAACATACACATACGCGTACATAAGTATGTAACGAGAAGAGATAGGTGAATGGAAATGGAATAGAAGAGAGTGATGTGTACACTAAGACAACCCACCCACTTATATATCTTCATATAATTTAATGATTTGCCAATTTGGGATATGACATAACATGTAAAGACTGCAATGAGAAATACGTTGATGAAAGTTCAAGACTTTTAAACAAAATAATTTATGAACATAGAACGGCTTTTAGGATGAACGACACATAAAACACAATCATGGTCCATTGAAACGAAAAGGACCATAATTTCAATCCGAAAATGCAAAAATTATAACAGTAAAACCAAACAAAAAGAAGAATCAGCACCAATTTCGGGATACAATATAACAACGACTCGGAAATCCACGTATCTTCTATATTGGCAAAAACATTAAAACATAATATACCATCGAAGACCAATAAGAAGAAAGGACACGTGCAGAATTCTAAGTAATCAAAGCTTAAAACTATAAAGTGTATTGTGACCATATATTGTTTGTTTAGTTATTAATACTGTTTTCCATTTGGGGTTTCTGTATGTAAATTCCGTTTCATTCAGTTCTGTCATAAGCACTATTGTTTCTTTCCCTTTGTTTTTTTATATGTCCTGTTGTATATTTTCTATTTTCAAGGCATTCTTCTTTGAGTTTTCAATCCCGATGCCTTGGTGTCTTCTAAGGTCTACTTGCATGATTTTAATCATAACCTTCCAATTCTCAGTGTGCTTGCACGAACATTCAGAAACAGCTGACTGAAAACAAACGACATATTTTGCCATCTTCATCTGAAATGAATTCCCAATATTTCAACGAGGAGCTAATTTGTTAAAGCCACGTTACCCTTTCAAATAGCCCAGTTCAACAGCTCTTGAAGGTCCACAAAACCCCTTTTTTTAATGTTGGACTTGTTTGCATATTTGTGTAGGCATCCTCTAGGTGTGATGTTTCCATGTTTTTGCTGCGAGTAGTATAGCGACGCCGGTACTCGTGCTAGTCAGACTCCATTCAAGTACCCATGTCAATCTATTTCAAACCAACAAGAAATATCTTACAATTTTTAACTCATAATACTTGCTCGGACTCGAGAAACTAATAATCATGGATTTAGAATAGAAAAATAAATTACACCACAATATATTAGACTTGTTATAAAACTGATGCGTTTAGAATTAAAACAAACAAAGAATACATATTTCTCACGAAAAAACTATGCAGTTTTACTATCTAATTCATGCTTAAATTCTTTTATTGGAGATGGTACCGTAAATTGATCGTTACTAAATTTTGTTGAAAAAATTGTATTTAGCTAGGGTGCTCGTACGCCCAACTTCACCGACTGTCTCAACTGTCCTCCGTCTAGCGCCACTTCGAGCCCGGTGTTAATTTTTCCTCCTTTTCGGGATCATTTTACCTATGGACCTTTGAAATATCTGCTCATTCAGCAACCGCACAGAATGACCCCCCCCCCCAAGTAATACTTTTGTGACCCCCTTAGTGGTCTATGGCCCAAGGTTGGGAACAGTTGGTCCTAGGTGTCCTCGTTTTTGGACATGGTCACGCTACATTAAGTTCAAGTAGCATTGATGAGTTACAGTTGACATAGAATGTGTATATATATATATATATATATATATATATATATATATATATATATATATATATATATATATATATATACATATATATATACATATATATATATGTAAATACACATTGGCTGATGTATGAGTAAACTTTTGACGGGTATACAGATTGCCTATTTATTGTGGTTCACATAATGCTTATTGCATTTGATTGAACGCCCTATCCACTTTAATGGAGGGAATGGACTTCTTAAAAAGGGAGATAAACATAGGGAACGCACATTTTGTCATATAAAGACAAATTCAACTCGCCATCACAGTCAATAATTGAACAACCGTAGCCTCGAAATTTGAAGTTATGTAAAAAAATCCAACCAAAGAATTATTATGGTCAGAATAAAATCTATTTATGATAATACTGGCGTTTTTCAGAGGCAAAAAAAGAGTCAAAATATACATAGAAAAAAGAACCTAGACGTTATTAATAAACTCGTCAGAATAAGGCTCAACTAAGGTAAAAATAAATTGATTGCGGTTTAGGGGTCTAGCTGAGTAATGATGCTAATTTTCAAGTGTATAGACAAAACGTTGAGAAAGGATACAGAAAAGGAAAAGCAAGAAAAAGTATATAGATCGGCCTCAAAACTGAATAAATACTTGCTTAGCACACAGCCTAAGCTTCCACAAAACTTCATTTAAATTAATTCAGAATTTTTGGAGATATTTCATAGTGTAAACATACAGCTACGGCGCAGGGGTGGTAAATGTAATGTCTATACATCTCTGATCAAAAAGTTGTCCATATATCATTCCAATCAATATAATGCAGCACTCTTCACTAATTAAGAATTACATTAACTTGTAGCCGGGCACAAAGTAAGGGTCAAATTTGGCATAATACTTACGATGTAACTCGATCCCATCCCACTAAAAACTTAAAATCGAAAAAGAATTAAAAGATTTGTTCACAAGGGGTTGCTATTCACAATGTATCTATAATGATAAAGTAGGCGCTTTTGTTCCGTCATTTCACGGACGACTTACATGAATTATCTTCCCTTTTGTCCAAACTTATTATTGTATCGGCTTTGTGGGTATGAAATTTGCACCCAATAGTGGGATTAGAAAATGTATCTGAAGAAAGGAAGAAGAACACCCACAAAAAGTTAAAAGAAGCTTTTCCTAAAAACAGATAGTATGGGATTTAATGGATTGAAAGCCCCTGATATTGGAAAGAAAGGAATTCTACAACTGCATGATCCAAAAAACCGAACCATATGAGGGAAATCTTTTGCTTTCCTTTTCTAGGGATCTTAATTGCTAGGGAACTCCGCTGCTTTTCTAGTCAATATCAACGGGGAACATTTTCCAGTTTGACCAGGGGTCAAAATCTAATCTCCCCCCCTTTTTACTCGTCTATGTTGATGGGGAACTTTTTTGATATCATAATCAAAGAACTTTTTTTTTCTCCAATTTCTGGAATCAAGTTCGATAAGAAATGTTTTTCCACTCTAAGGGTCAAAATTGTGAAGGATTTGTTTTTTCGTTTTTAAGGATTAAGTAATAATAATTATGAACGAGGGAGCAGCAAAGAAGACAACAAAGAAAGGGAAATGGGAACAAGTAAAAATACCCCAGGATATTTAAAAGACAGAATATAATAGACTACTTTGTTCACTACACCTACCCGAGAACGCATACCACACAGCAAAGATTCACAGGAAGACACTAAGTGAGGGCTCAATTTAGTAAAAGATTTCCCTCTCGATTTTGACCCTTGAATTTGGAGAAAAGTATCCTTTCTTTTGACTTTTGACTTCTAGAAGTGGTGGAAAAATTTACCTGTCTATTTTAACTCTCAAAAACGGAAAAAGGAATGCCTTTTTGCCCCTTAAAGTGAAAAAAAACGTTTCCTTGAAATCCTCGAAAGAAGGAATCAAACAGAAAATCACTCTAGGATGGCAAGCTTCCAGTTGGGCAAGCTCAACCTTCAAAAATAAGAAGATCCCATAAATCTTAAAAAGAAGAGTTTACAACCAATGCATCCTCGTGATAGTCACCTATGGAGCTCAACCATGGAACCTAACCTGCAAACTTAGAACCATACAACGCTTAACATCATATCTATTCTCGCTAACACCGATAATAAAGATCTGATACATCTATGTATCTCACGCTCTCTAAATATTCTGAGCTCTTTCCCGCTGTTGACGGGTACCTCATCTATGATAGTTATTGCTTGTTTTATTCAGAATTTTCCACACTTTAATTAGAAAGTAGAGGGGATAAATTCGGTGAAGTAGTCTCCTGAAGGGATGTGGAAGACGAAGTAGGGAGGGAAAGAGAGGTTAGGTAGTTTAATAAGAGTACGAAGAGAGGGGAAAAAAAAGGTATCATCTGGGGGGGGGTAGGAAGAGGGGAAAAGAAAGTTAAGTAGAGCAACCGAGAGTAATATTTATGGTGTTTACCTTGTAAGAATGTTTTTTTTAGTATATTTTTAATACACTCTTGCACTTATACATTTGTCATACACATGAATGGTCAAGAAATTATTATATATTTACTTGTATTTTTTTTTCATTTAGAAGCATAACTTTTATATTTACATGATTTTTTAATATCTACATATTTCAGTCGTATGTATGGATGGTCGCAAGTTGAGTAAGACGTAAGTCGAGAAGCAGGCGTAAATCAAAACACAAAAGGTATTCTCTGGGGCGGCCTTTGTTATGTTTGGTCCTGCTAATAGGTTGCTGGGTGATAAGCCGTTTGAGAGAGAGAAGTGTTTTCGACTGCAAGCAAATTAGGAGAGTTTTCCTGTTAATATATTTAAGTGTTGAGTGAAATGAACTAACAAGTGGGACTTGTCATCGGAGTAACAGGATAAAAAGAAATAAACATTTGGTTGACTGTTAAGTGATACTAACCATTTTCCTGGTATCAACTCGTCAACACTTTGAATAAAACAAACTAAATAAAATCTGCACAAAACTAAGACTATTATCATCATTTGCTGTAAATATTACAGGCTGAACAAAACGTCCTTTATGATAGTGGTCAGATGTTATAATTGAAAATTTATGTACGGAACAGAAGTCAGATATTGAACAAGTATTTCAGGGTTATTGCTAAAACAGGGACATTCGACCAACGATGCGTCCATTTCCCACCTGCCATCACACCAATGCTGTGTATTTTATTTTCACCACTCACGTGAGACTGGTTGAGAAGATTTAGAATCTATATATATATATATATATATATATATATATATATATATATATATATATATATATATATATATCGTGAACCGTGATTATATCAATATAATGAATATTTTTTATCTGTACAATATGTATGTATTGCAAACAGTACTACATTGGGGATAATATGATAATTGCATCTTTGATACTGCGAATTGCATTATATCGGGGGATGCCTGTACTAAATACAATTTTCATAATACCAAGTCAGGTAAAAAACTAACCTCCTAGAGTAAGAATATCTGATCAAATCATTTTGTCCTTTGAATCTTTATGACATCATAAGAGAATTTTGTAAATTCTCTGAATGATGTATTTTCAAGTGACCATAAAATCAAGGTGCATTTTTGCATGTTAATCGTATGGTGAATAAAAGATGACGTAACAGGCTGAAAATAATTGCATTAGTTTTATCTTCTAAGCTACAGTACTGCTACCAAGCAGGGCAAACAAGATTCTTTTTACCAGGTGACAAAAGTCGATTTCAAATACATTGGGGACAGACCAACCAACCAACAGATCATCTCTAAAGAAGATGCGTGTAGAAGCACCTAAAAACAGTACATTGTCAACTACATATTATCCAGGTCACACGATTTAAGCCTACGAATCTGTGTGAACATTAATAAGCCTCAGATCTTTGCCTAACAGAATGGATTCGACAAGGCAGGCGAAAACGGTGAAACATCCCATCCCACGGTACCATTCCGAACCAACCTATTTCCCACTTCCCTAAACTACGAATATTCTCAGACTCTCAAAAAGCTCTTGAGGGAAGAGGTTTTAGGTTATTTTGAGAAAATTCCAAGAGCAGAAAAAAATCTTCTATCTACTCACTTTATTTATATTGGTTAATATCAAACGATATGATATGCAAGTTGACAGCAATACGCACACTTACGCACGCTTACACACACATACACACGTTCATACACACACTCACATGTGAAAAAGAACTGCATATGAACAATTATTGAATCCTAAAATGAAACTAGAGCATATATATATATATATATATATATATATATATATATATATATATATATATATATATATATATATATATATATATATATATATATATAAAAACAAAAAGTAAAATGATTGAACATAACCAAACGTATGATTAAACCACTGAAGAAGGAGACGAAAAAGGCAGGGCGTTCAGTGTTACCGATTCATTTTTTTGCGCTAAATCGACCTCGAAAAAGTGACAAAAACAACAAAACACGCTAAAGAACGCTGATGGCTTTCTCATTTTATTTCTTAAATTTATAGCACTATTTTACAGTAATTTTAGCTATTTTCAGACATTGAAATCACTGGAAAGAGAGCTAAAGATTAGTTAAAAAATACTACGCTACCAAAACAAGTGCGGTAAATTTAGAGCGAATAGAGCTAAATTGGCAACACTCACCTTCAGCAAGAAAAAATAAATAAATAAAAAGAAGAGAAGAAAAAAGAAAAGGAAAAGATCATATGGGAGAGAGTAACAGAAAGAAGAAGAAGAAATAAGGAGAAAAAGAAGAATGAAATTATGGTAACACAGAAGAGTAACAAATTTAAATTCGATAATTATTCGAATGCTGATACTTATATTTCTAGGAAGAAAAACTAAAACTAAAGGTGAGAAAATAGAAGAAGAGTAGAGGAAGAAGAATGAATCACATGAAATTTGGGAATCCCAATAGAAGGAGAGCAAGAGAAAGAGAAAAAAGAAGAGGTAAGTTATAACGATAGAAGGCATCTTCTGTCTTCATAGCGTTAAAATGAAGAATAACAACAATCATAACAGCATAATATCGAGGACAATGTAGTAATAATATTAAATATATAAGTCAGCGGTATCTATGTGTGTTTGTGTGTTTGTCTTCCATGCTACAAAAAGTACCTAAACATGGGCACAGTCTGCCCCTAGAGGATGTTTTAAAACAAAATGTTCTGGGAAAATATTTCAAAAAGGTTTCTGAGTGGGGTTTTACTTACAATGTAAATATATTGCCAAAGTTGAACCTACTTTCTGCATATACGCATTTTCTACATGTTAATATATAATTATCTTAGGAGTTTAAAGAGTGGAGACCCCGCTTTAAGGGTTTTCAAAAGTGGAGGAAACTTTATCCTAAATTGAAAATTGAATGAAAACATTCTGAGAGAAAGAATGTTTTGTTTATTATGTAACTATTTTGCAAACCTTGACCTGACCCTTACTTTCCATTCAATATATGCACAATTATATCTACTAGCCGAATAACCCGTCGTTCTAGTAATTAATAATTTATGATGAGAAATATCGAACAAAGTTTATGGTGTGACTGAGGAGAGGAGATGAATAAAGAGTGTAGTCGAAAATACGGGTTACCGATGATGGAAAGTGAAAATTATAATTTTCATCGTCACTTCACATGAACTTCAGCAAAATAAATGTCATGTATGAAAAAGATGTAGAGGACAAAGACACAGCGATCAAAATTGAAAATGCAGAAATGAAAAAAAGCAGACGATTACATCAACCAAGGACAACGAATCTCCTCGAAATCCTCAAAACAAGAAGAAATCAAACGAGGAATCACTCTAGCTGTCAAGCTTACGGTAGAGCAAGCTCAACGTTCAAAGACATTGATCCTAAAAAGAAGGGTATGCAAACAATGTATCCTCCCAATCGTCCCATATGGAGCTGAAACATGTAACCAATTTTAATCAGAAAAAATTAGCCCACAAACTGAGAACCATGCAAGGTGCTGAACCATACTGAACGTCACACGGAGAGAACACAAGACGACAAAGTATATCAGAGAAAAAAACTGATGTGAAAGATATCAAATACACCCTCAGAAAACTGAAATGGGCTGGCCATGTTGCAAGAATAGCAGACAACTGCTGGACATCACAACAGATAACGTGGGTCCTCCAGAGATCATATGCGAAAATGTGGCTGGGAAAATGAGAGATGACATGACGAACTAGACAAGTTCAAAAAGTACTGGCTCTGCGACGCCCATGATAGAAAGGTGTGGCGAATCCTGGGGGAGGTGTATGTCCAACAATGGACGCTAAGAAGCTACTGCTGCTGATATTGATGATAATCGTTGCTATACCCACTTTAAAGTGTGATAACATTCAATAACTTATCCTTTTTTTTCTTTTTTTTTCTTAAAAAGTTCTCTTTATTTACCATTTTTTTTTGTCTGCTTTTTGAGTTCTTTTGGCTTATTTGAAATGACTGCTGTTGTTGCAGTTTCTCTTGCCGTGGAAATGACGTTCAACTTTCATTCTCTTCGGGGCTAGTATGCATACACAAACAGACAGGCAAGTAAATGATTACAGCGGAGAGGAAAGTTGGTTTTGGATTTTATAAGGGGTGTGGACGGTTGGAAAAGCTAGTTGGAACTTTTCCTAAATATACTGCACGCGTGCCTGTCTGTCTGTCCGTCCGTCTGTCTGTCTGTCTGTCTGTCTATTTGCCTCTTTGTATGTCTGGAGGCCGAACGAAGCACCAAATGAAATCCATTTACGGTAGACAGAGAAAAAAAAAACGCCAGGGAAGAAAGACGGAAAGAAATTAAAAAAAAAAAACAACTCAGGAATATAAGAAAAAGAAAGAAACAGGTCTGATTAGTCATTCAATAGAAACCGTCACAAGAACCAACGTTTTTAAGCAGCATACCTCGTTGGGGCTGATCAATAAAAAGAGGAAAATGGGGATATCAATTGATTAATTACTTAGTCTGCTGTTTTTTGAACACTGATCACTAACAAAGTCTGAATTTTAAAAAGATGAGCGTGGATGCTATCGGACAGAAAGGGGATTCATTTAGCATAAACCTTTATTGCAAATTGATCCACCAATTAAAGACTTTTTTAGGGAAGTATTTGAAAACAAAACTTTTTTTTTCAAGACATAATAAGGAGTAAATATTTGATCTTTCAACCCTTTTGCCCTCATTGGTACGGTCCGTACGCGTGATACAGATCAGCGTACATAGCCAGCCTACCAGTCAGCCGGACCAATTTGAAAACTGAAGAAACTTACGTTGACAGTTTTGGTAACAGTCTTGGTTGACAGTCTCTGAAAAAATTTCAAAAGAGAGAGAGAGAGAGAGAGAGAGAGAGAGAGAGAGAGACGTACAACACAAACCAAAGAATAACCCCGGCAATAACAACGAATAAAAATTCTAGAAATGGTGCCCAAGAAATGGAAAAGAATATAATTCTTGTATTTGTGTGCATCATTATAACAGTTTTCTTTATTGGAATCTATGGACAAAGGTGAATCCGTAAAAGAGGATGGAGCAGAGAGACCCCACCCGTGTTAGAAGGCACAATATTCGTGCGTCGCTTTTACCAATCCAACCATTGGGGATCTTGGAGAGGAAGCTGGTCTCAACAACTTTATCTCCTGAATCTTACACTTGTTAAGGCCTTGTGCTGTCTACAACTTCGACTATTTCCTACATTCCATGTTATTTCTTATTTGCAGTTGTTCTCTATATTTCTGATTGTATTTCTTATTGGATCTTCTGAATATATTTTCTATTGCATTTCTTATTTGTATTAACTGTGGTATTCTATATTTTTAATTTATGGTTGTATCTTCTACTTATATTTATCGTAGTATTTTCTTCTTGTATATTCCTATCCTTTTTGTATGCATTGTTGAACAACCGTGGCCCTTTTTTTCTTAATATGTGCGTGTGAGCATTATGTTGGGGCTTTGACATCAGTACTCCACTAGACCCATTTTAAAAGTGATTTTTTACTTTTGGAAAAAAAAGCCTTTTTGACTTTTTGGGGGCCTTATCCTAGCGGTTTTATTAATTTGTTTCTTTGTTTCATCGCCCAAGTCATACCTTGTCCTCAGACTTGAAAAATGGCATCATTACTCCACTAGACACTTTCTAGAATGTTTCTTTTGGTTTTTGACTTTTTAAAGGCCGAATTATTGATAACATTCAGATTCTCCTGCTTTACGCCATTCCAGATGTTTTCCAGTGGAAAATGCCAGTGATGTCATAAATAGAATTAATTCCGACCATATTCATTCTTCCATCGAATTCTTTTTACATGACTTCGAATCTTGACGTCAGAGCCGCTCATTTAAATTTATCGTTGGATCTTTTATCTGTATCTATTGTATTTTCTGCTGGTATTTCCTACCTGAATTTCTTACTGTATTCTCTCTTTCTATTGATTTCTGGGTTCCCTACTTGTATTTTCAGTATATTTCCTATTCTTATTCTATTTCATTGTTGAATTCATCAGTGTGTACACACATCGTGTTCTTAAAAACATGAAACGGCTTAAAAGTATAAATTTCAGTCTTTAAATTTAATCTAAAATTTTAAAACCTTTTCATAGATGTATATCTAGACTTGTGTTGATAGATGTTCGAATGCATTGCTGTTCAGTTGAGCATCGTAAATCGGCGACCATGGGACCGATGATCTCTCAAGTTACTGAAATTCCCAGGTTTTTGGTATTGCATTGGCTAGACCTACTTTCAGGTACTATATGGTTGGGCCATTAACGTGGATAGCTAAACTTTTAAAAGTTCCCAATTATTACCAAAATACTCGTTGAATTTAATGAACCGCTTCCAAACGATTACTTTTTGGATTTACGAAAAGAAATATCTGCTGGAAAACTGTTAATGGCTTTTAAAAAGATGCCATTTAAATAACAATGTTCATGCCACGTACACGCTTTGGAAACATTGTTATTAAGGAAGAATGGTAATTCACTTATCGATGAACGAACAAGATTAGATAATTATTCAATTCTTGAGAATAGTCAGGTTTCTGATGTTTCCGATTTTGTGGAGTCCGAGTTTGTGATACTTAACTGTATATACATTTTCATGGAGACATTTACTGAGTTTGATTTTGGATAGTCTAGAGTTACAACAATGGAACATCTAGAGGATAAAACACATTCCTAAGGGAATAATTATTGCTTTATGATAGACGGATAACCTTAAAAGATAATTAGCCAGTGAAGTTTACTCTGACAGACAGCTATGATAATAAATAACACCAAAGTATTTGAACACTTTCGATGGCTTGCAAGACTAACTTGTTAAGGTGAAACATCGCTACCCACCCATGAACGTCTGGCCATAGTAATAAAAAAAGTAATTGTATGCAACGCCTTTGGCAGCTGTAGCTGAGAAAACATATGAAAATACTAATAAGCCCTTTGGAATGTGGTTTAAAGGGAACCAGAAGGAGAAAGGTTACGAAATCGGGTTTAGCAGATCATATATGGGAAGAAAGAATTTCGTCGAACAAATTTGCTACAATTGGTGAAGAACTCTGCTACAAAATATGGGGACCAAATATGATATATTTCTATAGAATATACCATTAATAAATCAAGCGTGGGAATTGAGACTAAATGAGAGCCAGTAGTGAAAAAAATATTGATAAAAAACCCCAAAAAACTCAATGAAGGAATACCTTTAAATACCTTTAAAAACGAAGCTAAACAGAAAACCCCAGTCCGTTTTCTGCACTCACCTACAACACAGCCTACGGATCAACATTGAAAGTTTATAAATAGACGTTCAATTATTGTCAATGGTTGCAAGTTATTATGAATTTTACACTAGTTTTTCTTACATCTTATTTCTGTTTGTAGTTAACACTTATTAGTCAGGCATAATAGTTTTAATTTGTCTGAATTTCTTAGATGAAGCATTGTCGTTATCATTAGATTTGTTACTAGTTTTTCTCTCATCATATTTCTGTTGCTTGTCTACATCTAAGACTCCCAAATGAGTTTGATCTTCGGTGCTGGGTTGCGCAGTACTAAATAAAGTTTAGTTAATATCTTGGAGTCTGCTGTCAAACAATGGTTTGCAAACTTGCAGACCATTGATAGTGATACTTAGAGTGTGACATCGTTTTATTGCCCACGACAAGAAGTGTGAGGTGATGTTAGGGTTATTTACCTGAAAATGGAATCATCGTATGGAATTATAATTTTGATAAAGACGATTATCATCATAATCGAATCCCCGTAGCCCCGTAGATCGCCCGCTTGACCAGTCAGCCCTGTTGGTAACAGATTCTTCTCTCTTTGCTCATCTGTGTGCGTCTGTGTATTTGTGGTGAGCGCGTGTGTGCCTGAGGGCACTTGGTCACATTCTGGGGCTACAACCTTAAAAGATTTCATTAAAAAAAAAATAACAAAAAAGTCTGGTTAGTCAT